>CM012460.1:14847213-16047213 GCA_003999625.1 Oryzias javanicus | reverse complement strand
GCAGGATGTGGAGGTGAGGACATCTGAAACGTATGAACTGCCAACTCAACCAAATGGTGGGAAACATTTAGAAAACATGTTTTAAAAAAATATTGATTGTGTTTATTACTCCCCAAGGAACAGAGCCCCTAAAGAGAAAATTTAAGAATTTTTTTTTTTTTCCCCCAAAAAACTGAAATAATAAAAAAACATTTCTGGTTACTAATTGATGCGCACCAGATGGTAACCAGAACTTTTTTTTGGTAAAAATTAAAGTAGTTTAAAAGTATTTGTTTTTTTTTTTTTTTACTTCAATTTTTGTTCGGAGCCCCTACATAGTTTTAGAGAAAAAAAATGTTGCTTTTATTTATTTATTTTTTTTTTAAAATTTGGATGTCCCTTTAGGGGTTCGGTACGAAGGCAAAAAGCAGAACAATAAAATACATTTTTGGGTTTTTTTTTTCTTCTTTGGGTAGGTAAAGGCTTTTAGGTCATGTTGAACACATATTCTCAATCAGTATTACAGCCCAACCTATCAAGCCCAGACAATGTTTAAGGTTAAATCCTTAACACCACCCCTTGAATCTGCAGATTGTGGATGATGGAATATGGAAATTACAGCTTCAGTTCGAATCACCGCTTGTTGACATTTAGACTTTTTAAAGTAAATTTCAAGGCTGGAGTTGACCCCTTTACCTGATCCTTTCATCGCAGAATACCAAGCAAAAGGTCGTCGCCATGGAGACACAATACAAATTGGCTGCCCGCAGCGCTCAGCTTCTCGCCAAGGATGCACCACAGGATGAAGCCACCAGGGTCATGGCAACTATGGCAACAGCCAAAAGTCAGCTGAGCAAGGTGGGATTCGTAGAAGAACGACTTGTTGTACGTTGCTGGTATATTTGTGCGTCAACATGCTCTGTTTGTTTGTTTGTTTGTAGGTGAGGGAACGCTGTCCCTCTCTGGTGAAAGAATGTCACGGCCTCCTGCCTCTGCTGGAGGAGATGGAGAAGCACATGAGCACTTTTTACCAAGCTTTGGAGCGGGCCACTCTCACCACGTCCACTCAGGGGGATGCAGGCTCACAAAAATCAAAGTGGCAGGTTAGATATGATGATTGGTGATTAATTTGTAATTTATTTATCGCTATGATGTTATAAGCCCTTACTTTCACCTCAGGGATTATCCATTGCTACCCTTCCCCTTCATCTGTCTTCAGCACCATACAAATAAGACGATCCTCTATTCTGACTACTAAGATCAAGGCCAAATATCTGATGTCCTTTAATTGACTTGCTAATTGGGGGTGGGAGATCACATGTCATATAAGCAGAAACACAAATTACCAGCTCAGTGGCCTTGTGGTAAAGCACATGTCAAAGTCAAGGCCTGGGGGCCGGGTTCGGCCCTCTGGGTAATTCTATCCGACCCTCCAGATCATTTTCTTTTATTGTTATTAATAGCTCGATGTTATCAGGCACTTATTTCTAACTTGTATCATTTTGAAAAAATAGATTCTTATGTAGCGTAAAATATTGAAAGTTATTTAAGGTTTAAAGTAATTTATTCTGGAATAATATTCCAACCTTTTCATTATCTTAATTATGTTAAAAAGTTTGGGTTTTAAAAATTAGCATTCTGCTAGCTTTTTGGACTATTTTGGCATTTACTACGATTTTTTAAGACTTTTTTGGAGTTTAGCTAATATTTCAGCTACATGCTAGCTGTTTTGGGTAATTTAGGCTTTTTTCAGTTTTTTTAGGCCATTTTTGAGTTTAGCTAATTTTTCAGCTACAGGCTAGCTTTTTGGGTAACTGCAGTTTTTTTTTTTCTTTCTTAGTTTTTTAGGCTAATTTACCATTTAGCTAATATCTTAGCTGGCTATTAGCTTCAACGTTTTTATATACTGAACTTTAATGGTCTTAACAAAACTGATATCTGGATATTAGATTTCTACATCGTTTTTTATATTTTAAGACATCTTTTGACTTTTAAAAATGCTGAATTTAGTCTGTACAATAATTTAATTTAAATGTAAAGGAGATCTTTTCATAAACTACATTGTTTTTATACGACTCAAATTGTTAAAGTTGCCAAAGACGGTTTTTGTTTCTCCAAACTTCTCAGGATTTACTAAACCAGCAGCAGAACTGCAAGCGGTGTCTGTCAGTGATCGAGAGGAACCACCACACTCTGCAGAGGCTGATCTCCAACAGCAAAGGCCTCAAAAACTTCGACCAGTCCCTGCTGCAGAAGAGGGTTCTAGAAATTCAGAGCTCAGCACAGGTTAGTCCACATACAGCTGCAGATGACACATTTAAGTCATCAATACTCCTGCTTGATCTGAAACTGTTGTTAAAAAATAATACGTTTCAGACTTTGCTGAAAGAAGTTGGGGAGTGGAGACGCCAAGAAGAGGCCAACAGCTGTCTGAGGAGAAGGTTCGAGGAATCCCGGCATGAGCTGGAGAAAGTGTTGAAGAAAGCTCACGAATGTTTTCGAGAGACTGGAGAACCTGAGGAACTGCTTAAGAAGCACACTGTAGGCTCATTTCCTTTAAAAAGTTGTAATTTGTGACTACTTTTTTCAGTTTTGAATGAAATGTTGATGTTTTATGTTGCAGGATTTCTTTGGACAGCTGGACCAGCGAGTGTTAAGTGTGTTCTTGAAGGCATGTGATGAACTGACAGACATTCTGCCTCAAGAGGAGCAGCAGGGGCTTCAAGAAACAGTTCGGAAACTACACAAACACTGGAAGGTGACGCCTACCTCCACTATCCATTAACATATTTTCATTTTCTAACAAAAATCTGTTTTAAATTATTTTAATTTCTGTGCTCTCTGCATCTGTTTCCTCAGGACCTCCAGGGCGAGGTGCCCTCACATTTCCTCCGCTTAAATGTGCAAGTTGAGAGAATGCGAGTCTCCACCATTCTGCATGACTGCAGATCAGAGCTGCAGAGAGAGCAACAAGCCCTGTCGGGCACCTGCAGCAGCGAGCTCTTGATCCAGGAGCACAGAGTGAGCCTCTATCTGAGTGAAAAATATTACAAGGATTTTCAGGTATTAACATCTTTTTTTTGTTTGTTTTTAGACTTTCTTCAGAGAACGCAAACCTTTGGTGCTGTGTGAAAAAAGGATCAAAAACATGGAGGAACTTTGCCACAAACTGCCCGACAACGACCAGGCTTATGGAATGCTGGAATCCACCAAAAGAGAAGTTTTGGAAGTTTCAGAACAAATAAAGAGCACTTATCTTAAACTGGAGGAACACCCCGACAAGTGGAAAGAGTGGAATGAGAGGTACAGGTGGATGAGGAGTGACTGCTTCAGATTTCATCAACAATCTTTAAGTACTTTTTTGCTCCTTCTAGGTTCTGCGAGCTTTCTGATTGGCTCTCGTCTCAGAGAAGGCAGTTGAGGCTCCTCAAAGAAACAGCGAGAAACTCGAGTCATCAGGAGGAAGTCACTGCCGCTGTTGAGGTGTGTTACCCTTAACTGTTTTCTCTTGTAGTCTTGGAGGTCAGATTAGAGGTTTTGTTTTGTGTGTGGATACCAGGCGCTGCAGCAGGCAGTCGATGCTCGAGAGGAGAGCCTGGTGTGGCTGAAGGGCCGCCTCGCCGGGCTGTCTGACGCCAGCCCAGAAGTGGAAGTCCAGAGACAGAGGGATGCTCTGACCAAGCTTTCAACGGACTTGCGGGCGTTTTTATCTTCACTCCGTCAGGTAAACAAAGCCTTCATTTATTGTTTTCTTTCATTGATTTGTCAAAAAATAATGTTTTCTAATTCCTCCGCCACAGCTTAGTGAAGAGGGCTTCACCATGTTTCAGTTTGAAGAGCTGAGAGATGAAATTGAAGCTGCGCGGGAGGAGCTACTGAGTCAAAGAAAGGAGGCTGAGGAGCAAATCAGCAGGATTTTAAATGCTGAGAACTCTGAGGAGGCAAAACAGCTGTACCTCATTCACCAGGTACATGCTGCAGATGCAATAGGGTATTCATGATGAGTTTTTATAACTTTGTATTGTAACTTGTCCTTTAATAACTTAAAACACAGTAAGATAATCACAGAGAAGCATTTTACAAAAATAAATGAAAAAATTTGGCAAAATTTGCAAAAATATTTTGTGAGCTAATCTCAAAATTAACCTTAATAGATCTCAAATTAGCTAAAGTTATCTTAAATACTAGCTAAACTCCAAAATAGCCTAAAATTCCTAAGTAAACTTAATCTCAATATTAGTATAAAAAACCTCAGATGCCAAATTAGCCAATAAGCTAACACATTGCTTAAATATTAGATAAACTCAAATTATTCTCAAATTTCTCAGTAAATGAAATTATTCAAAAACGTTAGCATGTTGCTAAAATATTAAGTAAACTCCAAATTTTTTTGAAAATTAAAATAAAAGGTGAAATCATTGCCCATAAATATATTTAAAGGCTTGTTGCTAATCTAATAAAAATTTTGAAATTTGAAGACTTTCTCATTCATTTTCTCTGGGGCATATTTTGCTCAGTATTTAAAAAAAACTATACAGTTCATGAATGCAAAAAATACAAGCAGTAATTTCCTGAAAAAGCTGAAGGTGTTGATACCAAGATTGCTGAAATCTCTGAAAATGTGATTGAGTTTTTATGCGCCAAAAACGTACGAAAAGGAGCAGGAGAATCACTTTTGTGTGAATGCTTACTAAGCATTCCATAACTCCATATAATATGAAGTATTAACTCCATACAATATGAATATGCCTATTTGACTTGAAGAATTCTTTTGTCATGCTTTTTTTTTGCAGAAGCACCTGAAACGCTTGCACACAAACAGGAGGGAAGCAGAGCTGCTGGTGTCTCACTGCCGTCAGCTGCAGAGCTGCGAAGAGCTGAGTCAGCCTCTGCGTGAGCTGGAGCGAGCTTTCAGCGAGGCCGACCAACAATCTGGAAACCAGGAAAGCAAACTGCAGGTACATGCAGTAGCACCTGGTCTCATCTCAGATTAACAAGCCTATCTTTATTGTTATCTTTTCTGTAAATTGTTGCTATTTTTTTTTTAACATTTCTAGGCGACTTTGAGCTGCTGGCAAAATTTTGACATGGAAAGAGAAGCAGTGTGGACTTTCATTAGCAGCTGCAGCAACGAGCTGCACAAAGAGCTCATTTTTAACAACCTGGACAGCCTGCGAAGTGAAATGGAGCGAAACAAGGTGTGCACACATATAAAAAAAAAAATTCACAGACTTGGAGTTCAAAGCACTAAAAAGGTGTTTTGTGATCAGGAGCTTTTCACAGAATTTGAAGACTACTTTGCTCGAGTTGATGTGCTGTTCGAGAAGGCGGCGGAGATCCAGCTCGGCTCAGAGAATCGGGATCTTCCTCTGCAGCAGGCTCACTCCACCAGGGAAGCATTGACACAACTTCAAAACAACTTCAAGGAGAAGTATGTGGCATCCGAACCTTGACGGTGTTTGCATGCTTGGAATAGTTTGAAATCACAGACAGACAACGTTCAAATACATTAAATGAGGTCAAGATTGATTGTAGACATACTTTTGCATGGTTAGGATTGATCTATATTTGTTCATTATTCAGTCTTTCCCTTGTGAGACCATTTTTCCTCGTCATTTCTTTGTCTTCTAGTGGCCTCCGGCTGGACAGGATGTGTGGGCAGTGGGAGAGCTTTAGCCAGGAGTCAGAAGCTCTCTCTTTGTTCATCAGTGAGAATGAGAAGGATCTGGAAGCTTTGTGTGCCTCCACGGATCCTTTACAGAAACAACTTACAACTCTTGGTGTAAGTTTTTCTTTATAATCATGTCTTTGTTTTTTTTTAATCCAACATCAGGTTTACTTTCAGGTTTAGGTAGCAAAAATATTATTTTAGTAGCCAAAATCTTGAATACAAAAGCATAAAAGATTTTTTTCTTTCTTTAGATGATACGGGAACATTTAGAGGAGCAGCAGTCGGTTTTAGCCCGCCTGGAGGCTGACTACGGCGCCCTGTCCAGCTTTGTGACTCCTCGAGAAGCCGGGCGTATCCGATCCCAACTGGTCCAAACAAGGAGATGCTTTGATGAGCTGAAGGAGAGAACGGAGCAGCTGGGTGCACAGCTCAACCAGAGCGCCTCCTACAGGCAGAGATGCAAAGAAAATCTTGAGCAGGTGATGCAGGAAGTCCATTCATGTCTTTTATAAATTATATTTCTAAGTCTAATGGTATTTTTTTGTATTTGCAGGTCAAAAAAACGATGAAAGACCTCAAAGATAAACTGGATTGTCCAATTAGATGTTGTTCTTCATCGTCAGATACTTACAAAGTCCTACAGGAGCACATTGTGAGTAGAAACTGTTCTTATCTTCTTATCTCATCACATCAATGTAAACAGCATTTTTGTTTGCTCCAGGAGGTCTGCCAGAGTGCGGAGCAGCTAAAGCCGGGACTGGCGGCGCTGAGCTCGGCCTTGAAGAGGCTCACAGAGAGCAGCCAGCTGGAGGAGGAGGTGGCCGACCTCCAGAGGCAGCAGAGGCTGTTAGTGGGAAAGGCTGCTGAGAAGCAATCAGCATTAGAGAGCCTTCTCGCACTGTGGCAAAGGTACGATTGATGGTAAAAATATGTAAATGCTGGAACGCTTGCAAAAACAAAAACACCCCAGAATGGAAGGAAAGAGAGGAGTGTTTGCCTGCCTAAAATAAAAAATACAATATTACAGCTTAACTTGTGAAAAATCGCTGTCACTTCTTAATTTTAGAGTAAAAAGTAAAACAAGGAAGGATGTAATTACATTTTTTTATAGCTTATTATTTCCTTATACAATCTAATACACCTTCAATATAACTTATATCTTGTTTGTGAACTAAAAAATGTTTAGGTGGTACATTTATACCTGTTAAAAGTAGTCAGGATCGTGTTTTTTATATACTGTGTTTATATATATATATATACACTGTTTCCATTCAGTTCTGAGTGCTTTGGAAAGAAAATGGTTGCCTCATTTTGACCCCTTTCATTGATCCTGATTCATGGTCAGATTAAAGATGGCGTCAATTACTTATTTTTCTTTACATGAAATGAAAACGTGTTTTTTTGGGGGTTTTTTTGCATCTAGATATGAAAAGGAGAATTCGTCTATGAAAAGTTGGCTGGACCGATGTGAATCCGTGTGCTGCCCCGACACCCAGCTGCTCTCTGCAAATAAAGTCAAACTGAAGTGCGAATTGCAAAGCGTCCAGGTAGAAACATTGGATTTTCTCTCTTAGTATATACCATGAGTCTGCAACCTTTGGCACCAAAAGAGACATTTGGGCCAGTTTCTTTGCTGACCAAAAACCAGCAAGAGCTGCGAAATTTAACTTCACTGTTTAGACGAGAAGACAATTTTGTGACATTTAAAATATTCATTTATAAAATTTGTTTAAATGTGCTATCCTTAATAGTGTGAATGCTTTGTAAGTATCCACTCTATAGTGATTCCCCTGCTCCTTTCTGTAAATTTTTCACCACATAAAAACAAAATCAAAGTTTCAGCAATTTCAGCAATCTTGGTATCAAGATGTTCAGCTTGTTCAAGACATTGTTGCTTGTATTTTTTGTATTCCTAAACTTTTTTTTTTTATATTGAGCAAAACATGCCCTGTAGGAAATGAGTGAGAAATTCTTGAAATTTCAAAATTCTAAGTAGATTAGCAACAAGTCTTTAAACATATTCATGGGTTACCGTTTCATCTTTTATAGTAATTTTCAAAAAATTGGAGTTTAGCTAATATTTTAGCAACCTGTTAACATTTTTGACTAATTTAGTTTACTGAGAAATTTTAGGCTATTTTGGAGATGAGCTCATATTTAAGCAACACACTAAGTATTTTTGCCAAATAGGCATGTATTAGGGATTTTTAAGCTCTTGTAATACAAATTTTTCAGAAATTTAGGACTTCAGCGCTCTTTAATGAAATTTCTCTTCTTTTAGCAAATTGAACTTTTTGCCAATAGCTTTTGCATTTTCAGAAAATCCCTTCAGCAATTAAAGTAAATTGCGTCACGATTTTTTGTAAAAAGCTTCAGCGTCTTTGGTAACTACTTTCAGCAAAAATAGTTCACACTAGTATTGTTGCAGGTAATGCAACTTTCCTAGATAGAACAGTTATATTTTAAACACATTTTTCCTTTTGACAGCACATATCTGTTCCTTTTAGATAAAACACCAAATGTTGTGTCTTCATCCTTTTACTGTCAAATATGAACATGACAATACCAGTTTGGAAATGTATATATTTTTAAATCTATTAGTATAATATCAACCTATACATTAATAACTTTGTCACAGACTAGTAACTAAACTGTTATGCTGCAGCAAATCAGAATGAGCTTTATATTATTATAATGATGACAAAAAAAATTTTAAAATCATTTTTGTGCATTTTGGAGGGGTGGTACAGCACACAAGGCCTCTTGATGTAGTGTAAAGTCTACTGTTGTATACGAAAAATGTTACTTTCCAAATATAAGACCACGTCACTGGAAAAATCTAAACATGTTTTAAACATTTAACAAATAAACCATTCATACAAATTGCTTGCATTTTTCTTTAAAGCTAAAGAGCCACATGGCTCCAGAGCTTCAGGATGCAGATCCCTGGTATATACAAATAAAGCTTTTCACGATACAGCTTACAGCTTTTGCTTTCTTCCAGGAAATGCAGGAGGAGCTGATGTCCTATGTGGCCCTTCTTGAAGGTCTTGAGAACCTCCGGCTTTGTCTGCACCCTGCAGCTCCTGAAGCTCAAATCCAGGAGCTCGATGATGATCTCGCTCAGTTTAAGGAGAGATGCACTTCTGTGAAAAACTGCATTTCACACAGGTAGATTTGAGTCTTTTCTCTGCAAGGTCTATGTCGTTGTGTTTCATACCATCAACATTTGTTTTGTAGAAATGAACTGCTGGAACTTCACTTGCAACAGCTCGAGCTGTTTGATCAGACTTTACTGAGTATGACTCAAAAGAGCGAAAACTTACTGTCCAGTTTGAGGAGCTCTTGTCGAGTTGACATCTTGGATATCGGAGGTGCGATGAATAAATTAAAAGTGAGTACTTATGGGTTTTCTATTATATATGAACTGTTTCTAAAAGAATTGCTCTTTTTCTAATCTTTCCAATTTCTTCAAAGGAGCATGAAGCCCACCTGCAGGAGTTTGAGTTGCTAAGAGACACTCTCAACCAAAGGGAGTCTTCTGTTCTTTGCTTTTGCACTCCTGAAGCCAAGCAGGAACTCCAGGACTGGAAGAAAGACTGCCTGCAACCCCTCGCTGAATCCCAGCGTCTCATTTCCATCCGGAGGGACTGTCTGACGTCATTAAAGTCGTTCCTTGAGAAGTGCGAGGTGACATCTCAGACCGTGAGCCGCCTTCGAGAGGCGGTGGAAGGCCGGGGCAGCTGGGACCACTCCAAAGCAGAGGAACTTCTTCATGGGATAAAGGAAGTGGCTAAAGGTGTGGGTCAACTTGAGGGTGACGCTGTGACTCTAGATGGAAAGCTGAGCAAGGCGCACATGCAAATGTGCAGATCCCCGTTGAAGGACGCTGAAGAACTGCAGGGAAGAACTTCCTGCAGAGAAAAGGCGGTGGCACTCACCGCGGCTCTGGAGGAGGTGCAGAGAGGAGTCGGGTGGAGACAGACTGAAGCCGACGCTCTGGGAGACTTGTGGTGCTCCTTTAGGAAGAGAAAAGAAGAAGTGATGAAGAATTTGAAGAAGCTGGAGAACGATGCGAGACAGGAGGGCTGCATCGAGTGTTCTGTGCCGGCTTTTCAAAACAGGTATGTACATTTTTTTAAACTTATGACATCCTTAGAGCTTTCAACTTAAAAAGTGGATAATGACATTCTAGAAATTCCATTAATTCTGCAAAAAGATCTCTGAATATGAAAACACAGAATCAATAATGCAACAACTTGGTGAAATGCAAATTTGAGGGTTTTTAAGAGATTCAGAACACTTAGGATTTTGTCCATTGGAGTAAAAGCTCTAATTAAAGGAATTTTCTCTCATTTGTCACTTCTGTATAATTTTTAAGTTGTGTATAGAAAGCTATCTTCTTAATGTTGGGTGAAAATTTAACATGTTTCAAATTATTTCCCCTAAAAAGACATGGTCTGTAATGTTCATTATAGGTGCACTTAAACAAAAAATAGACAAAAATAGAATGCAGAAAATCACATTTTATTATAATGATTTATTTGTATAATTGTGCAGATAATAAGTATAAAGATCACTTCAATGCTAACCCTGGTTGACAATAACAGGGTTCAGACATTTCCTGTAGGTCTACACCAGACTGTAGCTGCTACTTTGGTCCATTGTCCCATGCAGATCTCCTCAAGAGCTGTGATGTCATGTTGGAAGATCCATCCATGTTTCATCCTCCATGCTTTCATTGATGTTTCCCCTAATATCACTATGCACAACCCAATTCATCATTTCCTCGAGCATGATGCTTCCACCCCCATGCTTTAAAATGGCTTTCTTGAAAGCAACTCATTCTACCCCCCTAAAAACAATGAGGGGTGGTTAAACCATGAATTCTATTTGTACTCTGGATCATTCGGATGGTTTCTGGAGAACTTAAGACAGGTCTAGACATTGTTTGGATTAAGCAGGGGACCTTTGCAAGATTTCACAATTAAATGTTGTTATTAACCATAACCTCTGTTGCTGAGCTTCCAGCTCTCTTCAGATCATTGACCAGTTCATCTGATCTGGGCTGTTTGTTCATCATTCTCAAGATCATTTGTACCCACCAGGTGAATCTTTCATGGAGCGCCAGGAGGAAGGAGATTGTCACTGATCTTGCATTTCTTCCATTTTTCACTTATTGCTCCAAGAGTCGATCTATTCCCACCAAGATGCTAGCTTGTTGTTAATTTGGTTCCTCTCAGTATTGTTAAGGTGTTCAATGTGGTCCCTGGTGTCCTTTGAAAGCTCTTTGGTCTTGGTTTTGGAGGAGAGGTTACACTCTGACTGTTTGTACAGGATTTGGACAGATATCTTTACAGATACCTACAAAAATGTGTCATTAATACAAGTAACGAGTGGATAAATGGAGAGCTTCCTAAGGAAAAGTAACAGATCAGCTTTCAATTTGATTTTGGCAGAGAGTTTTATCCGGACTGAATCAAACAGTGTGATTCCTTTTTGTTTCTCACAGTTGAAGTGTATAATGAACATTACAGACCTCCTTATCTGCTTAAGTGGGACAACTTGTAAACTGTTTAAATTTGAATCGATTATACAAAATTGTGCTTGTTATACAATAAACTGTTTTCTAAAAGGCCTAATTAAAGATGACCTTTAAAGCCTCAAAATATTGCTTAGCAGTTGCTTACAAGCCTTTCCTAATGTTGCTCCTCAAAGGACTCTAATTAGTGTTGTAAACTGCTGATCTTTTCTTTTTGTTCTATATTTATAGAAATGTGTTCTTTTTATATTCATAATTATTTGATATGAAAAATAAGTTTAACAAGAACAACCTATGATATATTGTGTTGCAAAGGTAAATACTGGATATATAAAGTTCTAATAGCAATAGCAAAAACCTGACCTTTTCCTTTTAACCCTGTTACCATCCCTGTGTGATTTTGCACAAATCCTTTTAGCTCTCTAGTGGCAAACAAACACACACAAGTAGAATTGATGTAGTCCACGTGTCAAAGTCAAGACCCGGGGACCGGATCCGGCCCTCTGGGTAATTCTGTCCGGCCCTCCAGATAATTTTATTTTATTATTATTAATGGCCCGATGTTATCTTGCGTTCATTTCTAACTTGTAAAATATTGAAGTTATTTAATGTTTAAGTTGATTTATTCTAGAATAATATTCTGCCTTTTTATTTCTTAATTATATTAAAAAGTTATAGTTTTAAAAATTAGCATTCTGTTAGCTTTTTGGACTATTTTGGCATTTACTAAGATTTAGCTAATATTTCAGCTACATGCTAGCTATTTTGGCTAAATAGATAGCATGTAACCTGACTAGTTTTTTAGGATATTTTAAAGTTTGACTATTTATTCAGCTATTTGCTAGTTGTTTTCGTTAACTTTTTTTTTTTTTTTTTTTTTTTTTAAGTTTTTTTAAGCTAATTTGGCATTTAGCTAATATTTTAGTTAGCTATCTGCTTCAGCATCTTCAGCAGCCAAATTCAGCTTACAGCATTCACAGTAGCATTATTTGAGCTAATTCTATATATCTAGTTCATAATTATGTTAAAAAGTTACAGTTTTGAAGTTTTAAAAATTTTGTTTTAGTGTTTTCATTAAATGTTTATCCTGTTCGGTCTGCGACCTAAGGTGTGTTTTGGATTTTGGCCCCCTGTGCGATTGAGTTAAACACCCCTGATGTAGTCCGTCAATAGTGCACACGTTGATATAGAATTTAAGGAAATATCCTGTGTTTCTAAAGAAATTGTACATTTTTATTGGACTGCTTGAGTAAATTAAATTTGTCTCTCTAAATTGTATTTTTCCTGACTTATTTAAAAACTCAACCATTTCATGTATAAAATTCTGCAAATATGTACATGATTTTTTTTTGCTGAAGTAGACATTTTTTAAAAGATTTTAGATATAGAAATATTGATTTGAAAAACAGTGAACAGCAGTAGTTTTTTCCCATTGTTTTTCAATTATTTGATAAATAGAAAATTCACTAGTTTGAAATATTTCCCTTTCTGTATTTTGTCATACATGTGATAAACTTATTTATTCCATTCATGCAATTGCAACAAAGAGATGACGTGCCAAACTGTTGTTGAGTGTCATTCTTCATTGTTAAGAGCATCATTTTTATTCAAAGATCTAGTCTCTGCCCATTTTTCCCCCCAAGAATCTAATGTGTGTTCCTCAAGCCAGACTCCAGATGGATGAGTTTATTCCTGTTTGATCTCCAAAGAAATAAGATGTATAATGCTGGAATCAGACTGGTAATCCCCATTGTTTTTTTTTTTCTGGATCTGTTTCCGCCAGGCTGCGTTTCTTTGTCCAGCTGGAGGATGAGCTGCAGTCCCTCCAGCACTCCCAGCGATGGTTGGAGGAGAAAGGAAAGCAGCTGGCCCGCAGAGACAGTGAGCTGGCAGGAGAAGCTCTGAGGGAGGTGACTCTGGTGAGGACGGCCTGGGAAAACCTAGAGAAGCTAATAACTAACAGGTGAGAATCGAAGATGTCTGCGTTAGAATGTTTTACTTTGTCGTGGTTATTCACTTTTATTGTCTTCTTTCTTTTACAGTCAGGAGCAGAGTGGAGTCATTGTTGATCTTCTGCGATTGTTCCTCCATCTGAAGTCGATCCTCAGCAGTTTTGTGGAGAAAGCTCACGCTGTTGTTCACAATCTACCTGATCATAACCATGATGTGCAAGAAGCCAGAAGTTCTCTCACACGAGTCAGTACCTTTCATTCACAGGATGTCTTATAAGCAGAGCAAAAGGTTTAAAGATATGTAGTAGAGGGGTCTGCGACCTGCATCTTCTACCCCTCCATTGTGGCTCTTTTATTAAAGAAAAATAAAAAAGTTTCTAAATGTTCAGAAATAGCTATAAAATAAAAAGTGAGAAAATTGTGAATGGGGGAAAAAAGCACATAATTCAAACTTTAACTCATTTACGACAGTTGAAGGACAGTGTATATCACAAATCCAACTACAACATTTTGACTCATTTTTGTCCATCCTGTCTCCAATGGACGACAATAAGCACAACCAGTATTAGGGCACACCTGATTATTAAGAAAATTTATATTTTGGAAAAAATTAAGGAATTTTATGTACGTTTGAAAAATATGGCAGAATCACTTAATGAGCTCGGATTTCATTCTGGTTTGTTGGATTTACATTTCTGGCAAAGATGCACCAACAACAGTGAAATAACGTGCTGGGGTTGGGGGGCTCTCCAAGGGTGGGGCCTCGCGGTAGCCCTCCTGGCACGGTGGGGGGGCTGCTCAACTTGCTGGGCTGGGCCCTGAACTCTCTGTACACCTGTGCCTTCCTGGTCTCGGGTGTGGGGGGCCTCTGCGGCGGTCCCCTGTGCCCTGGTCTGGGTGTTTGGCGGGATTGCCCAGCGGGCGGATCATCTTCGCGGCTCCATGGCAGGTGTTGGGGGGGTCCAGGCTGCTGCTGCTGTCCCGGCCGGGGGTCGGGGCATGGGGATGACCAGGCGCTCTCCCCTTTGCACATTCCATTATATCCACATTTGTACATTATCAGCACAGGTGTCAGCTCACCTTCGCACTAATAGAATGCGTGACAGAATGAAAGGCTTTATTTGTATCGGTTTGTATGATTAAGTGTGTGAGCTGCAGTTACAGTTGTATTGTGTACATTTTGACTAGTTTAAATGTGGAGACTATTTTGGCCAACAGGTATGTGTGTTACTATGGAGTGTGTGTGTAGACAGGCCCCGCCCATTCTAGTTTTCTATTTATACCTGGTTGTTTTATGATGTTGTTTTACTTTTTCTTGTAACCCTACACTTTTACTTCCCCTCCCTAACCTCTTTCTTCTTCTTTTCCGTCCGGTCCAACAAAAAAAAAGGAAAGATACAAAAATAATCAATATAAATAAAGTTTAGCACGAAATACAACAGGGGTTTATACTCAATAAACTCCTGTTGTGGCAGTAAAATCTGCCCAACACAAGAGGCTCTCAGTCCGCATCTGTTTAAAAAAGTTTAAAATTTAAAAAAAAAAAAAGGCTATTAGAAGTCTGTGTTTAACGGGTCTGTTTCACCCCTCATGCAGCATGAAGTCCTTCAGGCTGAGCTTCGAGAGAAACAAGAAGAAATGGATCATCTCATCAGCATAATGGAAGACCTGCAGAGAGAAGTGGAAAAGGTTCCCAACTCTGACATGAGCTGTATCCAGAGAGAGATGGAAAATCTAAGAGACCAGTGGCTGCTGGTCAGTGTTCCTCCTCTGCCTGTTGTTCATTTTAGTAAAATGTTAAAATCAGTGAGAAAATCATTTATAATCTTATTTCTTTACCTCTTTTAATAGTTTTTACTTCTTTGCATTTTCCTTTGTGTCGCATTTTGTTCTTATTCGGGATTCATCTGCTTATCTGTCACAAAGAAGACATGAAAACAAACATGTCTAGACAGGTTATCTGCTTTTCTGTCTCCCCCTCACTTCCCACTCACACATCTGTCAAACTAATTATGCCTCAATTTTCTACCACCTCCCATAAAGCAAACCACCCCTTGTTGCAGAGAGACAGTTTAATGCAAAATAGAGAGACCCACCCTCTACTGTGGAGATGTATTGTTTTCTGTGCTCACACTCCCGTTCGGTGGTTTCAGATCTCGGAGAAAATACAAACCAACGCAGAGAGACTGGGTTACTGTGTTGTCCTTTGGGATGACCTCAAAGCCATGGAAAAAGACATCAACCAGTGGACGGCCGCCTCCATCCCCGAGATGAGTGACATCGTCTGCCTGAGCGAAGAGGAGAAAGCCGAGGCCCATCTTGTTACATTTCAGGTCAGAGCTTGTCAGTCGCGTGTGGAGGAGCATGAAAAATGGTGCTGATATAGGCAGGTGATGGTGGATGTGATTTACAGTTTTCCACTTTGATTCACAGGCTGAGATTGAAAAGAGGGAGCAGAAGCTGGATGTATTACAGGAGAGGCTGACGGAGCTGAAGGAGAGGGCCAAACTGCAGGAAACACCAATACAGATGCAGGTAAATATGGTCACAAAATACGTCACAAAACGAATCTGGTCATAATATATTTTCCTTACGTTTATTTTTATTACTCCATCACCAACAAAAAGTCTATAAAGCAGCTCAAAAAACTAGTTTGTGACATAGCTGCAATGTTGTCCCTTTCTGTAGGCCTCGGGTCAGCAACCTGTGGCTCCTGTGACCTCTCCATAGTGGCTCTCTAAAGAAAAATAAAATAATCCTATTTTTTTCAAGGAAGGGTTACTAAAGTAGCATTTTTTTTATCTGTTAAATTTATAATTTCATGATTTTTAGTAGATTATCAACAAGCCTTTTAATATATTCATGGGCTATGTTTTAACTTTTATAGTAATTTCCCCAAAAAATCTGAGTTTAGGTCATATTTTAGCAACATGCTAATGTTTTTGGCTAATTTGTTAAAAATAATTAAGCAATGTGGTATCTTTTATGTCTAATTCAGCATCTAAAAAGTTTTTTATTCTAATTTGAAGTTTAGCTAATATTTTAGCAACATGCTAATGTTTTTGGCTAATTTGTTATCTACTGAGGTTTTTTAGACAAATTTAAAATTTAGCTTCTATTTTAGCGACCGGCTAACATTTTCGACTAATTTTGTTTACTGGGGAATTTTAGGCTATGGAGTTTAGCTAGTAATTAAGCAATGAGCTAGCTTGTTTGGCTAATTTGTCATCTCCTAAGCTTTTTTGAGCTAATTTGTAGCTTAGCTCATAGCAACACACTAAATATTTTTGCAAATTTGGTATGTAGCCTATTATAGATTTTTAAGCAATTTTTCAGAATTTTAGTTCAACTTCACCACTCTTTCATAGTTCTTTAACACAATTTCCAGTCTTTCAACAAATTAACATTTTGCAAATAACTTTTACATTTTCAGCAAATCGCTTTAGCATTGAAAGTAAATTGCGTCACCATTTTCAGCAAAAGATCTTCACCAACTACTTTCAGCAAAAAGCATTTACACTAGAATTATTGTGATGCAACTTTTCTAGTTCATATTTATTATTAGAAAATACATTGCAATGAATGCACAGCAGTAAAATAAGAGTTTACGGCTCCTACTAAGTTTTGATAAACAAGCGCAAACGGCTCTTTTACTGTTAAAGGTTGCAGACTCCTGCCCTAGGCAATCTGACAGTGAAGATCAGATATATTTGTTGGTGTTTTGGCATTGTGTTGATCAGCATGTGGTCCTAAGTGATTTTCTTGAACTAGGTCCTGGAGTCAGAGCTGAGGAAGAAAATGCTCCACGCACAGGAGGTGTTCAACCAGGCCAAACACGCTCTGACCTACTTCAGCTTTCAAAAGCAGCATCTTGAAGACCTCGTGTCCCAGATGGCGGAGCGGCTGGATGCGGTTGAGGGTTCCCTGCAGGATCTCAGCAAAGCGGCGTCCTTTGAAGACATTCTCGCAGTTAAGGTGGACTGTTTTGTAACTCAGTTGTGCTAACAGTTGATACACAGCTGTAAAGCTGCAAATGAGTTTAAAAGTACCCCTTACTTGCCATTGATGCCATAGTACAAGTGACAGCCCTGTAGAAACAATCTTTTCACTTATTTGGAGTCAATAAATGCTCTCTCTAGTTTTTACAATATGAAATAGTAATCATTCACTAAGATTTACAATGACAATCCACAACTCCAACTGTGCTAAATCAGCGTTTGACTTTTTCTCTATTGTTTTGTTTTTAGTATTTCTTGAGAAGCTCTCAAACTACACTCATACACGCTGAACTTTAACAAGAAAAATTACAGTTTTGTATCATTTTACTTATTTGTTTAAAACAATAATGACAAAAAGGAAGGACTTCTGGGAAATTGTTTTCATCTGGTAAAGGCGGGAATCAAATGACAACTAGCTGTTAGCTATTACTGAACTTTTTCATTAGCTGACCCGCAATTTATGTTTGCGCTCTGTTAATTGGTATTTGTGCTGCTTACCGTTGAGGTCAGAGTTACTACATTTCTTTTAAATACTTAAGAAATCCACATCCACAATAAAAAAAATAGCAGTGTTGAGGTGGCGGGATGCTAGCACCATTTGATTTTGGAGAATGCTAATTTACTTTTGCCAAAATAGAAGATAAGAAGGTGATATGTAATCATATTTTAAAAAGCTTAATTTTGCTTAACACGTGGCACTAAAGTCTAAGCGTAAGAGGTTTTTATTACTTTTTTACTCTTTTTTTTTTTTTTTTTTTTGCATAATACAAAGGTTTGATGTTTTAAGGCAAAGTTTACCATTTAATTTTGTGCAGAGGTTAGTATGGGGAGATAAATGTTTTAAAGAAAACACTAATAGTTAGAATTATTTATGTAATACACTTGTTTTTACTTTTATTGTAGTTGATTTTCAGTGAAAACTTGTTGTTGCTCGGAAGCCTTAACAAATGTAGTTGTTCACCTCTCGATTTATCCCTTCAGGGGTCGCCACAATGAAGAAGCTTTCACTGATTAATCATTTTTACATGAATGCCCTACAACAACTCTATCTGTGCTGGGGACCGGCACAGGGAGACCCAGACTTGGGTCATCTTGTAGCCCCATAGTTTGGCAGTAGACGAAAGAGTCTTGCCCAACACTGGATGAAGTTCATTGCATACTCGGAGAATCACTCTGATTTTCATGTGCCAGTCCTGCACTTAAGTAACTGAGCTATCCAGCTGCTCCATTATTGAATCTTAAGGGTTCACCTTTGATTTTATTTTTATTTGCCTGATTTAAACCCCAATGTATCAAACATATTCAAACCACTTCTTGTATTTGAATATATTTTTCCAGTCTTTTTTAAAATTTCCTCAATATTTTAATTTTGTAATTATTTTTTTATTTCTTTTTTAAAAGGTATTTTCCATCACAACTTTTGGCAATGGTACTCTTTTTAGAGAACATAAAAGTGAGCCCAAAATGGAGCCTTGAGGTACTCCACAAGAAGCAGAAATATGTTTTGTTGATCAAATGGTCCTTTTATGTTAAAATAAAAATAAGGGTGTAATTACTACTTTTTAAAAATGATTCAATTCATGTCATAATTATGGTTGATGATTGGATTCATAGTTGATATTAATTTATTTTGAACACTCTGGATCCCTGACCTAAAATTGATCATGAGCCTAAAATTCAACCAGTGAGACTCAGAAACACCTGGTACTGAATAGTGCAGTGAAGTGTAATTTAATGAATAAACGAGAATTAATGGCAAACACATTCATGTTTTCTAAAGTTCGATCCACCCATGTTTTTCCAAGGTTGCACCTGTACAATCAAACCGTTTTCTTTATTTAAGGACCTGCAGAGTGTCGTGCAGCAGCAGAGGGCAGACATGGACTTGGCTAGAGAAGCTCTGACTTCACTGAGTCGATCACATCCCTCTCAAGAGTTAGCACATCTCTCCTCTGATCTGACCTGCATCGCCAAGCGAACTGAGGCTGTTGCCCAACGTTGCAACAAGACCAAGGGCAGCCTGCAGGAGGGACTGCAGCTTCACTTTAAAGGTAAGATACTGAAATGACCTCTTTGTCTTTAAATAACCAACAATTAAAACCTATTACTTTAACAGTCGCAATTTTGACTTTGAGTATAGCTGGAAATGATCCCCCATCCAAGCAGGGCAAACAATAACACTGTCCATGTGGATGATGCAACAGATTATCCTACATTTTCCCCCCCAGAGAACACTCAATCCACCCACCACAACCCACACTGCATCGACACAAACCGGCAGGTACACCGATGCACTCTCTTTGCTTTGACACACACCTGTGCCTCGGAGAGTAAGGCCGCTCTTGTCACATCTGCTCACTACTGAGTCATTTTTGTTGCCAGGGTAACCCAACACTGTAAAGCACAGACGCGCCCACACTTCCCATCTGACTCTGAGCACTACCTCTTCTCCTCCTTTCCTCTTTACCTGTTTCCTCCCTCAACTCGTGAACTCATTATTTTCTGGCATCTGTTGCTTCTTAACCCAGAGATCGTTCAAGACTTCAAATCTTGGCTGGAGAATCTAAAGCTGGAGTTAAAAGATTGTTTTAACCAATCGGGGGACGTTGTGGTTCTTGGAGCCAAGTTGCAAAGACTAAAGGTACTTATTGGTTTTACTAATTGTTTGTGCAGCTGCTTTAATTTTCAAAAGTATTAGAAAAAGGGTTAGAAAGTCCAAAAAGCTATCAGAATGTCAATTTTGAAAACTGTAAATTTTTAACATAATTATGAATAATAAAAATGCAGGAATATTATTCCAGAATACATCAACAAAAAATCTTGTCAGTTTTACATAAAATGCTTCTCTATTTGTTATTCTTCAGTGGTGACTTGTTTCTCCTCCCACCTTACAGATGTTAGAGGAGCAGTCACCTGAGGGTGAGGAGCGTCTCTCTCAGATCCGGGATGAAGCCCTGAGGCTTCATTCCCACTTGAGCAAAGCCGGAGCAGCACAGGTCCAGGAGAGTTGTTCCTCCTCTGAGAAAGAGTGGAAAAACTTCCTGGACAGCTGTGCTCAGGGCCAACAAGACTTAGAAGACAGCATTAATGTTCTCAAAAAGTATGTGATACATCCGATTTGAGCAAGTTTGTTTTAACCAAACAGAAATATTAATCTATTTTTATCTTTCTGTCAAAGTTTTGATGCCTGTGTGAAGGGTGTTAGAGACTGGCTACAGCAGATGGATCTCAACCTCAAGAGTGAGCCTCCACTCGTAGCAGAGAGCCAGCAAGGAGCTGTAGACGCCTCCGAAGAGTTGGACAGAATAGAAACCCTCAATAAGGATTTGGTGCTCAGAAGGTTTGTATAAATTGGTGCATTTGCTACAAATTAATACATTTCACTAAAACTATTTGACATTTCTCTTTCTTGTTCAGGGAGTCCATCAAGAGTCTTTGTCAGGAGGCCCAGGCTCTCTCTGAATCTGGCCGGGGGTCAGGAGGAGAGGTCAGAGTGACAGGCGAGCTCCAGATGGAGTATCAGACCCTGCTGCAAGCGGCCAAGGAGAAGCTGCGAGGCTGCCAGGAGAACCAGGCCTTTGGAGATACCCTGCAGGGACTTTGGGCCTGGCTGGAAGAGATCCAGGAACGTCTGGGGACCGTTGACAGCACCATGGGAACTAAAGAGCAGTTGGAGCAGAGGCTGGAGACTGTACAGGTGAGGCCAAGAATATCTGTTAGTTTTATGATAGTAAATAAAATCATACGATTACCTTCTATTTCCACATGTTGTAGCCTGAGTTTGTTTGTTTTAGCTGAAGTTCTTTGTTCAATTATCTGAAGTTACGCTCTGTATGTACAGGATATCCTGCTTTTGAAGGGAGAAGGGGAGGTCAAGCTAAACATGGCGATGGGTAAGGGTGAGCTGGCCATGCGTTGCTATGGAGCTGCTGGACAGGAAGTGGTCCGCTCTCAGCTGCAGGAAGTGGAGGATGCGTGGGCCACGCTGCTCGTCACCGCCATGAGCTGCCACAGGTACCCTCAAGCAATCATGGATTTTTGGGGTCACTGGTTGTGCATGTAATTATTTCAATAAAAACGTCCTACCATTAAAACATTTGCCTGAAGACATTTAGGAGGCAATTCATTTGTGCCAAAAACGTCGTTTCTCCGAGGCAGGTTATTTTCAATGTAATAGATTACATGTCAGTGCTATTAATTACCATAAAGTTAAGTACATAATGAGAAATATTTGTCTCATTTTCTAAATCTGATTGATGCACTCTTCTGTGTTTGTGCACATGTGTGCACCGGTCTGTGTGTGCGTCTAATTGAGCAATTATGGCCCCTCCAAGAAAAAAAATTGATCCCATTAGGGACTAAATGGTGGATGGCAAACAGTGGGTCACACGTGGGGGTGTGTTTGTGTTTTAAGAGGAAAGCAATAACAGGCGACTGGGGGGGGCAGGCTAGAGAAGCCTTTCAGAGTGTGGAGGTAACAGATGGCAAGAAAAATGTGGGCGTGTCTCCCAATGAAGAAGTCACTTGACCACAATTACTGATAGTCGTCTGTTTGCATAAAGTAAAAACCAAATTCCCTCGTCTTATCTCCAGCCGGCTGGAGTGGACGGTGTCACAGTGGGGAGGATACATCCAGAGTGCTGCCCAGCTGCAGAGCTGGATGGATGCCGTCAAGCGAGAGATGGTGGCTCCTCTCACCCCCCAGCCCGGACCCAGAGAAAAGGCCGCCCAGCTCGATAGACTCAGAGCTCTGCTGGCTGACCTTGAGGACCACCAAATGGCGCTCGCAAGCCTGGAGGAGAAAGCTCGGGAGCTGTTCAAGAAGACGGGCGACGCCAGCTTCAACTATGGCGCTCGCACTCAACTGCAGGTGCAGTTTGATGATCTCACAGCGTTGGTGGAGGTACACAAACATTTATTTACTACTTTGATACATGTCTTGCTTGTAACAGCTTGCAGAGAAATCAACACGGTGTTCATTTTCCAGGAGAGGATCCGTTTAGCTCAGGCAGTGGTGCTAGAGCATCAGGACTACCTGGAGGCTGTTCGGGAGCTCACCGATTGGCTGATGACTGCAGGGGAGGAGCTACAGCATTGGTCCGAAACATCAGGAGACTCCGCTTTCATTAAAAAGAAACTGGCAGACGTGCAGGTGAGGAATGCTGTAAACCAGGGGTGTCAAAATCAATCGCACAAGGGGCCAAAATCCAAAACACACTTTAAACTTATCATTATTATGAACTAGTTATATAACATTACCTGCGATAATGCTAGTGTGAATGCTGAAAGCTGAATTTGACCACTGAAGCTGATGGTGCCTGATAGCAAGCTAAAATATTAGCTAAAAGTCAAATTAGCCTAAAAAACATTTTTAAAAAAAGCCTTGGTTAACCAAAACTGCGAGCATGGAGTTAAAAAAAGCTAAACTTTAAAATAGCCTAAAAGCCTGAATAAGCCAAAATATCTAGCATGTAGCAAAAATATTAGCTAAACTCCAAAGCAGCCTAAAAAATTTTGGTAAATGCCAAAAATCTAGCAGAATACCAATTTAAAACTGTAATTTTTTAACAGAAATGTGAATAATAAAAGGGCAGAAATATTATTCCTGAATAAATGAACTTGAACCTAAAATAACTTTCAATATGTTACGTTCCATAAAAATATGTTTTGTCAATATTCTGCAAGTTATGTAGAAATGAAATAAAAATATAAATAAAATTAAAGAATCTGGAGGGCCAGGCCATTATATCTGATAATTATATTGATAATGCCATGTTTCCTTGTTTTTTTAATTGGGAATAAATGCTTAATCTACTTTAAAACTGTCGCTTGTATAGATATATTATAGGTAAGTGACAGATAAATCATAAAAGGTTTTTTTAATGTTTCAATCTTCATTTTATGTTTCTTTTTGAAGACTGCGATCATCTAGTATTTTTTGGCACTAAAAAGGTTAATCCAATTCTTGCTAATCCTAATGGACTCTCCCTATGAAAGAGATTGAATCATACAAGGTGCTGGAATTGGTTCCCAGCTTGTTTCCATTATCAGAGCCAAATATCTCAATCTCTCATGATGTACTTTACTGCCAGTAGATGGGATTTTTATTGTGTGCGAGAAATTTTGGTAAATTAGAGGAGCATTAGTTTTGCATTTTTTTCTGCTCAACAATCCGGCTGCAGTGAAAAAAATTGTGTGAAGAGACGTCGATTTGCATTTTCATTTTGCACATGGGCTCCAATTATCGCATCATAAATGTGCATGAAATGGTGTGAAGCAGTTCAGATCAAGGGAAGATGGGAATTTAAAGATGCACTGGGTTACTTTTCTCTTTTTTTCCATGTCATTTAGTTATTATTTTGTTGAACAAATTTGCCTATTTTACAGCTACCTAACAAAAGAGATTAAGAAGGAGGATTAAGGAGGAGCTGGGAAGGTGAATGGAATCAATAAAAGAGAGAAAAGCAGGAAATAGATGCAGCTTTGACTATGAAATGATGGTGAACGGGATGATAAAAGCACTACAGTGGGGCTTTAAATAAACGGCACATCGAGAGATTGTTTCCTTAGTCACAGTTTCCTTAGCAACTTTGTCTACTGTTATTTTTTTCAGGAGTGTGTGGAGTGTCGCCTCCTGGAGGGCCGGGAGCGCCTCACCCGGGTGCGCCGTAATGCCGCCGCCACGGCAGAGCACACAGCAGCAAGTGGCTGTGAGGCCATGGACCGGCAGCTGGGGGCGCTGTCACACGCTCTGGAGCAGTGGGAGGGGGCCGCCCTGAGGGCCAGAGACAGCCTGGAGGGGGCCTCCGCCGCCGCCGCGGCTTTGGAGGAGGAGTACAGCAGCCGCACCGCCCGCCTGGAGGATGAGCTGAAGCAGTTTGAAGGATCTCTGAGGGGGTGGAGCCAGGAGCTGATGAAAGCAGAGGGGCGGAGCAACGGCGAGGAAGCAGTGGAGGGATGGCAGCTGGCTAAGGTGGAGTGACACTGGATTCATCATGTTATTCATTGTTCCTCTCACAATAGTTTATTATAGAAAGAATAAATGATGCAAATTGTGGTGCAATCATTGGAAGTGATTATCATTGTTTCCACATTGACACAGTGTGCAGACCAGCTCTGCATTTAGCTGCCCTGTCTTGTCAGTAATTATCCATTCTGTTGGGAAATCCTTAAAAACAGATTAGTTTGTAAATCAGCTTTGCAGGGATGATGGGCAGTGACAGCCACAATCCCATCACTTTCCACAGTCTCCCCGTTTGTTTTTATTGCCATTATTTCCCTCTATCTCTCCCTACCAAACATTGTTTTTCTTTGTTTTTTTTCTGCCTTTCATTGGAATTGTGCAGATTTGTCTGGTGATGCTTTGACTCTTCATCCCTAAAACCCCCGGATGTTTACTGTCTGAAGATTTTCTTTCCTCGTCAAGGCCACTCAGACTCCTCCCCGGGCCTCCACAGCCACCACTTTCTCCCTTTTTTCTCAATTTGGAGGCTGTCAAAGAACAGAGGAGGAGTCGTCGTCTCTCCCCCCCTCTCCTCCTTCTCTCCTCCTCCTCTGTTTCCTGTGTCCGGCCGTGTTTTCACTGAGCGCTTGTTTGCGTGCGTTTGAACCGATGCTGCATCTGCGCGGGCTGACAGCTGAATTCCACCGGGAGTGGAGCCTGAGAAAAGGAGAGGGAGGAAAAAATGCGTGGCAGGAGTGGGAGGAGGGAGAAAAGAGAGGAGAGAAAGTAGGGGAGAGGAAAGCAACGAGTGTGCAGGCGAAGGGAGGGAGGGCTGGTTAACCGTTGGACGTCAGAGCGAGAGCGAATGAGTGAAGAGTCGCTGCTTGTACATATTTCATGGGAGAGGATTTCATGACTGCGTGAGTGCAGAATGCGCGGCACGCCAAGGCGAGCGGGAGAACGTTTTCCACAGCTCCTTCCTGGAGAACAGAAATGCTATTGAACAAGCGACACTGTGAGTATGTGTTCTGTGTTAGGAGTGAACACGACTGTGTGAGGAGGAATGCATTGATCGAAGCGGTGCCATGCAGATCCACGGCTGAGCCAGCATCTGTGTGTTTACTCTTTAGAATATTCTGGAGGGCTTGCAGAGCGCCGAGCCGATGGCAGAGAAGTTGAAAGGCCAACTGAATGACCTGGTGCGCTACTCCAGAGACCTGGGCTCGCAGTCGGAGCGTGTGACGGCACTCATCAAGCAGCACAACAGGTGAGAGGAGGCCAAGTTAATGACCATGTAGCCAGATGTTGCAATGCTGATGTTCCTGCAATGGTCAATGACACTAGTGACACTAAATATCATCCCCTCTCCTAATTTTCCCTACTTTCCATCTATATAATACTATAAAAGATCAAACTTTTTACCAAAGTTTAGCTTTGCATATAAAATCTGTTCATTGTAGAGGTAGCGTTTAGCAAACAAGATGTCATCAGATTAACAGGGATGTAAAAACCTACACAGTTTATCATCTATGTGTACCTCGGCCATCAAGTTATAAATGTAATTTATCTAAATTAAATCAATCCTAATTACGTAATCATTACTTTAAAAAATTGCTATTTTATTTTTCCTTTATTTATTTTTTGTTCTTTTTCCCGTCCTTGTCCTCAGCAGTCTTACACTGCTGGGTTTTGTTTGGGGTTGGACCTTGGTAGTCTTTTGCTTGTGGGCTTTGTTTATTTGTTTTCTTTTGATAGTTTTGGTTAGGCAGCCATTAGTAGGGAACTGCTGACTCCGACAGTTGACATGTCTGGGTCAGCAGTCTCCCTGATTTATTTTATGTTTGGCCGAGGAGCCGCCATGGAGAGATAAAAGATCCACATGTGGATCAGGAGCCGCGGGTTGCAGACCCCTGGTCTAGACCTTAAAATTTCAATTAAAAAAAAGTTGAGCTGTCTATCTGTCACAAACAGATAGACAGCTGGTTACACGTGCAGCAGGTTTATTAGTTCAGACAGGAACTAAGCACAGCTTAAAGTCCACAAAGCTAAATCAGAGTCAGACAGGCAGAGATCAATCACAAGCATGGGAGCATCGTAGATGAGGGTAGAGTATGGCGTTAAAAGTCCCCCGCGAGCATACATCAAACTCCACGCACGCAAGGAACGTTCCACAGGTGCAGAACAATCTCCACGACAGTCCTCTACGCACTCGTGAAACCTCTTCTCCATGCACCTGGAACTATTCTTCCAGTGACCGCTGCTGCTCGCCTGTGAAAGTATTTCTATGTCCCTAATACTGAAAAGAGGGAAAAAGGACTGCTTTATTGATGAATCCATTTTTAAACAATTGTAGTAAAAAAATCATTTTTGATGTTCCCATTTTTCAAAAATTGAAAATGAAGAAAACACATAATGAATGTTTAAATTAGTTTTCTAAGAAAAGTGTTGGATCACGGGGTGGGGAAAACACAAAAAAAGGAAATCTTAGAAAATTAATTTAAACGTTCATTATGTATTTGCTTCATTTTCTTTTTTTGAAAGAAGAAGAAGATAAAAAATGATTTGTATAATTGAGTGATTGGATAATTAGAGAAGTTTAAAAATGGATAAATCAATAAAGCAGTCCTTTTTCCCTCTTCTCGTTTTAGTTTTAATTTGAAAAACAAATGAAACGCGGGTATTTCTGTTTTTTTTTTTCTTTTTTTTTTTCTTCCTTTAAGAAGGTTTTGTTCATTCGTTGTCAGAGTCCAGGTCGAGGGTCAGGGCAGGCAGCAAGCAATCAGAGATAAAGCAGGGTTGTGCACACTCAATATCAGGTCCAGATAGAAACGCTTGTTAATGCAGACACAAACAATACTTTGCACTGAGTGAGGCTCTGTGCTTAAGTGTCCTGTAGGTGATTGGCAAATGAGAGACAGTTGAGCGACATCCAGGAACTGTGCGCTGGGGTTGCTGGGAGATGTAGTGCCAGTACTCTGGAGATGGCTCCCACTGGTGATTAAAGGGGCAGACAGAGTGCTGACTCCTGACAATTACCAATATTTACTCTAATATTTGAGCTAACCTCCAAAACGAAGCAAAATTAACTATTGGGGTAATTTTACTAAAAAAACGTGATCTCCTCATATGTGAAAACCAGGTTTTAAGAGGTTAAATAAAGAAACTTAAACTTGTATTAAGATGAGTTTTCATTGTACAACTCAACACCGAGCATCATTACAATGTTTCTCCAATTTCTATTTCTTATTATTAACTTTATCAGCATGTTCTTGCTGAAAAGTTTGTATTTACTGATAATAGTGGTGAATCAACCAGACAAAAGGTAAAAGGCTGAAGAAAAACTACTATTCGATTAGTCCTTCCAGTGATTAATAAATACAGTGGAGGCATGTTTGCACACTTTTACATGCTCAAGAATCACATCAACATTTAACACGGCTCTACATTTTCTGCTCTAAAGCCACAACTAAGTCTATGTGTGTGTTTGTGAATATGCATTGTTGAAAAACCACTCAAACGACATGCAAATGTGATCCATATTCAACAGATTCATTTCAGCTTTCTGCATAGACTTTGCATAGATGCAGTGCTAAACCGTGTTGCACAGCCATTATCATTCCTTGGCATTGGTCCTGGCTGAGATCAGCTTATTTGAAATGATCTGGTAGTTAAGTGATCTTGGCTGCTCACTGGCAAACCGTCACCTTTCCTAATTTGCTTGGTTTTTCACCCTGTCATAAAGTTGGTCTCTGAACTCTCCGCACCTGTCCTGCATTAAGCTCTGCAGGAAGAAGAGGGAACAGGAGAAAAGTGAAGAAAACTGAAGTTCTTCTCCAAAACACAACACAGATATTTTTTTTGTTCGTTTTTAAAGTGCTTCTGTTATATTTGCCTCATCATTAAATTAAAATCTCAGCTTGTTTGTGTAGAAACAGTTGTCAGCTTTTGTCAGTGTTTGCATTTGTGGAAGGCTCTATTTGTCTTTTTTAAAACTCTTCTTGGGCGTTTAACACCTTTTTTCCTAATTGTCCTCTTCTAACCTTTAACTCATTGTCCTCTTCCCAATGTGTGATACTGTCACTTTTTTTTTTGCTATACTGCATAATCTCGAGTGGGATCAGAGAGTAAATGTAAATTAAAAATTAATATGCAAGTCAAGAACTGTTTTTCTGTTTTCTTTCTTCAAAGAATGACCTATTTGACCCAGTTTAGTCACTTAACTTATGGGCAAACATTTGTATGTATCTCACAGTTTAGTAATAACCTTTGTTTTAACTTTTGCTAAAATAGGTTCAAATCTGTTTGAGGATAAAGAACTCCAGTTATGCAAAATAAATAAAGTACAAGCAAAAATTATGGGGTTTAAATCAGAATACTAAATTAAAAGTTCAAACTTTGGTTTGAAGTAAAATGATTTGGTAATTGGAAAAAACAGGAAAAATAAAAGTAGTTTAAAGACTAAATTTGTTATTTATTTTGAAAGTTTCTGACAACCCAGACAGCAAGGCCATGTGGACCCTATATGGTTTACAAGTGGACAGAAAATGTGCGCCCCAAATGGGTTTGTTCACACTTTCCGTGGTCGCCCCACCTATGTTTGCCCACAATGGATTAAGTGGGCACTCAGTGGTTTGGCTCGCTACACTAGCTAGCCGCCCTGTGGACAGCAAAGCTCGCCAGCTCAATACATCTGAGCTCGCTAGCTCGATACAGCGGAGCTCACTAGCTTCTTACAGAAAAGCTTGCTAGCTCGATACAGCAGAATTTGCTTGCTTGCTACAGTGGAGCTTGCTACAGCGAAGCTTGCTAGCTTGAGAAAGTGGAGCTTGATAAAGCAGAGCTTGATAGCTCGCTAAAACGGAGCTTGTTAGCTCGATACAGCAGTGCTTGCTAGATCACTACAGTAGAGCTCGCTAGCCGGCTACGCCGTCCACAGGCTGGCTAGCGTAGCGAGCCTACGCAGTAAGTGCCCACCTAAGCCAATATGAGCAGACATAGGTGGGGCCACCAAATAAACCCGTTCGGGGCCCAAATTTCTGCCCACTTTTAAACTGTATGGGACCCAGTTGGCCTTGCTGGCTGGAAAATGGGTCAGAATTCAGAGATTAAAACCAAAATTTAAAAATTGTTACTTGATTTAAAATTTAAAGTCTGATTTCTTGAAATATAAAGCTGTAAAAAGTAAAAAGTTAAAATTTTCTGTTAAAATAGTAAACTTTTTTAAGTCAGAAATATGCAAAAGGCAAAATTTGGAAACTTTAGTCAAAATTGAAAAAAAAAAAAGCCAAACTACTAAAAATGAAGTCACAAGTTTAATTTTATGTCAGATTTGTAAAAATAAAAAAATAAGAAAATGGATATTGAAGATGAAATTCTTTAAACATACAAAAAAAATCAAAGTGATTTTTTTTCCTGTAATGTGAAAATATGTAACAAAAAATATACACATTTATCTATTTAAAACATCACTTCTTTGTCTGTTGTAGCACAGTCATAATTCAAATGCATTATTTCAGCTTTTAGGGCTTTATGGACAGAAATTTCAAAGCTTTGGTCTTTTTCTTGCTGTCAGCGTCGAGCCTGATCTCCTCCATCTCACACTTTTTCCTAAAGCAGTGAGCTGTCATGCCTCGTTCTCTCCATCATGTCACCCCGTGAACTCTTGCCCCAATCATATGTTGCATCTCAACCCCCTTCCACACGATCCCCCCTACCACCATCCCCCACTCGGCCCCCCATGCCCTAGCCCTCATTTCTTCCACTTCACCCACTTTACCATTTTACACCTGCCCATTTCTCATTCCTGATCATCGCTGGCCTTGACTTCTCCCCACGCGACCCACAGAACCCTTCAGCTTCCCGACTTCCTCTTTGTTTTATTGAACGTTTCCTCTGCTTTTAAGCTTTTGATGTTTTTGTCAGTAGTGGAAGAACCTGTGAAGACCTTGTTAAAGACTCTTCTTTGTTCCTCACCCACAGTCTCAGCCTCCGTGCATCCAGGGAGTGTCAAAACAAGGAGCGCTTGTTGGAGCAGAGGTTTCGTGCTGCTTTGAGAGACTTCCAACAGTGGCTGGTCAATGCCAAAATCAGCACCGCCAAATGCTTCGATGTCCCTCAAACTGTCACCGAGGCGTCCTCTGCTCTGCAGAAGATCCAAGTAAGAGAAAATATCTGTGAAATGTTTCTATCAGGAAATTGAAAAATGTTATTATGTGAATGTTTAGTAAGCATTCACACAATAGGGATTCTCCTGCTCCTTTCTGTACGTTTTTCAGCAAGTAAAAACTAAAACTTTCAGCTATTTCAGTTATCTTGGTATCAAATTGTTAAGCTTGTTAAGGACATTACTGCTTGTATTTTTTGTATTAATAAACTTTTAAGTTTTTGAAATATTGAGCAAAATATGCCCCATAGGAAATGAATGAGAAAATGTTAAAATTTCAAAATTTTAAGTGGATTAGCAACAAACCTTTAAATTTATTCATGGGCTATGTTTTAATTTTTTATAGTATTAAAAAAAATTTTTTTTTGGCTAATTTGTTATCTACTGAGGTTTTTATAGGCTAATTTAGAGTTTAGCTTATATTTTAGCAACTGTCTAACTTTTTTTGGATAATTTAGTTTACTGAGACATTTTGGGTGTTTTTGAAGTTTAGCTAGTGATTAATTAACGTGGTAGCTTTTTTTGGCTAATTTAGCATCTACTGAGGTTTTTTATGCTAATTTAGAGTTTAGCTAAAATTTTTGTTACATGCTAAGATTGGTAGGATTTTAGTGGCTAATTTCAGAGTTTAGCTTCTATTTTAACAATACGTTAACATTATTTACTAATTTAATTTACAGAGGAATTTCTGGCTTTTTTGGAATTTAGCTAGTATTTACTTTTGCATTTTAGGCAAATCCCCTCAGTAATTAAAACAAATTGCATCACCATTTTCAGCAAAAAGCTTCAGAATCTTTAGCGACTACTTTCAGAAAAACGCATTCACACTAGCATTTTTGCAGTTATTGCAACTTTTCTAGTTATTTATTATTTTTGCATCACTAATACAAGTCATAGAGGAAGAAAAAGATTTCATCATATTTTTACAGTTTTTTCAGCTGTTTAACATTCAGAAATCTGGTCATATTTGAGTGTAATAATACAGATTTAGGTTTTTCTTTTTCCTTTTATGGGGTTTGATCAATTTCTATGCAAATTCAGGGTTTCACTGTCATCTGACAAGTCTAAACCCACTATAAAATCCTAACTTACCGAGTTAGGGGGCTGATTGAAAACTCCTGCCAGAAATGTGTAATATCTATTTATTCAATCTGCTGCCAACTGGGATTAATGGAATGGGCAGTGGCTGGTGAAATGTACCACTTTTAAGTGTCTTTTGTTTTTAGATGGAATCGATAAAAAAGGATGAAAATGTGGGGGGAGATTCATTCAAACAGATGAAAAGAAAGCTGCACGGCGTGATCGCTGCCACTCTCTTCAAACGTGTTCTCTCTGTGAGAGTCTGGTCAGTCTGGCGGCTTCTTCTGAGCTCGTCGGGGGTTCCTGGCTAAAGAGTCGGGGGCTCCACTGTTAAGGTGGACCCCGTTTTTAACCAGACGGTTAATTACCCTGCAGTCACCTGACCACACTCATAACCATATTGTTGTCCAGGAATCTTTTCAGACAGATTGATTCGTCTCCTGAACAACAGAGGTGTTTTTTTATTAAAAACAAACACAGCTGAAGGCTTTGTGCAGCCCTCGACAAGATTAAAAGTATCTTTGAGGTTGAGGAGAAACTTGTCTCAGCGTGCGGACCACAAGGAAATATGCCGGCGATCATGTTTTATTTATTATTGACTTGGTGAGGAATGTGGAACAATGTTTCCACATGGCTGACCTCCAGGAAGGGCCTGCATCGGTGGGGCAAGGGCATCCATTGTGTCATGCTTAATTGGTAATACGCTCTTACAAGATGAGAAAATAGACGACTTTTAGAGGAGGAAATAAAAGAGACCGACTTTCTTTTGCTTGTGTTGAGAGGCTGAAGCTGTGAAAGTGATGTGCTGACTGCACAGATGGTGGAGCGGTCCCTGCTGCGCTACTGTCATCCTGCTCCGCACTGAGGGGAGGGAGGGGGTGGGGGGGCACGCATGCTGCACATACATGAGTGTCTTTGTATGCTTGTACATTCTCGGTGGGTGGGTAGTTTGGATTTGCGGAGAAACTAACACACTTCACGACTCTCCTCGTCTCTGTTAGCGGGGATTTTAGGATCCGCCTTCTGCTTGTGGAAAAGCAAACGGCTTTGTCTTTTATGCTCAATAATTTTCATAGTGAAAAGTCAGAAAATGAAAAATTGATGAGAGCTGAAAGGAATATATTTTTTTCTCCTTTCACCGACACTTCTTTTTTGTGCTAAATAGTGACATCCCCTTTGTCTCGGTGTTCCCCCTCAGGAGTTCTTGAGTGACAGGGAGAACGGCCAGGCCCGGCTAAGTACAGTAGGAGCCTGCGGAGAGCTGCTGATGGCCGTGGTGTCCAAAGACAAGGTGGAGGGAATCGAGGCAAAGGTGGCCAACGCCAAGGATGACTGGAAGAGCCTAATGAGTAACCTTCAAATGAGACAAGATGCGCTCAAGGTGGAAAAAGCTTCATTAATAATATTCGTTTCTGTCGTTGTAGTAGAATGAAAAGTAACCCGGCTGTCAAATTTGCAGAATCTGCAATCCCAGATGACAGAGTTTGAGGCAAGTGCCGACCCTCTGCAGGAATGGCTCAACAGCACAGAGGTCAGAGTTCAGGAGAGCAGCGCTCGCCTGCACGACCTCCCTGCAAAGAGACAGGAGCTCAGCAAGCTACAGGTATTTGAAACCCATTCCGACATGGTCCATATCCTCTTCAAATGCAAAATCTGTATCATGGTTACTCATGGAGCCATCTGTTAGTCTTGGCAGAATTTCGCAGCCGCTCCTGCAGCCGTTCATTTCGCATGCATCAGGACTTTTTAACTAACATATCCATATTTGATAAAATGGCATTCCTTTTGATACATCTGCTGATGCTCTCCTCACTTAGGTAAACACTATCATCTCACCATAAATTGAATATTAAGTAGTTACCTTTCCATCAGATAGGAATCCCTAAAGTGTAATTCAAGTCACTGGGGAAAAGGAGACGGACCTAATTACATTTGTCGAGCACCACTGGATCAAAATGGAGCTTCGTCTTGACACAATAGTCAGAGGAGAAGTCCAGAAATCTAATTAATTCTCCTTCTGTCACAGCTGAAGCGCTGCGTGGCTAAAAGGCCTTTTACTGGATGAGATAACAGCTTCTGCCATGTCTGACAGACACAAGAAAGGAAGAGAGGCACAAAGCGTCGCAGAGATAAACCTGACAACAGGGAGAGAGGAGAGAATATCAAGCCCATCTCCAAGCTCGGTCTTGATTGTTACTATTTTTGTATTTATGCTGTTGCCGCAGCAGCACTTCCCATTGTTGCCTTTTGTCTGGCCCTGAAAGTAATTACATTTTTCCAATACAATACATGCAAGCCTCAGTGTGGGAACCTGTGTGGGCAAAATGCACTTGTCACACTTATACCCCCCACCTTCACAGCCTTCTGTTCGCCTCCTTCTTCAGCTAAATAACAGCACTTGTTTTAAAAATGAACATCTGCAGAGATACTGCTGATACTTGTCTGTGATCCATGTTTGTGTGATGTGCTCCTGTATCTCCGTGTTCCTACATGTCATCTTTCGCCTCCGTTTTTCCTGAGATTTCATTAAAAAAATGGCCTCCTTTCCCCATCTATCACTATTAACTTTGCACGCCCAATATAACACCTTTTTCCCGTTCCTCCTTCTGCTTCGTACTGGTCCAGTGTGTGCTGGAAGAGATGGCTGGTCAGGAGGTAGAGCTGAGCAGGCTGAGGGAAAGGGCTCATCATCTCTGGGAGGGACAAGCAGCCGGCAAAGGCTTCGTCCACAGAGTTTCTCAGCTTTCAGCGCAGTACCTTTCCCTAAGCAACCTAACAAAGGTAACGCTCAGTCATCCTGCAGTTCCTTTTGACTGTTGTCACAGAAATGCCAAAGCAGCAGGTGTGTCAAACTCAATTCCACAAGGGGCCAAAATCCAAAACACACCTTAGGTCATGGACCGAGCAAGATAAACATTTGAACACTCAAAAAGTACATTTTTAAAACTTTAAAACCGCAACTTTCAGCATTATTGTGAACTAGATAATGATGTGAATGCTGTAAGCTGAATTTGGCTTCTGAAGATGTTAGAGCTGGTAGCTAAAGATGCTGAAATTGATAGCTGAAACCGCTGAAGTTAAAAGCGGAAAACACTGAAGCTAGTAGCTAAAAATGCTGAAGCTGAAAGCCAGCTAAAATATTAGCTAAATGCCAAATTAGCCTAAAAAACTAAAAAAACAGGTTAGACAAAACTAATCAAAACTACTAGCATGTTGCTGAAAAAAATAGGTAAACATAAAAAAAAAATGAAAAAGCCTAAATTAGCCAAAACAAATTGCATGTTGCCTAAATAGTAGCTAAACTTCAAAATATCCTAAAAAACTGTAAAAAGCATAAATTATCCCAAACAGCTAGCATGTAGTCTAAATATTAGCTACACTCCAAAATTGCTTAAAAAATCCAGTCAAATAGTCAAAAAATCTAGCAGAATGACAATTTTTAAAACTTTAAAATTGTAACTTTTTTAACATAAATATGAATGACAAAAATGCAGGAATATTATTCCTGAATAAATCAACTCAAACCTTAAATATATTTTAGATATTTTACTCTCTATAAGGATATATTTTGTCAAATTTAGAAATTAGTTAGAAATAAATGCAGGATAACATCGTGCTAATAATAATTAAAAAAAAAAATAATAATCTGGAGGGCCGTATCTGGCCTTGACTTTGACACGTCCTATAAAGCATGCATTGCTTGTTAACTGCCTGTGAAAACTAAAGCCGTCTATATATGCATGATTTTGACTGTGAATCTGCTGTGTCATTTGATTCTGCTGGCTCAGTAATCCTTGTCAGCTCCTAAAGGTCCCTGCAACGTCATCTTCATCATCCTGAAAATGTCAGGGCTGAAATGTGTTAAGAATGTGACCTTTTCTAAGCTTCCATTAGATCGATCGCACACCTATGATTAATTTGATGTCTGCTAATACCTCAGGACAATGAGAGCAATAATAGATGGGAGTTGTTTACTTTACTGGCTTACCACAGAGTGCTATTTTTAGTTCTTCTTCACTGTCAGACATTAAAGCGAAGGTTCAATCATTTACAGCTTTTTCTTTCTGCAGTCAGATGGATGATAAAAATGCTGTAAGATTGGGGGTGGGGGAGTCTCTGGAGATTTCTATGAAAGGAAGACATTTTTTAAACAACATGAAGATTCAATCGATGTAATTCACTGAACCCATACGGACCTGTTTACTTTGTTTCTGAAGGACAAAGCCTCCAGGATTGAACGCATCGTCGGAGAACACAGACTCTTTTCTGAAGGACTTAAAGAGCTCCAGGACTGGGTGTGTGAGGCGCAGAGGGTCATCGGCGCCTGCACCTCCTCCACCACGGATAAAGGAGTGCTGGAGGATCGCATGCTGCAGCTGGAAGTAAGGATAAAGACACAAACCGTGGGGATCACATCTGTGCATAAAAGAAAGTAGCGTATTTTCTGGACAATAAGCCGCTCCGGAGTATAAGTCGCAGGAGCAAAAAAAATACATAATGAAGAAGATAAAAACATGTACAAGTCGCTCCGGAGTATAAGTCAGACTTTTAAGAGAAAAGTCCTACGTTTGTGAACAAATTCAGCAAGCCCGCTATAACGTTGCATTAGACACCAAATGCGTTTCATGTGTCAAATTTGAATCCGCCACCTCTTTTGACTAAACTAGATGCTCCCATTGCGTGTGAAGAAGCTATCTTTTAGCCTCATCGCTACATGACGGAGGCTTTGACTGTATTTCTCGTTAAAATGCACTGAAGATACAGATGATGTTGAGAGGTTACGTTTGTTTGTTTTTTTGAAGAGTTCTACAAAAGCATCTATAATTATGTCTGGGTTTTTCTGTCTTTTTCTTTTTCTTACGGCGAGCGTTACTTTCTATCCTGAACTTCTCCTTTCGAAAATCCACGTAACACTGTCTGTTATTAACAATCTCAATATTTCACTAATACATTTTACAGTTCGTGAACTGGATCAGATTAATATAAATATATTCAAAACATATATATAGATTATAAATGTATTTCTAAAAAAAAATTGTATAAATCTTTCAACTCAAAATTTAATTCAAATGAAGTATTGAAAGAATCGAAAAAAATCGGAATCGAATCAATTCAGGCTCAAGTAAAGAGAATTGAATTGTTTTGGAAATTATAATCAATACCCTAGAAAACAATCGCTAAAAGGCAACTAGTTGTTAGTGGGAAAATAAAAAACAGATTAACCTATTTATGTTTTTAAAAAATCACAATTAAGTCGCACCTGAGTATAAGTTGTACTCCGGGCAAAAAAAAATGTGACTTATAGTCTGGAAAATTCGGTACAAGCTCCTTTCATGTCTCTGTGAAGGCTTTACTTGCTGCTCGACAAGAAAGAGAGATTCAGCTGAAAATGCTGCTGACTCGAGGAGAGGCGGTTCAGAGGAACACTTCGGCTGAAGGAGTTCCGGTTATCCGCAAGCAAATCCAGGACCTCAAGGACTCGTGGGATTCGCTGTTGTCCGCTTCGATTCAGTGTAAAAGGTGAGAAAGACACACAAAATAAAAAAAAATCCAATCAATTTGGATTGTGTTACTAAAAATATGGATTAATTTTTTATTCCAGTCAGCTTGAAGGAGCTCTGTCTCAGTGGACCAGCTATCAGGAGGATGTGGGGCAATTTGTTCAGTGGATGGAGCGAGTTGAAGAGACTCTTAGCTGCTCAGACAGACAGTACTCTGAGATGAGAGACAAGACGGCCAACCTGGGAAAGACAAAGGTATCTTTTGTTTTACCTTCATGAATGCTAAATGTCATATCCCTAATGTTGTGTTTTTGACTTTAGCTTCTCTACGAGGAAGTTTTGAGCCACAGCAGTCCTCTGGAAACCATAGCCACCAAAGGTTCCAACATGGCTGAGCACTACAACACCCAGCAGGAGGTTCAGCAGCTGCAGAGTAAATACAACATACTCAAAGACAAGGCTAAGGCATGTAGCTTTCCAGCTATTTCCTTCAATTGTCTTCTGAAATGCACTCTCGATAAATATTCCGATATTTTTAGGAGTTTTGCATCACTTAAAGCTTGGATCCTCTTGTTTTGCAGAGTGCTGTCAGTAAGGCTAAGGAGTTGGTGCTGGTCCACCAGGAATATCAGAGGGGGCTGCACGTGTTTGAGGACTGGCTCGAGCAGGAACAAGCTTCACTGGCTCTATTGTCGTACCCTGAGGGAAACGTGGAAGCTCTCGAGAAAACACTCCAGCAGCTGCAGGTACTCAGTCTTGTTAACAAATCGTGCTTCCTAATTCAAAATCGACCTATGATTTTAATTTAATGGTTTATTCTTGCAGAACTTGCAAGAGAACTGCACAAAGGGTCAGTCTTTGCTGGCGTCTGTGCTGAGCAGCAGAGATAGAGTGATCCTGTGGGGCGTTCCTCAAATCGAAGACCGGGCCCTGGACACTGCTCAGCGGGAGTGGGCGGCCCATCAGAGCCGCCTGGAGGACACCAAGGCGCAGCTGCGCTCCACGCTGACCCGGCTGAGGCAGATGGGCCACAAGTTCCTGAGCCTGGCTCAGTGGTTAGAGGACAAGGAGAAGGCGGTGAACATTAGGAGTAACCGACAGTCGGACCGAATCACCAAGCAGACTCAGCTGAAGAAACTCCAGGTCGGAAAAAATCCTTTGTTGTGGAATATCTGAAAGGTTCTTGGGTGTTTGGGTCAAAATTGTCTCAATTTTAAATGTGTAAACGAGTTGATTACAAACAAAAGTTTTCAATAAAAATAAAAAAAAAACATTGGACAGTTAGCACTCGAGAAATCTGTATTCATTTTATGACTTCCAAATTAAAAATTTCCAGTCTTTTTGGATTCAGATTTATGCTTGGACTGTCAGTCACATCAACATCACTCCCAAATTACTCCCTCACAGTGCAGGCAGTGGAATAAACACGCCAAAGATAAAATCCTGCTCGTCACAGTCAGAGCAATGAAGCATCCATCACCTACAGTATTTACATCCCAAATAAATCAGCAGTGCTGGATTTCCTCCTTTCTGAGGATGTTTCCTGGCAGCGTTGGGAAGTCTCTGTGTTTTCCTTCCTTGTATTGAAAGAGAGAAAAAACACACACACACATGCAACTGTCATAAATTGTCTCGATTTTAATCAAATTCAGTACGTTGATGATTTTGTCTCGTGTTTAGGGGTACCTGGAGCCGATTCTTGCCCGTCAGGGGGAGGTAGAAGGCCTCTCGTCTTTAGCCCAGCAGGTTCTACAGGAAAGCTACATGAGTAGCCGAGTCAGTGTCACCGCCGCCCAGCTGACCTCTCGCTACCACTCCCTGCTGCTCAATATCCAGGTTTGACACATTTTATATTTACTTCATCTTTTGTAAAAAATATGCACATGTTTTGAAGATACTAATATTTCTCCTGGTATTAGAGGAAAAACACTTTCTTATCAGTTCCTTCACTTCGCTTTTATTAGAGCATTAGAGGCGCCTGTCAACCTCCAAGTCTTCATTATCATCCTGCTGCCTTTGTTGTGCTCCTTTTTCATGTAAATACGATTGTTTGAACTCTGGATAACATCTAGTTAGTATGTTAGTGTTTGAGTGCCCGAATCCAAATGTTTTGTTAGTTGATATTTTTATGTGTAAAAAATATAAGACATTTAAGACTAAGGATTATTTGAAGTAACACTGATCTTCAACAAATCCAATAATTTATTCTTTTGAAGTAGTATTTTCTTTTTCAGGAAAAACGCAAAACACTTTTTCAAAATTCATACCTTTATTAATTACATTTCCAACTATGTTTGGTTTAAATCCCCTTTTTTCCTAACCAAAATAAATCAGCTTTAGAAGAGAAATCATGTAAATTAGGGAAACACATTCTAATCAAATCCAGTAGTTAGTCCAGATGTAAATATAATTAGTATATTGCTTTTTCTTGACTAGCTTTCATTAGGAAGTAAAAGCTTAGTGGAAAAAACCCTATTTGGAAATCACGCTCAAATTGTTTTCAAATGACATTGGCATCGTCAGGCTGTTTCTGTGTTATTTCTGCCCCATTGGGTTTTGCAAACATGGGTTCTCCGAGGAGAATCTTCCCCAACTTTCTACTTCTGCAGATTTGGGAGTTGCCTCCGTCTGTGTTGCTTTGTACACTCAAATCCACTCTGTGTTTTTTTTGTGATATGGGTGGGGGCTATTGAAAAAATCAATGGGGCTCTCCTGGTCATGTTCTAAAGCTGTAATTAAACACTCCACACCCCAATCTCACTTGCAGCTTTGATGTTGGAAAAAGATTTTCCTGTACAGCATTGATTTTTTTTTTTTGTCTGTGTGTGTTTATACCTTGGACAGCACATCCTAAGTGTGTGTTTGAGCCTCACTGTGGCCCCCCCCCCCCCCCCCTCCTTTTGATTTCTCCATCTCTACCCACACCTTCATTTCCTGCTTAAACCGATTTAAGCATCCATATAGTTATGGCGACACACATGCATGAACACGCAGATACCCCCCACCCTCATTCTCTGGATCCCTGTAATTATTCTGTAGGAAGTGGGGGCCACACGGGTGGGAAGCAGCTCCCCTGTCTAGTGAGAAGAGGTGTGCACTCAGCATAATCAGCTAATTGGAGCGTCTTTGCGCGGAATTATTTGCAAGTTGAGCGAATAAGGTGTCAAAACTGCAAAAACCAACCGGGCTCGTCCTTGTGGAGTTATTGATTCGAAATTTCCGTCAAGTGGGTAAAACATCAGACACGTAAAAAAAAAGAATCACACGCTGCTTTATGCTGTGGTTTTTGAACAAAATGAAGAGAATAAAAGGAAGTCGAATGTCTTTCTTTTTTTTGTAGCAAAAAGCTTTAGGTCCTTGGTGACCAATGTTAGACTGCAGGGGCTCAATTCCCACCTCAAAAGGTATTTTTTCTTTGTTTGTTCAGAATGTTCCCCTTGTCCTGGTTAGTTTTACTGGGAATTCAAAAAGCTAATGTCAAAATAAAGCTAGATATATAGCATTACCTGCAACAATACAGGTGTAAATGCTGGAAGATGAATAAGGCTACTAAAGATGTCAGAGCAGTTAGTTGAAATGTTGGAACTGAAAGCTTTCTAAAATGTAAGCTAAATTCCAAATTAGGCAAAAAACTGAAAAAATGCCTAAATTAGCAGAAAAGAAAAAAAAAACGAGTTATCATGTTTATAAAATGTTACCTTATCTCCAAATTTGCCAAACAGGAACAAAATTCTAAAATAGCCAAAAAGAGCTTGCATGTTGTTAAAATTAAAGCTAAATGGCAAATTAGCCTAAAATCCAGTGTTTGCCTAACATTTTAAAGTTTGAATGGTATCTCTAGCTTAAAGTTTATGCGGAACTTCACAAGTTTCAAAGTGATCTGAGTCATTTCTCTGTCATTTAGGGGATATTTTACTCAATATTTCAAAAGCCATAACATTTTTGAACAGTAAAAGTACAAGCAGTATGTCCTGAACAAGCTGGACGTTTTGATACCAAGATTGCTGAAAGTGTAATTGAGTTTTTACGAGCCGAAAATGTATGGAAAGGAGCAAGAGCATCATTAAAAAAAATCAGATTCAAAGCATCCAAATTCCAGGAGCTGATCCTTTTTAATTGTGTGTTTCCAGGACACCATCAAGCAGCTCCAGGAGGAGTTGAGGAGCATCGAGGAGGCAGAAACCCTTTGTGTGTCTTTCACAGAATGGCTCAGTTCCTCTCAGAAAAGCTTCACAACATTAACCGACCGCTCCGAACCTCTGGACCGGACCTCAATGGAGAAGAAGATGAAGAAATTAGAGGTATAAAGAACTATCTGTGGATGTTTTATGCAGATCAGTTTGGGACACTTTAAGGAGCAATACATAAACTTGGTTATATTATAAGCACAATTTGATGAGTTAACAAAACTTTTAAACAGTATATGCTCCCTTTTTGTTAAGAAATAAAATGCCTTTCCTAGAAGTATCTTTTTGTTGCAGATTTGTTCAGTCGCTGCAATAAAAGCCATTGTTTGCCTGACATAGTTCATAGTGTGCACATCAAGGATTGGATGAGTCTGTTTGTATTGATCTGGTCTTTATGAAGACAAAGCTGGTGCTGCTTTCGAGGAAGCGCCGTATCAAGGAGAGACCTCCAGCTGTGTGCGAGAGGATGAGGAAGCGTCTGTGTCAGAAGCCCACCGGCGCAGACACTCTTAATTGATGCGGTGCCCTAACCACTTCACATCACACACAAATGCACACAAAGTGCTTTTAACAAGCAGCGGCCAACTTTAAAAAACCTACCAGCGCTGTGCGATTTCAGTTCTTCACGTTTCACTAGGTCTTCCTCACACACGTTCGTGTTTACAGTGCATCATCTGCTGCAGGCTTTGCAGCAATCTTAGTCCGGGATCGATGATCTGTCTGGATGTGAGGACTAAAGACATTCTGCCTCCACATGTGTCCTTCCAACGCTGAAGATAACAGAGAGGGCTTCATCACTCACTCGTCTCCTGTTGTGAGGGAGGCTGGCTCATTCACTGAACTTAGGACGATTACACATTGATGCATAAATTGCCAGTCATTAGCTTTTGACAACTATATTAAATATCGGTATGCATACAGTAGATGCCGGCCATTTGAAAACTGACTAAGATGTGATAATATAGAAGTAGAAATCGGGTTACAGTGTTTTTATTGCTATTTCGCAAATTTATTTATAGACTATTGTCAATTAATCTTCTCTGTTTTGTGTCTCTTTGCCAAATTGACATAAATCTTGTTTTCATTCTATTACACTGGACTTATTTTGAGAGTTTAAACAAGACAAAAGTATGAAACTGTTAATGGCTGTCTGAGGAGGCTTAAAGATCAATTTTAATAGTGTTTCCACTGAGCGGTCTGGTATTTTAAGTGTTTCCACTGTAAAATTGACCTATTAAATAGTACCAACCCGTACCTCTTGACGGCCCCCATCTGTTGTAGGTCCGTAGAATAATGCAACGGGACGATTGGGGTGGAGCCGCTGTAGCCACCTGCTGATTGGCAGAAATTAATGACGACATTAGAAAGCACAAATATAGCGCTAAGCTAGCTCCTCCGTTATCTTCTGTTTGGACGGTATTCTTTTGTCAAACCACATGAAATTCCTATCATATATGATGTACAAGAAGTAAAGCAAGAAAAAGACGAGCTGCTGGATGACCTCCATTGTTTTGTTTCTCAAGTCGTCGCTCTGCAATGACACCCTAGTGCCGTAAAAAATAAACCGCTCAGTGGAAGCGAGGCATAACTGAGTGGAAACGCTCATTAGAATTAACTGTTCCGTATCATACTACTCCTTACCGGACCGAACTGTACCAGACCACTCAGTGCTAATGAGGTTTTAGCTATGGGTAATCCATTTTTAGGCAAAATTTATTTTGAAAAAACTGTTGGTTTCTACGACATAGTTTCTGCAGAGCTGCAGTTTTTTTTTGTTTTGTTTTTTTGACAAAATATTTCAACAATACAGCATGAATCTCTCAAAACTACAATTATTACTGAATATAAATGGCTTAGAACAGAGCAGTAAGCATAAACGAGATTTCAAATGAGATAAAAAGAAAAAAAATCAACACTAAACAGCAAAATACTGGAGTATGTATATATAAACATATTTTTCTTAAAAGAACATGGATATATGTTTCTATTTAGCTTACATTTTCTTATTAAAAATAAATATGCAAATTGAGGTTTATTACCCATTTCAGAAATGTGTTCTTTAAAAAAAAAAAACAGGCTCTGGGCATTTTAGATCATTTTAAAGTAGTATATTAGAAATTCCCCTTTTGAGTTGTAGACAGGGGGCTGCAGATTAACCCTGCGCTGATTTCCCATCATCCTTTTGTCTATACGTTAGCTTGCAGCCGCTCTCAAAACCAAGCTAACATCAGCGGTGCAACAATAATAGCTAGCTATATTGGAGCTAACCAAACATACAGTTTTGAGACGGATCCCAGCTCAGACGAGGAAAACAAAGACATTTGTGGATGTAGTCAGATACAAGAGGTTGCATTAGAAGTACAACCACCTACACCACTGCAACAGGCTTTCTCCAGCTGCATTTTCTGTCTCCTCGGTTTAAATAAAGAAAAACTCAGAAATAGAATTTTAAGCCTAATTTTCTTTATATATGTACTTGATCACTAGAAAAAGAGAACGTGTAAAAAAAAAAAAAAAGAAACTATTTTTTATTGGAATAAGTCTTTAGTACATTTACTTTGCAGATTTCACTCACTGCATATGTCAAATTCAAGGCCCGGGGGCCGGATCCGGCCCTCCAGATTGTTTTATTTTATTGTTATTAATGGCCCAATGTTATCTTGCGCTTATTTCAAACTAGTATAATTTTGATAAAACTTATTTTTAAATATTGAAAGTTATTTAATGTTTATGTTTATTTATTCTGGAAAAATATTCCTCCCCTTTCATTATTCATAACTATGATAACTATGTTTTGGTTTTTTTTTTTTAAAGATTTTTTTATTTTAGTTTTTTAGGCTAATTTAACAGGCTTTTAGCTGGCTATCAGCTTCAGCGTTTTTAGCTATCAATTTCAGAATCTTCAGCTTTCAGCACTAGCATCTTCATCGGCCAAATTCATCTTACAGCATTTACACTGGCATTATCACAGGTAATGCTAAATATCTTGTTCATACTTATGTTAAAAAGTTGTGGCTTTAAGTTTTACAAATTTAGTTTTGGAGTGTTAAATAAATGTTTATCCTGTTTTGCCCGCGACCTATGTTGTATTTTGGCCCCTTCAGCGATTGAGTTTGACGGTGACACCCCTGACTTAGAGTATTATTTTTAGAACATAACTCCCACAATAAACGAGGGAACGCTGTAAATATTTTTTTTTCTCTAAATTCAAGACTCAAAAACATGTCCTACAAATCTGACAGCAAAAAGGATGCAGTTTCAGACTTATACTGTATATGTGACAAGTTTTGACCCAATGTTCCAAAGGATTAACACCTCTGTTGCATCCAAGTTTCTTTTCTAATAAATTCAAAGCAGAGACTGTTACCATGTTTACATAATTACCTTTGTTTTGTCCTTGTTATGAGTTAATGATTAACATGGTTGTCAGCATTACAGTGTTACAGTTGGTTAGGGAGCTGAAACTCTCAAGCAGAATGGAAATCAGATCCCCTCGTGCTCATCGTTTACAGCTGACGTGCAATGAGCTTGACATGGATAATTGAGGGTACAAGACGGTTGAGATGCAAAGGGCAAACCGTGCTTAGGATCTAATATTTGTTTGTCATTTTGCACAGTGTCGTACATCACAAAGGTAACAGCTGGGCTCAGGTTTGCAAGCACAATTGGAAAAATAAGTTATTCTTTCTTATAATCAGCTAATTAAGGAGGTACATTTTTGACATAAATATAACCAGTTCCATTTCAATTTTTGATTACTGGAAGGGTTTCCTTGAACATGAAATTGTCAGAAGTGTCTGATGTACCATGTGCTGCTAGTTAAAGCCAAAGGGCAGTTGGATTGGGGCTGATGAGCTGGCCTGTAATGTCACATTAAGCAGGAAATGTGGGTGTGTGCTCACACACCCAAGCCTTGTTATCTTACCCACAGCGGTGGTCGGAGATCTGAGCTTGTTGGAGTGTGAGGCTACCTTCTCTCTTCAAGCAATAATAGGCTGATGATGAAAGCTAGTTGGCATCCCATCGAGTGGAGGTCATTGGATGTGTGGTATGTTGTGGTTGCCCTGGAAACCCCTGCAGCTACTGTTGTCTCTTACAAGGGTCTTTATAATTGGATCCTCCTTTCATATTATTCACTGTTTTTTTTTTTGTTCCTCACCATGACCTCCTAGTCTTCTCCACATTTAACCATGCAGGTGTGACCATGCCTGACACGTTCAAAGCTATTCAACGGCACTATTGGTGACTGTGGTTGAACAGAAGGTGAAGGACAGAAATCGGGGATCCTGCTATGGGATATTGCTTTGTTTTTTATATAAATGTATTCCTTTGTCAAAATTTGTGTATTTGATCAATGAGTAAAAAAAGGGTTTTGTTAAACAGTATTCAGGACAAGGGAAGCCACATGTGTCAAAGTCAAGGCCCAGGGGCCAGATCCGGCCGGCTGGGTAAATTTTATTTTATTGATATTAATAGTCTGATGTTTTATCTATTTTGTATAACTTGTATAATTTTGAAAAAGTATATATTTTTTGGAGAGTAGAATATGGAAAGTCATTCAATGTTTAAGTTGATTTAGTTTGGAATAATATTCCTGGCTGTTTATTATTCTGCTAGCTTTTTGAACTATTTTGTCATTTACATTTATTAGGCTATTTTAGAGTTTAGCTTATATTTCAGCTACATACTAGCTGTTTTGGCTAATTATTTTAGTTTTTTTTTTTAGTTCTTTTTTAGTTATTTAGGCTATTTTGGGGGGTTTTTTTTGGCTCTTTTGGAGTTCAGCCAATATTTCAGCTACCTACAAGCGGTTTTAGCTAGCTTAGGCTTTTCTATTAGTTTTTTTAGGCTTTTTTGGAGGTCAGCTAATATTCCAGCTACATACTAGCTGTTTGGCTAATTTAGGCCCTTTTTAAAGTTTTTTTAATACTTTGAAGTTTAGCTATTTTTTCAGCTACATTCTAGACATTTTGGCTAGCTTATGTTTTTTTTGTTGTTTGTTTTGTTTTTGTTTTTTAGGCTAATTTGGCTTTTAGGTATTATATTAGCTGGCTATTAGCTTAAGCGTTTTCAGCTATTAACTTCAGCGTTTTCTGATATCAGTTTTAGCATTTTTAGCTATCAATTTCAGCATCTTCAGCTATGTGCACTAGCATGTTTAGCGGCCAAATTCAGCTTGCAGCATTCACACTAGTATTATCAATGGTAATGCTATAAATCTAGTTCATAATTATGTTGAAAAGTTACAGTTTTAAATTAAAAAAAAAAAAGTTTTAGAGTGTTTTTAGCTTAAATGTTTATCCTGCTCAGGCCGCCACTTAAGTTGTGTTTTGGATTTTTCCCTTGTGCAATTGAGTTTGATACTCCTGAGGTAAACCATGCTGAGTTATATTTGTTCTTCTTTCCTCTCAGACTCTACAGTCTGAACTCCAGCACGGTCACAGCTTCCTGAAATCTCTGAGGGAGCGCGCCGAGCAGGCAGCGGGCTTCCTGAACGAGGCCGGGGCAGAGAGCTTAGGAGCAGAGGTGGAGGCGCGGCTTGCCCAGCTTGAGGAGCTTGCCGGTGGACTCCGGCAAGAGCGTAGCTTCTTGGAGCGTGCGTTACTCCTAACCAAGGAGTTTCAAGACCGGTACAAAGCTCAGGCTCACTGGCTTGTAGAGACAAGAGCTCTGCTCAGCAGCCCGGTGGAACCCAAGGCCGAACTGTACCAACGTAAAGCCCAGCTTGCTAAATATAAGGTAAACAAGTGCTACTCTTGGATCCTTTCAGAGTGCATTTGTTACTGGAAAGCAAAAAAAATGAAAGTAAATTCCTGTCTGTTCTCAGACCCTTCTTCAGATGATTCAGTCCCACGATGGATCAATCCGGTCAGTGATGGAGAAAGGAGATGCCGTTCTGGCATTGGTGCACTACCCCTCTATTAGAGACAAACTACACAGGCTCCAAAAGGACTACACTACGCTGTGCAAATCTGCAATTGTAAGAGAATTATCAATTACTGGTACTTAAAAAGATTTTTCAGAGCTACATTTTGATCAAAATGAGTGGCTCTCTTTTTTGGGTTTACCAGGCTCACGTGGAGAATCTGGAGAGCCAAGTAAAGGAGCAGGAAGTTTACCACAACGAGCTGCAGGAAGTAGAGCGCTGGCTGCTGCAGATGTCGAGCAGGATGGTTACTCCCGATCCAAGCGTGAGCCGCAGCCTGGAGGCAGCAACTCAACAGCTGGCCAGACACAAGGTGGCCCATCACATTATATCACTTTTGCTGCTGCTTGTCAGACGGTGGCACACGAAGTGGCTTGACTAATGAGCCCTCGTTACGTCTCCTTCAAGTTCCAAATGTGCATTTGTGGTTACTTGGGCTGTTTTTCTGAAACACCACACACTAGTACACATGTCAAAGTCAAGACCAGGGGGCCAGATCTGGCCCTCAAGATCATTTAAGCTTACTCTAATTAAAAGGCCCAATGCTAAATTAGCTTTTTTGGCTAGTTTAGGCTTTTTTCAGTTTTTAGGCTTTTTTTGAGTTTAGCTAGTATTTCAGCTACATACTAGCTGTTTTGACTATTCTCTGCTTTTTTTTTTTAGGCAAATTTGACATTTAGCTAATATTTAGCAGCTCTAGTAGATTCTTTTAAAATCTAATCATATCAGAAATGATTGTCTCTTTTTATATGTTCAACCTTTGTAGTGTTGTGGCTTCCTCATCACTAGAGTCTCTCTAACGCTATCTGTCTTGGTGACTTTCTCCCCACAGGCCATCATGGAGGAAATTGCAGGCTTTGAGGACCGCATGGCAGCTCTTAGGGAGCGAGGAGAGCACCTGGTGGAAGGCTGTGGTGAGCGAGCCCAGAGCAGACTGAGACAGCAGGTCCAGGCTCACCAGCAAGGCATCCGAGACAGCTACTCTGCCATCTGTAGCACGGCTCAAAGGGTAAGTGAGGAAAATGAGAAAACTGTTGAAGACTTCTTGCAGGAATTCATGCAAAATGCATCTTGCAGGATGCACAGTCACGGGAATCGTGAAGTTTAGATGTCAGGGCTTCTATTTAGTCATCATTTAATCTGATACTAAAATCCACCTCCTAAACCAGAGCCTCCGCAGAGGGCACAACCAATCAAGTATGCCAAAGCGGAGCTCAAAAGGAGCCAAAATCACCAACTCAATCTCTCCATTTTAATCTCTTGTCAACCCCACTTTTTCACGCTTAAGCCAAAAACGATCACACACTACCATTCAGTGGATCTGTCTAGTCCTATAATCCAGCCCCACTCTCTTAATTTGGCAACCTCTACTCTGTCATCTTAGCTCACCTCCCAAGATACCATCTCCACGCACGCACATCCAATCTGGCATTGTGTGATCCAGCCACTCTTTACCAGCGCACGGCTGGCTTCCCTACAACTGCGCCTCCAGTGTTACAGTGGCTGCCAACTGCGCCCCAGCACAACACAGCTCTAATATCCTGCCTGCCACTTGCCACCATGCCAGCCTTCTAGCCTTCGCCAAATACTCTGGGCAGTTTGCCAGTCTTACCCCCCTCTTCCTTTTACTTTCAGACTCTCAAATTAACACTGTCAATCAGACCTTGCTGTTTCGCTCTCCCCTGGAGGGGACAGACGCCTCCACATTCAACACCTGTTAAATACAAGGCTACACGACTGCCTGCTTTTGCCACTGATTGTCTTTTTTATGCTGATATCAGAATTTTGCATTTTGTTCTGTGCCATTTTTTTCTTGCATCGTTAAAAGAACGCGTGTCAAAGTCAAGGCCCGGGGGCCGGATCCGGCCCGCCGGGTAGTTCTATCCAGCCCTACAGATAATATTATTTTATTGTTATTGATGGTCCGATGTTATCTTGCGCTGTTTTCTAACTTGTATTATTTTGACAAAATACATTTTTATGGAGAGTAAAATATTGGAAGTTATTTAAGGTGTGAATTCATTTATTCTGGAATATAGTTCTGCCTTTTTATTATTAATAATTTTTTTTTTTAATTTACGGTATTGAAGTTTTTAAAATTGGCCTTCTCCTAACTTTTTCAACTATTTTGGCATTTACCATAATTTGTTTTTTCTTTGGCTTTTTTTGGTGTTTAGCTAATATTTTAGCTACATTTTAGCTGTTTTGGCTAAATTTGAGTTTTTAAAAGTTTCTTAGATCGTTTGGAGTTAGGATAATATTTACGTGCTAACTGTTTTGGTTAATCTAGGTTGTTTCTGTTTTTTAAGATATTTAGAAAATTAGCTATTTTTCAGCTACACGCTAGCTGTTTTGGCCAACCTACGTTTTTTTTTTTTGACGAATTTAGCATTTTGCTAAAATTTTAGCTGATTATCGTGATTATAGCTGACTATAGCATTTTCCGCTATAAGTTTCAGTGATTTCAGCTATCAGTTTCACAATTTTAAGTTTTGGAGTTTCTGTAATATTCCAGCTACATGCTAGCTGTTTTGGCTAGCCTAAGTTTTTTTTTTGTTTTGTTTTTTTAGACTAATTTGACATTCAGGTAATATTTTAGCTGGCTATCAGCTTAGCGCTTTTAGCTATCAATTTCATCATCTTCAGCATCTACAGCTAACAGCAGTAGCCTCTTCGGTGGCCAAATTCAACTTACAGCATTTACACTAGCATTATCACAGGTAATGCTATATATCTAGTTCATAAAAAGCTACGGTTTAAAAGTTTAAAAAATTTAGTTTCAGAGTGTTCAATAAATTTTTATCCTGTTCGGCTCGCACCCTAAGGTGTGTTTTGGATTTTTTGACCGCTTGTGCGATTGAGTTTGATGCCCCTGCTTTAAAGTCTACATACACCTTATAACCAGATGCTTCTGTTTATGAACAGGTTTATCAGAGTCTGGATCATGAGTTGCAGAGACATGTTAGTCTGCAGGATACACTACAGGAGTGCCAAACCTGGCTGAACTCTGTTTCAGAGAGGTTCGATCTGCAGCCTTCCCTCAGCCTGGAGGAAGCTGTGCAGAAGGTCAGCAAGAGCGATTTCTGTCAAATTTAACATCCTTATGCTAATTTTTGGGGTTCCTAATAGCATTATCTTACAGGTAAAACAGGAGCGAGCGCTACAAGAACAGGCAAGCACATACCTCCAGCTCGTTTGTTCAGCGTGTGACCTCTCTGAGCCAAGGGTCAGGGAGACGGCAGCAGCGATCCAGCAGGTCAAACTGCAGGTCAGCTCGCTGTGAAAGCTGCTTTTCTCTTAAAGCTGAATGCTTTGCCAGATATTCTCCCTCATGTTTTTGCTTTTTCGTGTTAAGGTTGAGGAGCACATGCTTCTTTGTGAGGAGGTCGCAGACAGCTGGAGAGACTTGGAAGATCAGAAAGCAGAACTTGAAAATCAGCTTCGAGAGACCGAGCAGCAGCTGCAAACTCTGATCAGGAGTCCTGCAGAACTTGAACCCAAGATTGCACAGAACCAGCTGGATAGAGCACAGGTCTGTGCCCTTTGTCTTTTATTTTATATACTTATCAAATCTAAAGCTGCAATGCAGACTTCCACATCTGTGATTAATATTTTGCTCTTTGCAGGAGTTCCTGCTGCAGATTAGGGAGAGACAATCCGAGGCGGCACGTTTGAATGAAGCCATCAATAGGTTGACAGATGGACAAACTTCTCCTGCCCTGGAGGAGATAAGGAGGCTGGAAAAAGGCTGGACGGTTCTGGGCCAGCGGGCAGAGGAACTGGAATCTCAGAGGGGGGAGGACATGCAGCGAAGCGGAGAATATCAGGAGAGTGTTGTAGCTGTGGAGGAACTCTTCCACCAAGTGTCCAGGGAATGGGATTATTTAGCCAGGTATCAAGTTTTTCTCATTTTCAATATTAAATATTATTAATTAAAACCCTTTATTGCCCGTTGTCGCAAATATGAGACACAATATTTTGGCTCTAAAATTACCTAAATGTTGTACTTAAAAGCAAAAAGATAATGTTTAACTTGAGGATTTATTGATCTACAATTTCTGCATTTTTATCCTCAGGGCTGACACAGAAAGTACAAGTGAGCATTTAGAAGCTCTAAGGAAGCTTGCCAGTGACCTCGAGGACCAGAAGGAGACTCTAGAAGATCTAAGATATCAAAAACATGCGATTCTGCCTCGACTTAGCCTGCTAGATAAAGAGCTGGTCAAGCAGCAGGTGGGAACTCTAAAGTTATTACCAAGAAGTGTTTTTTAAAATGGTCAGAAAAATTAAGTTTAGCATCTTACATCTGAGCAGGTGGGTCACCTGGAGCAGCGCTGGGCCCAGCTGGAAACTCTCATTCTGCAGAAAATTCAGCACTCCACTCAGACACTCGAGAACCTCGCTAAAGTGGAAACGCAGCTGAGAGAAGCCAGAGAGTGGGTGGAAGAGCAGCGACCTACGTTCATGTCCGCGCTCAAAACCAGCCCGTCCCTGGATCTGTCCCAGAGTTTCCTGTTAGACCACCTGAGTGTCTGCGTGGAGCTGGAGGCGCGGCAGCAGCTGCTTGGCCAGGCGGTGAACGACGCCCAGGCTGTGGCTTCCCGGCTGGGACTGAGCGAGAAGAGATGTTTGCAGGAGCTTGTTGAACAAGCTCAGATGGAGGTAGAAGCTCTCGGGGCTCGCGTTGCTCAAAGGAGGAAGTATCTCAGTAAGGTCAGTATTTGGAATTTGTGCAACAAAAGGTCAATTCTTAATAGGGCTGGGTATTGATTATAATTTCCAGAAACTATTAAATTAGATTAACATGTGCTAAATTGATTATACTTTTATGAATCGATTATTGATCTATTCAGCTTAAATCGATTCAAATCGATTAATCAATTTTATTAAACCAAACCTCCTTTTAAAGAATACATTCTTCTTCCCTAGATCTTTACAGAGCGGAATCAGTTCCTTCAAGGCTTGGGGAGGGCCTTGTCTTGGGTGCAGCAGCAGGAGAGGAAGGCGCTGATAGATGACCACATATCTCTCCTTCCAGAAGATCTGACTAGACAAGTTTCGGCTTGTCGGGATGTCCAAAGCGGTTTGCAAGCTTACCAGAAAGAGCTGACGTCCCTCTGGGCGCAGGGGCGGGAGCTGGAGAAAGACGCCACCGCCAAAGAGAGAACCGAAACTCTGACCCGACTGGAGGAGCTCCAGGCAGCCTACGAGTCCACCCTCCAGAGGTCCTCGCAGCGCCTCACGGATTTAGAGAAAGCCTTAACCTCCAGAAGATACTTCCAGGTCGACCTGGATAAGATTTGTCACTGGCTGGGACAAGCAGATGCAATAACCTTCCCGGCGATAAACTTCAGCAGTACCGATGAGGGCTCAGATTTGCAAAAACAGCTGTCAGACTTTCAAGGTGTCCTGGAGCAAACGTCAGAGTATGAGAACCTCCTCCTGATTGTCCAGAGAATAGGCCAGGAGATTCTCCCCACTCTGAATGAGATTGATCATTGCTACCTCGACGAGCGTCTCAACGCCCTGCCTCAGCAGTACAATGCCATCCTGGCCCTTGCCAAAGAGAAAAAAGATAGAATCCAGAAGATAATCTCAGAGAGAAAAGATTTCAGCACTTTCTTTGATATTACTCGCAATGCACTGGAGGAGCTGCAGGAGCAGTTTGACAATCTGGAGAAGCAGACTATCAGCACGAGAGAAGAGGAAGTCGTCAGCGTATTGAATGAATTTAGACGTATCGAGGAAAGTTTGATCCGCATCAGTCCTGCGGTTAGAGAACTTCACGGAAGATCGGAGGGCTTTCTCATTAAAGGTCAGGGATACAGAGAGGAGGAAACTCGGGAAATGGTTTGTCTCCATAATTTACTGAAGAGGAGAAACTGTCAGAAGATCAAACACCTCAATGATTACTTGAAAACATTAGTTGAACAAAACAGGGTTTTGTCCAAAATGGACTCAGAGTTGAAGTCAGTTGAGGAAAATTTGGCTCGACTGAAATCCGACAAGAATGTAGATGTTTCTGATAAAATCACAGGTCTGTATTTGCTGCTGGAAAGCCTGGACGGAGTTAGCTCCCATGTCCATCCGACCAAAAAAATTCCTCTTAAGTTTGACCCAAATGCCTTCCAGGAAACCACACTTCTTCATCTTGAGTCATCTCAGTCTCTTTGCAATGAGATCAAATCTCTCATCGAGGAAAGTGAAGGACAGAGCGATTTTTCAATCGAAGCTGAGAGAACATCGGAATGGTTGGTGTCTTTAAAGGACAAATTGAAAGAGCCATTAAAGTCGTCGGATTTGAGAACGGAGGAAATAAACAAGGAGCTGTCGAGACTGAAAATAATGATGGAGCACGTGAACAGAAAACGAAAAGCGATGGATGTTTTGGGAGTCCGAGAAAAGCAGAAGTGTGAAAGCAGCAAAGCTGTCCATATAGAAGAAAAACTGCAGGACCTGACAAAGCTGGGAGATGAAGTTCAAGAGGAAATTCATGCAAAGCAGGTGTGTGTTTACGGGAATCTGTTTTCTGCTGCGCTAATGAGCTGTTCCCTATTGACATGTCCTGTGAAATTCCCAGTCTTTGAAGTCTAAAAGCCTATTTCCATTGGAAAATAGTAACACATCTCAACTATTTTTCCCTCTCTGCACACTTTTAACCCTAAGCGCTACTTTTATCTGAAATTAATTGAGTCACCTTGTCTGTATTCCAGCTGGCTGCAGTTCAAGCTCTCTCGCTGGTCCAGAGGCAGCACTTATCTCTGCAGTCCATGCAGGAGTATCTGGACTCTGCAGAGGCTTTGCTCGGCTCTGAGGTGGAGCTTGAGAATCTTGCAGAGTCTTTACAAGAGCTGGACGAAACTTCCGTCCTGGAGAAGAACTTTGCAGCCGGTTTAAAGGAGCTGAAGGCATTGGATCCTCTGTTGGCCGACTTTGTGGAGGAAGCAGGAATGAATGCATTCAGGGAAAGAGTTGAGGTGATGCGGCTGAAGCAGGCTGAGGTCAAACAGCAGCTGGATGCTTTAAGGAAAACGCTGCAGAGGTTTGTGCTGCATCGGCATTAACGTGTTCATGCTTCGAGGGGGATGTCACTCACAAATCTATTTTTATAGGTGCAGCACTCTGTGGAGCTCCTTCCAACGTGAGAAAGAGACTCTAGTCGAGAAGATGAACGATTCAGAAAGCGAGATGGCCACGTTCACCACGGCTAAAGCTGTCAGCCTCACTGAAGCCGAGGACAAGAGTCAGAGACACAAAGTGGGTTAACGCCACACACACATGCATGTCCTCTGTGAGGGGAAAGGTCACACAGCTTCTGCGTTTTTACTGTCTTTGCTGCAGTCTTTGGTCGCTTCGATAAACGTGCTGGAGCTGCCCCTAAACGCTTTGAAAGAGCACGTAACAGACTTGGAGCAAATCATCTCAGAATCTGGGAAGGCTGTCACCAGCCAGGCTGTGTCGTCGCTATGGCAACGGTGGAGCAGGCTCCGCAGTGTGGCTCGAGCCCAGGAGAGGGCACTGGAGGACGCTGTGAGGGACTGGAGAAGCTTCACTGAAAAGGTGAGATAGATGGTTTATATAAATATAATTAATTCTTTTTTTTTAGAAATTTTTCCTAGGTTGTTGCATCTCAAAAGGCTCTGACTAGAATCCATCCAAAAAAAGCACGCACAACTTAAAAGTTTTAACTTAAAATTGTCAGTTTTTAAACTAAACTTAAAAGCCAAACTTTTAACCTTCCATGAGACTCAATTTTTACTCTCTTTTGGTTTTAGCTGTTTTATGCTTTATTAGTGTTCTTATTGTTATATTGTACAGCACTTTGTAGCAGTTTGGCTGTGTTAAAGCGCTTTATAAATAAAGTTCATTTGATTTGGAAAGTACCAAGAAAAGAAAAGAAAATGTAGAATTACTATGTAACTGCATTAAAATCATGGTGTAATAATGATTTTCTTAACAAGTAACAGTGAGTTCAATTTCAGCCTTCATTTTTTTTTCCTGTTTGATTTTTTTTCTTATGAAATAATGTTGAAATTTGGGAGTTTTATAACTATACTAGGCAAATAAGTTGCAATGGGTTCCTTAATTGCAATGATCTTTTTTGTAATGTCCCCCAAAAAATCTGGTTCCCATTACTGCATAAATAAAAAAAATTGTCAGAAGCATTAGTTTTATCACTAAGATAGTTTGAACACAGAAATTGGTGCAAAAAAGTGTAGATTTTTTTTTGTTTTAATTTCTCAACAACATTGTTTTAAATGCATAAATACCCAAATGCACAGCTGCAAGCTAAACCAGTGCAAGGGATCCAAAATTCAAACTACTGACCTGTCAGCATTTACAATAAAAGTTTAGGTGTCTGTTCTAAGAAATAAAAAACGCTGGTTTAATAAAGTTGTAAACATCTACAGATTTGGGTTAAACTCTGCAGCAACTGCACACAACTTTGTGCTGTGATGTAACTCCAGGCATTGGGCCAGTGGCGTTGGTCTGCCAAAACATCATGTCATGAAGCTTTTCCTGTCTTTTGACCCAGTTTGAGCTCAGCTTTCAGTTTCCAAGAATACCCACAAAGCACCACTGCTACTGTAAATAGGAAGTGAAGTCAGGCTGCCATTTCCTCAAATGTGGCACATTCCTGCTGTCTGATGTGGGTTTTTTTTGCGAAGCTGAACATGACATAATTCTTTCATTCCTCCCTTTTCCTCCCCCTTTTAATCTTAAACCCTGTTGGACACAACAAGCAAAATGAAAAGTTCATTTGTAAAAATTAAAGTATATAAATGAATAATGTTGGAATGTAAGACATTGTAAATGTGTCCAATATGTTTGCTAGAATTAAATGACATCTTCAATCCTCAGATGGAGAAGCTGCTCTCTGTGTCCAAGGGCCTCCACAGTCGTGTCCCAGACAGCACAGTTGAGAAAGCAGCCACCAGGGCGGCGCTACAGAGCCTCCTGGAGTACCACGACTCCTTCAGTCTGGAGGTGGAGAGGGAGAAGTCTCTACTGGCTCTGCTTGTGCAGCAAACTCTCAGTCTGAGAGGAGACGTGATGGAGAAAAAGAAGGGAGACGAGGAGGAGACGCTGTGTCTACGAGAGATCCGAAGCATGCAGGAGCAGTATGACAGGTGAGTCTCTAAAGTGGCCAAATATCCAAAAAGTTTTTGATTCAAGCTTTGTTTTGCTTGTGTTTCGTTTAGTCTGCTTCTGCAGGTACAGACCAGCAGGGCTCAGGTCCACCAGGAGTTAAAGGAAAGAGAGGATGTTGAGAAGGAACTCGGCTTGGTCAAAGGCTGGATCCAAGACACCCGTGGATTACTGCTGAGTCCCACTGCAGACCTGGACTCTCTGCTTCAAGAGCTGGAGGTATATGACTGTGTGCACACTGACCATCCAATCAATAAACCATTTGATAGTTTGAACATTTCAACTCTTATGCGTCTGATGTTTTAGACGACGCATGGAGAAGTCATCAGCAGACGGCAGAGTGTTGAACGCATGACAGAGCTTCAACAGTCCAAGTACCAGGACCTTCAGTCGGGCCTTCCCTCTGAGATCAGCATGCAGCTCGCCGAAGTTGCTCTGGCTTTGGGTTCCGCTGAAGATCAGGTAACCTTATTATTAGAGCTGTGAATGTTAACGCTTTAACGCACGCGATTAATAGAACATCATTTATGCATTAATATGTATTAAAGCCCTCAGGTATCCTGAAATCCAGTTCAATGAAGCTTCTCTCAAAAAAAAAAATGTTTTACTATTTTTTGAAACACAACATTTGTGGGGAAAAAAAACAGAATTCCAGGAAAATTTTAAAATAGTTAGCAGTGATAGATTTTAATTTTTTTAACTCCCTGGTGTGAATTAAGCCTGGATTTCTTTGTATTTTTATTCAAAAACATGCTGATTAGTTTGTTGACAAATTTTATTGTTGTTGTTTTTATAAAATTACACCCAAAACTTTCATTTTATGGTGTAAAAACAACATAAACATTTTTGGGATTTCAACAGCAAAATTAATCCCACTTTTCCTTACAGAATTTTCTGTTTTTGCAGGATTTTATGTCTACTGTCTGAACAAATCATAAAAAAAATTGCTTAGTGTTACATAGTAGAGGTTGTGTTGATTAAAATGATACAAAATAAGCAAGCAGGTTCTCTTTCAAATTGAAAATACAAAAAAAATCAAAAGTAGACAAAAATTGAGTTTCAGACCCTATAGGTTCCAAAGGGTTAAAATGTACAGTTTTGTGTGTGATTTCATATTATGATTATTTGCAGATAATAAATAGCTGGCAAATACTTTAACTAAAAAACAAAACAAAAAAGCGATTAACCACAAATCACTTCTTCCAGATTTGCAATTAGTTCATTTTTTTTGTAATCCATTCCTGGCCCTACTATTTATATGATTTTTTTTAAACAATTATCACATTTTTGACTCCCTATCACAACAGAAGTCCATGTCTTTGTATTTAAGGTTCAGGCCAGAGAGAGGGAGGTCCAGCAGACCAGAGACGTGAAGGAGGATTTCAGCTCCAGACTGCAGGACATCGAGGAGAAGCTGAAGAGCATCTCTGAAAAACTTGAAAACAAGGCTGCTGACCTGAAGGAGGCCAAGGAAGAAACCAAAGTAATCAAGCAGATGGATTGACTAATTAGCGAGCAATTAACCTGTGTTAAACTGCCCGTTCGTTCTGCAGGTTTTGGGGGTTAATGAGTGTAAGAAAGGGGATTTCTGCTTGATCGACGACCTACTTTTAGAAGAATAATTCAGACTCCCTGACCTGCTGTTCAAGATCTTATTTATTCAAAATTCTTCTTTTTAGACTTTTTAGAAAATGTAATCTGTCCTGCTTTCTTTCTTGAGCAAGATTACCCTGTAAAAATGTTTGGAAGCCTTTACATTTTCATTTTATCTTGTTCTCAACCAAACTTGCTAATTTTTTTGCTTTATCTTATTCCTGTCTTCTAATTACTGCTGCTTTTGCACATTTTTTTCCTTCCAGGCTTTGTGTGAAGAGTGTGAATCTTGTGGCTGCACACTGACAGAGTTGGGAGTCGCTGTGCAGGAGTTCGGAGAGCAGAACCCGCTGCTGTGCAAGCAGCTCGGCGACGCCGTGGCTAAACTTACAGAACTGCAGCTGCTCACTGCCCAGCAGGCCCGCGACCGAGTAAACCGACTGAAGAAGGTGAGATGGAAACCTGGACCTCCTAAAGATCAATGATGTGGCAACAATGTGGTACAAACAACAGAATTTGATCCCCTGTTTTTAGGCAGAGAAGCAGGTGGAAGAGTATCAAAGCATGAAGAAGTTTATTTTAGGCTGGATTGAAAAAGCGGAAGCTCTGATCTCTGGAAACATCATCTGGAACTCTGCATCCCAACTGCAGGAGCAAATCCGAGCTCACCAGGTGAGTCGCTCTGAGATTGACTGTTTTTACAGCAAACACATCAGCTAATTACTCTCCAATTGAATGGAAATGGATCCTAATTAACATAAATGCTCGATTTGTAATCATGATCTATTTTTGTAGTCTCTGCTGCGTGAATGCCGAGGTCTCCATGGCGACCTTGAAGTGATGGGTGAGCGGGAGGCCCAGCTGGCAGATGTGCTGAAGACGAAGGGGTGGAGCCAGCAGGTGAAGCACCTCAGCAGGTGCACGGAGGAGCTGCAGCAGTCAGCCAAGACACGCCTCCAGAGAGTGCAAGACGCTGCTAAAGTACGTTTCACCTTAAAAGTAAAAGTGTTATTTGGAATCAAAAACGGAAAAAAAAAAAGTTAAATAAAAATGAGATCCAATTCATTGCTAAACATCGCCTCCTTATGGTTATTTGTAGTATTGCACCATGATTAGAGACATTGTTTCATGCCCTGCTGCAGTAATCTGTCTCACTAATCTGATTCCAACACAAATGGAAAGCAGAGGACAATCTGTTGATAATATCATCAGCTCTTCTTGTTTGTCCAGACTGCTTTATAATTTGTTTTGCTTCAAATTTGATCAAATGTATCAAACATTAGCTAAAATAAAGAATTATTCTTTAATGTTCATAGACATGTTGTTTTCGTCTCTCTTCAGGACATGTTACGCCTTGAGGCCGAGGTAAAAATCCTCCACGCCGCCGTCGATCAAATTCAGGTCACCCTCGCCTCTCCCGATCTCAACAAGCTCAGCCTCCGAGAGCAGCTCACACAGAGACAGGTAACCATTTCTACATGGATAAAACTGCATTTGCAAAGCGACAATGTCAAAAACCCAATCTTTTTTTTTCTTCAAAAAGCACCTATTAGTGGAAATGGAGAGCTTTAAGCAGCAAGTGGCAGCAGTGCAGCGGTGTCAGAGCGCCCTCCGGCTGCCAGAGGAGGTGGTTGCTAGTTTGCCAATCTGCCGCACGGCTCAGACTCTGCAGCAGGAGGCCAGCCAGCTGCAGCACACCACCATCCAGCAGTGCAACATCCTGCAGGTAGGATGGCAAGTTCACAAAAAAAATAAATAAAAGTCGTTATTAAAGCTTAGAGAAGAAGTTTGTATTGATAATTTCTTAATCTTTGTCAATACTAAAATTGGGGGCAAAGATTTTTACTCCCCCCCGTAGCTCCTCCCCCAATTGTTTTGCTCTTAATCTTGTGCTTTAACCATTAATAGTTGAGGGATTTGACTCCTGCTCCATAATGTTAGAACATGCCCTCTGGGGAATGTGCATGTTTACCTTCAGCCCCCATCAGAGCAGCATTTTTCTCCAGGCTTTTATTCCAGGCTGCTGTGCTGTTGCTGACTGCTGTAGCCGAGAACAAAAGCTCATTGTCACTGAATCATGAGTGAAAAGGCGCCTAAGCAAATCATCCCAATAAACCAGAAAAGATGTTCACGTTTCCGCTCGTGTTTTATATGTCAATGGTTCATTTTGCTCTAAACTCTCATGTTTCCTCTGATAGGAAGCTGTAGTTCAGTATGAGCAGTATGAACAGGAAGTGAAAAACCTCCAGAGATTAATAGAAGAGGCTCATCGCATCATTCAGGACAGACCCGTCGCCACTAGCAACATTCAGGAGCTTCAGGCTCAAATCCATCACCATGAGGTAAGAGAGGTTCGCTCATACTTTGTTTGTTTTAATTATGCACATATAAAAGTGTCTGTACAAAATAACTTTTTTTTTCATATTGAATTAGTAAGATGATTAGTAAATTATTAACCAGATACTATTTTTTGGGGGGGGCTTTGGGCTCAAAGTCCTTCCTGCAAGTTAAAGATTACTTAAAAGTGCTTAATAAAACTATTTATAAAGCAATAATCCAAAAAACTTTACAACAATCTTTTTTTCTTAGTTTAATGTCAGACAATATTTTCAAGGAACAACCCAAACAGCTTCTGTTTTTTTAAAAATTATATTTTTTTCAATTAAAATTCTATCTATGAATTGTTGTTTAAAAAGAAAAAGAATGAAACTTTTATAATTCTGACAAAATATATTTTTATGGAGAGCAAAATATTAAAATTAATTTAAGGTTTAAATTGATTTATTCTGGAATAACATTCCTGCCATTTACTACCATATTCATAATTATATTAAAAAGTAACAGTTGTAAAGTTTTAAAATATTGATATTCTGATAGGTTTTCGGACTATTTTTGTATTTCCTAAGATTTTTGAGGCTATTTTGGAGTTTAGCTAATATTTCTTATGCAAGCTAGCAGTTTTGGCTAAATTAGGCTTTTTTTTTTGTTTTTTATCTTGTTTTGGAGTTGAGCTAGTATTTCAGCTACATGCTAGCTCAAGCATGGGCAAACTACTTAGTCTGGCCTGCTGAACAATATCAGGTATGATTTTTTTTTTTTTCCATTCTGGCCTCACAGATCAAAACCCACATAGAACGTGACACATAGAATGTTGTGTTTTCTTCCTACATGCAGATCACCTTTCGCGTCTTGTTGATTCTTTCAGAACAATTATGTTACTGCGTTTTTTCTTTTCTTTTAAACAGTGCAGCCTGTTCTGTGTCCTGACTGACTATTTCATAAACTGTTTTTATTTTGATTGAAGGATTATGAATGAATGGAACTTTATGGATATTATATATATATTAAAATATAAGGGTCCGGCCCTTCTGTCGTATTTTAGAAGCCTTTGTAGCCCACGAGTGGAAAAGTTTGCCCACCCCTGTGCTAGTTATTTTGGCTAATCTAGGTTTTTCTTTTCAAGTTTTTGAGGCTGTTTGGTGTTAGACTAATATTCGCATGCTAATTGTTTTGGCTAATTTAGGCTTTTTTCAGATTTTTAGGATATATTAAAGTTTAGCTATTTATTCAGCTACATGCTAGCTGTTTTGGCTAGCCTAGGTATTTTAAAGGTTTTTTTTAGGCTAATTTGGCATTTGCCAGCATTTTAGCTGGCAATCAGCTTCATTGATTTTAGCTATCAATTTCAGCATCTTCAGCTGTCAGCACTAGCATCTTCAGCAGCCAAATTCAGCTTACACTGGCATTATTGCAGATAATGCTATATATGTACCTCAAATATTATGTAAAGTTATAAGTTTTAAAAATGTAGTTTTGGGGTGTTTAATAAATGTTTATCTGTTCTGTCCACGACCTAAGGTGTGTTTTGGTTGGATTTTGGCCCCTTGTGCGATTGAGTTTGACACCCCTGCAGTAAATTATAATTTAACATAGCTTTAACTCTGGTTGTGCTAACTGACAGTAAATTGATTTTCTGTGATAAATGAAGCTAAAAATTTAAGTCCAAATGTGTCGTTACGACTATAAACGACAAAGGATTGATGGAGAATTACGACAAACGTTGTTAGGGTTCATACTCTCCTTCAACTGTTGGTGAAGGAGTTGAATAAAGTTAATTTACTTTTTTTAACTTTACTACTTACTTAGTTTTCTTTCCTTTATAGTTACTTTTTAAAGATTTTTTATGTTAACCAAAGAGCCACATGTGGCTCCGGAGCCACAGGTTGCAGACCCCTGTTTTAGGGAGACCCAGATTTGGGCTCTGTGTGGATACAGTTAGACGAGGGTCTGTTTTAGGCTCAATGCGCCTCTCTTAAATGCACCCTGGTTTCCTACACACCAATCCTTTCTCTGAATGGGGTTAAGACAGGAGATTTTCACTCTGATTGTATCTTGTTGGTGCAGTTTTCTGCAGCAACTGGTCTCGCTGTGACAGAATAGTTGCCTCTAAGCTGCACAGACAGCTGCAACTCTACTGGCTGTTTCAGTCACATGACCTGATTATCAGTGCATTGACCATCTGCAGACGGAGGAGGAGGAGGAGCTGTTATTTGACACCAGCCCTGCCATTCTCCCTCCTCTGTCCTGCCCCTCTCTCCTCTTTGTTGTAAGAAATCCCCTCTCTGGATTGGTGGAGACGGGAAGCGGCAGGCGGAGGAGGAAGGAGGGGAAGTGGGCAGTGAGGTCACTTCCTGTTTTCCGCCTGCCATTTGTGTTTGTGTACAAGAGGGAGTGTCTGAGGGATTTTGAACTATTTCAGCAAGGGTCGCTGCTTCAACCCCACATCCTGCCTGCTCGCTTCATCACTGATCTGAGTCACCCGCCTCTGCTTCTCTGATTGGTTCAGATGAGAGGGAAAAAGAGAAAGGAGGCAGCGCTTTTCTCTTTCTATGCTCTAAGAAGCCAGAGACCGGGTAGAGAGGAGAATGCTCTACTTCTCTGACTCGCACCGCAGCCTCCCTCCTCTCTCCGAACCCACCAGGAACTATTGATACTCCGTCGTGGAACAAACCATTCTCTCCTGATCCCGGGGGGGTGGCGGTCTCCTTCTGCCTTTTGGGGGATGTTTTGACAGGAGCTGGCCCACAAGATCCGCGGCTACCAGGAGCAGATCGCGTCGCTCCACTCCAAGTGCAAGATGCTGACGGTGAAGGCCAAGCACGCCACTATGCTGCTGACAGTCAGCGAGGTGGAGGGCCTCTCGGACGGCATGGAGGAGCTGAGCGACGAGGAGCTAGCCGGCGCCGTGGCGAACGGCGTGTCATCTGCCAGCAAGCAGCTTCCAGCACACCCCTCTGTTGTCATGGTGAGTGGGGAATCTGTTTTCGCACCAATCAGACGACATTTTTTGCAGGTATCTGAAAGTGTTGTGCTTGTTTTTATCAAAGATTTTTATGACGCAATTAAACATTTTATCGAGCTGCAGATTTGGAGTAGAGACTTGCACTGTGGATTGTCTGTTGTCTCTTCTTGTAATCCCATCGACTGCTCATGTGGGGATCATTGCTCCATAGGGGTCGACCATCTGTTGCAACCCCTTGTTTTAACTTTTTCAACTCTACTTTAATGCATCAGATTGTTTTGAGCAAATAACTCTATGTCTCTCATTTATTTAGCACTCTTACTTGAAAAAAATCCTGTTTTTCAAAATGTTTTAATCTAAATTAGTCATCTGAAATTCAGTCTCCACTCTAGGCTGAGATGTTTTCTCGTCACGTCTCTTTGCAGCAGATTTGACTCTATTTGCACTCCCTTTTCTCAGGCTCAACCACTGTGCATCCTCAGTCAGATGTCAGTTAGCACTCTAAAAAAAATCAAAACAGGATATGAGTGCATGTCTGTGCTCTTGAGTGCAGTTTCTGTCTCTGCTATTAACTTCATTCATGCATGTCCTTGATTTTCTTGCTGGGGGATGTCGGATGCTGGCGTTTCTGTTGCATTGTGTTGCATCATAAAGCCCGGGAAAAGTCAGTTGAGAGCAGCCGAGTCAGGCTGAGTTCTGCGGTTCCGTGCCAAAAAGCCAAACCAGCTGGGCTTGGCTCACATTTCAGGCCTGCCTCTTTGCTAAAGCATGCAGACACAACTGCCTCCATTGTTTCCTAGCTTCTGTTCAGATAACAATTTGCTATTTTTAGTTCAATTTGGACTTTGATTCCTCTAGAATCTACTGGTATTTGAGTAGAGTTTTTGCTATTTGTCAGCATTATATATTGAGGTTGTAAAGCTGCAAAGTTCTTATAAATTTGATCGTTAACCAGTAATATTTTTGAATGAGACATCAGATTTTGAGATAAGGGGTCCCGAAACTATGGCTCGTGGGCCAGATCCGGCCCTCCTACATGTTTGACCCGGCCCCCCAAATGCTATCATTGATGCCGATTTTTTTTTCTTTTTTGTCAATCTGGCCGATTGAGGCCCACATAGATCGTGACTTTATTCCACTGGTCTGCAGTCTGAACTATGACTGGAGAGGTTCAACTATTTATTGGTTTAATTGTGTGAATGCTGTAACCAGGCATTCACTTTTTCTTTATTTCTTTATAATAATTATTATTTTTATTCTGTATGTTGTTTGGACATCCAAAGCCCTTCAGCTTTCAGCTATTTAGCTCATTCAGCTCTTTCAATACTAGCTTTTTTTTTACTGTTCTTGCAGTTACTAAGAAATTCTAGGCTTATATTCTAGGCTTAGCCAATATTTTAGCTTTATGCCTGTGGTTTCTGCTATATTAGACAATTAAAAAAAACGTTTTTTTTTTTTTGGCTAATTTGGACTTCGCTAATATTTTAGCTAGCTATCGGCTTTAGCGTTTTTAGCTATCCATTTAAGCATCTTCAGCTGTCAGCACTAGCATCTTCAGCGGCTATATTGTGCTCACAGCATTGTCACTGGTAATACTATATATCTAGTTTTTTCGTTATTTTAGTATTATTTTTTTCTGTGAAGATTACAGAAAGGAATTATTTAAAATTTGTCTATTTGTGGCTTTCTGGAAAATCATAAATGTTTACATTTAGGCTGTGATTGTTGAGCTTTTTCTGTTACCCTAAAAACCGACCCCGGCCCCCCATCAGAGTTATGTAGGCCTCACAAGACAAAGTTTGGAGACCTCTGCTTTTGATCAATATCAGCTACCTGATCTCATCAGTCCCCTTCCTTTGATATTCAAGTCCCCATTATCAGGTCAATCTGCAGCGGGTGCTATTTGCTTAACTTGCCCTCCTCTATTAATTTTATGCTTTCTGTTCTCCCCCTCTGTGTTTTGTGTTTCCTCACCCGTTTACCCTCCTCCTTCTTCCTCTGTCCGTCCGCTTCTCTGATGCGTTTTGTTTCGGGTGCGCGGCACACGTCTGCGCTCAGATGACAGCCGGACGCTGCCACACGCTCCTCTCTCCCGTGACGGAGGAGTCAGGGGAGGAGGGCACCAACAGCGAGGTCTCCTCTCCCCCTGCCTGCCGCTCCCCGTCTCCGGGGGCTCACGCTGACACTCCCCTTAACCAGGTACTGCCAAACCCCATCCCAGTAGACTCCAACTCACCCGTAGCTTTCATTCCACCACCTTCTGCTGAAAAGTTGCTCAAAATTTCATAACTAACTTTAATCAGCTAAATGTTCCTATTGTTAAACTTTAACTAACTTTGTAATTTTAGTCCTAGCAGAGGCAAATAATATCTATACAATAGAAACTCAGATAAATAAATTTTTTTGCTTTTACTTTCCCAAAAAGAAAAAAAAAACACTCAACTCCACCTTAAAAACACCCCGTAGATCTTCAAAATAAACTTTTAAATAATTGTTTCCTGTATAACCTAATAATTAACATTTAGTCTTTTTTATGCATAACTTTCATGCATAAGAGTTAAATTCAGACAGAATGTCCTTTTGGCACAACACTTAAGTATAATTTATCCAAAAGGATATTGTTCTAGTAATCTAAAAATATTTATTTCCTTTAAATTCTGTTAAACCTGTTTTAGCTGAGATCAAGCTTCAAGATTATTTTGTTTTTTTCTGGTCTAACTTTGAGGTTAATCTGCCTGAACGTCCACTTCCAAGAAAATGAGGGAATTGATTTTGATTGTTTATAGCTTGAAAGTGACATTTAAAGCTCATGTAATGGTGTTCCAAGCGCGCAGCAGTAACTTTTTCATCCAACCTGCTTACATTTGCAGTTAATTTGAACTCTAATAATTTAGACCTGAACACAAACACGACTCATAAATCAGGATTTATGAAAGACTGCGATGTGTTCCAATATCCCTTATTTTTTTCTACTAAAACAAGATCTGCACGGTAAAAAAGGTTAAAAATATCCTAATTTTATTTACAAGCTGTTTAATTTCAATTAATGAAATAAAATAATATATTTTATCTAATTATATTTGAACTTTCTTCATTATTCATCTATTAAGGTGGAACCTTTAATCTTATTTTCTCTTTAGCCTTTTAAATCTCCCACACCTAAGATTTGCCTTCCTCGCTTTCTCCTCCCATCATCATTTTGTTGCATTTCTAAGTTGTCTTAACTTTTATATGAGTTGTTACCTTTTTGTCATACGCTGGATGAGAATATAAATCGTTCTGTCAGATGAGTTTGTGTCGCTGTTTTCTGGGTTCTCACTGAAGTTAGCTGCTAAAAGAAAAGAAAAAGGCAAGAAGGTCTAAATTTCAACCATTACATTTGGTTGAGTGGTTGAATCGAGAAGAGTCTTAATCAAAATATATGTTAGAGAATGAACACAAAAGCAACAAAAACTATAAATTTGTATTGCCTAACAGGTTTTTTTTCTGCCACAGGGTCGAACCGGCCTAAGCCGAGCTCCCCTCCAGGAACTCTACGACCCGTCGATGGAAACCTCTGCTAACCTGGATGACCTCCAGAGATCCTGGGAAACACTCAAGAACGTGGTATGACATATCATCAGCTTCACAGCAGAGACAAAACTTCACTTTCATCTGAGCCTTCTTGCAAAATCCTATCTCAAAGAAGCCAGCAGTGTTTTTTTTTTTTTATTTTCCTATCTTCTTTTGCGCCACAGATCAGCGAGAAGCAGAAGAGCCTGTATGAAGCTCTGGTGCGGCAGCAGCACTATCAGGAGTCCCTCCAGTCTATTTCCACCAAGATGGAGTCCATCGAGGGGGCGCTTAATGAGAGCCTGGAGCCCAGCAAAACTCCGGAGAGTCAGATGGCTGCACACCAGGTGAGAGGATGTGTCAGAAGTTTTCCCCATCCCTCTGGATGTTGCGCTTTAATCCATGCAGGAAAACAACAATCATCTTTTTGTGCGAGTGCACAAGACGTCTGTGTGAAAGCAGAAGAGGGAGATGCTGTGCTAGTCTGTGCACAGACTGTATGGTCACCGTTGCTATGCCAACGTCACAGCTATGACAGTTCCTCTTTGGTGTTGTTCTCTGGAGTTTACTGCAGCTTTAACAGCTTTTTGTTTTTTTTCAGGCTCTGATGGATGAGATCTCGATGCTGCAGGACGAAATTGGCGAGCTGCAGACGCGCTTCTCAGAGGAACTTGCAGACGACAGCGACGGGGAGGCTGGTGACCAACTGGCACTGCAGTCCACCCTCACTGTCCTCGGAGAAAGGATGGCGACCATTCGGATGAAGGCCTCTGGGAAACGGCAGCTGCTAGAGGTGGATTCCAGAACAGCTCAAAAATGTATTTTTTGGGGGGGATTTCATCGTCGGAACTTTAACACGTTTGTGATGCCGACGGCTGCAGGAGAAGCTGAGTGAGCAGCTGGAGGAGCAGCGGCAGGAGCAGGCTCTCCAGCGGTACCACAGTGAGGCAGAGGAGCTGGACCACTGGCTGCTCAGCACCCGCGCCACGCTCAGCTCTGCTCTCCAGCTCCAAAATGAAGACATGGACATGGAGGAGCAGCTCATCGACTGTCAGGTCCGGCTGGAAATTCTGTTTTTTACAAGACTTTAAATACTTGTATTATTTCAGTTAAAATCTATTTGTGTGTGTCAAAGTTTTATATCTCCCACAGTTAAATAGAAGAAAAAAGTATTTTATTTCTGGGGTTTTTCTGTTTGCATGAAGTTTATATTGCTTGTGCTTTTTAAAAGTAAATCTTTGTGTCATCGTTGATTCAGAAATAGCATCTTTCCTCAAAGCATTTTATGTGAATGCTAAGTTTAGATTCACACTACAGTGATTCTCCTGCTCCTTTACGCATGTTTTTCGGCACTCAGTCACACTTTCAGAGATTTCAGCAATCAAAACATTCAGCTTCTTCAGGATATTACTACTTTTATTTTTTGTATTCATTAACTTCATAGTTTTTTAAATATTGATTAAAATAGACCCCATACAAAATTCATGAGAAAGTCTTAAAATGTAAACATTTTTAGTAGATTAGTATGAAGACTTTAAGTATATTTATAGGCTATGTTTTAATCTGTTATGGTATTTATTAAATAATTTGGAGTTTAGCTAATACTTTAGCAACATGCTAATTTTTTTGGCTAATTTGTTATCGAGTAGGGGTTTTTTTTAGGCTAATTTATTGTGTAGTTTTTATTTTAGTAACAGGCTCAACTTTTTGGCTAACTGAGTTTACTGAGAATTTTTAGGCAAATTTGGAGTTTAGCTAATATTTAAGCAACGAGTTGGCTTTCTTGGCTATTAATTTGTTATCTACTTGGGTTTTTTAGGATAATTTAGATTTTATCTCTTATTTTAGCACCAGGCTAACGTTTTTGACTAATTTCGTTTGGGCTAATTTGGAGTTTAGCTCATATTTAAGCAACCCACTAAACATTTTTGCAAAGTAAACATGTATTAGGGACTTTTAAGCAGCTTTACTACAATTTTTTCACAAATTAAGGTTAACGCTCTTCCAGAGTCTTTTAAAGGAATTTCCAGGTTTTTTGCTAATTTAAAATTTCACAAATAGCTTTTGCTTTTTCAGCAAATCCCTTTAGCAAGTAAATTGCCTCACCATTTTCAGCTTAAAGCATTCACACTGGCATTATTGCAGGTAACGCAACTTTTCTACTTACTATTGCAATGGTGGTGGCCCAGTGACTGGGATTTTATTTTTAATTTTTTTTGCAGCTTAGTTTGCTGAACATTTTGAACATTAAAATGTTAGGAAACAGAACTTACTGTGCAAGCATTTTGGACTGAAATTCGACTCCGTCTTTGCCCTTACACACCGTTTCTATAGCAACAGCACTTTTATCTGCTACTTTATGAGGAATCCCATTTATTTTTAGTTGCTTCTTTCATACAAAAATAATAAAAGTTGTAGTCTTTAAATAAAAATACACCTTATGTTTTTGCAGAACATGCTTTTTGAGATTGAACAGAAGGTGGTCTATCTGTCGGAGCTGTCCGTCCACAGCGAGAGCCTGCTATTGGAGGGTCGTGCTGAAACCAAGGAGGAGGCGGAGCAGCTGACCTTTAAGCTGCACTCACTTAAAGACAGCCTGCTGGAGCTGCAACAGATGCTGCAGGACAAACAGGTGGACATACAGGTGAGGTCACCCGCTTTTTCTCCCAAAGCAAACATATCCTTTTCGTTCCTTTTTATTCCATCTTTATAAATAGAATCACTACACCTGCAGCTCGAGAAGTACTGACGATTGTTTGTTCCCTCCAGGGTTCGCTGCAGGAGCAGGAGGACAGTGAACCAGACTCGTCCCTGTCCCAGAGTCCTAATGTCCAGGACTGGCTGTCTCAGGCACGCTCCAGTCGCACACAGCAGCAGCACAACCACAAACTTCGTCAGAAGGTACGATATTACCCTATAAAACCACAAAAAGAGATTTATTTTATTATTACCTCACTTTTTTATCAATTTAAAGCTATTGAATCCTATTTTTCAGTTCATTTTTTCAATTCTTTCATCAAAAAAGGGTAAAATGCTAAAAGTGTGACTCTTGATAGGAGCTTCAGGAGCAGGTGGCAGAGCAGAGGAAGCTGCTCCAGTCTGTAGCCACCGTCGGTGAAGAGATATTCAACCAACACAGCACACCGAACGGAGACGGGTACTGTAGATTCATCTCTGCACTTTTACTTTGCTCAAACTACCTTTACACACCTGATAGATTTTGATTCATCATAAATATGATATGACATTTATTGGAAACTCGCTCGTCTCCCTCCTGCAGTGAGATAATCGTACCTGGGGGAGTGCTATTGGAACCAGAGACCTCCTCTCCCGTGGAGCAGCTGAGACAGAGGTGGGAGAACCTGAACAAGGATCAGAGCACCAAGCTGCAGCTCTCCCTCAGCTCCTTGGAGCACGACCAGCACAGCCCCGTAAGCAGATATCCTCTGTCAACATTTATTTTATTTTTTCCACTATAGATGATTTAATGTCTGCTGTTCCTTTTTGGTGTCAGGTGCTTCACCGCTCGCGTCTGTCCAGCCCTGGTGGGGTTTTGAGAAGTGAGAGTAGCAGCCAAGACTCCCTCAAAGGGTTGTTTGAAGCCTGCAGCCACACTCTGGAGAGAATCAACGAAGAAGTAAATCTGCTTTTTATTCATTCTAAGCTTCCAATTCACCTACTTAATGGTTTTGGGTTTTTTTTTTTACTATTTTCAGGCGTCCAGCAGCGACGGGAAGCAGGCCGGATCTTTTCGAGGGGCGACCGTCCAGCAGGATCTTTACGCTGCAGTGTCAGCAGCCTCCTCCTGGTTGGACACCACCGAGAATCACCTTCTGTCTGGTCCGGTGCTGCTGTCGGAGGACACTCACACTCAGCTCACACACTTAGAGGTAAAAACAGCTTTTGGTCAGTTTATTTCTTAAAAGAATCCTAATTGTTGGTTGCTTAGTAATCATTCACACTACAATGTGATTAAAGTTTTGAAATATTGAGCAAAATATGCCCATAGGAAATGAATGAGAAAGTCTTCAAATTTCAAAATTTTAAATAAATTAGCAGCAAACCTTTAAATATATTCATGGGTTCATGGATGGTTCATTGTTTTAATCTTTTATAGTTATTTTACTTAAAAAAAAAATTGGAGTTCAGCTGATATTTTGGCAACACGCTAACGAATTTGGCTAATTTGTTATCTACTAAGGTCTTTTAGGCTAATTTAAAGTTTAGCTTTCTTTATTAGCAACATGCTAACGTTTTTGACTAATTTAGTTTACTGGAGAATTTTAGGGCTATGTTGAAGTTTAGCTAATATTTGAGCAAACAAGGTCGCTTTTCTCGACTACTTTTGCACCTACTAAGGTTTTGCGGCTAATTTGGAGTACGGTTCATATTTAAACAAAACACTGAAAAGTTTTGTATTAGGGATTTTAAATCAATTTTCCTTTAAAATTTTCAAAAATTTAGGTCAACTTCAGCGCTCTTTCATTGTTATTTGATGACATTTCCAGTCTTTTAGCAAATTTAAAACTTTGCAAATAGCTTTTGCATTTTCAGCAAATCCCTTCAGCAATTAAAGTAAATTGTGTCACCAATTTTAGCAAAAAGTTTCAGCATCTTCAGCAACTACTTTCAGTTAAGAGCATTCACACTAGCATTATAGCAGGCGTGCAACTTTTCTAGTTTAACTGAATTTTTGATTATTATGCAGGATTTGAATAAACAGCTTAAGGAGATGAGCAGAGAGGTAAAAGAGTGTAGAGACCGGCTGCATGGAGGAACGGGGAGAATTTGGGGAACAGATGAGCACACACTCATTGAGGACACCCTGGAGGGGCTGCAGGAGAGGATGGGTCTGCTGGACTCTGTTCTGGAACAGCACTGTGACAGCATCAGGGATGGCCTGCAAGAGCACACAGACTTCCAGGTTCGAGTTTCATTGCACAGATCTTTAATCTTTAACATACTTTAACTTTTCAATCATCAAACTCTACTGGAATTACATAGATCGTGTTAACAATTAAAAAAAATTCCAGTAAATCAAAGAACATGAACAGTGGAGCTCCGGCATTTAAGGGTTCAATGTTGTCGTCACCAGAATGAACTGAGGATGCTGTTCACGGCGCTGAATGAAAGCAAGCATCAACTGCTGCAGAAGATGGCTGGGATGACGGACAGACCTGCGTCCAAACAGTTAGAGGTGCGTTTGAATCTGAAGGAATAAGCTTTTCTGCAGGAAGTGTTTATATAAATCTGTGGCAATCTTTGCAGACTTTATCCGAAGTCGATGACAGCTTGAGGGAATTTGAGCAGAAAATGGCAGAACTGAGGAGCACAGCTGATAGACTCCAGCTGGACCAAACCTCCAACCAGGAACTTCTCAAACTACAAGTAATCATTTCTCTATTTATTTAATATTTCAAGAATGTTATATCAATTTGTAATTATTTGATGGATATTTTTAGGACTCTTATGAAGAGCTGGTGCTCATGGTGGGCTCCAGGCGGAGCAGCCTGAATCAGGGCTTGTCCCTAAAAGCTCAGTACGAAGCGGCGCTTCGGGACCTCACCGAGCTGGTCGACACGGCCCAGGACAAGATGGCCGCCGACCAAAAGATGACAGTGGCTTCTGTGTTGGAAGTGAAGATGCTGCTGGATAAGCACAAAGTAAAGGAATTTTTTAAGTATTTTCTTTCTTTAGGAGGAGAAATTTAGTTATATTCCTGGTCCTTTCTGCTTGTTTTTTGGCACGCAAGAACTAAATCACTGAGTTTTGCGATTTTTTTGGTGAAATTTTTCGAATTCATTGTGCACTTTCTGCAAATTATGCAAGTTTGGTATCAAAACTTCAAGGACATTCATATTCAGCAAATAAAATAAATTTCTTGTGCATCTTCAGTGACCGTATTCAACGAAAAGCATTCACAGTAGTATCATTGCAGGTAATGCAACTTTTCTAGTTAATATTTGATTTTCTCAAACGCAGGAGTTTTTCCAGTTCTTGGAGCGCCACATGATCCTCACTCGGACGTTTTACACTAAAGTGTCGGGCTTGGTGGCGCAGCGGGAAAGCCACGCCCTGGAGGAGACGATGACGTCAGCTTTTAACGTGCTCAAACAAGCCCACAGAAGAGGGGTGGAACTAGAGGGCATCCTGGAGGTCTGAATACCTACAATCTGTTTTCCTCTTGATTAGATTTAAGATAATGACTGGTTTCTCCCTTTTAGTCATGGAGACGGTTTGTGGAAGACTATCAGGCGCTCTGCAAACAGCTGGAGGCTGTGGAGAGTAGCATCCCCACTGTGGGTCTAGTCGAGGAGACAGAGGAGAGAATCGCTGAAAGGATCAGTCTCTACCAGGTCTTTGACTCAACACAGTTACAGAAATAAATCCGTCCACGAAGTATTAGAGCATCACACCAACTATCTCTAACAGTGCCTGAAGGCGAGCCTTGCGGAGCACCAGCCCCAGCTGTACCAGGTTCTGGAGGAGGGCCGAAGGCTCCTACTGTCGGTTAGCTGCTCAGATCTGGAGAGCCAGCTGACTCAGCTGGGAGATCACTGGCTCTCGTCCACAACCAAAGTCAACAAGGAGCTGCAGCGCCTCGACTCCACACTTAAACACTGGAGCAGGTGCGGCACAAACCATCAGATTAGTTTGATCTGTGCATCTACCTGTTTAATCGTGTTTTTATCCCATCTAATACAGGTATCAGAGTGAATCAGCAGAGCTGAGTCACTGGTTACAATCAGCTTTAGTCAGACTGGAGTTCTGGACTACCCAATCTGTGACAGTACCTCAAGAGCTGGAGACAGTCAGAGATCACCTCTGTGCCTTTCTGGTTGGTTAAGCTCTATCTGCGACGTAGACAATGTGAAATCAGAATTTGCACAGTCAAATGGGTTTTCCTTTTTCAGGAATTTTCCAAAGAAGTGGATGCAAAGTCGTCTTTACGCTCGTCTGTGCTGAGCACAGGAAACCAGCTCCTGCGGCTGAAACGCGTGGAGACGGCTGGTCTGAGAACAGCGCTGAGCCAGATCGACACTCAGTGGGCGGAGCTTCTGACTCACATCCCCGTAGTACAAGAAAAGCTGCACCAGGTCGGATTTGGTTTAGATTTTAAATCAAAAGGATATATACTTTGACTTAAAAAAAATCCTCTTTATTTATGACGTTATATTGAAAGCATATTTTGATATTTCGTTTTCCTGCAGTTGCAAATGGAAAAGCTGGCCTCCCGACACGCTATCACCGAACTCATGAGCTGGATCTCGCTCATGGAGAACATCATAGAAGAGGATCAGGACAAAATTTTGGGTGCCGTCGGCTCCGATGTGGTCCAACATTTCTTGCAGAAGTATAAGGTACAAAACTGTGCAAAGCCTTCTTTTTTCCAAATGCGGCCTCCTCATTACTAACTAATCTATATTTTCCAGGGTTTCCGCATCGATCTGACCTGTAAGCAGTTGACGGTGGACTTTGTGAATCAGTCCGTGCTGCAGATCAGCAGTCAGGATGTGGAGGGAAAGCGCAGTGACAAAACAGACTTTGCAGAGAGGCTGGGAGCGATGAACAGAAGGTGGCAGATACTGCAGGGTCTTATTGCTGAAAAGGTAAAGTATTCTTTTTATGAGAAGTCTTTTAGAATAAAAAAACTTTCACTAAAAAACTTGTTTGTTTATAGATTCAGCTTTTGGAAGGACTTGTAGGAAGTTGGACAGAGCATGAAAACAGTGTCCAGGCTCTGAAAACCTGGTTCACGCAGCAGGAAGAGAAACTGAAAAAGAAGCACAGGATGGAGGATGTAGCATCGGTGCAGAATGCACTCAAAGACTGTCAGGTAAATGCACTGCACACTCATACACCATTTTTTTTGTAAAGTTTGTCCTTCATCTAAGTCTGTTTCCATCTCAGGATTTGGAAGAATTGGTGAAGGAAAAAGAGAAGGATCTGGAGAAAGCTGAGGAACGAGGGAATGCTCTCATCCAGGATAAAAAAGGTGCAGCCTGTTCTGCTGTGAAGGAAACCCTAGAAGGACTCAACAGCTCCCGATGTCGTCTGGATCAAATGGTGAGCTTCACAAAACTTTAACCAAACTTCCTGAATTTTCCCACTCTCATACTGTTTTTTTCTTTTTCCTGTCAGATAAGTCAAATGAAAGTGAATCTGCGGTCCGCGCTGGAGCAGTGGACTTTATACCGACGAGCGTCAGAGGAAATTAACGGCTACTTAATGGAGGGGAGATATTCTGTCTCCAGGCTGCACCTCCTTAACGGGTCATTGGAGGCGGTGCAGCAGCAGGTGGAGAGTCTGGAGGTACGTGGAGCAAAAAACCAAAACAACTTGGATTGCCTTGGAAAGGAAAAGTAAACGTGCATGTCTGTGGGAAACAGAGTCTGCAGGAGGAGATGGAAAAACAGGAGAGCAGCCTGAGGAAGTTTGGTTCTGTAACTCACACGCTGTTAGCCGAGAGTCACCCGTCTGTGGCAGAGACGCTCAACAGCGCCCTCCAGGATGTCAACATCAGGTGAGACTCTACTTCAGAAATAACTCACATTTTTAAAATATTATTTAACCCAGGGGTGTCAAACTCATTTTCACAAGAGGCCAAAATCCAAAACACACCTTAGGCCGTGGGCCGAACAGAATAAACATTTATTGAACACTCCAAAACTACATTTTTAATACACCCCAAAACCGTAACTTTTAAACATAATTATGAACCTAAACTTATGTTAGCCAAAACAGCTAGCATGTAGCTGCAAAATTAGCTTAACTTAAAAATAGCTTAAATAGCAAGCATGTAAATATTAGCCTAGCTCCAAGACAGTCTAAAAGAACTTTTAAAAGGCTAAATTAGCCAAAACAGCTAGCATGCAGCTAAAATATTAGCTAAACTCCAAAATAGCCTAAATTAGCCAAAACAGCTAGCATGCAGCTAAAATATTAGCTAAACTCCAAAATAGCCTAAATTAGCCAAAACAGCTAGCATGTAGCTGAAATATTAGCTTACATCAAAAATGGACAAAAAAACCCTGAATTACCCAAAACAGCTATCTTAAAATATTAGCTAATGTCCAAAACACCCTAAAAAAACAAAAATAAAGCCTAAATTAGCCAAAACAGCTAGCATGTAGCTGAAAAATTATCTAGTATCTGAAATGGACTAAAATATCTTAGTTAATGCTAAAATAGTCCAAAAAGCTCGCAGCATGTCAATTAATAAAACTTTAAAACTTTTCCATATAATTATGAATAATAAAAAGGGCGGAATATTTTTCCATAATAATTCTACTTAAACCTTAAAAAAACTTTCAATATTTTACTCTCCCTAAAAAAATATTTTGTCAAAATATGCAAGTTAGAAAAGCACACATGATAAAACCAATAATAAAATAAAAATGATCTGGAGGGCCGGATCTGGACCTCCGGCCTTGACTTTGACACGTGATTTAACATATCAAAATGTTCTTCTTAAGGTGGAACCATCTACTTGAGTACATCTCCGAGCGGCTCAAAAGCAGCAAGGCTTTGCTGGGGTTGTGGAAGCGCTACCATTCGTCCTACAACCAGTGCTTGACCGCAGTCCAGAAGCAGGAAGAGCGTGCTGACCACCTGCTGAGGAGCGCTACCGACAAGGAAATCACAGAAGAGGAGAGCAGCGCCTGGATGCAAGAATGCAACGTGAGAGCTCATTAAATAAATAAGAGTCATAAAAAGCTCACAGATTCTGTATATTTCGCCTCCAGTCTCAGTTTTAAGCCTCTTAACTGCCTGTCAGTCCACTGTTAGGGTTCACAAAGCCCACATTCCTGCTGCTGAATGCGCCCCATCCTTTTGTGAGCTGGATTTCAAGATCCCAGTTGAGTCTAACAAAAGGCTTTTTTGCAGGGGGCTGCAAAGGCAAAGACAGACCCCTGATTTACACTACAGGGGTCCCGGGGCCAAGCAGAGCATGACCAACCATAATATGCTAGAACACACTGTCTGAATGCTCCAAGCAGACAGTCTTATCACATAAGAATTCCTGCCTTTTTCCCTTTACTTACAGACAAATTTGTCTGTGAGTTTGAAAGAAACCACTAAGACCGTTCTGAAATTCTGGTGTCTTTTTGAAGGCTTTGAGGTCCTTTTGTCCCGCAGGCCTGCCTCAGCGATCAGGGCTCGGTGCAGCAGTCCCTCCAGCAGCTGCAAGCGCTCGGGGAGCAGCTGAAGCCTCAAATCGACGCCGGCTCTTCTGCCTCCCTCAAATCAGACCAGCTGTCGCTCGCTCACCGCTTAGCCGCACTTGAACACGCCCTCCACAGGCAGCAAGAACTACTGCTGGTATGGATGCAGAAATAACCCAACATTTCAAATGTTTTTGGAGATGCATCACCTTTATCGTTCAAACTGTTTGTAGTGCGGATCTCAGGCTTGTGAAGGTTTCAGACGGCGGATGGATGGATTAGTTTGTGAGGCCAAGGATGCTGAGGAGGTTCTTAAAGGGGCTGACCCCGTGGGTTCTCCTGACACCACCGTCCTCCAAACAAGCATAGAGCAGCTGAAGGTACATTCTTCTGCTAGTAAAAGCCAGATTCTTTGGTTTAGCCCTTCCCTAAAAAAAATTAATGGCTTTTTAGGTGCACCTGTTGAAGCTGAGCAGCCTGTCTCCAGATCTGGAGCGTGTGAATGAGTTGGTCTACAGGATTCCAGTCAGTGACGGAGATGTGAAAAAGCTCCAGAATCTCAACAGATCCTGGGCGTCTCACACTGCTCACCTCACCGAGAGGTTAAGGTAACACCAGCCTCCAAGAATCAATCTTACAAACAATGAATATTTATATATATAGATTATACCCTAACCCAGATGTGTCAAAGTCGAGGCCCGGGGGCCGGATCCGGCCCTCCGGGTAATTATATCTGGTCATCCAAATAATTTTATTTATATTGTTGAATTTGAAATTTATTGTAATTAATGGTCCAATGTAATGTTGTGCTTATTTTTAACTTGTATAATTTTGACAAAATATATTTTATAGAGAGTAAAATATTTAAAGTTATGTATTGTTTTATGTGGATGTATTCTGGAATAATATTCCTGTCTTTTTATTATTCGTAACTATGTTAAAAGTAAGGGTTTTATACTGTTAAAAATAGGAAAAGTTTAAAAAATTGGAATTCTGCTAACTTTTATTTACTATTTTAGCACTTACCAACATCTTTTAAGCTATTTTGGATTTTAGCTAATATTTCAGCTACATGCTAGCTGTTTTGGCTATTTTTTTTTTTTTTTTTGCCATTTTGGAGTTAAGCTAATATTTCAGTTTTAACTTTAACCTTCTTTGTGTTTTTTAGGCTAATTTGAGATTTAGTTAATTTTTTAGCTTGCTATCACCTCCAGTGTTTTTAGCTGTTAGCATCAGTGAGTCCATCTATCAGTTGCAGCGTTTTCAGCTATCAATTTCAGCATCTTCAGTGCCAAATTCATCTTACAGCATTCACACTCGTGTTATCACTGATAATGCTATATATCTAGTTCATAATTATGTTAAAAAGTTATAGTTTTAAAGTTTTTATAAATTTCGTTTTAGAGTGTTTAGTAAGTATAGTTCAAAAAGACATAAGGTGTATTTTGAATTTTGGCCCCTTGTGCGATTGAGTTTGACACCCCTGCTCTAACCGATGCTTAATTTGTTTGGGTTTTCTGCAGCAAACTACAGTCGCTGTTGCTCCAGCAGCAGACTTTCCTTCAAAAATGTGAGGCCTGGATGGATTTCCTTTCCCAGACCGAACAAAAGCTGGCGTCCGAGATTTCGGGCAACTACCAGAGTCTACTTGAGCAACAAAGAGACCACGAGGTCAGAGGGTCACCGTGGCTGTGAGCATGCTCACTTCCCATGATTGTTTTGGAGCATTTTTTTTCCTTATTCTGCTCTTCCTGCAGTTGTTCCAAGCTGAAATGTTCAGCAGACACCAGATTCTCCACTCCATCATCAGCGACGGGCATCATTTGTTGGACCAAGGACAAGTGCATGATGGGTAAAAACAATTAAAAATGCGATAAAACAAAAGAACCAGAAAGAGGTTTTAGATTTAATATATCTCGTTCTGATTCAAATCGTCAGCGATGACTTTAGTGTGAAGCTGGCTTTGCTGAGCAATCAGTGGCAATGTGTGATACGGCGAGCCCAGCAGCGGAGAGGGGTCATTGACGGCTTGGTGCGCCAGTGGCAAAACTACCAGGAGATGGCGGAAAAGCTGCAGCGCTGGCTGCAGGAAGTGACTCATGACACCGATGTGCTTGAGCCGGGGGAGCCCGTTTCGCTGCAGCAGGCCAGAAACCTGCTGGGTCAGATCCAGGTAAGCTAAAAAGGGGATCAGGATGTGACATATATGGATGCTGTTTGATCTATTGATTCAAATTGGATGACTGCAATGTCTCCAGCTCAAAGAAAAAGTCCTTCAAAGGCAGCATGGAGTTTACATCCTGACCGTGGAGGCTGGGAGGAGCTTGCTGCTATCCGCTGATGCCAAAGCGGAGTGCACGCTGCTGACAGAGCTCATGGAGACTCAAGAGAGGTGGAGGCACGCCCACCATCACCTGGATCAGCAGAGGAGGGAGCTGCATGGAATATTGAAGGTCTGACTGCATGACATCTTGAAGCATTTTTACTTGACCTGCGGGTTTAGCTGGACACTCCACCTTCTGTAGAGATGCTTTAAAGTCGAGGCCCGGGGGCCGGATCCGGCCCTCCAGATCATTTTATTTTATTTTGCACTCATTTCTAATTTGTATAATCTTGACAAAATATATTTTTATTGGGAGTAAAATGTTGAAAGTTGTTAAATGTTTTAAGTTGATTTATTCTGGAATAAAATTCCTGCCTTTTTATTATTTATAATTATGTTACAAAGTTATGGTTTTAAAAATTTGCATTCTTAGCAAAACTTAAAAATTGATTGACTCAAAGAACGAACAGAAATCTGAAAGGATGTTATTGTAATTGATAATAAGAAGGCAGAATTTAGAATCTGTAAGAAAAGAATTTCGAACAGAACCGACTCCAGAACTAACCTGTGCAGACATGAAAACAACTTTCTCCACAACAGATCAGATACTGGGAGAAGAAACCAGATAAAGATGAGATATTTGTTTTTTCAAAATGCCAATTTTTACCATGATTTACAAAACGTCTTAATTTTTTTCCCTTTCATTTTGCACATTATATTAGTACTTTGCGTTGTGGTTGTTTTATTTTGTGTTGTTTCACTTTAAAAGTTGAACAGTTAATGATTGTTTTTTGTTTTTATCATGTATTTTGTACATTTTATCTGGGAGGAAAATAAACATAATTTAACATAATGATAACATATTTTACGCCTATAAATATTAAAACATTTTTTACATCAGTTATAAACTTTTTGCATGAGTTTATAGTTATTAATAAGTTCAATAAAACAACAAAACGACCTAAAGAGCTAAAAGATCCAGATAGCTATAAAATCCCGACCCGGCCCCCCATCAGAAAAGGAAACAGTTATGTGGCCCTTTTAGCTGGCTATTAGTTTTAGTGTTTTTAACTATCAATTTCAGCATCTTCAGCAGCTAAATTCATCTTACAGCATTCACACTAGCATTCTCGGTATGAATACTATATATATTTAGTTCATAATTATGTTAAAAAGTTACAGTTTTAAAACTAAGTTTTATTGTGTTCAATAAATGTTTACCCTGTTCGGCCTGCGACCTAAGGTCTGTTTTGGATTTTGGCCCCTTGTGGGATTGAGTTTGACACCTCTGCTTTAGAGGGCACCGAAGGGCATTTAATGACTGATTATGCATGCAGGACGCTGAAGGCAGGTTGATTATGCAACACTGCACCTAAAGTCCTGAAACGGCACAAAAAACTGTCCAGTCTCCCGGCCTCTTAAGCACGAACGCATAAAGCTGAGAACAGAAATGCAGCCCCAAGGCGCAGTCGCTGCTTTGTCTGCATCCTAAAAGCAGCAATATTCCTTAAGTCAGAGTCAGTGACGCAGTTAAAAAGATGGATGTTTAGACTCAAGCTAAATATTACTACATTTTGTCCTGACCAGGATAAACCTCCTTTTTCTGATGGTGCTTAAAAGGTCCAACCTAAAGTAGGTCATCTCTTATATCATGATGTTTGACTTCAGCTCCTTCTAGGTGATACGTGTCATTTCAGTGAAATTCAGTACGGCTGCAGCAACCTTAATTGGCACTTCTTCGTGTTTTTGTGTCTTTACAGAACTGGGAGCGATGTGAGAAAGGCATCGATGTGTCTCTGGAAAAGCTGAGGGCCTTTAAGAGGAAGCTGTCCGTGCCGCTGCCTGAGCATCACGAGGAGCTGCACTCAGAACAAATCCGATGCAAGGTGGGGAAAAAAAATCTCAATTTCAAACATTTTTATAAAAAAAAACATCTTGTTTTCTTGGTTTCAAATACCCAGAGACTTATCCTTCTGTCGCACATTTAATCTCACTGCGAGGACAAACGGATAAACAGACAGATCAGCGAGAGGAAAAAAATAGCCGTGTACTTGGATGACTTTTCTGTTTAGTGTTTATTTTTATGTTTTCTGCAGAAATAGCATTTTTTTTAATTATTTTTTTATTTTAATATGACTTTGCAATGCTTTAGAAAAATCCTTTATCAGCTTCACAATATAATGTGTCATGCACGGCACGTTCTCAGCTCCTCCACGAGGAGGAGGAGGAGGTGTGTGGAGCCGCACATAGCATCAGCTGAGGAGGGGGGTGGGGATTGAGACAGAGAGAAATTGCATGCGCATGAGAGAAAGAGCGAGCATCCTCGCCGGCCGTCGGGCTGTTTGGATGAGTATGCGCTTCCTTTTTGTGTGCGAGTTGCGTAATGGAGACATTCTCCGGCTGCACAAATGATCACACTAATGCAAAACCGCCTCAGTTTTGAGGGAGGAGGAGGAGGAGGTACAAGGTTAGCGATTCCCGTTATCTTCTTCTGCTTTACCCTTGAATCCTGCAGCTTTCGTTTTTTTATGATATTTTTCTGCAGTTTTTCCATTTAAAGGGCATTTGTGTTTTTGAGGCTCGTGTGATTTTACGCTTTGATTTGCTGGTTTCTTACGTTTTAACTGCAGCTGTGAGTCACACTGATTGCAGCTGCTAAACGTGCGAGCGCGTGCACTGCTGTCTGCTCACGTTTCTCATTCTGGATGGATGCAGGAGCTGGAGAACGCCGTGGAAGGCTGGACCGATGACCTGACTTCCTTATACATGTTGAGAGATTCCCTAGGAGGCGTGGTCAGCACAGATGACATCACAGCACTGCAGGAACGCCTCCAGCTGCTCCAGCGTCATTGGGAAGAAGTCTGCCACCAGGTACATGCAAACCTGCAGACCATTTTACTAAATTTAAATCTTTTTAATCTGTTTTAATCAGACGTTTGTATGTTTTATGAGAACTCAGATTAATACAAAAGGAAAGATATGCTTAATAAAAGGAAATAAACCATAGTATTCCTAGATATTTTGGCTGGTTCGGAGATGCCACTGGAAACATTTCATGAGGCAAATGACCAAAAATATAAATATATAGCCATATAGTTATTTTTGTTTTCTTTTGTTTCATTTTGGTTCAGTTCGTTTCGGTTCGTTTCGGTTAGGTTTGGTTTGGGTTTAAATGTAAAGCGCTTTTTATAAATAAAGTTTAATTAATTCAACGCTTCTTTTGTCTCTCCAGCTTTCTCTGCGTCGACAACAGGTGAGCGAGAAGCTGAACGAGTGGGCCGTTTTCAATGAGAAGAACAAGGAACTGTGCGAGTGGCTGACACAGATGGAGAGCAAAGTCTCTCAGAATGGCGACATCAGCATTGACGAGATGATCGAGAAGCTGCGCAAGGTAATGTATCAGCGAACACTGGACTAAAGTGCATTCAGACCGAACGCGACTTGCGCGGCAGAGGTGGCCAGTTTTAATGTTAAGTCAATGGAACAGAGGCAATCTGAATTCTCAGGGCGGGATTTGAGCAACTGGCGCAAAGGTCTGCCAGCAGCTCGATTTTTGCGAAGCGGCAAGAATTGGTCGGCGCAGCCAAAATTTAAATATCTTAAGTTTGACAGGTCGCCACGTTGCATCTGCTAATCAGGAACTCAGCTTTGATCACGTGATTTTCGCTCTCGCGGCGGAGCTCACTCGCTCGATATGCTGGCAGAAAGAGAGAGGCCGCTGGGTTTTTTTGGGGTCCAGAGGCTGCTGGCTCAGACCTCATCGAAACTTTAAAAAAAAAAAAAAAAGGAAAAGGTCTCCTTATTTTAATTTTTCCCCTCAGGTTCATACAAGACAGTTAGCGTTCAATCTCAGCCACAGAAACACAGTGGAAGCGGCTGTCATACAGAGACAGCCCCCTGTTAATCTTTTATTAATAATCCAATAAACTAAATTAATAAAATAAATTTCTCAAAATCTTTGGTGTCTTCCCTACATTCTTATTAAGATATTTACAGACTCCATTCCTTATAGCCATCATCCTAAAAACATTTGCTGGTAGCTCCTCCCACACGTGGCCGTGGCGTCAAACACATTTTTTGACAGGAGACAAGCAGCAAATTTGTCATGTGAATCGCGTTCAGAGTTAATGCACCTTAAAGTAAAGTTAAAGAGAATGTTAGAAGACAAATTTGCAGCTTTTTGGATTTTTTTTATCCATCAGGACTACCAAGAAGAGATCAGCGTCGCAGAAGAGAACAAACAGCAGCTGCAGGTGATGGGCGAGCGTTTGGCGAGGACGAGTCAGGACAACAAGGCAGCGGAGATCCAGAACAAACTCAGCAAAGTCAGCGAGCGCTGGCAACACCTCCTGGACCTGATTGCAGCCAGGTGAGTGAGAAGCAGCTGAAACAAAAATGATTATTTTAAAGGCAATCTTAAGATTTTGCTGTTTTTGGCCAAATCTGCTGCAGTTTATGAAAAATTTGTCTCTGAGTTGTGGTGGGATTCTTGATGCGGAGAAATCCCACCCCCCTTTCCCATCTCAATAGGTGTGATTGACATCACCCAGGTGCATGTTGGGTGGTTTGTGCTTTGACGTGACATGTCAATCATCATGAAAACATTAGGCGTGTTTGAGATTATGCAGGCGGACGCGGCGCTGCGCAGATCGCCTGGATTGCGGTGCATGCTGGTTAGTTTCTGTCACCGACGTCACATTTGCGACGACATGAAGTATCGCGAGAAAGGGGCGGGTTCAAGGCGCCTACCTAAGCCAGCGCAGCCAGAAAATAGGTACTGCGCTGGCTGCAAGCCGCCTTTATGACTACAAAACAATGCATTGTGGGAAACGGTGTCCTGAAAGTTTTTGTAGTTCGACGAGAAATAACTGGCGCTAAATGAAGGAAATATGTGTATTTTCTTACTCTTCCTGGAAGGCAGTGAATCGCTGATAAAAAAAAAATACAAGATTTGAAATAATCTGTGGTTATGTGTGTCATAGTTGTCTTTAAAATGAACTTTAATTTCTATTTTATCTGTTTATTTGGGACAGTGCACATGAAATTAATCCTGCGGCTATTTTATTTTTTTTTTTATCTGCTTTACTCTGAAAGATGTTAAAAAATACTATAAAAGACATAACAGCACAGATCACACTAGGAGGAGTGGCGTATTAAAATTCAGCCGAATGTTGAGGACAACCCCCAACTCCTCGTTCTCGTGCAGTCTCGTCGTCCACCTTCATCTCAGGCGCCTTTCTCCGCCCCCTCCTGCAGCAGCTTAGTCTCGTCAACGAAGCAGGCGAGGCGCAAGTCAACTCAAACACGCCTATTGCGAGGAAAGGGTGGGCACAAGGTGCCTACATTGGCGATAGCAGGTGGAGATCTGGCACCGTGCTGACTGCGAGCCGCTTTGATGACTACAAAACAATGTATTATGGGAAACGGTATCCTGACAATTCATGGAGTTTTAAGTGAATCTGATCAGAAATGACTGGTGCTCAATGATGGAAATCTGTTTATTTTGTAAATCTTTCTGCAAAAAGTGAATCGCTGATGAGAAAATAAACAAGATTTCTATTTATACAAAGATTGTAGTAATTTAAATCAGCATCACTCAGATTACTTTATCATTAAAAATTATTTTATTTGAAACAATATATTTTTTTATTTTTTCTAGTGATAATCAATGAAATTTTAATGCTAAACATCATTTGCATTTATCTATGCAACAAAATGAACTCATGAGTGCAGACATCATAAATCATTTGGGATTATGTGTGATTATTCCTGTTCTCGTACACTCATGCTTCTTTTCTCACACACACCTACAGCAGCCCGCTATATTTTTGACATTACAAATAACCGTATACTCAGAAATGTAATTTTGAGCTTATTTTCTTTATTTTTATCAGAAAATGCCATAAAACATATTAAAAACACACAAAAAGATTAAAGTCATTAACCACATAAATTAGGAAAATAGCCAGGAAAATGTGAATTCTAGAAATCTTTTAGTTTTGTAAGACGTGTCGACTCCCAGAGCCAGATCAGTTTGGATTTTTCTTCCCACCGTCATGCCGAGTCGTTTTCTTTGTTTCTTGAGTCGGGAGGAAGTCCACTGAGTGGAGCTGCGCACCAAGCAGAGAGGGGTCACATTCCTCACGTCTCCTCAGTTTGAATCTTATAGCACACTTCCTTTAAGACTTTCTCCAGAAAACAAAGACTTTTATGTTTGTAGGATTCACTTTATGTAGTGAATCCTAATGGAAGGTGTGTCTGCGATTAGAGCCGCCTGCAGCTGTCCCAGCTGCCCTCCCCGCTGTTGCCCTCTGGGACAGCATTGGGGGAGGGCAAAAGGGAGACTGTCTCCTCTCATGCAGACAGCTGTACTTTTTTCAGTCTGTTGCATTAAATCATAATTTAATGCAAAATGTTCTTCCTCTTATAGTTTTTGATTCCAAGTTTTTACTAAAAAGTTGACTAAAACGCTGCACTGAGTTTGGATTTGGTGTCTAATATTCTGTCACAGTGCAGCACATGCCTCTGACTGTGCAGCTCTTTTTAGAAACAGCCGCACTTGTCACTCTCAGGCACTCACTCACACACACGCACACCCCCCCACACACACACACCCACTGGCCTGTTTGGGCTTCTCTTTTTTTAACCTTGGAGACGGACAGTTGAGAAGTCCCCAGTTGTGCCGCCCTCTACACATTCGAAAGCGTCGCATGAAAGGGAAGCGTGTTGTGATAGAGACACCAACCCGCCGCAGCATTACCGGTGTTTTTGGGAATCCTGCTCCCCCATGGTTCTGGATTCAGGGACAGATAAAATGGCCGGATGCTCGAGTGAGGAGGATCTTCCAGAGTGCGACTGTGATGTCAACAGGCAGATAAATCCTTTTATCCTTTCTTACACCTTCCATCTCGATGAAGCTTACCAATCTTTGTAGAAAATGTGGTAATTGTTACATCAGTTTGGAAACTTTAACAGTCGATTCTCTGATGTAAAGCAGAATAAAAATAAACTAGACGTTTGTGTTGCTTTGAGAATTCCCCAGTTATTAAACCAAATTCTGCACTGAATAAATTACCAATAACTTTGAAAACGTGAGTTTATCTTTAAAAAAAAAAAGTCTTGCTGTTTTGAATCTTTGCATGAAAACAGGAGGATGCACCTGCTGAAAAACTGCTGTGTTTGGACAGCGATGGTGACGGATCCAAAACAATCTCCTGATCATTTGTAGAGTCAAAAAACTAATTATTTTCTTGCCATTTTCCATTCAAATGAAGACTTTCCGTTTGGTTGCTTCCAGTTGTCTTTACTCCTCTGATGTTTTTTTTTCTTTCCGTCAGGGTGAAGAAGTTGCGGGAGACTCTCGTGGCCGTGCAGCAGCTGGACAAAAACATGAGCAGCCTGCGTTCTTGGCTGTCCCACATCGAGGCCGAACTGTCCAGACCCATCGTCTACGAGGCCTGCGACTACCAAGAGATCGCCAGGAAACTCAACCAACAGCAGGCAAGAAGCACATCTCACTCTCTACTCCAGTCTTTTGGAAAATTTTGCAAACTAACTTGTGCATGGTTAAAGCAAACCATAGAAGTGTTTGAAATGAACTAAATGACTCCTGCAGCTGAGAGAAACCAAACACATGACTCATTCACAGCTGTTTGTTTTAAAGTCATCTTTGTATGTGTCACTAGATATCCTACTGCAAACTAAATCTGGACTATTAAAGACCCCACTGACCTCCTTCTTAGTTCCATAGTTAGATTACTAATCAATTCAGTTTAGCTTTGACAGTTTAATGCAGGGGTCTGCAACCTACGGCTCCAGATCCACATCTGGATCTTTTATCTCTCCGTGGTGGCTCCATGGCCAAACATAAAATCAGTCAAGGAGACTGCTGACTCAGACATGTTGACCGTAGAAGTCAGCAGCTCCCTGCTAATGGCTGCCAAACCAAAACTACATAAAGAAAACAAATAAACAAAGCCCACAAACTAAGACTACCAAGGTCCAACCTCAAACTAAAATAACAAAACCCAGCAGTGTAAGACTGCTGAGGACAAAGAGGGGAAAAAGAAAGAAAATAGCAACTTTTTAAAGTAAAGATTACTTAATTAGCATTTAATTAATTTAGATTAGTTGAATTTATAAATATATGACTGGGGTTAACATAGATGAGAAATTATGTAGGTTTTTACATCCATGTTAACCTGAAGAAGCCTTGTTTTCTCAACGCTACCTCCAGAGTACACATTTTATTTGCAAACTTTGGTAAAAAGTTTGATCTTTTATGAATTAAAAACATATATTATCTTATGCTGTACAACAATAGTTGATAGCTGCTCAGAGCTGCACTGAGATGATCCTGTTTGGCACAGAGAGTCTTTTATTTTGAAAATAAGTTATTTGAGCTTCTGTCAAACGTAAAAAAAAAAAAAATCAAATTTTGAGAGATGCTAGGTTCTTTATGCATTTTTTTGTTTTTGTTCATGCCAAAAAAATTGACAAAATTAATATTTTATCATTAAAAATAGAAGGTCATGAATGCAAATCCAAATGTCTTAAAGGTTAAAGTAAGACTACGTGGCTCCTTCTAAGTTTTGATCATTAGAAAACAAACCCAAATGGCTCTTTTACTGTTAAAGGTTGCCGACTCATGGTTTAATCCAACATTGGAAGACCTTTTCTGTGTTTACTTGTGGACTAAAAGTAGTTAAAGTTCCTTACACCAACATGCAGAGTTGGTGCAACGCCTGACCGGTGACTGCGTGGTTTTCAGGAACTCCAGCGCGACATAGAGAAACACAGCACAGGCGTGGCTTCAGTGCTGAACCTGTGTGAGGTCCTGCTGCACGACTGCGACGCCTGCTCCACTGAGACCGAGTGCGATTCCATCCAGCAAGCCACCAGAGGCCTGGACAGACGCTGGAGGAACATCTGCGCCATGTCCATGGAAAGGCGGCTCAAGTCAGCGTTTGTCCTTCTTACTTTCTTAAATTAAATGATTTGACATGTATATTTTTGAACAATCCTCTAAGAAGAAGGATTTTACTATTTAACCTGCAGAATCGAGGAGACTTGGAGGTTGTGGCAGAAGTTTCTGGACGATTACTCCAAGTTTGAGGAATGGCTGAAGACGTCAGAGAAGACTGCAGCACTTCCTAACTCCTCCGGCGTTCTCTACACTGTCGCTAAAGAGGAGCTCAAGAAGTTTGAGGTTTGTCTATTTGTTTTCCCCCCATTTATTAGTTAATCAGATACTGATGAGTTTAAAGGGCTTTGGATTGAGTTGTGATATTTTTAGATGTTTAAACTAGGGCTGTGAACATTAATGCATGCATCACGAATTAATGTAATAATAGTCATTAACACTTTGTCAGATATCATCCCACTTATACTATGTTATTTATAAAAGAAATAAATATTCAATCCGTTTTTAGTGCTTTAATCTTGTTGTTTTTTTCGGTTTGGATTGCTTTTTCACAAAAAATTGACTATTTGATCCATGGTCTGGCACGTTGTCCTGACTACTGCGGCTAAGGAAAGCAAAACATATGCTGATCGTCATGTTAAGTTAAATAAAGTGTCAGTAGAGACAAAGTTCACCTCGTACCACTTGTTTTTATCCAGAAGATGAAGGAAAATGTTTTAAAGCAACCTGCACAATGATATAGAGCACATGTGTTAAAGTCAAGGCCCGGGGGCCGGATTCGGCCCCCAGAGTAATTAAATCCGGGCCCTCAGATCATTTTATATTATTATCATTATTTGTAACATCCCGATTTTGACAGAATCAATTTATATAATTAATCTTATATTTCTGTTTTTTAGTCAACTGACAGCCTTAATTAAAAGCAAATCTTCTAAATGCTTTGTGTGGAATTTCATATTATGATAATTCACAGATAATAAGTGGATGCCAAATACTGTAATTTAAAAAGTTAATTGCGATTAATTTTTTTTCAGATTCGTGATTAATTAGTTAATTTTTTTAATCGCTTCTCTGCCCTAGTTTAAACTCCAAATACTAAGAACAAGTAGTGGTCTGCTCAGCTGTTTGCATCCACACTTGAAGATTCCTGAAATTGGCCTAAATCTGACAAGAAATTAATTGTCGTTGATTTTAAGTTCTACGAGTGGATTTTGAGCTTGTGTGTGTTTCCCGCTCAGGCTTTTCAGCGTCAGGTTCAGGAGTGCCTGACTCAGCTGGAGCTCATCAACAAGCAGTACCGCCGCCTGGCCCGGGAGAACCGGACAGACTCCTCCTGCCGACTCCGAGAGATGGTGCACAACGGGAACAGGCGATGGGACAACCTGCAGAAGAGGGTGGCGGCCATACTGCGCAGGCTTAAGGTATGAGCCAAAAATCTGATGTTCAGCAAAGTTATTTATTATAAATAAATGTTTTTCTTCTGCTCTTCGCAGCACTTCATCAGCCAGAGGGAGGAGTTTGAGACGGCACGGGACAGCATCCTGGTGTGGCTCACTGAGATGGATCTGCAGTTAACCAACATCGAGCACTTCTCTGAGTGTGACGTACAGGCCAAAATAAAGCAGCTCCGGGTGAGAACAAAGCTTTTTTTTTTTCTCTCATTTATATTATTCCACACTAACATTTATGATGCGTCCACTCAGGCGTTCCAGCAGGAGATCTACATGAACACGGCCAAAATCGAGCTGGTGTTCCGGCAGGGGGAAGCTCTGATCGAGAAGAGCGAGCCTCTGGATGCAGCTGTGATCGAGGAGGAGCTGGAGGAGCTGCAGAGATATTGTCAGGAGGTGTTCGGACGAGTGGAGAGATACTACAAGAAGCTGACGCGGCTGCCTGTAAGTCAAGTGGAAAAGCTTAAACAAACTCTCCCCTATGGAGAGAAAATTGACTCACTCTGATTTGTGAGTGCGTAATTTTGATTTGTGCATAACTGGATTTGTTCGTGTGTAATTCTTGATTTGTAACTCATATAATACGTTTTGCGCTCAAGTAAAAAAAATTGAGAAAATACAATTTACACATGCACAAATTAAAATTACAATAGCTTGAAACTAATTACACACACAAATCATTTGTCCATAAGTGATGCGTTCAAATACTACTAGAACGCTCGGTCATCAGAGATCTCTTATCAGTCATTTTTAAATTCGTTTGTGAATAATATCTGGTGAAGCTTGTCATCTTCTCAAACAGATATGCCCAATAATTAATATAAAAAAGTCTAAATAAGCATTTTTAAAACACTTATCCTTTTTGAAAATTAAACTATCTGGTCTGGTTTGCGGAGAGACCGGCGGCAGAATGCGGCGATAGCAGCGTGAGCTTTCAGGGAGGGAGGAGGCAATGAGTTCTGGGAAACATTTATATTTTTAAAGAGATAAATATTTTTAAAATGCTTGTTTAGACTTTTTTTTATATAAATTATCGGGCATATCTGTTTGAGAAAGTGGGAAAATGTCAAGTTTTACTGGATATTAATCACGATCTAAGTTCAAAGTGGCTGGTAAGAAAACTCTGATGACCGAGCATTCTAGTAGCACTTGAACGCATCACTTGCAAACAATTGTGTAAGATTTGAAATAAGTCTCACCACAAATTGGTACGTAACTGAGGTTTTGTGTGTGCAAAAGATGTGATTGTGTGTAATTTTGAAAGATTTCTATGTGTAATTAGTTTCAAGCTGTTGTAATTTTAATTTGTGCATGTGTAAATTGTATTTTGTATTTTTTTTTTACGTTTGTAATTGTTGTACTTGTATTAAATGAGCTACAAATCAAGAATACACATGCGAAACCCTAAGTTACGCATATTTCAGGAATTACGCACGCATAATTCAGGGTGATACTTTCTCTGGATGACCCTCTCTTTTTCCTCCCAGCTGGTGGACGATGAGCTCGACGGTTCAGACAGAGAGCTGGACGTGGAAGACGGTGGCGATCTCTCTGAGCTGCAGTGGGGCGACTCTTTGGCGCCGCAGACTTGTAGTCGGCCGGCGTCGGGCCCGACCGTCCTCCGCTCCGGTAGAGACACCCCGGCGAGCGTGGACTCCATCCCCTTAGAGTGGGACCACGACTACGACCTGAGCCGAGACCTGGACAGTCCAGGAAGTCGAGCAAACGGGGAGAGAAGTCGAGGGCAGGAGGAGGAGGACGAGTATCTGAGAACGACTGCCACTGCGCTATCAGGTTAAATATACTATTTTATGGTTAATTTGACATTTATAAATTATTCTGAGGAAAATCAAATCAGAGATTGAATTTATGGAGTTGATCACATCCCAGCGTAAGTAGTGTTGGCTGTGTTTCTCTTCCCAGATGTAGTTATCCCCGAGAGCCCAGAGGCCTATATAAAACTGACTGAGAACACACTCAGATCCTCCTCTGGTACGAAACAGCATGCTGCTCCTCTAACAGGATGTCCTCACCGCTGCATGCCTCGGCTCCGCTTTCAGTCACATCATTTATATTTTCTTCATCCATCATTCAAAATAACTCACGCCTGAAAATCAAATCCTTCTATTTTGTTAACACGTTTTTATGTCGCATGGAGTTTCAGCGTCATTTCACAACCGTTCAAACCGTAACAACTGTGTGGTTTCATCTCAGGTGAGCCGGGCCAGCTGGAGAACAGCCTGAGACAGCTGGACCAGGCGCTGGATGCAGGACGCTATCACCTCCAGAAGAGGGAGGCCTCTGCAAGCCCCGACTCCACCTACATGGGATACGTAAGTCCTTCTCATCCTGATATTTTCATTTGAAGCTCACAATATCACAAATGACACCATCTTCACAGATGCGCCTGATGGGAGACTGTCGCAACAACTTGGACGCGCTAAAAAGAGCCGAGGAAGAGCTGACTGAGGATGAGGAGGACACGCAGGGCCTCACCAACCCCGCCGTCCAAGACGCGCAGAGTGCTGGTCAGCTGCACACAAGCATAGTTTATAGGAGGGGTGTTGGAGAATAAATCAGTTGGTGATATATCACGATATTTTATTTGTATCGATTTAAAATGTTGACAAAACGATATTTAATTAATCATTTATGAGCAAATGTAGTTCAGCATCTTACTTTTGTTTCAACTTAAACACTTAAAGGTACAGTCATTCTGGTTTTTATATTGAAAAATATTTTGTTGTAGAATTCAGACAATATATACTGTTCTTTATAAAGAATGTCTTAATTTACCAAAAGAAAAGCATTATAAGGTGAAACCAACTTGTTTATGAGAACCAGTTCCAGTGCTAAACGTTGTGATCATTACATAAAAGGAATTTTTACCATTTTATTAACATGAAAGGTGTATTCATATTCAGGTGGAGTTTTTTTCTAATTCATACTCTTCAAAGAAAATTGTCAAAGTCTTAGGACAGGGGTGTCAAACCCCTGACGATGAAAGAAGTTGTTGTTTTAAGCCAGCCTGTTCAGTGATATAGAGTGCTATTTTTCCAGGTCTTTTGTTCAAAAGTTGCATATTTTCATCAAATTTACCTAGTAAAACATTGTGTTTAATCAAAAGTGTGATTAATGTGATATTTTTTTAATCATTTGACAGCATTAATTAAAAATAAATGTGCTAAATCTACAGTTTTGTTTGTAAATCGCATTTGTGATTATTCCCAGATTATAAATAAGTACTTGGCAAAGACTGTAACAAAAAAAGAATCTTGATTAATTGCAATTAATTTTTTTCCAGGTTTACTATTAATTTATTGTTTTTTTAATAGATTCGCTGCCCTAATATATTCCGATAAATATCAGTAGTATTTTTTTTTCCAGATCATTCTTTATTTCTTTATTTAGTTTGCTGTAATTTTTAGCATCACATCTTTAAAGTTTACACGTAATGTGTACACTCGGTTAATAGAGTTCTGTTACAGACTGCAGTAACACCGTTTCACCTGTAGGTGTGATCGAGCGCTGGGAGCTCATCCAGGCTCAGTCTCTGAGCGACAAGCACAGACACAAGCAGAACCTGCAGCAGTGGCAGCAGCTGATCTCGGATCTGCAGACCATGAGGGCCTGGCTGGGTCAGTCGGAGCTCGAACTGAGTCAGCTGCGAGCTCACAGTCTGAGCACCGACATCAACACCATCCAGCAGAGAATCAGGAAGCTCAAGGTTTGTTTCTCATTTTCTGACAAAATGAACCATCAGATTTTCAGGTGCAGCTAAATCTCTTGTTGTCTAAACCAGGAGCTGCAGAAAAACTTGGACGCTCATAAATCAGAGGTCCTATCCATCAACCTGAGCAGTGCAGACTTCCTGCAATCCCACCCCGACTCCGAGGAGGCGTGCGAGCTCAGGGACCGACTGAAAGAGATGAACTCACGCTGGGAACGGCTCGGCGCCTCACTGGAAAACTGGAGGGAGGAGCTTCAGAGGGCGCTGCTGCAGTGCCAAGTACAGAAAAACTGCAATATAACTTCTGTGTGCTGGAGAAGTAAAATGATTGGTTAGCTAAAGGAAGGAAATGCTTCTGCTTTTTTATTTTTTTCCAGGAGTTTCATGAAATGAGCCACGGTCTGCTGCTGTGGCTGGAGAACATTGACCGGAGGAGGAACCAGGTTGTGCCTCTGCCTCAGAAAGCTGACAGGGAAACATTACAAGCCCTTCACAAAACATTGATGGTACGTCTCATTGCTGATTTCACTTTTGTGGCTCCCAAAACAATATTTAAATCTAATCAAACTTCATGCACAAAGCACTTATTGCAAACGTGAAACAAAAATGAAATTATAAACATAAAAGTCTTTGAATTCTGAGACATAAAACAGCATGTTTGAGAAAAACGTATGTACTATAACATTCATTTAAGAGTATAAAAATCTATTAATTCTTTAGATTACATATGTCAAAGTCGAGGCCCGGGGGCCAGACCCAGCCCTCTGGTTAATTATATCCGGCCCTCCAGATCATTTTATTTTATTGCTATTAATGGCCTCATGTTATCTCTCGCTCATTTCTAACTTGTATAATTTGGACAAATATATTTTTATGGAGAGTAAAATATTGAAAGTTATTTAAGGTGTAAATTGATTTATTCTGGAATAATATTACCTACTTTTTATTATTCATAATTATGTTAAAAAGTTACAGTTTTAAAATTTTAACATAATTGTCGTTCTGCTTTCTTTTTGCACTATTTTGGCATTAAGATTTTTTTAAGGCTATTTTTGAGTTTAGCTAAGATTTCAGCTACATGCTAACTGTTTTGTCTAACTTAGGCGTTTTTTTTTTTTTGTTTTGTTTTCTTTGGCTGTTTTGGAGTTAAGCTAATTTTTATGCTAGCTATTTTTGGCTAATTTAGGCTTTTTTCAGTTTTTAGGCTGTTTTTCAGGTAAATGCTAGCTGCTTTTGCCAATTTATCCGTTCTTTTGTTTTCCTAGACTACTTTGGAGTTTAGCTGATATTTACACGCTAGCTGTTTTGGCTTATTTAGGCTTTTTTACTCCGATTTTTTTTAAGGCTATTTTGGAGTTTAGCTAATATTTCAGCTACATGTTTTGGCTAATTTAGGCTTTTCTCAGTTTTTCTACATGCTAGCTGTTTTGGCTAACCTAATTCTAGGTCCATAACTATGTTCAAACTTTATTTATTTATTTTTTTAAATACGGTTGTCATACTTCACGCAACTCGAAGCTCTTTACACAAAAACAAAAACATACACAGTAAAAACCAAACCTACCCTTCACCCTCCCCTCCATTAACATACAACCCATGATCCCACACACAATGAATACTTAGAAAAATAACTTCTAAATGAAAATTATAAAATAAACTTAAATGTAAGGCTTGACTCTGCTGTGAGGAAACAGAATTGGGGATTTTATCATACCTGGAACATCACGTTAAAGTGTTACGGTTTTAATGTTTAAAAGTTTAGTATTTGTGTGTTCAATACTCTCTCTCAGGGATGTTGTTTGTCTCTTTGTTGCAGAAAATCAAGCTTGAACTCCTGGACTCGCGACAGAAAGTGTCGTCCCTCCAGGAGCTGTCCGCCCAGCTGCTGGTCAGCACCAAACCTCCGACTGTGCAGACGTCGGAGCAGAACCAGCGTCAGGGCACCGAGTGCCTGGAGGCCCAGGAGAAGGTTCACGTGATCTGGAACCGGATGAGGCTGCTGCAGAGGGAGGTCAACGCAGACCTGGAGCAGCTGGAGAGGAGGATGGAGGCGGCGGATGCTGAGAAGGTCCAGACTGCAAACACAAGCCTCATCCTACTTTTTATGAGTATTTTTAAAAACTGTTTTTTCTTTATTCTCAGGATTCTTTACCAGCTCCGGTTTCTGGATCAGAGGTGACCATCAAAAGTCGCAAACGATCGGTAAAGTGAACCCCAGCTTGCTAAACCGAATCCCCTCCCTCCCTTGAATGCTGCTCACTTCATTTTTTTTAAGTTGAAATGATTTTTCTCTTTGCAGTTCCCCTGCTAACACACTCTTTAGGAAAATGTTTAGATTTTACAAGAAAACCTGGCTTTTCATTTCGTCTAATAATGCATGATAATGTTGCTGTTAAACATTGAGAGTTTTCGACTCGAGAAGCCAGATTTCTTGGTTCAAAAAGTCATGATTTGGATGATTCCTCCTGAGCGAAGTCTTTATGTTGTTTTCTATCATCTGAGGCTTTGCCTTTATTTGCCTTTGACTGAAACATTTTTTTTCTTTCTTTTACCCCGCCCTGCTCATTGCGTGGTACAGCCCCGAGCCAAAAGTAGTCAGACCCACCCGGGACCCCCTGAGAGCTGCCCGCGTCACAGGTACCTCTCTCCTGGACTCTAGAAACTCCGGACGATGATGGAACCAGCGCTGTTTGATAATCCAATCCGCCACCTTCCTGTCCATGAAACTGGACGATTGCAGCCGTGTTCCATGATCCTCCTGTTCTTTAGAGGCCACGTTGTTAAAAGAGCGGGGGGCCGCCTCCAGCGGGCCGCTCCCTTTCTCCTTTACCTGTTTGGTTTCACTGCTTCTCTTTGCCCTGCTGCTTTTTTTTGAATGGCACCATGCAAAATATGATCACATTTTCCTGTTTGGGAAAAGGTTTTGTTCCTTTTTCTTCTCGTCTCTCATGCTTTCCGCTCCGCTTCTTTCTCCTCATAGTTTTCCAGCAGGATGTGATGCTGTAACTCCCGCCGAGCTTCCTGCTACCTTAACTCCCACTCTCTCCTCCTTTTTTTCCTCTCCAGAACTCCCATGTCTGACCTTCATTTCGATTTTATTTTAAATCGACACACAAACCTGGTGGTAAATTAAAAATAATCATATTAAAGGAAGCATTTATTTATTTGCGTATAGAATGAATTTGAGCGCTTGCAGGAAGGATGGAGACGTGGATGAAGGGATGAGAGTGACCCTCGGTGAGGATGAGTCTCGGGGAGAACATTATGTTCCTCCCCTTGAAACTTGGCTCCGACTCTGGAAATCTTTTTGGCATTTCTCCTTCTACTGTTTGGAGTGGTTCGTGGCATTGAACTCTCACATAGTCGGCTGTAAAGCAAGAACACCCCCCACCGCCACCCCACCCCCAACCAGGGAGTCACTATCTCTGAATTCTTGTGGTTGAACAAACGTGAGACTCTGAGGGTTTCTGCTCAAAACACCATTCAATCGCATCGTATTAATTTGAGTGGGAAAACACAAAATAAATGTCACAGATTTGACTAAAGTTTGAATTGAATTAAAAATCATGTCAAACTTTCCTTTAAAGGTAAATAACAAGGTGTCTGTAGTAGCAATTTGTTGTTTTTAGTTTGTCACCAAAGTCTTTTTTTGGTCTTTTTAACGTGTTTTTGCAGCATTTTACCTCATGATTGAAAGAAAATTCATCTTAAAACAGCATTTCTGAATATTTCTTTCTCCATATCATTCTGAATTAGGAAGGGACCAAAAAAAATCCATTTAGAAAAAGTTGGTTTTTGTGAGTAAAATACGCCGGGTGAGCCACAACCTCCCTGCTCCACTCCATTCTGATGCATCCAAACCGTACGGATGGAGAGCGCGCAGCTCCAATGCTGCTCACTATTTTTGTTACATCGATAAATGTTAAGTGAGAGCCTGTAAGCTAGTGTATAAAAAAAACAAAACAAAGAGCTTTCAGCGATGGGGGACGGGAAGGGGGGTGGGATTGCCTCATGCCAACAGCTCCAATAGCAACTGAGGTGAATGTCTGTGTCAGTAATGAATTATTTCTACTCTGTAGAAACTATGTCCTAGAAAATGACTCAAGTTGTTTTTTATTTTGGCAAAAAAACGGCATATTTGTAATTTAAAAATCACTTTGAAAATTGATCATAAATTTATAAATTAAGATCATAAATTTATGATAAGGCAGGTTAATTATACAACACATTTCACATAAACCATTAAAAGAAACAATCAAGAGAAATAGTAAACGTCTGATCATTAAAAGAAGATTAAAAGAAAGTAAAAGAACTTAATTTAAAACAAGCATCTGTTCTAGATCTGTTGAGCATAGAAGCTAAATGCAGCTTCTCCGTGTTTAGTTCTGACTCTAGAGGGTTTTGTCAACCTGTGTACTGTAGCGAATAAGACCCGAGCATTATGGGAGTTTTTGGTAATGATGTCAGTAAATAGGACCTCTTCATTGCTCAGATGTAAGTTTTTCTTTGATGTTGTCATATCAACCTGCAGTTTAGTCTTTCTCCATCTTCGCTCAGATTTCTAACAATCTCTTCTTCCACTCTTTACGAGAATAGAATTTCTCCGTGGAGATTGTTTCCTTCCAGAGATCACCTTCACCTCACTGAGATCAATACTATGATATTCAACATATTGGCATTAAAGCTATTATTGCTAAATCTTTACCAGCTAATGTGAACAAAAGAAAAATTAAGATTTAAAAACAAATAAATTTAATTCCCAAAAATGGTTTAAACTGGACACTTATTGTAATTAAGCTTCTTATAATAATGTTAATTGATAGCATTAGCTTTACACTATAAAGTATATATTTGCTAAACTGTTGTGCGTTTCCTTTTAACAGAAAGTCCCATCTGTTTTACTAAAAGCTTCTGATTTTTTCCCTTTAGACTTTTCTCATTAGTTTTCTCCAAATCTACATTTTCATGTTTTCTATGTTCATATTGTGAATGCATTTAAAGTGATGAACAAATGCTTTGCAGTGAACTCATGTCTTCTCCACACTGTTTTTACTTTTGTCCGTCTTCCTGCAGCCGGAGCGGATCAGCAGGCGCCGCTGGCTGCGTTTCCTCCCAATCTGACCTTCCTGACGCCGTCTCCTCCTCCTCCTCCTCCTCCTCCTCCTCCTTCCTGCTCCGGGTCTTCAGGGCTGCTCTCCCCGTGCATTTGCTCCTCCTCCTCCTCATCGGCCTGGCTTGCTTGGTTCCGATGACGGAGCAGGACTACAGCTGCCACCACGCCAACAACTTTGCCCGCTCCTTCCATCCGATGCTGCACTACACCAACGGACCTCCACCGATCTGAGGAGCAGCACCTTTTTTTTAATTTTTTTTTTAACTCACCTGCTGCTTTGCCAAGGACTCCGCTGACTCCTGTGAATGTTTCCTCTTCACCTTGTGCCCGAGAGCAAAGAAGCCGTCTCCTGCTGGGATCCAGCGTGTATTATGAAGGTGTAACACAGACTCTGAAATCACCTCAACCCTTTAAAGAGAAGCAGACCTTTAAACTCTTTCTTCTCAGTCCAAATATTTCTTGTTTCTTTAACTTAATTGTATTTTTTTAGGGTTGCTGCTACTATTTATTTAGAGTTCAATCAGCTAATATATTGCTAGCCCAAGCGCCACCTCCAGCGCGTTCCTGTACATTGTAGAGTAGGTGTGCAATCATTCAATTTCAGCCACTTCATTCCAAAAAAAAATTTTGGAAATGAAGTTTTCTGCTCAAAAACAGAAGCACTGAAGGTACTGCACTGAAACCCTCTGGCCAAGAAGACAGACTCCCCTCCCCACCGACCTCCTATTATCAGTATTTAATGAATCAGTGGGAGATATGACTAAATATGCTATGTTTGTTGTTTTAAATGCCTTCTACTACAGGCAGTATTTTTTTATCCTTCTGTGTGAGCATGCACTTAAACCTCCCACTTCTGAAAAAAAAAAAAAAAAAGCCAAACAATCACTGGTAGTGTTTTAGTGGAGATAACGTTCTTTATAATGACTGCGAGAATTATTCTGCGCTGGTGAGACATCAGAATCACAGCGTCGTCCAAGCTTAACCTGTAAAATATTAAATATGAAAATAGTTATTTATGTATGTACAGTTTGCTAATTCATAAATATTTCTCTCTTTGCAAAAAAAAATAAAACATCAAGTATTTACTTTTGTGGCTTCTTGGACTTTTTTTCTAGATTTAAAATTGAGTCATTGTTGGATTATTTAAAGAAAATAGAACAAAAAATGTCTAACTTGGTGTCTCAAATCTGTCTCAATTCCATCTCAGATTTTTTCCATCATTAAGAGTGGAATTACTTTGTAAGTGGTTGACAGTCTAAGGGACTAAACTGTGTCTAACCAGGGAGAAAAACAAGATTAATGTGTGAGGTAGTTTGCAATTTACTATGATTACAAGCAAAAACTCTTGGTACCTTTTTCTTGTATTTTTTACTATTTGTACACTGGCAGGTTAATAATGGATTTCAGACCATATTCAGGTTGTATTGTGGCTGTTGGAGACAAAAAAATAATTTTATTATTCAAGGTGAACAAAGTTGAACAGGTTCCAGACGAGTGAATACCAGACAAAACTGGATCTGAGTCAACTTTTCTACATAATTTCAACTAAAATCTCATTAATTCTTGATTTCTTTTTTTTTTCCCCCAAATGCAATCTTGTGGTCTAGTATGAGGGTCTGCCACCTTTAGTAGTAAAAGAGCCAATTGGGCCTTTTTCTTACTGATAAAAACCAAGTTTACACTTAAGGAATACTGCTTTGCTTTGTTACTTTTATATAAAAAAAAAATGAAATAAATAAATATTGAATGAGACAAAAATGTAAAGGAATACAGGATTTCTTCTAAAGATGTGAAATTGCTTTTTGTACTTTTGACAGAAGTTCATGTGAAGTACTTTCAAAATAAAAGGCGCCATGTACCGAACAGGATCACCCCAGTAGAGCTAATGCACTCCTATGAAAGCTTTCAAACAACTCGAGACAAAAATGCCATGTTATCTTGTTATACTTTAGGTCTTTAGTGACTTCTTCTTGAAATCCGAGCAAAGCCGTGTCACATCAGCTGGGATGTAAAAGCCTGGTTGATCTTACTTCTAGGTGAACCTCAGCCATAAATGCATAAACTTAGCTAAACTAAATTAAATCAACGGTAATTTAGTACTTTTACAAATTACTATTACTTTATTTTTCTTCAATCAGAGATCCACTGTAGTTGGGTAAAAGCCACGTAGCTCAGGTTGCAGACCCCTGGTCTAGTACAAGCTGCCATTGTGCAGTTTGATATGAATTTAGGAGCTGTTGTCAACCCACAAGACTAAATTGAGACTGATTTGAGACAAAGTGATGCAAGTGTTAACAGAAAACCAGTGGAGTTTGAGTCATTAGATCATAGTTCCTGCAGTACTATTGCAGGACATTGTCAGTAAGAGAAAATGTTGCTTATTTCTTCTTTTTTTTTTTGGTAAAAAACAGTTTAGAGACAAATTTGAGACTAAATTTTGCAAATAATTTGAGACAACTTGACATTCTACTTTCATCAATGTAACACAATTATGTAAAACATTGTTGAGTTTAGTCATTTCATTAGAGCCTATGCAACATTCATGGACCGGTAATATTAATTTAAGAGTTTTAAAGTGAAAACTATACATGTATTTTCCCTACCAAGAAAATCTTATGATGGTTTGGTGACCTCTAGTTATATACAACACACTCACTTTCAAATTAAATAAAACATATTTACATATTTTTAAAATTTATTGGTAGTGAGCTGCTACTATCCAGTTTTTCAGCAAATTGAGACAGTTTTGTGAAAAGTCGACAACTTCTGAGACTCATTTAAGACTAATTTGTGACAGTTTTAAGAATTTGGCATTTTATGAGAAAAAATTAGCGTTAATGATGCATTAATGGCTATCAACAGTCATAGGATATCAATTAAGTGATAACTGTCACTTTCTCACTTTCTTTTAGCCCTGAGCTAGCAAAAAAGGAAATCTAACGCTGCAAAAATGTCTTAAAATGAGTTTTTGCTTCACTCCTCTTAGAGGGCGTGAAATGAGTCATGCTGATAAAAAAAAAACAACATTCCAAGTAATAAATGAAATTGTGAGTTCATTCGTTTGAGACTTTCTGATAGCTTGATTAATTTTAGTAAAATCTCTTGAAACAAGTTTACAAGTCACCAATTTTCACTGATTCCTTTGATTAAGAGCTCAAATTGAAGCTGGTTCTCGAAGACTATCGAGTTCATTATCACCCATGTGAAATAGAAACAGTAATTGCCTTTTTAATTTTCACAGAATTCAACATTAAAATGAACTTTCTGACAATTGAATCAATGTGCAGTCAGTCAATTTGTGGATGAAAAGTAACAGTTTGTGGCTGAGATGTACAATACAAGGCAAATCTGTGCATCGAAGCGTTAGATTCTCTCCCAGCGTTCATGAGCTACAGTGCTAGAAAAACGTGGACGAGTACAGACATTCAACAAGAAGCAAGTTCAGAGAAAAAGCTGCAAGCACAGAGAACAAACTCCTTTCCAGAGACAGACGTGGGTAACAAACGTACCCAGCTTTCTGCATTGCTTCATCAGTGCTCTCAAGTTTGATCTGGCCTCTTTTTTTTTTTTTTTTAATTTTAAAATTGCATTTGTTGGTACAATTACTCTCATTATCCCATATGTACAAGTGAAAATAATGCCCATTAGCCCCTTTAGTCCAAGAGGAAGTGCACTTGGGTCAAGACAGATACAGAAAAAATTAGCTGCTCTTTTTTTTTTTTTTTTTTTTTTTTAACCTACCACATGCTGTTTGTAGAACCAAAAAAAGCTGCAAAAGAGAAGCTCAGATTTACAGAGGAGATGAAAATGAGCAGATTAAAGCGACTGCACAAAAGCCGACCCGAGCAGAGGCAGTTCACAGCTTCTCGTCTCAGAGCCACCCTTATTTATAAATAATTATGTCAATTAAATCAAGATGTTCCAACCTGAACCCTTGAGCCACCAAAGAAACAAAAACAGGACCTTGGACTGTGCGCTCAGTCTTAAAGGGCCGGGGTGCAGTCAGAACGCGACCCTCCATACTGAAGGACGCTGGGGGCGGAGGGGCCTCTACTCGGACTCTCGATTCTGCCTCGAAAAGCGGGAGCAACTCCGCCCCCACCGCTGCTGGTAGAGGGGGAGTCTCTGTCGACTTGGGACAAGGACTGGGGGGCTCTGACGGGGCGGTGCAGGCGGTGGGCGTCCAGCATCTCCAGCAGGAGGTCGTAAAGAGGCACTTTGTTCTTGCACTTCATGCTGTAGAGGTGCTCCATGCCTTTGTTGCTACAGACAAAGACGAAAATCGGCAATTAAAGTGACTTTTTGGAGTCGGTCTGGTGACTCAGGGATCCCCAAACTTTTTTTTGTGAGGGCCATATAACTGTTTTCTTCTCTGATGGGGGGCCGGGGTCGGCTAACAGAAAAAAAATATAACAATCACAGCCTAAACGTAAACATTTAGGGTTTTCCAGAACACACATAGCTAAATTTTAAATTGTTAATTCATGTAATCTTCACAGAAAAAATAATAAAAAAACATTTTAAAAAACTAGATACATAGCATTACCTGCTAGTGTGAATGCTGTAAGCTGATTGTAGCCACTGAAGATGCTAGTGCTGATAGCTGAAGATGCTGAAATTAATAACTGAAATAGCTAAAACTAATAGCTGAAAACGGTGAAGCTGATAGCTAGCTAAAATATTAGCGAAATGCCAAATTAGCCTAAAAAACTGCAAAAAATTCTGAATTACCCCAAACAGCTAGCATAAGGCTAAAATATTGGCTAAAATCCAAAATAGCCCCCCAAAAAAAACGTAGAAAAGGACTAAATTAGCCAACACAGCTAGCATTTTTGTAAAATGTCTCATTTAGCCAAAACAGCTAACATGTAGCTGGAATATTAGCTAAACTCTAAATTAGCCTAAAAAAACTGAAAGAAAAAAAATTAGCCAAAACAGCTAGAATGTAGCTGAAACATTACCTAAATGTAAATTAGCCAAAAAAAAAAAAAACTTGTAAAGTGTTTTTATTTCCTAAAACAGCTAACATATGGCTGAAATATTAGCTAAACTCCAAATTAGCCAAGTCAAAAAAAGCTAGCATTAAAAGAGTTGAATAGTTAACTGGGTCTTGATCGGCCTGATTGAGGAAAGAAAAAAATGATGCGTCTCTGACAGTGTGTGGAGGTGGGCCAGATCTGGCCCGCGGGCCGTATTTTGGGGACCCCCTGTGGTGACTGACTGGTTTGGTTTTACCTCATGTGCCTGATGTGGGACAACAGCAGGAGCAGCTGGGCCTGCCGTCTCGCCTGCTCCTGGGCCAAGTAACCCGACTGGCTGATGTGATGAATGAGCGCGTCAGTGATTGTATCCAGCATGCTCTGAACCGCCGCGCTGTTGTGTAGCGGCTCCATGGTGCCGGTGCAGAAAGAAAATGCACCTAGCAAACACACAAACTCATCAGTATACGTAAAAAAAAAAAGGAATCCGCTTCACTTAATTAGCCTCAACTCAAAAATATTTTTTTTCCAGATTTGAAAGTTCGCCCTGCTCCAGCAGCTGATGCCCGTGTGTCATCTCGCTGGTATTCGAGTCCTCTCGGCTTGCCATATAAAATATATCTCAATCACCGGGACAAACACAGCCCCCCCCATGCCGTCCCACGTTGTCAAGGCGACGGGCATCAGGCGTATTGACGGTGCAGCCCTTCTCCAGAACACTCTGTTCGCCTAATGTGTCTGAGCAGCACTCAGAGGTGCGCGTCTGTGGGTGTACGATGACACTGTTCAATATTTACTCTTGCGAGGCGGGGATGGAGACATGTGACGGTGTGCGCACACAAACTTCTGTGAAATGAAAAAGGTCAAACATCGTTCCCGTCGACGGCCTACCGGAGTTGAGTAAGATGATAGCTTTGAGGCAGACGAATTCCTCAGGTTTGAGTTTGAGCACACGGAAGCGGGACGCGGTGGCCAGCAGCATGTCGAAGATCTCCGTCATGCCCTCCACGCAGTCGCCCTCATTCCTGAAACACGAGAAACACAAGATTTACTTGAAAGTTGCCGCTCATCCTCAGAACCTGACCTCATCTCTCTGTGAAAATGTCCAAATCAGGGGTCTGCAACCTGCGGCTCCAGAGCCACATGTGGCTCTTTTATCTCTCCATGGTGGCTCTCTGGCTGAATAAAAATAAAATAATTGTTAACTTCAAAAAAATTGGAGATTAGTTATTGTTTTAGCAACATACTAACATTTTTGGCTAATGTGTTACCTGCTGGAGTTTTTAGGCTAATTTAGAATTTTAACTTCTATTTTAGCAAGATGCTAATGTTTTTGACTAAGTTTTCTGAGAAATTTTATGCTAATTTTGAGTTTAGCAAAAATTTTAGTCAAATGCAAATGTTTTCAGCTAATTTGTTATCTACTGAATTTTTTTTGGATAGTTTAGAATTTTGCTTCTATTTTAGCAACATGCTAACGTTTTTGACTAAGTTAGTTTTCTGAGGAATTTTAGGCTATTTTGGAGTTCAGCTAGTAATTAAGCAACAAGCTAGCTTTTTTTGGCAGATTTGGCCTCTAATCAGTTTTTTAATGCTAATATGGAGTTTACCCAATATTTTAGCAGTTTGGTAACATTTTAGCTGATTTGCTATCTACTGAGGGCTTTAGGCTAATTTTGAGTTTAGCTTTTTTTTCAGCAACATGCTAAAATTTTTGGCTGATTTAATTTACAGAGAAATGTTATGCTAATTTGAAGTTCAGCTAGAAATTAAGCATCAAGCTAGCTTTTTTCTTTTTAGATATTTTTTTTACTTTTGTTCATTCAAAAAATAGATATTAATCACATTTATTTAAAAAAAAACACAAAAAGAAGGTTATGAATGCAAATCCTAATTTCTTAAAGGTTAACGTAAGTCAATGCGGCTCCTTCTCGGTTTGGATCAGTAGAAAACGAGCCCAAATGGCTCTTTTACTGTTAAAGGTTGCCGACCTCTGGTCTAAATGGACCAAATCACTGTCACTCTCCATTTGTCGGCTCAGCGGAAAAGTGAGGCTAAGACGGGTAATATCCATCGCGAGATCGACTTGGACGCCACAGAGGCACGGGAATGTGTCATCCCTGACCCGCAGCGTTTTAGTCATCATGTCCAATTGGTGAGGACGCTGGTTCAGGCGGCAGGTTTTAGAGATAATACTCTGTAATTCACTTTTGAATCCGATGGGACCATCAGAGGGTAAAAGCCGCGTGTCTCCCTCATCCTCGTCCTCGCTCAGGTGGATGCCGCCGTTTAACCAGCATGTTTACTTGGAACACGGGAAATGGAAGGAACAAGTTGAGCCTGTAAAGCCGAAAAAAACCCTCCATCTCTATCTTCTGGCCATCATTTAATTTCTTGTTCGTCTTTCATTTCTCCCTCCGCTGTCATCCGTTTTCAATCATTCTTTGCATTTAGGATATGATTAAATCTCATTCCTGGTTTTGCCAGCTCGGCGCTGTAATGACGAAGGAGTATTTCAGGTTAGAAAGAGGCTGCACTCCTCTCCATGGGGAGCATGTAATTAGTCTTTCACTCCGGCAGATGTGCTGGGCTGGCACAAAGGCTGGCAAGGTGTGAAATAGAAAATCTACAATGCGCATGTATCACTCTTAAGATGGGGAGAAAAGAAATGTGCAGGGCCACAAAGACAGGAAGAAAAAAAAGTAACATTGGTGGTTGTCAATATGGAGGTTGCTCCTCACCTGTCCAGGATGAGGTCCTGTGCGAAGATGAGCTTTCCAGGACAGTGGATGGACCTCCAAATGAGGCCGATCATGAGCACCTCCAGCCACGAGCTCTCCAGCAGCAGCACCTGATCGTGCAGGGACAGCTGCAGGAAACCTGCAGGAAAACATTCAGATGATTTAGAAGTAGGGTCTTATCGCCGCCTTTCAGCTGTCCGTCCTCCTCTCTTCCTCTAAAACTGTGACGCACGCAGTTGTAATGCCTCAAAATGAAGATTTATCCCCTGTGTCAAACCTATTCGTACCTGTGTTTGTGTTGAGGTTGGCACTCCTCCTAATGCAGTTAAAGCTCTGTTTGGAACCAGCAGATTGACCAAATAGTGCTTTTAAATTTGGCATTACTTTAATGTTCTTGTGTGTTTTTATCCTAAAAAGTGTCAGACCTGATTGTTTCTTTCTCCAGGGCAAAAAAAGACAAAAAGAAGCAGCTCTGAACTCTTTAATGAGAAGGAGTATGAACAAAAATGAATTCTTTACATCCTATAATCTTTCAAAAGTGGGATATTGATGTTCTATGAACCCAGGTTTAGCTTTTACTAGTTTATTTCTGTAATATTATGCATTTAAAATGTTCAACTAATGCCAGTCATCCTTAAAATAGTTATGATTTTGGATTTTAGTGATAAAATAATTATATAAAGATGTGCAATCTCTGTCTACGACAAGGTATTAGAGCCAGTTTATAAACAAAACATACATTTCTTTAATTACCACTTTAAATTTGGTAAATTTACCAGAATAAAGTCCAATTCTTATGACTTTAAAATTCATAGGCTGAATTAATGACTTTTTTCTTGTCAATTTACAACCTTGAATCTAGTAAATTTAGATTAAAACTTGTAAATTAACAAAATATAAAGTCGTAAATTTACAAAATTCTGTAAATTCTTTAAATTAAAAGTCGTAAATGTACAAGACTAAAAGTTGTAAATATACTAAATTAAAGGTTATGAATTATTGACATTTAAAATCGTAAGATTCCGATATTTAAAATCATAAATTTAATGGGATTTAAAGATTCATAAATTTACAAGATTTAGAGTTGTGAATTTACAACAATTTAAGTCGTAAATTCATGAAACTAAAAGTCGTAAATGTACGACATTAAAAGTCGTAAACGTACAAGACTAAAAGTCATAAACTCACAAGATTTAAAATAGTAAATTTCAATGATTAAAAAGCGTAAATGTATTATATTACAGTTGTAAATATATTAAATTAAGGGTTGTAAATTATCGACATTTTTCAATCGTAAGCTTACGTTATTAAGATTAATTAATTAATTTAACGAGGTTTAAAGTTGAAAATTTACAATATTTGAAGATATAAAGTCGTAAATTTACAACTTTTAATCTCGTAAATTTACGACTTTGAATCTTTAAATGTCATTAAATTTACGATTTTAAATATCGTAGATTTAAATTGTAAATTTAAGAAACTTAAAGTCTTAAATGTATGACAATAAAAGTCATAAATGTTCGAGATTAAACGTAAATTTACGAGAATCAAGGTCGTAAATTTACAAGATTAAAAGTAGTAAATTATTGAGATTTAAAGTCGTAAATGTACGAGATAAAAAGTTGTAAATTTACTAGACTAAAATTTGTAAATTAGTGAGATCTAAAGTTGTAAATTTATTATTAGGTTTTAAGTATTAAATTTACAAGATCTGAAGCTGTAAATGTTCGAGACTCAAAGCTGTAAGTCTATTAGATTTAAAGTTGTAAATTTATGAGAAAAATAGTTATAAAATTACTTTTTTTGTGGCCCCAATATATCGACTTGTCAACAGGGAGATAAAACAAAGAAGAAAAAAAGAGCAAAAGCTGTAAAAAGTTTAACAAAAAAAAAAAAGAAAGCAAATGAGAAAAAAAATTCCTGTTTACGCATTTTATGAGAAATCAACTGTTCAAAAATGACTATTGATTGGAAAACCTGTTCAAAAAGTTATAGATAATCTAATAAAAGCATTAAAAATATTGTTTATGCTTAAATTATTTTATTCATTTAATCTAATAAATAAAATTGTATATCAGGGAAAGAAAAGAAACTGTCATTTTTCATTTCATTTTTTTCACTAATAGTTCTCAGATTCAGTTCAGGCTGATCTAAATTGCATTTTCTTTTGGATAAATGTCATTAATTAAAAGTGAAGTGTTTGTTTGATCCTTAGCGGGGCTGCTGTGTGATTCCCCGGCAGGTTTGGGTTCCGCTTTCACACCTGGGAGCTTCTTGGCCCAGGCGATCATGTGGACCAGCTCCTTGTCGGCCATGCTGGTGAGCAGGGTCATCATGGTGACCTCGGTGTACGGTCGGCTCAACTTCTGACGGGAGCAGAGTATCGGGGGCTCGGCGCCCTGAAGGAGGAGCAGCACCTGGAGAGAAGATATGAAAAAGAAATTAAGCTTAATAGATGAGGATTTGACCGTCCTGAGAGACGTACCAGGACGATTTCTAATATTGAAATAAAATTCAGAGTTAATAGGAGAAGTTTGACTTTTCATATTCAATTACTCCACACAAATCAGCACCTGCTCAGGAGGTATGCTGGTCACAGACAGCCTTCCTCCTCCTCCTCCTCCTCCTCCTCCTCCTGTGCTGCTGCTGCGTTTCCTCCCATCATAATGAGGCACTGTTTTATGCTCCTGGCCTTTTACGACCTTGTCTCCATCACCGACGCCTGTCCGCCGTTTGTCACGCCGTAAAATGCGGACGCGGTCCTTGCGCACACCTTAAGGACACATGGAGACTCGTCACATCAACAAAAGCAGACACAAATCCATCCACGTGCCTTATCTGAGAGGCACCAAAACAAACAGGATGTGTAATAATTAGCTGTACTTCTGAGATGTAAATATCTTCAGGGCCGTGCTAAAGTTCAAGTTTATCTTGCTGGTCTTTTCAGCAACAGGAGAAAACAAATAATGAGTGAAATGTCCCATCAGTTGGTGCTCACCTCCTTTCATCATCCCCACTTCGTAACACTTCCTGAGACGACAAGCCTGACAGCTCTTCCTCCGATTCCTGTCAATAGTGCACTGATTGGTCGCCGGGCACATATAGTCATTGTGACCTGAAATGGAGACAAATCTATTACTTTCAGTCTTTGAGTCCAATGTTCAGTTTAGATCAGGAGTCTCCAAACTACGGCCCGCGGGCCGGATCTGGCCCACCTCCCAAACAATGTCAGAGACGCAAAAAAAATTTTTATTTTATTTTTTTTTCCTCGAATCTGGCCGATCAAGACCCATAAAGAATGTGACTTTTAATTCCACCTTCTGCAGTCTGAACTCTGACAGGACAGTGGTTTAATAGTGATTCACTTTTTCTTTATTATTATTTTTCTTCCGTACGTTTTTTGAACGTCCTTATTTCTTCGGCTCTTTCAGCTATTTAGCTTATTCGACTATTAAAATATTCAACTCTTTTTATGCTATCTTTTTTTTTTTTTTTTTGACTGTTTTGGTGGTTACCAAGGATTTGTAGGCTATTTTGGGGTTTAGCTAATCATTTAGCAAAAAGCTAATAATTTAGCTGTTTTGGCTAATTTTTTTTATTTAAAAAAAAAAAGTTTTTAAGCTAGTTTGAATTTTAGTTAATATTCCAGCTACATGAAGCTGTTTATGCTTTTTCTCAATATTTTGGGCTAGCTTTATTGGATAATTTAGGGTTTTTTAGGCTAATTTGGAGCTAAGATAATATTTTATCTTTATGCTAACTGTTTTGACTTAATTAGACCTTTCAATTGTTTTTTTTAAATTTGGTATTTTGCCAACATTTCAGCTACATGCTAGCCGTTTTGGCTAATTTAGGCTTTTTCTCAATTTTTTGGGTTATCTGAAGTTTAGCTAATATTTCAGCTAAACGCTAGCTGTTTTGGCCTTTCCTCTGTTTTTTGGGCTATTTTAGAGTTTAGCTAATATTTTAGCTTTACGCTAGCTGTTTTGGCAAATTTAGAATTTTTTTTAAGTTTTGTAGGCTAGTTTCGCATTTCACTAATATTTTAGTTACCCATCAGCCTCATCAATTTCCATTATTAGCGTCAGCCATTTCAGCTATCAATTTAAGCATTTTCAGCTTTCAGCACTAGCATCTTCAGCTGCTACATGCGGCTCATTCACACTAGCATTATATCTGGTACTACTCTGTTTATTTTTTTGTGTTTTTGTAATTTTTTTAATGAAGATTATAGAAATGAATTGTTTAAAATTTGGCGGTGTAGGTTTGTGGAAAATCGTAAATGTTTATGTTTAGGCTGTGATTTCTACACTTTTTCTGTTAGCCAGAAAAGAAAACAGTTACAAGAAAAGGTTTGGGGACTTCTGCTTTAGATTGAGGTTATTTAGTAGACAGCAGCACATTTTTAGCTTTGATTAAAGAAGGATGAAAATGTGGCATCTTAGTTTTGCTATTGCCATGGAAACAATTGGTAACCTTCTGACCAATCTTTCACTATTATATTGTGACTGAACCAGAAAGCAGATTGAGCTTTCCAAAATAATTTCAATTAAAATTGGTCAGCATGGACTTATTAGTCTTTCCTACCCTGGATGCTCCTCTTAAAGAAGGCCTTGCAGCCCTCACAGGACCACACCCCATAGTGGTACCCGGAGGCGTAGTCGCTGCACACGGCGCAGAAGCGTGTGTCTTTGGCCATCTCGAACCCCCCGGCCCCGGCTCCGGCGCCCAACTCCCCCACGCCGCACGTCTCCTCCCGGGAGCCGCACTGCTCCTCCCTGGAGGCTCCTTGGTGGCTGGATCTGCAACAGGTTATGAATCTTAATCGGATCATTTCAGGTTCTGTGGTGCTAATAAAGGACAGATTTCGCTGACAAAAAAGTGCAAAAAGCGGCAGGAAAACAAAATGCATGTGAGCTTCTTGTTGTTCTTACGTATTGTTCCTCTCTCAAGGTCTCTGACAAAGTCCTTAATCTCTGGATTTAGAAACCAGGACGAAGCTTGATCCTTTATGAGGAGATAAACTTGTGTGTTTTGTATAAGATTAAAAGGTAGAGTCATTATGTAATAATGTTTTGTTTATAAAAGCACCAGGGAAGACTCAACTATAAAAATGTCATTGCCATAAATTGTAAAATAATTGTGCGCCAAGGCTGCTCTCTGAGAAGTCTTTTTACATCCATTTGACTAAACAAACAGTGAAATGCATCAGCAGAGGCTGAGACACAGACCTCTCCCCCCTCGTTTGTCCACTTTTATGACTCACTTGGAGCTAAACTGCCTCACTTACCTGTAAACGGGCGTGGAAGTGGTTTCCAGATAGTGGTGGTTGGGCGGATGCATGAAGGGACTGAGTCTGGGGCTGGAGGGCACGAACACCAGAGGACTCGTCGGCCCGCTGCCCAGAGACTGCAGGCTGCCTTCCGAGGGGGGTCCGTTCGTCTCCATCGGAGCAGAGTAGTAGCCAGACTGGCTGTACAGAGGCGTCGCGGCGGGGTTGGGGGCGGCATAGTCGTACGTCCCTTCCAAGAAGTCCACGGCGGTCACCCCTCCGGAGCCCCGGCTCTCTTCAGGGTACATGTCACCGAGGGGGTCACGGGGCGAGAGGCGAGGCGGGGAGAGGGTCTCCAGCTCTGAGGAGGCTGGGCTGATCCTGGATCTGAGTGCGGGTCCGAACAGCTGCCTGATCTGCACCGAGCTCTGTCTGAGCAACATCACAGCACAACAGCGGCGATAAGAAGCATGATTTAGACTCCTTCTCCCATTTGCTGGGAGGGAGGAGTGGAGTTCTCCTCTCCCTCTCTCTTTTTAGTCTTCCCTTTCTCTCTGTGCGGGGCTCATCTTTCTATTACAACTTGGAGGGACCAGAAGATCCTAAAGCTTCACCGAAAATACCAAGAAGGACTCCTCCCAATCTGCTGGTTTTGTCTTAGCATTTCCTCTAATGTATTTACACTCAAGTGTGGGAGTCGCAAGAGGAAAAGAAAGGAATGTCAGGGAATAGTTATTCCCAAACTTCCCTGTCTCCTTCCACCTCGTTTACTCTGCAAACTAACAGAATAATCAGCTTTCATTAGCAGCGGAAATGACCAAAAACACAACCAAGACCAGCACTCAACCCAATTAATGAGGTAAATAAAAAGCTTTAGAAGCAGAAAGGCTTAAAAAGAATCAGCTCACCTCTTACACATGAATCATCCTCTGATCTGCTGCGCAACACGGGCTGCTTCCTCCCTCGCCTGCCTCGCAGGCATCTAGCAGCGAGACGAGCGGGCGGCTTCGGTGGAACCAGTGGAAAGGTTCGAAAAAGGATAAACAAATTAAAGATGCAGCCAAATCAATAACCATGGTGTGTTTTAAGTGCCAGGTCACCATAACACAGCAAACAAAACAGGAGGTCAAATCTCAATCTGACAGCCAACAATTACACAATCAATTCCAAATAGGGAAATTATTAGGGATTTCAAATGAAAAAATAAATAAATAAAGGGATATTGAAAAGGAAGCAAAAGATTTCTAAAAAGAAAATTCCAGGAAAATTACATTTGAATAATATTATAAACATGTTAAATTAAAGCTAATTCTATCAAGATACGATCTTAGATGTAAGAAATTAGGATAAATATGAGCAACTGTTGAAGGAAAAAAAAAACTCCGGACTCTTTCTTGAGAAAACAGCCCAATTTTCAGGACATGTTGGGGTCAAGTGGAAAACAAGTAGTCTTGATGATGATGATTTTTGCATTTTCCCTGGAATAAAACTGACGACAGTAACACCAGGAAAAAAAACAACCAAAATCGACAGGTTGGAAACCGAACGGCTCCAGCAAATCACCAAAAATGTCTCCTCTTAGAATAATTGACCTCATTATGGTGACGGACCCCCTTCACAAAGCACGACAATTACACCCCTCGCTCATCCAGATTGTAATGCACATGTTGCAGCATTTCCAGCTGTTTCGTTTACAGGGTTTTTACAGTCCAACCTGACCCGAATGCATCAGGTCAACATGCGAGAGCTGCAAGATAAAGACAAGATGCCCCACTCTTAAGTTTCATCTATTTAGTCCTTTTTTTTCATTGATACAGATCCATCTGTTCAGGTTTATTACGAGTGTTTTATTTGAATGCTGAGTTGGGATGGACTCCAGATTTTCGGATTTAAAGCCAATCCCATTCCAAATCGGCACCAGAACTGTCCTTTAAGCTTTACTTTAATATAAACGTACAGGCTTTCGTTCCAAAAATTCAATAACAAGCAGAAATTTTGGTAAAATTTGCACAAACTTGGAGCTTGACATGGATTCTCTTGGACTGCAAGTGACTTGTGTAAATATTTGGAATGTTTTTTTTCGCTGTTCTAGATAATGTTGCCGTGTTTTCAGTTCATCTTTGCCAGCTTTTAATCTCTGGTTTCCGTGGAGCGGCCTGTTTCAAAAATTGAAAATCTTATCAAGGAAAATGTACATGTGTGCTGATGTTGTGACATTATTAAGATTTATGTACTGAAGGTTTAAAAAATTCAATTTTTGAAAAGAATCAGATCTTTTGCAGTTTTTATTTTTGCATATCAATAAACCAAAATATCTTTATTAAATTAACAATTATAAAATGCATCATTTATTTTCTTTGTGTACATGCACACACGTTTGCAGCTCCAACATCACTAAGAACCACAAACACATTCATCTGTACACATTATATTTTTCTGCAAACACATCTTGAAAATGAAAATGTTCCAGAAAATGTCCAAATATACTTTGTGGATTCAAGTAATAGTAAAAAAAAAAATGTAAGCATTTAGATGATGAAAGGTTATAAACAAAGGTCTAAATCTGGTGACCTCTAACTTTATGGCTTTAGATCAGAGGTGGGCAAACTCAGCCCGGGGGCCAAACTGGGATCATTTATATTGATAATCCATATTTACGTTTTAATTTACGTGATCTTCATGTGCAGAAAGTTATCCTGGATTTATATGGTGTTTGAAGATTTGCTGTTTTTCCAATTTAGACGGTCATTTTACTGATTATTCCATGAACCCAACATTTCTCTGAGTTTGCGTTTTTCCCTGAAAAACTTCAACCCATCTGAGAAACTGGCTCTAAAAAGAGAGAAAATGTAGTTTTGGAAAAAAAAAAAAACTCCAAAAAGTTAATTTTGAAGTTTATATTTTAATTTTCAATCAAAAATAAAGTTTTTTTTTGTCCAGATTCCATATTAGAACCCATTGTGGCCCCACGAGTCAAAAAGTTTGCCCGTTCCTGCTTTAGATGGCCCGCGGGCCAGATCTGGCCCACCTCCACATTTGGCTCGGCCCCCCACATACTCAATCTGGCCAATCAAGACCCACACAGAACGTGACTTTTAATTCCATCCTTTTGCAGTCTGAACTCTGACAGGAGAGGATAAACTATTTAGCGTCTTGATATTGATTCACTTTCTCTTTATTATTTTTCTTTTGTTCGTTTTCATATGTGCATATCTCTTCAGCTCTTTCAGCTATTTAGCTCATTCAACTATTAAAATATTCAACTCTTTTTATGCTAACTTTTCTTTGACTAGACTATTTTGTGGTTTAGCTCATTTCAGCTACATGATAGCTGTTTTGGCTAATTTGGAGTTTAGCCGACACTTTAGCCTTATGCTAGCTGTATTGGCTAAATTAAACATTTTACCTTTTTTTTTTTTTTAATTTTTGGCTAATCTAGCATTCAGCTAATATTTTAGCTAGCTATCAGCTTTAGCGTTTCAGCTATCATTTTAAGCATCTTCAATCATATTTAGCTTACAGCAGGAGTGTCAAACTCATTTGCACATGGGGCCAAAATCCAAAACACACCTCAGATCGCGGGGCGAAAAGAATAAACATTTATTGAAGACTGAAACTAAATTTCTTAAACTTTAAAACTATAACTTAACATAATTATGAACTAGATATATAGCATTAATAGTGATAATGCTTGTGTGAAGATGCTAGCGCTGATAGCTGAAGATGCTGAAATTGATAGCTAAAAACACTGAAGATGGTCAGCTAAAATATCAGCCTAAAAAACGTGAAATAGCCAAAACAGCTAGCATGTAGTTGAAAAATTAAACTCCAAAACAGCATAAATACCAAAATAGTCCAAAAGGCTAGCAGAATACTAATTTTTAAAACTGTAACTTATTAATATAACTATTAATGATAACAAGGCAGGAATAATATTCCAGAATAAATCACCTTCAAACTTGAATAACTTTCAATATTTTACTCTCAATAAAAATATATTTTTTCAAAATGATTTAATTTCAAAATAGGCGCATGATAACATTGGGTCATTGGTAACAATAAAATAAAATGATCTGGAGGGCCGGATCTTATGTGGCCCTCACAAGTTAAAGTTTGGGGACCCCTGCTTTAGATGAACGCCTGCTTTACACTTCCAGCCTGTTCTGATGACTTCACACCGGCCTGTAGAACTGAATGACGGCGTATTTCCCGTTGGTCATCCAGGTTGGGTCTTTAGAGGTGAGCTTATCGCCTTGACCCGGTTGCAGGCCAACCTGCACGTTGGCCTTCAGGGTTCTTAAGCTGCACAGCGGCGCCGGCCCGAACCCTCGCAGCGCCGTGCTGAACGCCACCGTGTGCTCCCAGGTTCTGTCCCCCGTCAGCTTCCTGTAATTGAGATCGCCTTTGAACAGAATCAAATCGGCCTGCTGCAAACGCGCATAGAGGTCGGGAGCGTCGGCTGCCATGTCGCAGAACTCGTGCGGCTGAGTCCAGAAGGGGTGATCGTGATAGCTCCACGCGCCCTCTTTCACATAGTTCTGCCACTGGAAGCCTCTCTTGGACATCCACTTGTGGTTGGCCGCCATGGTCTGCCGGATGGTCCAGTGGAAATCATTAGCGGTCACATCGGAGACGAACCACGGGAAGGATTTTCCGTGAAAATAAATCTTGCGTGCGAGGCCTGAAGACACCAGAAAATCTGCTAACACCAAGTCGGTGACCAACTCAAAGCCAGCATTGTCTAGAACAATGTCCACTCTGTCCACGCCGCTTTCGCCAGACTCTCCCGCCCTCCTTGACGACATCAGCGTCGACCACACCACGCCGGAGTCATTCACCAAGATATACGGCTGCAGGCCGGCGAGGGCGTCTATGGGGCTGATCTTCTGAGAGTTGTCTTGCCCGGCGGAGATTGAGAGATCGCACTTGTTGCCCCACAAAGAGATCTAAAAATAGCAAAAACAATAATGAATGATGCTCTTCGATTTCAGCTAAAAATATTTCCAAGACAAATAGCTGAGTGACGTTAGAAACGCTGCACCGAGGAACTGAGCGTGACATTTAGCTGAAGCGTTAACTGCAGCTCTGAGTAAATCCTGCACTCACAGGACGAGCTAAGCCAAAAATCGCCCGACGAATTCACTTTTGCCGCCGTGAGAGGAGGAGACACCGACCTGCAGCAGTTTGCTGAAATGCTCCGACAACTGATCCGGAGAGAGCTTCTCGGCGTTCTTTTGGGTGTCCTCCAGAAAAGTACACAGAGTCATCACAGCCTTCTGGGACTCGTAAAAGCTCTGAGTCTTTCCTTCATTGAAGACATCAAAGTTACTGATGGGGGGGCTGGAGGAAAACAAGAAATAAAAGTGTTGCGTTTCGTTTTCTGCCGTGACACGAACAGAATGTCAAAATAACAACTGAAAGCATCACTGAGAGCCTTTCAGTCCAGATGATGCGTGTTAATCATCTGCTCTGTGAGTAACGAGAATTTCAACTTCAAAATAAAGAGAAACAGATTTGAAGGAACTTTTCCACATTTGAACTCTGAGTTACTTATTTACAGTTCTCTGCTTGTTTGACCCGAAAAAGCTAACATATAGCTGTTGATTTTCACTCTTCTAACCTGCAATGATCTGTACTGTCCTGACTCTGAAACTAAAACATTTTATAGAATTGATTGTGTGGATGTTTAGTAAGAATTCACACTAAAGTAATTCTCCGGCTCCTTTCCGAACGTTTTTTTGCACATAAATTCAATCACATTTTCAGTGGTTTCATCAATCTTCCTGCTTGAATTTTTGGCATTTATAAACTTTATAGTTTTTGAAATTTTGAGCAAAATATGCCCCATAGGAAATTAATGAGAAAATCTTCAAATTTCAAAATTTTAAGCAGCTTAGCAACAAGCCTTTATAGTCATTTGAAAAAAAAAAATTTAGTTTCACAAATGTTTTAGCAGCATGCTAACGATTTTGACTAATTTACGGAGAAATTTTAGGCTATTTTAGACTTTAGCTAGTATTTAAACAATGCGTTAGCTTTTTGGATAATTTGGGATCTACTGAGGTTTTGTTATGCTAATTTTGAGTTAAGCTAATATTTTAGCAAAATGCCAACACTTTTGTTAATTTGTTATTTAAAGGGTTTTTAAGATTAATTTAAAGTTTAGCTTCTATTTTAGTTACAGGTTACTGAGAAATTTAGGCTATGTTGTAGTTTAGCTAGCAGCCTATCTAAGCAATATTGTGCTAGCTTTTTTGGCTAATTCGGCATATAATGAGGCTTTTTTTTCCATACTAATTTGGAGTTTAGTTCATATTTAAAAAACATGCTAATTTGTTTTTGCCAATTGGGATTTTTAATCAATTTTACTATAAATTTTTCAGAAATTTAGGTCAACTTCAGCACTTTTTCATAGTTATTCAACAAAATTTCCGGTCTTTTCGCAAATCTAACTTTTTGCAAATAACTTTTGCCTTTTCAATAAATCCCGTCAGCAATTAAAGTCAATTGCCTTACTTTTTTCAGCAAAAAGCTTCATCTTCTGTGACTACTTGCAGCAAAAGCATTCAAACTAGCATTACTGCAGGTAATGCTACTTTTCTAGTTAAATAGATAATATTCTGATAGTAAATGTCAAGATCTGGAAGTTTAAAAAGTAGAAAGGTTTCTAAAAATGTAATAAAAAAAAAAAAATTAGAATTATTAGGATCCTATTTAAAATGAGAGGTACTCTGATCAAATCCGAACCCACAGTTCTCAACAGTACTTCCTGGTATGCTCAAACTCCAAACAGGAATCTAACCTCTCCCGGGACTACCTTAGAGAAAAAAAAACTGCTTGATAAGCTGGAAAATGTGCAGCAGCTGGAACAACATCCGAATATAAAAACCTCACAGCACAGTGTTGGTTTGGGAAGAACTTTAAAGAATAGTGGAAGGAAAGAAGAAACCTTCAAGAACCACAATGTTTGTTTACTTCAACTTTCCTTGACTAATGTTTTAGAAAAAACAATATAAATGTGATCAGCTAAAAGTTGACAAATTTGATGAGTCAAAACTCCAGCAAACATTTTGATTTATAAAGTGAACCCATCCTTTCTTTTTCTTTGTATTTGTTTACTGCTTTTACTTCACAGTGAGACAGTCTGTCTCATTGTGGTGTTGTAAAACGCTTGGCTGATAATTTATTTAAATTAGTTACATCAAATTGGACTTAGTTGTCTGGAAAAAAAAAAACTTAACACAGCTGAGATCCATTTCATTCCGTTGCCCCACCCCCCTACAGTTTGAGTGGATACATGGGTTGCTGGAGCCTATCCCAGCTCTCCAACCGCCTGTTCACGAGGGGCTATTTTGAGATACCAATGAAGAAAGTTTCTATCTTTGAGGAAAAGCCAGAGCCCCCGTACAAATTGAAATGTGCCGAGGTGAAGATGAAAGCTCCACACAGAAAACAACCGGCCTGGATTCAAACCGCAGCACTGGCGTCAGACTTCCGTTTGCTCCTTTTATTCAGAGAAATCTGCTTCAAGTTTCTTTAACAGCGACAGTCTGTTTGCTGCTCCAAAGAGAAACTGTCATAAATCCAACAAAGCTGACCACATCATTCCTGTTCTAAAGCCATTGCCCTGTCTAACAGAACTGATTCTAAATTACTGCTTCTCGTTTAAGACCCAAAAACTTATAGTTCACAAACCCAGAGATCTGCAGGAATCAGTGGGCGGGAAGAACCTAGAGTCACACACATGGAATCAGCTGTCTGATGTGTTTTTTACATTCTTCAAACTTTAAAAACATTCTCCTTTTTTTTCTTTTTGTAATCTCTTTGGTAATTCTGCAGTCTTTTTTCTTTTTTATGCATCTTTAGTATCATTTTTACTGGGGGTTTTCTAGTTATTGTGAATGCTATACAATGTTTTGAAACGCTTTCAATTGCTGGTCTGTGCATGCAATCTGCACATATACAGTAAATCCACCTCACCTTCTCCGAAAATGTTTTTCAATACATCATAGAATCTCAGATGACCTTGAAATTAGGTTATCACCTTATTTCTGTGCTAAAATTTGTGCGGTTTTCTATATTTATTTAATTTATTTAAATATTGTATTTAAAATATATGGATTTTTATCCAGTTTAGAATAAATCTGAGAAGCTTCATCATCATTCAAGAGAAGAAAATATGCAGCAGTCTGTAGCCACATGCAACGCTCATCACTTCATTGTGTCTCTTTGATTTTAAAGACAAATTATGACAACTAGAATAAGTATAAGTTAAGTACATATTTTAATCTGATGCACAAAAGTGTCTAGTTGCTGTTCAGAGGCAAAGTTCCCTAAAGTATATTATTTAAAAAAAAAAGATTCTATGCATATATATCATATTTATTTTTATGGTACAAGAAAAAAAATAATATTTGAGTTCTAAAATCACATTTTATGTTTGACCTGCATTTTTAATGCAATCTGCTGCAGTAGGAAGTTCTGATTTTAAACAGGCTGCATTTTATTTTGAAAGGAACTGCTGTCAAAAGTTATTTATAGGATCACATAACACTTTTATCATTTAATTAATGTTAATATTTTAAATCTAAAGACTATAAATGAATGGTTTAATGGCTGCCTAACCTCATTTATATAAGGAGCATTAAAGGTGATCAGAGCTTTACAGTGCAGGTTCCTCACTTCAGATGGACTGCCTCTTGGATCCTGCGGTACATGTAGCATTCTACATAAAGCCATGGAGACTTGAACCAGCTGACAGGCTCCTGGTCTCCCTGCAGCCGCTGTTGTCTCTGCAGATACTCGTTCCAGGAGTCCGTGTCCTCCAGACCATCCGTCAGTTCAATCACAGGTTTGTCCGTCTGCAGCTCGTTCCTCAGCTTTGACAGAAGAGCAATCGCTTGTTTCTCTGCTTCGATACCCTCCTGTGAAAAGAAGAAACTCTCATTCAGTTCTGCAGAAACACCACAAAGAAGAAGTGGAGATTTCACTTCAGTACCTCGCCATGTTCTTCCAAAAAAGTGTTTTTGTTCCGGTGTATTGTGTCGATAACTTTTGTCAGAATGGTCGGCAGCCTGTCCCGGATAGTCAAATAGGCAAACGAGCTGCAAGAGGGGACAACAGTGGTTTAATTAGCTCAACTTCCTGATAAATTCGTGTTTTTAAGCTAATCGTTCAGGCGCATGCTCACAGACAGCGTACGGACAACAAAACGACGCTTCCGAACAGAACTAGCGAAATATTTTAGAGCTTAAAATGCAGCATTGATCGTTGCTGGGGTGTTTAAAGAACACTAATTAAAAAGAGGTGAACATACCCTGTCACTTTGGCTGAAAGGGAAGGTGGAACTCCACTCTGAACCGCCGCCATCTTTGAAAACGACGCGTTCAAATAAAACTTTATTGACAAACCGGTTGACAAAATATAGATTTTCGATTAAAAACTTTTGTTTTTTATTCCATAGATGGACTTGTATCTAACCCATTAAACGTGACTTCAAATTTAATTAAGACAATACATATTTAATATTTTTAATATCTTCTGTTTACATGTTTTTTAATGTTTGCAGAAAATGCAATGCCGCCATCTAGTGGCTTTGGAGCTCACTGCACTTTTGAGGACCTGTTGCCTGAAAATGTAATGTGTTGGGGAAAAGAAACCATTGTTTCTGCCGTTCAATAATAATACAAAAGCGACGAAAAGATTGTCAACAACGTATTTTTCTCTTTTCAACAATTTTTAACTTTTTTCTATACTATTGTTAGCAAATGGAAGAACTATACAGTAATTTGTTCAGTTCCATCATAAAATAACAATTTCTTTAAGTTACTTTTTTAAAATATTTGATTCTAAAATTGGTTATACAACACCATATTTCTTTTTACTTAACTGAGAAGATTTGAGAAGATTTATAGTTAAAAAAAAAAAAAAAACAGTTTTCAGCTACAAAGAGCTTTATCTGTCTTGATCCTTTTTTACGTCCTGACATAAAATGAGCATTGATGTGGGGAAACATGATAACATCTTTTTTTCTTTACAATTTTATCAAGTTAATTTTCAAATTTGGCTAAAATAAAGATTTCTTCAAAATATCTTTTTGCCAAATTATTTCCGGTTTACTATTAACACAATGAATACATTGTCCTGCAAGAATATTTTTACAGAAAACAAAACTCTGAAAGTGACATTTTTTTAAAAAGACTTTTTATTCCAATAAAGGAAAACAAATGATTACATGTGAGTTGTTTAAAATCTTTAGAAAAATAGTAATCTTATACACTAGGAGAAGATGAAAACTCCCATAATTTACCTAAAGATTCAAATTAAAGTTTTTGATGTTTAGTATTTTAAAATAAATATAATTATATAGCTGTAAATTCTATTCATCAATTTATTTGTCAATCAAAACACCAAATAATCAGTTGTGACGGGGACTGTCAGCTGAGTTTGACAAATATTTGAGAAAACAACATTTGTAGAAAGAACTTGTTTGTGACAGCTGTCGTCATGAGGCACGAATGCCAAACTAAGCTCGGTTGCTTTCTTTGCAGAATAGGTTGTTGAAACTTATTGAAGTATAAACTAGTAACATGTGAGTAAATGGTCATTTTTGAATGATTCTTCTAAAATAAAAACGCATGTCAACATGATTTGCCACAGAGAGCAAAAAAAAAAAACCTTTAAATGTATTTATGTTGCTGTAAGCATCAAGGTACCTTATCAAAACTATATTTAAATTTTTTGGAATATGATGTGTATTTACATTCAATTACACCGTATATATTATTGTAAACATTCCCAAAAATAAACAAAAATTTAAGCAATAGCTTCAAGCATAAATCTGTTGTGCCACGCTTGTTCTCTCAGAAAGTTTGGTTTACTTTTATGCTTCTTACTTATTTTACGTTTTTTCTAATCCATTTAGTAACGTTTTTATTTTATGTCATTTAATTTAACTGTAAACGTTTCTTCCTTTTGAGCAAAAATTTGCATTTTCTTTGTGTTTTTAACGCTTCCTAGACCAACTTATTTGTGGCACTCTTGGTGTTCCATAGATAATCCCCTGAGCATCCCTTGTTATGCAGGGCAACAGTTGTCATGGAGACATTGATTCCCTCCTTTATAGACCCCCCCACCCCCGAATTTTAAACCCTGGGGCGTTTTGGCGGGAAATGGAGGGGGTTGAGCTAGAAAAAAAAACTATTTCTTTTGTGATTTCTGCTCTAATTAAATACGAGGTAACATTTTGTTATTAAACTTGCTGAGCAAATACTGATGCACATCCAGAACTGTGGGTTCTTTTGTCATTGATCACTTTTAAAAATTGCAAAATTTAAAGTTTTGGTACCTTTAAAAACTGCACTTTACTAGGCTGGAACAATGCGCAATTTGTTTCCAGCATGCGTAATTACGCATATTTCCAAATGCGTATTTACGCATTTCAACTAGTCTAATTCTGGCGCTCTTTTTTTTTTTTTTTTTTAGATCAAACGTCACCATAGAAACCGGCTGGGCCGCTCTGAGGATAAGGGATCCCCGTATGCAGGGAGTCCAGCTGCTTCCACCTCCGGTGTTCATCCACCGCCGGTGTCCCCTCCCCCCACCGGGGCCCCAGGCTGGCCGGATCTGTTTGTGAGAGGAGTGACTCACCACTCCGGTTTCAAAACAGGCCAAGGACGAGGGGGAGGGCGGCAGTTAACGTCAAAGGCCTGTTTGAACGGGTGCTTTCCGCACGCACACGCACGGCTATATGGTCTAACCTTTTTGGAGAGACTCGGATCATACAGATGAGTTCCTCAGTTTTCAAGGCATCATAATTATATAAAATACATCAAAAATGTTATTTATTTAAATGAAGACACAAATTGATCATCATGATAGGACAAAAGTTGATATGTTTCTTCCAAAGAGGCCCCTGCTGGCTGGCTGGCTGGGGGCCTTTCAAACCAGCTTCTGCTTTCATTTCCATATTGCTCAACAACAAGTGGATTTGCAAAACAATTATTCCTTAAATTTTAATATCTGAAGACTTACAGTTGCACAGGAAGTAAAATCTCGTTTCATTCCCCCAGGACAGATAGACCCTGAAGAAAATCTACTTATTATAGACTTTCTTCTTGCTGTATCTTCCATCTTCTGTGACGCACAGACCCCACCCAAGCTCTGCTTGTGGTGCAGTTTTCACAAACGCTCTCCAGTGACTCCCTGCTCTCTGGCTTTAAAGTGCAGCTGTAAAAATCTTGGATTGGTGCATTTCTTTGCCTCAGATCTGGCAAAAGATGTAACAAAATGGATCTTAGGCTTAAAAATACGACTCTTTAAATAAAAGCGTGTTACTGAAGTTTCCTTTAAAACCATGAAGACTCAGAAGCTGACCCAGTCTATTAAACTACTTTTAAAGCCAATTTTGTTCAACTTAAAGTATGATATTTTGGGAGTTTTTCTTCCTAATTCATCCACTTTTAATTTTTTTTACTTATCTTTTCTTTCTATTTTGTTTATTTTTCACACCTATTAGATAGATATTAGACTTAAGATAAAGAGTTATTGAATACACTAAAACTACATTTTTAAAACTTAACATAATTATGAACTAGATATATCATTACCTGTGAAAATGCTAGTGTGAATGCTGTGAGCTGCATTTTGCTGCTAGGGCTGGTAGCTGAAGATGCTGAAATTGATAGCTGAAAAGGCTGAAGCTGAAAACGCTGAAGTTGATAGCCGGCTAACATATTAACTAAATTTCGCATTAGTCTAAAAACTACAAAAAAAAACTTAGGTTAGCCAAAGCAGCTAGCATGTATCTGAAAAAATTGCTAAACTTCAAAATAGCCTAAAAAAAGGAAAAAAACTGCAAAAAAGGCTCAATTAGCCAAAACTGCTAGCCTAGCATGTAGCTGAAATACTAGCTAAACTCCAAAATATCCTAAATAATCTTAGTAAATGCAAAAATAGTCCAAAAAGCTAGCACAGTGCTAATTTTTAAGACTTTAAAACTGTTACTTGTAACATTATTATGAATAATAAAAATGCAGAAATATTATTCCAGAATAAATCAACTTAAACATTAAACAACTCTCAATGTTTTACTCTCCAAAAATATATATTTTTAAACATTATACAAGTTAGAAATGAGCAAAAGATAACATCGGGCTATTAATAATAAAAAAAATAAAGTGATGTGGAGGGCCGGATAGAATTACCCGGAGTGCTGGATCCGGCCCACGGGTCAAAGCTTTGACGCATGATTTAAAGAAAATTATACCCTTAAAAAGCAGGAAACATATCTCCTAAAGGAAACAGAAAACGTATCTCTTAACTTTGAAGATCAAAACACTAATTATTGAATGTAACGCTCTGTTTAATCTCATATCTGCTAATTTGTTTATTTTAATGCTGTACAAATATAACAAATGTAAGAATATTAATTAATTAATATTTTTATAAATCAATTAAAATATTTAAACTGCAGAATCATCTTTTGTTTTAATTATTTTTAAATCTGACAGATAATCAAACAAATTCCATTTAAAAAAAGAGTTAATCAACATTTTCACTTACTTCATAACTTTGGTACAACAAAATAACTGCTCTTGGTGTTATAATGAATGTATTAACATGATGTGTAAATGTCATGCCTCTTTTTAACACTTTAAACATTTACATATCTAGATACAAATACCCTATTTATGCAACAATTACCAAAAACCATGAACAAAAGAAATTAAGTTGGATTCATTTTTTTATCAGTAAATTAGTTTATAATAGTTATCTTTAGTAATACAATACATGGAAAGGTTATAAATAAATTAAAAATATGTTGTCCTTAAATTTTAGTATAAAAAATAAATTTTAATGTTTATGCTAAAATAAAAGCATTTATTGAAGTAGTCATTACTATATATATTTAAAATGTAACTCATATGTCATGATTGATCATGTTATAAAAGTTTTGTATTTTAAATTGCATGTAACAATGATAAACCAAAACAATTAAAAGTTCATTTAAAGTTGTTTTGTGTTGAGATGCGTTCAGGGACAGTGCCGCGCTCGGGATTTTTAATATTCTTTTTTATTCCTGTCGTTAACGGCGGAACTTCAATGATTAACAAACACACGGTGGCGGTTATTCAGTGCGGGAAAAATCACGCAAAACTCCCCCGCCCTCCCCCCGCTCAACGGATCGTCTACAAAGGCTGCGTTTTGGCTGGTTATCACCAGCAGTCATGTGATTGTAACGTAAAACCCCTAAACCGGAAAACACCGACGGACGACCCTCTCCGCCGCCAACGAATGCTGCGTTTACGAGGAGCGCAGTCGGAGCTGCTGCGAGCGCAGAGGACGGACGATCCTCCGGTAACAAACAAACAACGGCGACGCCGCCACAACTCCAGGGGTTCCCGCGCAGCTCAGGTACGACGTTTGCGTTTACGGTCACTGTTGCGCGGCTGTGTTTACTGCAAATGTCACGGGGGAAGTTGAAAGAAACGCGTTCGTGACCAGCCCCATCCCCCTTGCGTCTTTTCCTGTTCTTGTGTGTGTCTGTGGCGCGCACGCATGTCCGTTTTCTCGCGACCGAGAGGGACCCGAGGCAAGGGCAGGAGTCGGTCCTCGCGCGCGCGTTGGCGGCGGCGTCTCGGCGCGTCTCCGGTCTCTGCGGGCTCCCGTAGCCGCTCCCGACTCCTCGTGTCTGGGGGTTTGGAGCCGGTTTTTTGGGGGGGTTAGTTTGCGCTCTCCAGACGGATCTCGTGGGCGCTTTTCTTTCTCAGAGTAACTGAAAATCTCACCGCGGAAGCGACGCTTCCACGTGTGTCGATCACAGCAGGGGCGGCGCTACGACCCTGCAAACAAGATCCATCCACACAAGATCCATCCACACAACCTTTATAAACGACCAACTGAGACTTTTGCTCAATTTAGGAACAAAGAAGTTAGAAAAGGGAGATATGGCTGATTATTTCTTTGTTGGGTTAGTGCGCATTGTTAATAAATCCCTTTTATATGTTGCCACATTTGGAGAGGTAACAATTACTTAAGTAACTTTCTGAAAAAAATCCCATTCCCTAGAGTAGTTTTACTGCACCAAACTTATAGGCTATAGATTTCCTTTCTGACTCAACTTTGTATTTCAGACTCACCATATCACAAGTCAAGGCCCGGGGGCCAGATTCGGCCCTCCGGACTATTGTAACCGGCCCTCCAGATCATTTGATTTTGTTGGTTTTAATGGCCACATGTTTTCTTGCGCTTATTTTCAACTAGGATAATTCAGACAAAATATATTTTTATGGGGAGTAAAATATTGAAAGTAATTTAAGATTCAGATAATTTATTATGTTCTGGAATATTCCTGCCAGTTATTATTCATTATAATGTTATGAAGTTACAGTTTTAAAATTTGATATTCTGCTAGCTTTTTGGACTATTTTAGCATTTGGAAGACTTTTTTTTTTTTAGGCTATTTTGGATTTTAGCTAGTGTTTCAACTACATGCTAGCTGTTTTGGCTAACGTAGGTTTTTCTTTATATATATATATATATATATATATATAATATATATATATATATATATATATATATATATATATATATATATATATATATATAGTTATTAGGATGTTTTGAGAGTTAGATAATATTTCTGCTATTTGCTAGTTGTTTTGGCTAATTTAGTTTTTTTTCAACGTTTTTTTAGGCTGTTTTGGAGTCTAGCTAAAATTTCAGCTACATGCTAGATGCTTTGGCTACTTTAGGCTTTTTCTTTTTAAGTTTTTGTTGGCTGTTTTAGAGTTAGACTAAAGTTAGGGTAATATTTACATGCTAGCTGTTTTGGCTAATTTAGGCTATTTCAGTTTTTTTTTTTAATATTTTGAAGTTAAGCTGCTTTTCAGCTACGTGCTTGCTGTTTTTGTCTTGCCTACTTTTTTTTTTAGGATAATTTGGCATTTATCTAATATTTTAACTGGCTAACAGCATCAACATTTTCAGCCATTGGCTTCAGTGTTTTCAGCTATCAACCTTAGCGTTTCAGCTTTCAATTTCAACATCTTCGTCAGCTTTCATCACTAGCATCTTCAGCTGCCAAATTCAGCTTACAGCGTTCACACTAGCATCATCGCAGGTAACGCTATATATCTACTACATAATAATTTTTAAAAGTTCCCTTTTTAAAGTTTTAAAATTTTAGTTTTAGAGTGTTCAATAAATGTTTATCTTGTTTGGTCTGCGACCTTAGGTATGTTTTGGATTTTGGCCCCTTCTGCGATTGAGTTTGACACACCTGACGTACGTCTTCGTTTTTCTTGCCCGAGCTGGTATTTTTGTCTCAAACCGTACAGCTTCAATACTGATTGTCATAATCGCCGGTTATGTTAGGTTTGGGATTGCAAGAGGCTGTAAGCTAGTTGGCGAGCATTTATACAGATGGATGATGGGAAATGGAGGTTGGCTACTACATTTCAATGGTCCCACCCACAACTCAAAGGAAAATTTCTAATGAATCACTGGTACTCTGCAGAAACTATGTCCAAGAAAACAACACGTTTTTTTTAAATTATTATTTTCACTATTAACGGTATAATCACAATCAAAAGACCAATTTGAGTCCTTTCAAAATATTATCAAAGTAGGCTTTTAAAATGTTGGAAACTGATTTCTCTATTCACATTGAAATAATTGGCATTTTAGATCAGATCAGTAGAAATAGTTAAGGTGAATGCATATAGTTTAATACGTGTTAACGTACGTCTCGTTTTTTTTTTTTTCAAGATCTAAAATTATGTTTAAACTGCTTCTTAATACTTGTAGTACTTTTTAGTTTTTTACCCTGCCATATGCAATTGTTTTGGGAAGTACTTTTCACTTGAATTGTAGCATAAAAGAAAAGGTAGTTGTTTGTACTATGCTCTAGTTCAGGGATAGGCAATTCCAGGCCTCGAGGGCCACATTCCTGCATGTTTTCCAACATGCCCTTCTCTGGCGTGTTCTGATTGGCTGGACACACCTGAACCAGGTAATCAGTCATGAGTTCAGGGCTTGAATGTCTGGAAATCTTGCAGACACAGCGGCCCTCGAGTTGCCTATCCCTGATGTAGATACTCTAAGCATCTCCACACTTGTTAGGAAGGAGCATTTGTTAAATTAGCAGCATATATGAGCTGGTGGTGTTTGGTGAACACACACAAATATGTCTATAATCCTTTCACCAAACACCAAACTCTGCTGTTGGCCTTTCATTGTTGTAGTGGACAGTTGAAGCTTGAAGAAACAGGTCAGGACTGCTCCACTCCCCCGAAGTCTGCATGTAGATTCTGACCCCAGCCCCTTGTTGTGGTGAGCATTGTCATCTTAGATAATAGTTTTGTTTGGAGATTATATCGCCGCTGTAGAATCTTATCTTTACAATCAGGAAGCTGTCATCCATCCATCCCACAAACCTGTAGAGGACAGCCTGCAGAGTCATCTCACTTTGTGGTCGGTCTTCATAATTTCTGGATTTTTTGTTTGGAGATGGTTCTTGGACGAACCCAGAACTTTGAGGTCATGGCATAGATCCAGTCCAGTTCTGGAATAGACATCTAGACATCACTCCAGCAGGAAGGACTCAAGGTTTTTTTACCCATACTTTGACTCTGCAGACCATTCTACGATTGCTTGTTTCTTACAAACATGGCAGCCTTTAAATAATCCACCAAACACTTTTTTCTCAGTTCTTGCACTTTGTTTTGTTGGAGTCGTTGTAAAAGATCATCATGCAATTGAAAAGTTCAGTTCAATACATTTAGGAATATAATTTTTAGATAATTACAACTAACATGAAAACATTCAAAAGTTTGAGTTTCAACCCATTTGTTATAACAGCAGTTTGCTTAAACAAAGCAAATTGATCCATTATTCATATCTATGATTATTATATTTATTTAACCTCAATACTATCAGACATATCAAAATAAAATTATAAAATACAGTTATAAATAATATATTGGACTGTAAGAGAGCTTCGTTAAAAAAAATTGTTTTTGGAAATGAAAATTCAGAAAAAATATATTTTTAATTTACAGAATTTATTTATATTTTTTGCAAACTTTCAAACTTTTTTTTTTTTTGCCATTATCCCAAAGAAAATCTAGCCAATATCCTATAAATTTATTTATTTTTTTGTGCTATATGCTTGTTTTTAGTTTCCTCTCCAAATTTTGTGTCCTGGACCAAAGACCATCCTTGCTAAACCCCTTTGATTTAAACGTATTTCACATATATTACAGTGAAAATATCTTAAGTCAGCTTCAGAAATTGAAAATAACCATGAAGTTGCAGATTTGATCTAAAAAATAGTTTAAAAAGTTTACAAGGATATGCTTAATTTCATGGTAGTGATACAGTTTTTCATATTTATAACATACTAAAATAACCCACTATGTCTCACCAGTGCTAATAATTAAATGTATTGTGCATTTTTGTGGAAGAAATACCTCTTAGTTGAAACTGGTATTAAAATACAAAAAAAAAAAACCCAAAAAAAACATGCTATTCCTTAAAATAAGTTGCTATTTATTCTGTTAACTCATGAAGAGAAGACTAACTTTAGACCTAACTTTTAGCATTTACTGCAGAATTCTTGTAGAAGCAGTCATACTCCTGTTGCATTCCAGTCTCACCTTCTCTGCTCTCTGACCTCTGATAAACCTACAAATGTGCAGAGGGCTTTTGCACCGGGTGCAGAATTCCCTCAGAGAGAATAAAAGCCGATAAAGATTCTGTTATCAGCCCTTTCCAGACATTTTCTGAACCTGTTTGATGTGGAGAAAGAAAGTGGAGGAGAATCCTCCTTCCCATAGGCCCTTTCTGCTGGATGGAGGGGGGGTGCAGAACAAGCTCTGCCTTGGAATGTGTGTCGACACCCATTGCTCTGATCATGTGATGGCCCGTAGCCCTCTAAGACCAGAGGTGACCTTTCAGGTCACCAGAACGCTTCGCCTTAGCCAGCAGAAATGTCTTAAGACTGAATTTTTTCACTAAAAAAACACTCAAAAATGATCATTTTTGACAATTTTTCTTTGCAAAGTCAGGCAAAACTCAAACATTTTTTGATCAAATCAATTAAAATAAGTTTTATTTAAAGTGTTTTTTTAATTAGCTACTGATGCACCAACTTGATGGAATTCTTTGCCCCACACTGATTATCAGACATGCTGCTTTTGAGAGGAAAACTCCCTCTAACAGGAAGACACCCCCACCAGCCGAAGCAGACTCAGTCGGGGTGACCATCTGCTGTGACCGTTGGGGGTCAGGGAGGACAGGAAAGAGACAAACAAAAACACCGGAACATCTGCTGTGGGACAAAGAACGAGAAAAGTTTAATAACCACACCGATGATACGGATGATCGATCGATGGAGGACTTATATAAAGAAAATAAAGCTTAAACTTGTATTTCTGAGTATTTCATTATTCATATCGTTGTGAACCAGAAGCAGACAAAAAAATGTGTTTTTGGAAAAAGCTCCAATCCATTTCGATGTGTCCATTTGTAGACGACTAGATCCATGAACGCTTGTCGTGTTTTATTGTTTAAAAGCTTGTCACCAAATCTACACGAATCTTAGGAAAACCTTAGACATATTTTCAGATTCAGTAAAAATGATTTTTACCCTTTGCAGAATAGCTAATCAAAAAATACTCAAAAGTTCTCAAGGCAGTTTATTTTATTTCTAAGGAAAATGTTATCTTTGGTTCCAGGTAGTGCTGGGCGATATGACAAAACATCGTGTAGGCGATAGAAAAGTGTCTTCTGTGCCATTTCTCTTTTATTGTTTTCATTATTGCTGAACTTTTGTGAAAAAATGTGTGTTCCTTCAAAGAAACTTCAAACTGTTCTGCTCTTTCAAAAACATTTCTCATTTGTAATGATTCAATTTCATGTTACCTAAAAAAATAAAGTAAATGACAGTATGCAATGATATTTTGTCTTTTTTTTTCATTGTTATATATATATTATTATCGTTATATAAAACTAGAAAAGTTGCATAAGCTGCAATAATGCTAATGTGAATGCTTTTTGCTGAAAGTAGTCACTGAAGATGCTAAAGCTTTTTTCTGGAAATGGAGATGCAATTTAGTTTAATTGCTGAAGGAATTTGCTGAAAATTTAAAAGCTACTGTATTTGCATGATGTAAAATTTGCTAAAAGACAAAAAATGTAATTAAAGAACTACACAAGAGCACAGAAGTTGACTTAAATTTCTGAAAGATATATTGTATATATATATCTTAAAGCAATAAATTGTTTAAAAAACCAAGTAGATAACAAATTAGCCAGAAGAGCTAGCGTGTCGCTAAATATGAGCTAAACTTCAAATTAGCATAAAAATTCCTCAGTGGATGCCAAATTAGCCACAAAAAAACTAACACACTGTACCTAAACTCTAAAACAACCTAAAATATCTCAGTAAATTAAATTAGTCAAAAATGTTAGCCTGTTACTAAAATAGAAGCTAAATTCCAATTTTTTTTTAACTTTTGCTATAAAAGATGAAAACAGCCCAGAACATTTTGATCTATATTTCAAAAACTATAAAGTTTATGAACGCTAAAACTACAAGCAGTAATATCCCGAACAAGCTGAATGTTTTGAAACCAAGATTACTGAAATCTCTGAAAGTTTGATTTAGTGTTTACGTGCTGAAAAGTGTTAGGAAAAGTGCTGGAGGATCATTATGGCTTGATCATTTTTAGATTTCAGTTTCAGCATTTTCAGCTATTAACCCTGCTTTCAGCATCAACGCTTACTGCAGGTAATCAAGTTTATAATGTGATCTATAATTTTTTTTTCCATTTCGCACAGTACTAGTTCCAGGTGCCTTAGAATAAATGTGGATTCTCCTTTTTTATGACATTGTGGTGTCTGTTTAGCCTCTGCCTGTTCGTTAGATCATCACTGACAGCTTGATTCTTTGTGGTCGTGAAACTCTGCTCTCCTTCCATACAGGAAGCTCACTGCTGCTTCTGTGTTTGTGTCTTTGTGCAGGTTGAAGAATGGAGTTGGCCAACCATGGTCTTATCCTGCTGCAACAGCTTAACGCTCAGAGGGAGTTTGGCTTCCTGTGCGACTGCACCGTGGCTATAGGAGATGTCTTCTTTAAAGCCCACAAAGCGGTCCTGGCCGCCTTCTCCAACTACTTCCGAATGCTGTTCATCCACCAGGACAGGTGCGGAAGATGTGCATTAGAGAGATTAAAGTGAAATCACCAACACTTTGGTTAGATCAGGGGTGTGAAACTCAAACACACCTTAGGTTGTGGGCCAAACAGGATTTATTGAACACTAAAAGGAAATTTTCTAAACTTTAAAATCATAACTTTTTAACATAATTATGAACTGGATATATATCAATACCTGCGATAATACTAGTGTAAATGTGAGCTGAATTGGAGGGTGCTGAACTGGCTGCTGAAGACGCTGAAATTGATAGCTAAAAATTATGAAAATGAAAACTTGAAAACGTCTAAGCTCATTGCCAGATTCAATATTGGATAAATGCCAAATTAGCCTAAAAAACTATTTAAAAAAAGTCTTTGATCAGCCAAAACAGCTAGCATGTAACAGAAAAATAGCTAAACTCAAAAATACACTAAAAACCTGAAAAAAGCCTAAATTAGCCAGAAAAGCTACCATGTAGCTGAAATATTAGCGAAAGTCTAAAATGACCCAAAAAAAATTGAAAGAAGCCTAGATTATCAAAAACTGCTAGTATGTGGCTGAAATATTAGCTAAACTCCAAAACAGCCTAAAAATTGAAAAAAAAAAGAAAACCTACATTAGCCAAAACCGCTAGCATGTAGCTGAAGTATTAGCTAAACTCCAAAACAGCTTAAAAACTCTTAGTAAATGCCAAAATAGTCCAAAAAGATAGCAGAATGCCAATTTTTAAAACTTTAAAACCGTAACTTTTTAATGTTATTAGGAATAATAAAATGGTGGGAATATTATTTGAGAATAAATAAACTTAACCTTAAATAACTTTCAATATTTTACTCTACATAAAAAATTTTTTTTTATCAAAATATACAAGTTAGAAATTACGGCAAGATAAGATCGGGCCATTAATAACTATAAAATAAAATGATCTGGAGGGCTAGATATAATTACCTGGATGGCCGGATCCGGTCCCTGGGCCTTGACTTTAAAACGTGGGTTGGATGCTGCATTAACCTTTATGTAACGATACTTTACTGTCTGTGTTTCAGTGACTGTGTGCGTCTTAAAGCGGCCGACATACAGCCAGACATCTTTAGCTACCTTCTCAACCTGATGTACACGGGCAAGCTCGCGCCGCAGCTAATCGATCCCGCGCGGCTGGAGCAAGGGGTCCGATTCCTGCACGCCTACCCGCTGCTGCAGGAGGCCAGCCAGTCGGTGTACACACACCCCGATCAGAGCATCAATCTCTCCACCTCCCTCTACGGCATCCAGATCTCTGACCAAAAGGGGGCGCTGTCAACCAGGGCCCCCGCCCGGCGGCAGCTCTCCTCTCCCTTCGACGCGGAGCAGACCGGCTCCGAGGGCAAAGTCCCGTCCACACTGGCGGCGTCTTCCTTTGTGAACTCGTCGCCTCCTAAGCAGGCCCCCTCGCCCTCTGATCTAGGGGCTATAACAAAGCCACTGACTGAGGAGGTGGCGATGGACCTTCTGAGTGCGGATGGATCCTCCGCCAGCGCCATCCTTCACGTGAAACCCAGCATAATGAAGAGGAACTCGTCCTTCAGGAAGCATTACTCCTGTCACGTCTGCAGGAGCAGGTTCACCCAAAGGAGTCTGTTGAGAGAGCACCTCCTGCAGCACAGCCAGGCTCTGCTGCAGTCGCCAGCAGAGCCCAGCAAGGTGCTGTCGCCCATGGTGACTGGCGAGCACAGCATGGCGGCGGAGGGCGTTACAGAGAACAAGCCGCCGGCAACAGCCGTAGAGATCATCAGCGACAGCGAGCAAACTCCCGTCTCCGTCACCAACTCAGATTCTCCCCAAGCAGAGGTGTCCACTTCCACCTGGGGGGTGGGAGGATTAAACTCTCAGGCAGACACTCCGCCGCCATCCGACATCGCTGACATAGACAACCTGGAGAACGCCGATCTGGACCGCGAGGTGAAGCGGCGGAAGTACGAGTGCTCCACCTGTGGCCGCAAGTTCATCCAGAAGAGCCACTGGCGCGAGCACATGTACATCCACACGGGGAAGCCCTTCAAGTGCAGCGCCTGCGGCAAGAGCTTCTGCCGCGCCAACCAGGCGGCCCGCCACGTGTGCCTGAACCAGGGGGCAGACTCCTACACCATGGTGGACCGGCAGAGCATGGAGCTGTGCGCGGCCGGAGACGACAGCAGCCAGATGGAGGCTATGTTTTTGGGTTCCTCCAAGCCTTACAAGTGTAACATTTGCGCCACCACCTTTTCCAGCCCCAGCGAGGTCATCAAACATCTCTGCTTCGCCCAGGGGGGGCTTGCAGGGCTGCAGGCAAGCACGGGGGCGAGCATGCTTCTGCAGCGGGAAGAACTTTCCAAAGATGAAGGGTCTGACTTGTCCAACTCCGGCACCCCGGTAGAACCAATCAAGACTGAGGAAATCCTCGTAGAATAGTGCCAATAACAGTTTTTTTCTCCATTCCTTCCAGTGTGTTTTTGCTATCTAAATTATGGGAAATAGGTGAAGTTAGTCAGGGTTGTGTTCGTTTGAGGTTGTATTTTAGAATCTTCTCGTCTCTGGGAGTTTCAAGCTATTATGACCGTCTGCTTCAAAAGAGGATTTGAGTTTGACTGAACCTTTGTGACGAAGCTTTGCCGAGTTTGGCGGTGTGAAAGGAAAAGGAAGTCAGAGCGGTTTGGGGAGGGGCGGCGGCATTTCTTGGCGCGATGCGGAGGCTGCGTGGGGGCTAAAAGCAAAAACAGGCAAACAAAAGCACAACCTCATCTCGGTTTGCATCTGTCCTCTGGTGGCATTTTGCTTCAAGAGATGGAGAACATAAAATGACCGTTTCCTGTATCGTTTCTCAGCTGCAGAGCAGTTCAACCCGTGTTGTGTGATGTGCGCTGTGCAGGGTTAGGGTTCCTGTCTTCTTCCTGTTACCCTTTCACAGCACGGCCTCCGACAGGCGGTCACACCAAACGAAAGTCGCCTGTTTTCGTGCCCCTTCGCCTCCCTTATAGCTATTATAAAACACCGCAAAGATATAAATAATTCCCTTAAACAGATGCTGTCCTGCAGACATATTTGAAATATATATATATACATTTTTTTCCTTTATGTTTGATTTTGTCTGCTATATTTGTAAAACAAATAAATGCATCCTCCACAAAGATGTATATGATAGATTAAAAATTGTGTAGAGTAATTAAATTTAAAGTCCTAGATCTAGTAAGCAATGTTTGAATTCCCCCTACTCACTATATAGTCAGAATCTACTCATTCTAAATTTGAGTGCACTAAAAACTTCCCAGAAATCTTTGCGAAAAACTAGCGCGCATCGATGCTCACTAGATTAGCGAATATAGACCAGAATGCATTGCGGTCAAACAATTTTAATGCAAAAATATTTAATCCCTTGCTAACCCCTAACTACTAAAAAACTAAATAGCGCAGGGCTAGATAGTTCCCTGGATTTTAAAAACATTTCGGACACGATGCTCACTATTTTTCTTTCGTTATTCTAACGCCGGATATGATGTCACCGAGTTCACGAAGTCAAAATCAAATAAAAAAATAAAAAATAAAAATATAAAATAAAAATAAATATAATAATAAAAATAAAAGTCAAAATCGAATCAATGCAAGCAAGTTCTTTAAAAAAAAAAAAAAAAAAAAAAAAAAAAAAAAAGAATCAATGCAAACAACTCAAGACGTAATTCATGGACTACTGTGTTCTGATGATAAAAAAAAAATGTGGCCGATTTATTAAAAAATAAAATTGAACGTGTTTTTTTTTTTTTTTTTTTTTAATTGTTCAACCCGAATGCATTGTGGTCCACATTTGCTAATCTAGTGAACATCGGGACGCGCTAGGTTTTCGCAAAGACTTCTGGGAAATTTGTAGCGCACTTGATTTTGGAATCCGAAGATTCAACAGTATCTGGCAAGTTCAAATTCATTATTTTCAGTATTGGCTAATTACTTTGAATATCTTGTATGATTATTTGTACATGCTATATTTTGACAATTAAAAAAATATTCGGAAAGCGTTACAAAATGGCGAACACACTATACAGTCAAAAGGGGGGATTCGGACAAAGCGGGTAGATTCTCTCAGTTAATACTAACTACATCCATCCTGTTTTAAAAGGGAAATTTGCATTTAATGTACTATTTTAGACAAACCTGGCATGGTTGTGGTCAAATTTGTTTTGCCTATTACTGTCCACATTCATAAAAATGCTAATTAATAACTATAAAACCTGCAGAAAATAGTTTGTGTTCAAATTGTAGATAAGAATTTCAAATGTAAAGAATAACAGGCAGATCCATTTGTTTTTTATTAGGTAATAAAAGTGCAGAACCAACGTTAAAATGTCACTCGTACTACTGAGCTGTGAATGAAATATTTGCAGGCGTAAATGTGAAGCGTATTTGTTTTTACATTTTGTAGGAAGTGCCATAAAGGGGTCGGCAAAATGATGTTGTTTTAGTTTGACTTATTATTTTTTAGAGTGGATGCTGATGTGAGGTTAGTCAAGGCGGTGCTGCAAAGTTCTCAAGAGTTTCCTGTTTTTTCCAGCAATTTTTGTTCCCCTTTTCCTGACTGATTTGCTCCAGAATTGTTAATTTTATGAAGCTCAAACACAGATTTTTTTTTTTGTTTGTTTTCTCACACTGAAACTGCAGAATTTATTATGATTTTTATCTTAACACAAAAATGTTGTAAAAGCAAAAAAGAAAGCTTTATTGACTCATCGCCATATTACAAAATGACAGTTAACGGGTTAACCCCAATATATCTGATGTTCATGTTGCTTATATACTACTTTGGCCGCAGAGATTTTAGGTTTTTATTGTTTTTTTAATGAATTATTTTAATGCAGTGTCCCTAGTTTGTGGCTAGATGGAGCTGGTTTGCCTTTCTTACCCATTCAGTGAAATGAGACAATTGCCAGTTCCGTTTTCTACATCTATAGGCAAATCTCTAATAAATCCTTCCGATTAAATTGTTACCAAGGCTATAATCCCATTTTTCCAAAATGATTAAAAAACTTTTAACTGGTTGAACAGAGTCTCATTGACATACAAGTTAAAGCTAAATGTGTTTTTAGGTCAACATGGTTTTCCCTGGTTTTTCTGTGACTGATCTGCGTTCTCAGGAGTATTTTTGGCCACATAAGAATGCTTCATCGGTGAAGAACAAACAATAAAAATGTGTTTTTTTTAGCAATTTATTTGCCTGGTTTTTTTAATTAAAATAAACAGCACTTTGGGATACATCAAATACGATTTTGAGCAGACTGAAAATTAATAGTTTTAGAATGCATAAACTTTTTTTTTTTTATTTCAACAAAAGAAGGGATTTCCATACATCTTATTGAACTGCATATGCACTAAAAAGTTAAAAATTGCATCAATTGGCAACATTTCTGTAATATGCTACATCTAAACATATTAGTTTTTATGAAATTAAATTATGTTGTGTAAACCATGAACTCAAAATTGTTATTGATGAAAACTAACAATTTTAAATGTAAAAATAACTAACCTTTTGTCAGTTCATGCAGATTTTCCCTTTCTTTTTTAGAGTATAACACAACTATAGATTTATATGCAAAAGGAAATATGTAAAAATATTTCTTTAATTAAAAAAAACGGTTTAACCATGCAATAACAGACTTCTAGAGAATAATTTGAAAACTCTTAAATTTAAAACAGAATAAAATCTGCCAAAAAATTAGTCTTACCAAAAATATTTATTTAAAAAAAATAGTCAAAAAAGGCAGATTATGTTTACAATCGATATAGTTTCTTAGTAAGATTAGCTTTCTTTTTTTCATATTTGTTTTTCTAAATGCAAAATTTTAGTATAGTTGTTAATTTGACAGATTAATGATAGTAATGTAAGTGAATAAATTAATAAAATATATTTTTTCATTTATTTTCTTTCAGCCTTTTTACTTTCTACAGGCAGGTGTACTCTAAAAACTGTTTTTTAAATTTTGTTACCTGTCAATTTATTGTGATTAAAATCAGTCTTTTTGGTTTTCTGACAAAAATATTAATACAAATGTTGCAAACATGTAGTTTTGTGTTGTACATCAATACAGTTTTTCTTTAATCCTCGTTATTATAGTTCAAAAAACAACAGTCACAAGCAAATTTTTCTCTTTATTGAATGAAACATAGACTTTTCTGCATTTGTACTATTTAACAGCTTGGAAGATATAAAAGACATAAGACCATGCTACATGAATGTTATGCTAAATGGCTGCAGGTTACTTGTTAATGTTAAAACAATAGGATTTAGCTACATACAGTAGGTATACAATCTGTACAAATGTTACCAGGTTCACAGTTATGTGTGTTACAAAAGGATGCAGAATCAATGGTGGATGAACAACAAACATGAAAACTATCTTTTTATGGTCATTTATTACAGCTAAAGTGAAACAAATGTGACAGGGTGCAAACTTTCTGACTGATTTGCTTGCATTAATTGAGTTCGGGAGGGTATGAAAGCACCCTCATGATCGTCGCATGATTAAAAAAAATGTGCCGTTTTTCCGACTTAATTGGAAAAAACAAATACCAGCTCTAACTAGGTCACATGTCTGCTTTGGTACTTGCAGGACCGTTCCTAAAACATCCCCTTCTTTGTAAATAAATTTGCAAAATAAGCCCTGACCTTACAGCTAAGATTTGATGCCTGAATTGAAGGAGCTGTGTGGAAGCTTTGGGGAAACTAATTGGATGCAACTGATGTCTTGTCCTGTGATCGATGGAAAGACCATGGCTCCCTGATTAATTTTAACTCGATTTGGCTTTTAAATCAAGAGCAAAATGAGCTTTTGTATTTATTTCTGGTACCGTGCAGTTTGTGCCTGTCTGAACCATCTGCCCCCTTGGTTTCCGTCCTCTCTGGTGCCAGCTGGAAAACAACCTGAGCTATGGAACCGTTTGTTGAGGAGCACAAAAGTTGCAGCTTCAGCTTAAATCTTTTACACCAAATTCATCGAATTGGTGCACTCCTTTCATTCTACAGCAGAGGGTGTTAAACTCCTCTTTTTACAAGCAAATGTGAATAAAAGCTTTATATTTTGTGTCTTAAATGCACTTCTCTAATAGTTTCTTCACACACTACATTTCCCACAATCCTCTGCTACATCTTAACGAGTATAATAATAGTTTATTGAGACTTGAAATAATGTTTTTTTTTTCACAGTAATTCAGGCAGTGATTGTTTATCTACATGTTTAATCAGGGAGATAACAAAAATGGTGGATTTTGAGATCTTTTTTTGCCTGTAGAGTCACACTTGTACCATGGCTTATTTGCTACAAACCCTTAAATAATGGCCCTACAAGAAACCTTTAAGAGGCTTCTGTGCTTGACACTTAAATGCTAATAGACTAAAAAAGGGAAAAACATACCTGGCGGATTAAAGCAAAGTGAAAACTAGGACAACTGCCGATGGAATAAAAGGAAAAACAATAGTCGATGGATACTCAAAAATATAAATACAAAGTAGAAGACTTTTTTTTTTTCACCCCCTGGCACCTCATTCCTGGTATGTAAAAATCCACACTATCTTGCACACACACCCTAAAACAGAGTGCAGAATTATTTTTTGAAACGCAGAGTCACTGAGACACCGAAAGTGATCCGAAGCGAGGCGGGGTGCTCCTGAGGTGCAGGGCATGCGTGTGAATGAGGTCACTACGGTGGCTCGTCCAGGTGGGAGAGAGCGGCGTGGACGTTGCCCGCTCCGTGTCCCTCTCACGCTCTCCTCCACATCAGTCACGTCCTGGTCTTGGCTGTGGGTCTCCCAGGCGTCGCTCTTGTTGCTCCAGCTAAAACGACGGGACACGAAAAGTTAAATTTTCTAGTTAAAGCAGAATTTTTAAATCAATAAAAGAATATTTCATACTAATTTCATATAAAGTTTGCATCTCATTATATCCCGGCCCCCCCTAAACCCCCCCCCCCCCCCCCCAATTTTCTTTCCTGTCTGGTCCCAAAAAAAAAAAAAAACATGCAAACTTAATATAAATTAATTTTAGCATAAAATACAAATATACTCTGCGTGTCAGAAGATCACTAACCCCGGTTGGGACGGTAAATTCTGTAACACAAGAGGCTCTCAACGCTTTTCTGTTTGGCGGCTGTTAGATGGGACAAGTTAAAAATTAAAGTTTGCATCTAATTGAGTTGCATACTTTTATTTGATGCAATGAAGCTCCAAAACACGTGTCAAAGTCGAGGCCCGGGGGCCGGATCTGGCCCTCCAGGTGATTATATCCGGCCCTTAGATAATTTTAATTTACTGTTATTAACGGTCCAATGTTATGTTGCACTTATTTCTAACTTGTATTATTTTTGACAAAATATATTTATATGGAGAGTAAACTATTGAAAGTTATTTGAGGTTTAAGTTGATTTTTTCTGGAAAAATATTTCTGCCTTTTTATCATTCATAATTATGTAAAAAAGTTAGGATATTAAAGTTTCAAAAATGGATATTCTACTAGCTTTTTAGACTATTTTGGCATTTACTGAGGGTTTTTGGGCTATTTTGGAGTTTAGCTAATATTTCAAATACACGCTAGCTATTTTGGTTAATTTAGATTTATTTTTTTTAGGCTGTTTTGGAATTTAGCAAATATTTCAGCTACATGTTAGCTGTTTTCGGTAATTTAGGCTTTTTAAAGATATTTAGGCTATTTTGAAGTCTATTTTTTCAGCAACATGCTAGCTGTTTTTTTTAGTTTATCAATTTCAGCATCTCCAGCTATCGCCACTGACATCTTCACCGGCCAAATCCATCTTACAGCATTCACACTAGCATTATCGTGAGTAATGCTACATATGTAGTTCATAATTATGTTAAAAAGTTACAGTTTTGTAGGTTTAGTTTTCAATAAATGTTTATCTTGTTCAGCTTGGGACATAGGGTGTGTTTTTGGCCCCTTCTGCAATTGAGTTTGACACCCCTTCTCTAAACACATGAAAACTTTCACCGTCTCACACATTTTGGCTCACTCAACACTAGGAAAAAAACAACCGCTCCTCTTTGAAGCTCTCTGTAATTTAATCTTACAAATGCATATTCCGACATGCTTTCCTGACTCCATGCTGAGCCCCTGATGGAGGAAAAACAGGAGGGAGCAGAGGAATCATAATCAGCCTTTCAGCACAAGTTCATCTGCCCCTCGCACACCACTTCTCCTTTAAGACCCTGGCCTACAAAGACTGGGTCAATGGCGGCATTCCTACTTTGATATCAAAGGTAACCTGGTTACTCAAGGCCCGAACAAAAGCTTTTTCATCTGGGCTGTGAGCAAATCTCCTCCCCTACTCCCTAATAAATGTTGGGCCCACTGATGTAAAAAAAAAAAAAAAAAGTCTGATGGTTTGGAAAATGTCTCACCTGCTCATGACGCTGCTGTGAGCTCTGTGGACAGAGGTTCGATCTCCTTCACAGCTTCCTCGATCACCTCGATCACCTGCGCCATGACTTCCGCACACTTGACTGAGGACTTGCTTCCTGTCGTGTCTGTGTCTTGGCTGCAGCCAGCAGCTTCTTCTGAGCCTGGCACTTGAGGTTCCTCTGACAGCGACGACAGCTTTTTTATTCGCGGAGGGTTCTTCGCAGACGGGCTGCTCTCACCGTTCAGCTCAGAGGTTACTTCTACTTCGACTGGAGGCTCCTCGACCTCCTCCGCTTCCTGCAGGACCACTTGGATCGGCATGTGGATGGCCTTTTTTTCCTCAGGCTGTGTTTTCCCACCATCACCAATCTTTCCGACTTTTTCCTCAACAACAGTTTCTTCACTTACTTTGATTTCGGCCGTCTTCAAACGCTTTTCCTGTTTCTTCTCCTTCCCTACGCCTTTTTCTCCCTGAAGAGTCTCGATCACCTCGATCGGGATACTTTCAGTGACTTCTGTGGCAACACAAAGTTTCACAGGTGCTTTCTTTACTGGTTTTTTACACAAAACAGGAGAAGGAGTGTCTGTGATGACCACCGGCTCGGTTGCGACCTCAACCTCCTTCTCTCTTGTGGCTATTGCCTTAACTGGTGTTGGAATGAGGCCTCCTGGCTTGTCAGCGTTATTACCTTGAGACCTATCTTCTGACACTTTGCCCACAGCATCTTGAATGACAGTTTGGGCAATCTCCGCACTTCGATTCTCTATCTCTTTGTCCCGCTGGACATCTTCTTTGACTTTCCTTGACATCTTTTTCGCTGAGACGGTGGTATTGGACATTGATGCTTTACTCACTGATGATGCTGCTCTTTCCTCGGGGGCGACAAGAACAACCGTATCCATCATAACAGCGGTTTCCTCGCTCGGCACAATTGCAGGGACGGCTTTTTCGCCCCCCTTTCGGTTGTTGGATGTTGCCTCGTTTGCTACGACCTGGACCATTGCCCTCACTGGGGTGTTCTCTCCGGTAGCAGAGTGCTTTTCTGTGCTCACATGCTTTTCCTTGGTTACCAGGGTTACCTCAGAGACTTCTGCGCTCTGGGAGCAGGGAGTGGTTTCAAGGGTGGGTGAAATGTGATCGACTGCCATCGCTTTAGGGGAGTTCTGCTTCAGCGTGACGGGCTGGATGACCTCAGAGTTTTCTATGCTGACGACTCCAATCTTCTCGATCTCCGATTCAAAGCTCTCTCTGGCGGCTTGAATATCTGCGCCCTCAATGGCTAAGTCTTGTGCAACTTGCTCAAGCTCAAGGATTTGAACTTGGTGGACGTGAGCATTGAACACGGCGTCCTCCGAGACAGTAGCCTCCTCCACAGCATCTGACTTCTCTTGCAAAGCCAGCTCAGTGGTCTGAGCGCTTTTGAGAGCCGGTGCAGACTCTACAGTGGGCTCCACGGGCTGCTCCACTGGAGGATCCGCGGACTCCTTTGTCTCCAGGCCGACGCTGATGGCTGTAGCATCAGAACGCTTGTGTGCCTCCAGAAATGTTTTTGTCGTCGACTCTATATTATCTGTTTCAGGTTCTTGTTCAATTGCAACGGAGGCTACATTTACTGGTGGATCTTCAACAGTCACACAGGTCTGGAATGGCACTTCAGTGATCTGGGGCTTGATACGACCCAACATTTCCACTGCACTCTCCGTCTCTGGGCTCTTGGGAACAGGAGAGGTTGAGGCATCCGGGGCTGGAGTGATCGGCTTCACCTCAGCAGTGGACAGCCTGCGTCCCATGTTTCCTCGATTTGGTGGCGGTACTATGTCATCGTTGTCATCCTCTGTGTTGTCGGTGTCAATTGACTTTGGTGTGGCGGCGTTGTCTGCCTCTTCTGTGATATCACTGAGCTGATCACGTCTATCGTCAGCGTCTTCAACAGAGGCTGGAATCCATGATGGGGTTCTGTCTTCTGCCGAGACTTTGTTCTGGACTTCAGCTGTCTCCTCTGGTGATACTTGCTCTGCTGGAGCTTGATCGTCATACTCTGACAGAGGAACCACAGCTGGGGTTTCAGAGTCTTCCTCTGGCTCTGGTGAGGGCGGCTTTTCAACCACCTTTTTCTTGCGCCCAGGGAAAAGCTTTTTTAGAGAGAAGGAGGACTCGTCTTTTGGTGCTTCGGCTTCTGGTTGGACTTGTTCAGTGGAGCTCTCTGGCTTGACCTCGACTTTGGGCTTGTTTTTTATTGCAACTAAGCGTTTCAATGTGGCCCAGGGGGATTCTCTGACTGGGGGGGCGCTCACTGGTTCAGGTGCTGGGGCAGCTGCTGCTTCACTCTCAGTTTCTTGGGGAGTGACGGCAGCAGGTTCGATTTTCTCCTCTTGCCCTCCTCCTTCTTCTGCTGCTGCTGCTTCTGCTGCTGGAGCTTCGTCTTCTGCTTTGGTCTCATCATCGTCAGAATCAGAAGTCTTCCTTGTCCTCTTCTTGGGTCCACCCATACACATCAGAGCCTCCCAGGAAACAGATGTGTCCATTTTCTTTTTGGTCTCCTCTGTGCTGGTGGTTAGCTTCTCCGAGTTGTCGGTCTTTGGCTCTTCTTCGGAGGCCTTTTCCTCCTTCGTCTCCTCTTCATCACCCTTTTCTGCTAACGGAGCGCTCTCAGAAGAAGACAGCGTTGCTGATTTGGCTGGTTTGTCACTTGTGCCTTCATCTTCGCTGTCAGATAATCTTTTTGCGTGCTTCTTCGGAGTTACCAGCTTCCTAAAGGAGGCGATGACGCTGTCCTTTTTCTTCTCACCGTCAGATGCAACTTCACCTTCAGTTTCTTGGCTGGACTCGTTCTGATTACCCTCTGTGACGGGTTCTCCGGTTGCAGGGCTCTCAGGAGAAGAGGGCCCGCTTTCAGCTTTTGGGCCTTCTTCTGATTCTGTGGAAGACTGAAGTTGTTCACCAGCCTTCTCACTGGAATCAGTATCTCTTTTGCCCTTCTGTCTCTTTGTTGAGAGTTTCTTTAAGCCACTTCCAGTGAAGAGTTTCTTCAGAGGACTTCCATGAAGCTTTGTCTTCTCCTGTGAGGATTGCAACTCCGCCTCTGAGGTCACCTCTGCTGGTGCCGCGTCGTCTGTAGTTGCAGCTTCTGCCTTTTGGTCCTCTGGTTTGCTTTCATCTGTAGTTTCTGTGGGAGACGAGGTTTCAGCCGGAGCTTTTGTGGCTGTGTCTGATTTTTCTTCTTTTGGAGGGGTTGTCGCCTCTTTTTTTGGCTCAGATTGTTCCTCGACTGGAGTAGCCGACGCCTCACTCTTGACTTCCTGCTCCAACTCAGCATTCTCCTCCTTGGCTTTCTCTTCCTTTACATCATTTTCCTCCTTTGCTTCAGCTGTCTCGTTTGCTTTTGCTGCCTCCTCCTCCTCTTTCATCCTCTTGAGGCTGCTTTTCTTTCTCAGGTTAGAAAAGAGTCCAACAAAGAAAAGCTTCCTGAATGGCGATATGGTCTCCTTAGGTGTGGGAGGGGTTTCGCTTTCCTTCTCGGCTTCTTCTGTCTTTGTTTCCTCTGTCTTTGCTCCTTCTGCCTTGGCTCCTTCTGCCTTGGCTCCCTCTGCCTTGGCTCCTTCTGCCTTGGATCCTTCGATGGACGCTTCAGCAGAAGTACCATCGGGGGTTTCTACCTTTTCTGTTTCTTTAGATGTTGATGCCTCCTTTTCTGTTTCCATTGTCTCTGTTTTGCTGTCCTCCTCTTCGGTTTCAGTCTCCTTCTCCTTTGCCGGTTCGTCCGTTTCACTGACCTCCTCTCCGTCTTTGTCTTTAACCGTCAGCAGCTTCACAGGGTCTGTTTCCTCACTTTTATCCTTCTTAACTGTGAATTTCAAGCCCACAATGGTAAAGATTTTCTTGAAGCCAACTTCACCTGCGTCCTCTCCTTTCTCCTCTGTTGACTTTACTTCTATGGAAGATAGACTGTTTCCCTCTGGGGACTCCTTGTCCAGTTTCTCCCCATTCAGCTGGGGAGTCACTTCATCTGGGAGGGTGTCCATGTTCTCTGGCATCTCCTCTTTCGGAGCCACCGTCCCACCATCCGGCTGGCCGACTGAAATGAAAGGGAAGAAAGAGGTTTCTGTGAAATGCTGATTCAATTTTATGAAATCAGTTGATTACTTGTTCATGCGGTCCTGTAACGCTGTGCCGCAGAAGCACCACTTATGATGTTCACATGACGTTCATACAAAGTTACGATTTACAGCGTTCATTTGAACAAATTAAAGAACCAATTAGGAAATCAAATCACTTGCATCCAGCATAAATTCTGCTATGTGGTTAAAACTTTTGAGAATCAAAAGTAAAGTTATGTCAAACAGAAGTGTGAATCCAACTTTGTGGATTTGGCAATTTGAGGCAATCAAATATCTGTTTGGACTAACACATTTCCGTCAGATGATGCAGATTTCAACTCATTCGTTTGCTCTGATCCGCACACCAGCTGCTTTAAAACCCACATTTAAACTATTACCGAGCAGTCACTCCTTGCTAGTCAAACATTTTCCTGTCAAGGATTGCATTTAAAGTTGAGATAACAGACACAAACCACACATACAACACGTTTATCCACCACGTCTGTCTGTGTTTTGACAGAAGGAGGCGTGGGGGGAATTATGGCCCGCCAGATGCATTGCAGTCTGGGAAAACCTCACATCTGATAGCCATGGGCTCTCCAAAAAAAATTCCCCAAATGTTTTATGTCTAAGTATCAGCTTACAGGATTACGCACAAAGAAACATATCTGCCGTTTTAAGGCATGCAAACTGTGGGAACCACTCCCAAGCTGCCACTGAACAGCAGGGCAGCACAAACACAACTAGAAAAGTTGCATTACTTGCGATAATGCTAGTTGTGATGCTTTTGGCTGCAAGTAGTCACTGAAAATGGTGACACAATTTACTTTAACCACTGAAGGAATTTACTGAAAATGCAAAAGCTATTTGGAAAGTGTAAAATTCAACTTGAAATGTTGTTAAAGAGCTATAGAAGAGTTCTAAAATGTACCTAAATTTCAGAAAATGTTGTCGTAAAATTGCTTAAAAATCCCTAATTCATACAAACTTTGCCAAAAAATATTTTTAGTGTGTTGCTTAAATATGAGCTAATCTTCAAATTAGCTGAAAACCCTTAGATGTCAAATTAGCCAAAAAGCTAGCTTGCTTGCTTAAATATTAGCTAAACTCCATAATAGCCTACAAATCCTCAAACTAAATCAGCCAAAAACTTTAGCCTATTGCTAAAATAGAACTCTAAACTCTAAATTAGCCTATAAAAACATCAGTAGATAACAAATTAGCAACAAAACATTGGCATGTTGCTAAAATATTAACTAAACTCCAAATATTAAAAACCACATTAGCCAAAAACGTTAGCTTGTTGCGAAAATAGAAGTTAAACCCTAAATTAACCTATAAAAACCTCAGTAGATAACAAATTAACCAAAATGTTTAGCATATTGCCAAAATATTAGCTAAACTCTAAATTTGTTTGAAAGTTACTATAAAAGATTAAAACATAATCCATGAATTAATTTAAAGTCTTTTTGCTAATCTACTTAAAATTGCTAAAAGTCTCACAGAGTTTTTACGTGTCGAAAAACGTTCTGAAAGGAGCAGAAGAATCACTTAAGTGTGAATTCTCACCAAGCATTTACACAATGAAACATATTGGGATGAATGTTAATTATGCAAGTAAATCTCTTTAATTAATGAAAGCTGTTGGCTTACACAAAAATGTATGACTTGAATCCCACATCTGCCGGCATCATTTTCCTAAATTACAAAGCTGCATTCCAGGAAAATTAAACCATAGAACAACTCACTAAATGTACAGACTAGCCTAAATTAACTTAATTCTTCGGATTTAAACAAAGGAGAAGATCTGAATGAAGACACGCCCGCTCTGGGGTGGAATCCGAGCAATGCCTCACACCCCATTTTTTAAAGAAAATTATTTTAGGAAGCTCTAAATATAATCAGAGTGTGACTTCCAGGAGATCCGAGGAATGTTTATTTGTTTTTCATTCACGCCCCGTCTTGTCTCCGGCCGTGCTGCATTCAAAGCAAACAATACAGGACCCCCCCCTCTCCTTAAAATAAAGTCCCCTTGACCCACATTCCACCACAGCAGGATGGATAGTCGTCCCCCCACTCCCTGGCTGAAGCATACACAAACATAAAAGCACAATAGACCGGGCCTTTTCTGCTCTTTGAAAATAAAGAGTTTCTAATTTATGATACAGAAGTTTAGTAACTTTCTCAAAGCAATAAAAGCTTCTTATTGACTCTACAGCAGGGGTGTCAAATTCAATTGCACAGGGGCCAAAATCCAAAACACACCTTAGGTTGCGGGCTGAACAAGAGAAACATTTATTTTACACTAAAACTACATTTTTAAAACTATCAAACTGTAACTTTTTAACATAATTCTGAGCTAGATATATAGCATTATCTGTGATAATTCTAGTGTGAATGCTTAATTTTATCACTAAAGATGCTCAAATTGATAGTTAGCTGATAGCTGAAAATGCTAAAGTTGATAGCCAGCTAAAATGTTAGCTGAGTGCCAAAAAACAACAAAAAAGCTACCATGTGGCTGAAATATTAGCTAAACTCCAAAATCTTAGTAAATGCCAAAATCTAGCAGAGCCAATTTTTAAAACGGTAACTTTTAACATAATTATGAATAATGAAAATGCAGGAATATTATTCCAGAATAAATCAATTTATACCTTAAATAACTTTCAATATTTTACTCCCCATAACAATATATTTTGTCAGAATTATACAAGTTAGAAATAAGTTCAAGATAACATCGGGCCATTAATAATGATAAAATATAATTACTTGAAGGGCCGGATCTGGCCCCCGGGCCTTGATTTTGACACATGTGCTCTACAGCCTTGGGTTGGGGGGTGGGTCGGGGGCGCAGAAACTTCCCAGAAGCAGGAAAACTCAGAGTGTGTGGGAGTTGCGCATCACCCTCCTAATGAAAGAGGAGTCCTGTTGATTTAACAGGCATCTTTCTCTCGGCTTTTTGATCTCGGGCTCCCTGCTTCTTCTTTGAAACGCACAGCTGTTAACATCTTTCAAGTCCTAGTTCTTTTTTTGAAAAAGCCGGGGTACAAGGGGGTGACAGGGAAAGCATGGACGAGATGGGTGGGGCGAGTCACTTCACAGGGTGTCACGTATCGCTAGTTAAAATTCCCCCCCTCTCTCCGCTGGAGATGGGCAACACTTGGAAGCCAAAAACCGATTGTCTCCAGTGATGCCAGATAACGTTTCCGTTGTGTGTTTGGTTTGGGGGGGTCGGAAGAGGCAGTTGGACTTTTGAATAGCTGCTATTCTTTGAGCAAACCTTTAAACAAATTTATGCAAATCCTTGACATAGTTTCTGCAGTTTGGACTTTCAAGACAAAAGTGGTCAGTTAAAAAAAAGAGGAGAACCCCCCCCTGCCCATTCAACAGACAAGACACCCCCTTTCTGTCTCCAAGGTGTGGTCTCTGCGACTGCAGCGGGGGACAAACCAACAGTTATTCCCTCATTTCAGACAATATCCGACTATTGAATCAGCAGGAAAGGGGTCGAAACCATCACTCCCAGCTGGAAGTTATGAGGAAGAATCTGTGTTGGAATGCAATTGATTTAACATGACACCCCCGCCCCCCCTTCCCTTCCCCTCTCTGATTAAATTTAATAACCCCCACTGGGAAATAGGACGCTTAATTTGATAAAACACCTCACATGATGGGATGCTGCCTCAGATGGAGAGTTAAATCAGCTGCAGGTCAACTTTTGGGACTTCTGATGTACATTCAAAGATCGTCTGACTTCTCACCCCACCACCCCAAAAAAAAAAAAAAACAACGCCTTCGACTGAAACCACTCATCCGTAGTGCTCATTCACCAACCACAAAGCCTTTCAACCACACCCTCAGGACAACAATGCTTCAGGCTGTTGTTTTGGACTCATATTAAATTGTGAAAAAAGCATACAAGCACACTAAAACAACAATATTAATAATAATTTACAATTTCTTTTCTGTTCTTACCTGTTAAAGTAATTGTTCCAAGCATTGAGAGGCTGATCCTTTACCAGAATGTTGTAAAAGATGCACAAATATGCAGCTAACTACAAATACCAGAGGTATCCTTTCTTCTCCTCAGCACTGATTTCGTTTTCTTTTCTCGGTCCCCTGTCCTAAAGACCAAACTCGGCCTCCAGCGCTCCTCCGTCAGCCTGCAGAATGAGCTGAAAGAGAGTTCCACTCTCATTTCAACACTGACACACATGTCATTGAAGGACCACCCCTCGTCCTCCCACCTCCGCTGCCTTTCTTCAGCTGTTCTGAATGACGCCCCCTCCCCTCCTCCGAGCTCCTACCGCCTCTCTTTCCTCCCTCAGACCTCCTCATCCACCCCCTGGGTGAATACAGTGCATCATCCCATAAACTCTGCAAACGGAGTCGCTTTTCAATCCCAGAACAATCACTCTCATCCTTTAACATTCTACACGTCCAATGTCTGGAAAATTTCTACCAACCTTCAGGCTCCTGTCATAAAATCAATCACATGCGACCCCCAGAGCTTTCTAAGAACCACAATCTCTTGATTGTGATTGGCTAAATTACATTATTAACTGTTGTCAAAGTGTGACTGTTGAACTTCAGACACTGACGGGCTGTTTTCGTGGTCTGGTTTGTACATCTGAATAACTGTTTGTCGTATTTTCCGGTTCACATGGCCTAAATTTAGTAGTTTACAGTGAATATTTAAGAGTGAAAAATATGCAAAATTTCATGTGAACCCAGATTTAATGTTGACAAAAGCTCTTGTTAAGGAGAGACTTTTTCTTAGTTTTATTTCTAGTCTTCACCTATGAAATTCAATATTTTTGGTAAAAAATGCATTTGGCTGTAATTCTGTTCTATGTGAAGAAAAATATCTTGTTGCAAAAAAAAAAAAAAAAAAAAATGTTCCTTGCATTTCATGTTAATATAATCAACTTTGGCTTGCTTTCACCCCTGCCTTGGGTAACTAAAACCAAAAACCAGGGGTAGGCATAATGCAGCCTGTTAAACCAGGGTCCCCAAATCTTTTCTAGTGAAGACCACATAACTATTTTCTCCTCTGATGTGGGGCGGGGTCAGTTTGTAGGCTAACAGAAAAAGTATAACAATCACAGCCTGAACATAAACATTTATGGTTTCCCAGAAAGCCACGCATAGCCAAATTTTTATTTATATTAATTTTTGCAATCTTTATAGGAAAAAGAAATACTAAAACATTTTAAAAACTAGATATATAGCATTACCTACGATAAGCTGAATGTGGCCAGTGAAGATGCTAGTGCTAATAGCTGAAGATGCTGAAATTATTTACTAAAAATGCTGAAGCTGAGAGCTAAATAAAATATTAATGAAATCCCAAATTAGCCTGAAAAAATTAGTCAAATTTAGCCAAAAACAGCTAGCATGTAGCTGAAATATTCGCTAAACTCCAAAACAGCCAAAAATACCAGAGGAAACTTGGCCACAACAGCTAACATGCTGCTAAAATTTTATCTAAATGCCAAATTAGCCAAAAAAAGTAAAATATTGAATTTAACCAAAACAACTACCAAGACTAAAATATTAGCTAAACAAAAAATTAGCCTTAAAAATTGAAAAAAGCCTAATTAAGCCAAAATAGCTTGTACGTGACTGAGATATTTGCTTAACTCATAAATAGCCCTAAAAAACAGTGAAAAATTAAAAATTAGCCAAAGCAGCTAGCATGTAGCTGAAATATTAGCTCAATGCCAAATTAGCCAAAAAAAAAAAAAAAAAAATAAACTGTCACATTAGCCAAGACAGATGGTGTAAGGCTAAAATATTAGCTGAACTCTGATTTAGCCTAAAACTTTGATTACGAAAAAGCCTAAATTAGCCAAAACAGCTAGCATGTGATCAAAGTATTAGCTAAACCCCTAAATATCTTCAAAATCTTTGGTAACTGCCAAAACAGTCGACAAAGCTACCATAAAAAGAGCTGAATATTTTTATTAGCTGAGTTAGCTACATATCTGCAAGTGCTGAAGAGATATGGATGTCCAAAAAATGTAGGGAATAAAAATAATGATGTTAAAGAAATTTGAAAAAAGTGAATCACTATGAATTTTCTTTTCTTGTTCAGACTCTAGAAGGGTGGAATAAAAAGTCACGTTCTATGTAGGTCTCAATCGGCAATTCTGAGGAGTGTGTGGGGGACCGGGCCAAATGTGGAGGCGGGCCTAATCTGGCCCGCGGGCCGTAGTTTGGGGACCCCCGCTTAAACTATTTTATCTGGCCCGTCAAACTGAAAAAAATGATTTTGATGACCTTTTTGTAATCAAAATATTTCGATTATAAATCGATTAATCTTTTTTCAGGCACAGAAAGTTATTCTACATTCATGTAGTGTTATTTTTCCAATCTTCATGTGTGAATTCCAAGTCATTTTTCCAATTATTCCAACACCACAAAAACTCAGTTTGAGTTTTTTTTTTAGGGACATCAACCCATTGGTAAAAATGAAAAAAAAACTCAAAATGTTCTGTTTTAAAACAAATTTTAATCAAGATGAAGGCATGTTTTCATCCAGATCCTGTGTTATTTCTTCCTTTTACGAGTTGAATCACCCAAACACACCACGAATCTGCTCCTGATCCCGCCTTTCTGTCAAATTTTGGAACCTTTTGTGGCCCATGAGTAAAAAAGTTTATCCACCTCTGACTCAAACCAAAAAAAGAAGCAAAGATGTGGTCTAAAAATGCCCTTTCAGAGTCGCTTTCATGGGGATCGGAATAAACCCCACCCAGCTGCTCCGTTTAATTCGCTTTTTGTCTGCGGAGGCCAAAAAAGCAGGAATGCAGATAATTCCTCAGGTAAATACCAGCATAATCACATCTGTCACACTTTTGCATTGTCCCACAGGAATGTGTGAGCCCCCATACAGAAAAGCTCCAAACCTGGTGATAACAGCCGCAATCAAGTATTCCCCTTAAAGCAACCCCCTCCTTTCTACTCCCAATGCATAACATTTACCTTACAGACAGTGAGAGCTCAAATGACAACGAGCATGTGTTGATTGTGTGGAGGGGATTTCAGATCACATGCAGATGGGTTTTTCATGAATCCTCCAAAAGGCCCGAGTATGAGAAAAACAATGTGTGTGTGTTAAATCCCGGGATGCAGCTACAAATCTAATAACAGATTATATTAGGTCAAACGTTCTAGTGGATAACAAAATTATTCTTGATAAAATTACACGTAAGGCCTTCAAATTGTGCCATGGATGTGGAATTTCGGATCCGTCCTCTACCTTTAGCAGCGCCATCACGGGTTTCGGGTCATAAGATTATAATTGTACTTGACATATGCCTTCAAAAAGTTGCAGGAGAATATCTATAGTTGTGGTATGAGAGGCGGATTCTCTGGGTTTTGCTCATTCATGACTCATCCGGTGGGTATTTTACTATCTCCGCTTCATGACTGTGCATTGCTGAGTGGACGGTGAGTCAGCCTGAAAAGAATTTACTCCTTTTCCCGTCAGACTTCCTCAGTCGGTGCAGAGTTCACATTCCTGACAATTCTAAAGATTTTAAATCTACTTTTTTTAAAGAAATAAAACAACAAAATATTTATTGTGTGAATGCATGCGAATGCTTTATGCTATTCATCTTGTCAGAACATTAATGCTTGTACTTTGGTATTCATAAACTTTAGAGCTTTTGAAATATTGAGCAAAATATTCCCCATAGAAAATGAATGTGAAAGTCTTTAAATTTCAAAATTTTAGGTAGATTAGCAACAAGCCTTTAAACATATTTATGGGCCAAGTTTTAATTTTTAATTTTCAAACAATTTGGAGTTTAGGTAATATTTTAGCCACATGCTAACTTTTTTGGCTACTTTTCTATTTACTGGGTTTTTGAGGCTAATTTAGAGTTTAGCTTCCATTTTAGCAACGGGCTAATGTTTTGGACTACTTCAGTTTACCAAGAAATTTTAGGCTATTTTGGAGTTTATCTAATTTATCTATTTTTTGGCTAATTTGGGATCTATTGAGGTTTTTTTAGGCAAATTTACAGTTTAGCTTCTTTTTTAGCAACAGGCTAAAGTTTTTGACTAATTCAGTTTACTGAGGACTTTTAGGTTACTTTGGAGCTTAGTTAGTATTTAAGCAATATGCTAGCTTTTTTTGGCTAATTTGGAGGTTATCTCATTTTTACAACACTAAGTATTGTTTTTCAAAATTGACATGTTTTAGGCACTCTTTCATTGTTCTTTTTTGCAGTCCTCCAGTCAAATTTAACATTTTGCAAATAGCTTTTGCTTTTTCAGCAAATCCCTTAAGCAGTTAAAGTAAATTGTGTCCCCATTTTCAGCAAAAAGCTTCAGCATCTTCAGCGACTACTTTCAGCGAAAAGCATTCACACCAGCATTATCGCATGTAACACATCCTTTCTCGTTATATTTGTGTCAGCTAACACCACTTGTGCTTGGATGCCTTAAAACAAGAAAAGAGCCTTGGATAATCTGCGCCTTCACTAACACAAGCATCAATAAATAAAAGAGTCTTCTGGGATGTCACCAGTGGCAGGGTGGGTGGTTCGATCCACAGCTTTTTGAGGTTTCCTTCAGATGATTGTCTCACCAAACTAAATAGTCTACTATGTTATGAAGGGGGGCCTTTCATGAGGAGCTTCATTCTTCACATGCTGCATTCTTTCAAGCTTCTTTTTTGTCTATTGTAAAGTCAGAATTTAACAGCAAAAGCTGGAACATGAAGAAAGACTGAATTATACATACAGATGTTTTTTATTTCCATTTTTAATTTCAATGGCTGATCAAAACCGCTCATCCCAAGCCTGTTTTGTATCCAAACCACAAAACGGAGCCAGTCTTCACGGGTGGAGTCCCACATATCAAGGGTTGAATCAGAAAAAGTGTGGAGGAATGTTTGAGGTGGGGTCTTCGGTGGCCAGGCGGACAAGAGGGGGTTGGGGTATAGGGTGGGGGCCCTTCTTTTTGTCCTGTAAAGAAGTGAATGACATCATTGAACTGCAAGGAGGAGGACGCCGCCTCAAAGTAGAACGAGACGATACTGGAGGATAAGGGTATAGAAATTGCCAGAGATTTTCATTTTTTGTGTGTTTCTTTGTGTTTTTACAAAAGAAATCGCCACTTCAAGATTTTTAAATCTCCCCCCACCATGGTTTTTCCTGCTTGTCACTGGAAAGATGGATAGGAATGTCGCACAGGAAATGCAGTCAGTTCTTGACATCACCTCTTCCTCTTCCTTCGGCTCATTTCCTCGAGCTACACTCATGTTCTCGGCCTTCTTCCTGGAAGCATTCTCTAACCTTTACACTCCTACAACTCAGTACACATTGTTTTTTTTTTCCAGTAAACCGTTGCACGCAAACACAGCTACTCCAGACTCCTAAAAGGATGCGTTTCAATTTGAGAGCATTTCTTTCACCACACTGTGTTTAGTCTGTCTTTACCATCTGTTCCGAACTTTCCTCTACATTTCTGAGCTATCTGCACCGGCAGTTTGGTATTCCAGTTGTTGCTATACATCATGACTCCCAGTTAAGACAGGAATGTGCAAGTGGTAGAGAGGAGATGCAAAAACTTCTTTTCCTGGAAGTCCACAGAAGTTACTATTTACGTTTTTGCTAAAGCATGATGGGTACATTTATAAAAAATGATTTATTGAAGTTTTTTCCAACCATTTTGGACACTTTGAAGAAAGAATTGTTTATGCAGCAATATTGTAAAAGATGCTGCGACGATCCCAAGGAAGGAGAAAAAAGGAGTGGTTGGCCACATTCTTGCTCCATTCTCTCAGTCCTTTGGAGCGCCTGGGGGAGGTTAGGAGTTGAAGAGGTAGATTTGGTGCCTGATGCCGGGAGGGAAAGACTAAACGAGCGCCTGTAGGAACCGGGAGCAATGAGGAGACTCCATTTCTGTGTTCTCATTTAAGTCAGAGGTCCCCAAACTTTTTCCTGTGTGGGCCACATAACTGTTTTCTTCTCTGATGTGGGGCAGGGGTTGGTTTGGCTAACAGAAAAAGTGTAACAATCACAGCCTAAACATAAAGATTTATGGTTTTTCAGAAAGCCACACAGAGACAAATTTTAAACAATTCATTTCTTCACAGAAAAAAACAATTCTAAAACATTTTTAAACTATCGCATTATTTCAAGACCGGCGATAGATAAATAGCTAAAACCGCTGAAGCTGATAGCTAGCTAAAATATTAACAAAGTGCCAAAATAGCCGAATTATAAATTAAAATTAAAAATTAGCCAAAACTGTTACCATGTAGCTGAAATACAAGCTAAACTTCTAAAATTGCCTAAAAACAGAAAAAAGCCTAAATAAGCCAAAACAGCTAGCATGTATATGAAATATTTGCAAATCTAGGAAATTAGCCTAAAAAACTGAAAAGATGTCTAATTTAGCCAAAACAGCTAAAAAGCTAAAAATTAGTCAAAACAGCTTGCATGTTGCCGAAATATTAGCAAATTTGCCAATCCTAAAAACAAGAAAAATGACTAATTTAGCCAAAATGGCTACCATAAAGCTAAAATATTAGCTAAACTCCAAATTATCCTAAAAAACAGAAAGCTGAAGTTAGTCCAGCTAGCATGTAGATTAAATATTAGCTAATTTATCAAATTGGCCTAAATTACAGAAAAAGGCCTAAATTAGCCAAAACAATAACATGTAGCTGAAATATTAGCAAATTTGCCAAAAAAAACTCGGAAAAAATGTGGTGGAGGGCCGGATCCGGCCCGCGGGCCGTAGTTTGGGGACCCCAGTTTGAGCTTGATGGCAAAAAAAAAATTGATCACAAAGTCAAATTTTGGAGCAGGTTGTTGGGAAGAAAGATCACCCAGACACACAGCAGCTTTCTACACTCACTTAAAAACAAATGAATAAATATAATAAGCTGAGGGATGGGGAGGATTGAACTGAGTGGCTTTCAAGCACTCTAGTTCTTCCTGGATGTTTCCTCTGGGATTCTTCCTTCCCCTACGGAGAGGGAGAAGTCAATCTGACATCTTACAGCGAGATTTGATGCACACCTACATCTAAGTATTTATTTTTTCCTTCTGGAGAGGAAACAGAACAACAGCAGACAAAACCAGGAACTTGCGAGCCATAATTGCGAGCTGAAATGAGCACTGTCAGCTGGAATGTGAAAGCAAAGTGGGCTGAAATCCAAGAGGAGCGCTCCAGCGGCTGGACCGTGTTATGAGCGCCGAGCCTTATATTACTGGCTGAGATCAGACGGAGCTTAAGTGGAGGGTGAGGTCCCTTCCACAGGCATGATGAACATTTTGGCAATTATGTGCGTCCCCGGAGTGAGTGAGTAGATCTTGGAATCAGCGCCAGCAAAAAAAAAAACAACACAATGCATACGGATGGGAATGCATGCACCCGTGCAAACCTCAGAAATGCACAAAAGATATGAACAAAAACCCTGCATAATTAAAAAAAAAGAGACATAACTTTTGTTTTAAAAACAACCAATATGAAGGTGCAAACTCTAAAAATAAGAAACTATAGGCAAGAAAAAATAAGAGGAAATAGCTTCAAACTACGCATATAGATTGAAATATTATAATAAAGCAAAAAAAAAAATCTATCTGTGTAAAGTGTGTCATCTCATCCGTTTGAGTCCATCTGTGCTCTGGCCAGTAAATTACATCATATGTGAAGTCATGTGTGGGACTCCCATTGCAGCTGCAGACACACACACCCCACGCTGCAACTACAAAACCTTCAAACACAGGAACACACGCACAAGTTGTTCTAGGAAAGAGCCAAAACCTGCTAATTTCTAAATAAATTCTAAGTTTTGTCAAATAATTCAATAAAACAGATCATTTTGATTGTTGCATTTGGATTTGTTACTGTTTGAATATTGAATATGAAAAGCTTCAGTGTAGCTGTTATTGAAGTAAGAAGGATTTCAAGCTAAAACAGCACAAATAAATAGTTAGTTGCCCTTTTGGTTCTCTTGACATACAATCTGGTTTTGCTCAAACTGTTAACAATATTCCGGTGGATCAGTTTAAGTCAGTGTTTCTTATCAAAACTGGTCTTTAAACACTCTGAAGACATTGTGTGTTTGCATTTTTGTCAGGCTTTTGATGTGCTCTTGTTTTTTGTCTCTTGCTATCATCCAGATTGGCCTTTCTTCCTGTCTCCCACAATGCATCACTGTCTTTATCAGGGATGACGGGCAGCAGGGCAGCTTTGGATATGAAAGCTGTATTTTTCACTCCTCTTTGTCTATTCTCTATCTCCTTTCTCCTTCACTCCCCTGCATTCTTTGGATCTGTGACCTTGTAGGTCTTTCACAACTTCTGATGTGTTTTTTCTGCTTTTAATCTTTGGTTCCTCTCATAGACCGTTTAATAAGAATTAATAATAAAGCTTAGAATAGAATTAGAAATAGAATTAATAAAGCTGATAACTTAAATCTATGAAGCTGATAGCCAGCTAAACATGCCATATTAGCCTGAATAGCAAAAAAAAAGAGAAAAAATAAAAGCTGAAATTACCCAAAGCAGCTAGCATGTAACTCAAAAAATAGCTGAGCTTCAAAATAGCCTAAAAAACTGGAAAAAAAAAACATATAAATTACCTTTTTAGGTTGGGTACAATTACGCCAAGTACAGTAACTCTTGCTTCAAAGCAAAAAGAAACCTTTGGTTGTCATGTTCATAAGGTGTTGGCACAATCCTAACCTGAGTTTTGACTATTACATAGGACTAATGCAAGGGTGTTAAACGGATGTTGAAAAAAAGTAGGTTTCTAGCCCATTCCTGTAGTGAGTTACAGTTCTTTAAAGAAATGACCGCAATGCACAATTCTACCACTAGGGGAAGCAAAGGAAATGCTTAACCGGCATAACATGAGATCAAAAAATAATTATAGTGAATAATGTAGTAATAAGCGATTAGACTACTAGGGTGGTTGATGCTTTTCTTTCCAACTGAGAAATAAATAAAACAAAAATAAAGTTGACAATAGGTTATTTTGCTAATATGTTCCTTCTCCGGCTCACTTGAGATCAGATGCGTTGAATGTGGTTTGACACCCCTGGACTAATGGGTTGCAGGTCATAGGTTGCAATAGAATGTCTCACAATTGACACACTTTGTTTCGCACTCACAACACATTAGTGCCGTGAAATACCTCCACCAGCGCCAGAGAACAAAACCAGAGAAATCACAGCAGATGAAATGGACTTTTGGCATCAGCAAGCTGGAAGTATTAAGCATAGATAAGGCTTTGTCAGTTGACCAATTGATTAGAAGCCAGTTTTTCCTGGTCATACTGGTCGGGCATGTTCTCACCAATACTTGTTCTTTTCCAAGTAGGAAAGTTAGCGAGTTAAACAAGTCTGACAGTTTTTGGAAAACTAAAGTCTTTAAAGTCAAATTCAAAGTAAGTACAGGTGTTGTGAATTGTTACTTTCCTCATAGGCAAAGAAAGTTTTTGAAATTTGACCATTGACATGTATATCAATGGACTGATCAACCCCTCCCTCCTGTGTTCCAAATAGGAAGTACCTGCGGGTTGCAAAAACGCCCAAAGAAGTCCCATAGACTTCTAATGAGAAATGGACAGTTATTTCTCAGTCATTTCATGTGAGAACAATCTCTGATGCTTCCATCTTAACATTTTCTTTCTTATTCTATTTTTTTAAAAGATTTTTTATAGCCAGTTATTCAAGTTGTAAACGGACCAATCAGATGCCTCAGTAAAAGCATGTGGCCCCCACTGGCTCCGCCTCCAACATGTGATTGACACATTCTTCCGACTATGGGAGCAGTATGGACTTCAAACAAGCTCACTCATGATTGGTTGACAGTAGTTCCTCTAAAAACGTGACTGGGACTCATCGCTGTCGACAGTTGAAATTGGTTGCAATATGGCGGTAGACGTATCAGGAAATATTGGCGAAAGCTCTGGCCTGATTTCACGAGGGCTGGAGGTAATGAATTTCCTATGGGGGGATCTCAACACTTGTTATGTTATTAACCATCTATAAACTGGACAGTAAATTCACCAAGAGTCACCAAACAGGGCAGTTGGGGGATGACTCCGCCCACAACCTATATGTGAAAATCCATTCAGGGGGGTGGGGCTAGAGATCAGGACCGTTATCTTTACTGGAGCTGCAGATCATGACGCGGGACTTCTGAAACTTACGAGGTCTGACCAATCATGAAATTCAACTGTAATACCTCAATTCAACCTATAAGGGGCAGCACTCAGACATTTCTGCCTATACTTTTACACTCTGATCATCTTTTGATCTATTTTAAAAGCGCTCCCAGTGTCTTTTTTTTTTTTTGCTGTAATTATGCAGAAACCTGCCAAAACCTGTGTTGTTTCCTAGGACTTTCTAGGAGAGCGGTTGGAGTTCATTAGAAAGTTGCCTCAGAGTTGTGGGCGGAGCCATTAGTGTGAATCAACCCCCAAAGCAGGGAGCTTTTGGCCCACCAGGCACAGTTTCTATATATCAAATACACTATTTTTTTTATTTACATGGTAATTTATATATTTTTCAAATAAATAAATTGTTGTATTCATATATGTCCTGCATCATCAGAAAAATTTCACAAAAAGCACCAAAAGCATGATTTTTATCGGAGTTTAAATCTTGTTAAACACGTCAAACCGGTAAATAGGATTTACTTGTTTGTGTACCGAGTCACCTGGTGTTTACTTGGTAAACTGACCCCAAAAACTAAAAGTTGCTGTTCCTTCAGACTTGTTTTTCCTGCTTTTTGACATATTTAGTAAAAATTGTGATGACTTTAGACCTAAAAAACTGTCTTGAAATGAGTCCAATAGAATCCATGTCCTTCATAGTCTTTGCTTTTATGGCTCATCCATGTGGACTAATCTATAAAGATTATACAATTAAAGCAGAAAGATCCACTTAGATCTTCTTTAGTTTATGTCTATTTATGATCTTTTAAATGGTGAAACTAGAAAAAACTGACATTTTAAATGATTAAAAAAAAGAAGAGAGTTGTTGATCATCTCTGGAAAAGCAACTATTTCAACATCACTGTTTTCCACCAGCTGACTCCCTTGTTTCTCTGCTCTGGAGAGGGTATCGGGTTACGCTATGATAGGTCAGAACCGCTCCATTAAATAACTTATTAAATAGGTTATTTGACAGAGTGGTATGTGAGATATCTGTGTGTTTTAAGTAGTATAGGGTTTCTCCTTCCCCTGGGCCAGAACATATTAGAAGTGCACTGGCTGCTTTGTGCGGGGCCCGGGTCAAGGCCTACTAAATATTTAGGGAGGGCGTACACACCCTCGCAGCCATGCCAGACCGGGGGGAGACATGACATGGACAGAAAACAAAACAAACAAACGGAGCTTTAAAGCTGGACATGTGCTGCAAATTAATTCCAGCAGAAACTAATTTTGCACGGCCTGATACTCGTCGATGATTATCTACGACTTTCTTCCAAGAGCAAAAAGAGAATTCTTTAATTTTTCTTCTCCATGATTTATTATGTTTTGGCTTGTTTAGGATTAAATCTGAAACTAATTTGTTTAAAAAACTGATTTTATCACTTTTGGTTTAAACTTCATATTTTTTATCCTGTTAAAGTTACATTAGAGTCTTTACAAAGTCATATATCTTCTAAAAATTGTAAATATATGCGTCATTAAATAAGAGTTCAAGCAGTTTAAGGAAAAGTCCATGCAGGTGTTCCCTGACAGAAGATAAAGGGATCCGTTTGGGATTAATCCCGGATCAAGAAGGCAGGGTTTTCACATCCGCGATTTGACATTTGAAAACCGAGCCGCACACAAACAAACCACATGTCCGCCACTGTTTGGGACAAAATCGCAGACACACAAACACACCCACAGCCCAGCACAAAAAACAGTAGACAAACAGAACAATCACCCTCTGCCAAAGTGTTGTCCTCCGAGGGGCCGTTCAGGCTGGTCATGCTGGAGATCTGACCGTTTTTCTGCAAAAACAGAGAGAAAAAACACAAATTAAGACTATTTTAGCATCTGTGTTATATATAAAAGGGTCTGTTACTACAAGACAAATGTAAATGTATCATACAATCATTGAATATAAGTTGAATAATTAGACAACTTTAAAAAACAGAGAAAAAAACTAAAAGATAATGGTATAAATATACAGAAAAACCAAAAGGAACTTCATAAAAGTGACTTAAATCGAGACATAGGAACATAAATTTTAAATAATTTTAAATTGCATCCCCTTTTTATAACATATTTGCTGATAATTGCATTATTTTTTATCACTTTAAAAAAGTTGTATCATAAATTAAAATGTTTTTCAATTAAAAAAAAACTTTAATGATGTTTAGGTTCTTTTTTGTTTATCAGTTTTTAGATAGCTTTTCATCTTGAAGTGCAAAAATACTAGATAATACTGGTTTTTGTACACATTCATTATATTTTTAAGAAACACATTTACTCAACCAATGTCTACAAGTAATTTAGAAAGTAGTTTCCAACTTGTTCTTCACTGTCTGAGCAAACATTTCTCCACCTCATTGTAGATTATTACCCAGAGTTCCACAGCAGGCCAGCCATCTCCCAAGAAACGTAACTGTGTGTCATTGTATTTCCAGCCATGTTAGGGGGGGGGGAAATTAGGATTGTCCTGCAGACTCGGTTCAAATGGATGTGAAAAATAAGAAAAACTGTTCCCGACTTTTAGTTTCTCACTTAGATGGATCAAACTATCGGAAAAAGTCACAGAGCTTGTTGTTTGAGGGCAGTACTGCCCAAAACAAGCTGTAATAAGAACTAAAAATACATTTTAAAAAGTTATGGAAAGACTTCTGTTTAATCTCTGATTTTCTCCTGTTCATTAGTTTTATTCACTTTTTATAGCTTACTAACTCAAATTAGTTTAATGGATTACTAGTTTAGTTAGGAGAATTTTTAAAAATTTGTAATGTTTGAGTTGAGCCAAGTGGGCCCCATATAATTTAAAAGTGGCAGAAAGTACAAGCCCCAATTGGGTTTGTCTGCAGTTTTTGTGGTGGCCCACCTGTGTTTGTCCACATTGGCTTGAGTGGAACACTCAGTGGGTTAGCTTGCTACACTAGCCAGCCTCCAGGTGGATGTGTAGCGTGCTAGCGAGCTCCGTTTTAGCGAGCTAGCGAGCACCACATTATTGATCTAGCGAGCTCAGCTGTTGCGAGCTCCACTATATTGAGCTAGTGAGATCTGCTGTATGAGCTAGCGAGCTCCGTTTTAGCGAGCTAGTGAGCTCCGTTGTAGGGAGCTAGAGAGGTCCACTTTATTGAGCTAGCAAGCTCCACTGTACGAGCTAACGAGCTCCGTTGTAGGGAGCTAGCAAGCTCCACTGTATTGGGCTAGCAAGCTCCGCTGTACAAGCTAGCGAGCTCTGTTGTAGCAAGCTAGCGAGCTCTGGTATGGCATGCTACGGAGCTCCGTTGTAACAAGCTCCAATGTATTGAGCTAGAGAGCTCTGCTGGATGAGCTAGTGAGCTCTGTTGTAGCGAGCTAGCGAGCTCCACTGCTGTAGCAAGCTTTCCTGTAGCGAGGTAGCAAGCACCGTTATAGGGAGCTAGCAAGCTCCACTGTATTGAGCTAGCGAGCTCTGCTGGATGAGCTAGCGAGCTCCGTTTTATTGAGCTAGCAAGCTCCAATGTAGCGGGCTAGCAAGCCACACTGTATTGAGCTTTTGAGCCCGGCTGTACGAGCTAGTGAGCTCCATTGTAGCAAGCTAGCAAGCTCCGTTGTAGCGAGCTCCACTGTTTTGAGCTAGCGTGCTTCGTTGTTTTGAGCTCTGGTGTATCGAGCAGCTGTTCACCGGGTGGCTGGCTAGCACAGTAAGCTAACCCACTGAGTGCCCACTAAAGTCAATATGGGCAAACACAGGTGGGGCCATCACTTAAACTGGAGACAAACCCAATCGGGGGCCACATTTTCCGCCCACTTTTAAACCATGTGAGGCCCATATGGATTTGCTGGCTGGGAAGAAACTATTCTACACACAAGGACATGTACCAGTGTTCAGTCGTGCAACTATAAAGCGATAAGATTCACAGATTAATCCCTTCATATCAAAGACAAAAACAGGAAAGGTGAAGGTGATTATAATCCGTCTTCCACACATGCAACAGCGTCCTCCCCTCCATCCTTCAACAGCATTCAGCTTTGGCTCAAACAGAGTTCAGTCCTACCCCATTTGTTTCCTTCACATGAAAGAAAAGTGGAGTTTTTATCATCTGGTAGTGTATTTGTGAAAACCCTCAGTCATCTCACGTGCCTCAACCCGCCTTTGTCTCCTTTGCATATTAATGAAACCAGAGTGGGAGCTGCTCCCACTATGAAAAATGCATGCCTCCCTCAACACACACTGAAGGCAAACTATTTGTCTTGCACTTACAGAGCACTACAAACCAGCAATTTGTGGTTTTAATCTTGAATACTTTCAGCATCTCTTGGCAAACAGCGGTTAATCTGGCCACCCAGGATCCATTTTCCCCTCCGATTGTTGTCCTTAAATCTGTTTACTCTGAGATTAAACAGACAAAATCCTAAACATAAATTAGCAAACTATGTTTTTAGCATCGATTGAAAGCGGTTACATTTATTTTCTTTGAGAATATTGACTACTAGGAGGAAGGGGCTTGAGAACTGGAGTTCACATTTCAAAACTGGACTATCTCTGGCTCAAACTTGACTGACAGCAGGACAAAACCAGGCAGCCCCGAGGCTTTGTCCGCTCCAGTCGAGCAGGAAGGAAAGCAGAGCATCTGAGCTTTGGCTGCTAATAAAACTAATGGACCATCTGACTCTGATTCCAGAAGCAAAGGGCAGTTTTAAAAAAAGTGATCAAAAAGAAAGAAAAAGTGCAATAAGAACAGCTGAAAACAAAAACAAAAAAAAGACAAGTTCAGACCAGCAAAGTTTTGAGGATTCGGTTCAGTTGAGCAGAAAACGATAAAACATTTCATCCATTTATGGAGTGCTAACCAGTAAAAAAACATAAGAAAGAAATGAAATTGATGGGACTCTTTTTCTTCTGTTTAATATCTTTTGATCGGATATTATGTGAATATGTTTGTATTTTTTACTTAAATCAAGTGAGGGATAATATATATATTTTACTTGAAATGTACAATGCCTACATCACTTCCTGTTTTTTGCTTTATGGTTTTTGGGTTGTCTTACACTTTAGGTTGTGGGAAAAACAGTTATGAAACACACAAAAAATACAATTAACATAATTATGAACTAAATATATAGCGTTACTGCAATAATGCTAGTGTGAATGCTGTAAGCAGAATTTGGCAACTATCAATGCTGACGCTAATAACTGAAAATCCTGAAGCTGATAGCCAGCGAAAATATTAGCTAAATGCCAAATTAGCCAAAAAAAAAAAAAAAAAAACTTATGTTAGCCAAAACAGCTAGCATGTAGCTGAAAAAGTAGCTAAACTTTAAAATAGTCTAAAAACTGAAAAAAGCTTAAATTAGCTAAAATAGCAAGAGTGTAAATATTACCCTAACTCTAAAACTGCCTAAAACACTTTAAAAAAAAAGGTCTTAATTAGCCAAAACAGCTAGCATGTAGCTGAAATACTAGCTAAACTCTAAAATAGCTTGAAAAATCTCAATAAATGCCAAAATACTGCAAAAAGCTAGTGGAATGGCAATTTTTAAAACCATAATTTTCTTTAACATATTTATGATTAATATAAAAAGGCAGGAATATTATTCCAGAATAAATCAATTTAAATCTCAAAAAAGTTTCAATATTTTACTCTCCATAAAAATATATTCTGTCAAAATTTTGTAAAGTTTGAAATAAGTAAAAGATAACATCGGCCATTAATAACAACTTGTAAACAACTTAAGGATACTAAAGTGTACCTTAACGAGCATTTATGCAAATATAACGCTGAACTGGCAAAACACGCGAGGATCTTACGATCCAAACGACAGATCCAGTCAACTTGGATTATGAACGCCAGAATCTTTATCAAACCACTCGGACCACCGGACCTGACGAAGCCTCTGGAAATAAGATCCATGAAAGACTTTGAGAACTGTGGGATTACGCATGTTTGAACCTCGAATTCAAGTAAAATGTGAATTGTGGACTCATGAAACCGTCGGAACCGTTGAATACGAACTCTGACCCAATTCTGAAGAACTCGAGCACAATTCCCTTGAAAGAAGACCTTCACAGTCTCTCAGTCAAAACAATGAAGATGGTTTACGTGGCCTTAAACCTGTTCCTAAACAAAGATGTAGCTCTGGTCTGAATACAATCTGCTCAAACTGTCTTTTAATGAGAATATTTTGAAGTTTTCCATTAATAAATCATGATTTTTTACTTAGCACTTTTTCATAATAATAATCGTTCTTTGATAAATGCAATCTGCTCAAATTGTCTTTTTTAATATAAGAATATTTTGATATATTTTCCTGCAGTAACAAATGAAGTTGATTACTACTGATATTTTTTGAATCTTTAATGAGAATGTTTAGATTACTGTTGATGAATATTATAAATGATTTGTCTATGGATGTTTTTGAAATTCTATTACATCACTGATATTATTGATCTTTTATAACCTGAAACTATATTGATATTTGATTTTAAGTCCTGAACCGGATATTGATTATTCATGTAGAGAAAATGGTATGGTCGAGTCGGGGTGGGATTATATAAGTTCGCTTCCTTCCACCCCCTTTCAAGCGATCTATTTGTGATTTATTATGTGATGTTAATCCATGTATTATAACCTGATTGCTTGAAATAAACCATTTCATTCATTCATTCATTCAATAACAATAAAATAAAATGATCTGGAGGGCCGGATTTGGCTCCCGGGCCTTGACTTCAACACATTTTTATAGGATCAGAGAGTAACAATGTCAGTTCTTAATTTAATTCTCCAAAAGCCTTGACACACCATCCCAGGACCGCCTCTACCCAAAAAAACCCTAAGATAAACAGAGGAGTGTGGTCCCGTCATTTTCCAATCAGATGTGGAGTATGAGTGAACAGCTGACCTCAAAACCTGCAACAAACCCCGCCCACATCTTCGCCCTCATGACTGGCATTCTCCAAATTCCTCCTCCTCCTCACCAGAATCCTGCAACACCTCCAAAAGTTCACCTCTGCCCCCCCAAAAGACGGACAATCATACAAAATATCATTAGAGATTCCATCAGGTAATCCGTAGTGACATATCCGGTTCATACGTAAACAACTGTCTGTGTTTATCGCTGAAGTGAGACGGCCTCAAAGCTGATCCAAATTCTTCCTCTCACACTGAAGAAATGCAAAACTTTCACTGCCAGATCTACATTTTTTGATGTCAGGGTGGTCAGCATGGTTTGCCACAAAGTCCTAAAGACAGACTTCTTCCTGCAAAAAAAAAAAACACATGAAAAAAAAAAATCGTCTGAAAATCCTCAGTAGATTCCAACAGCATAAAGAAAGTGTATTGTCTCCAAAGGCTTTTGAAATGTCAGGAAAAAGTCCTTAAGATTACATAAGATGTGTGCATCTGTTTGTTCCTGGTGATGACATTAAAAAGTTCTCTATTTACTGAGAATGTTCCAAGAATAGTTTTGATTCAATACAGTAAAACATGCAAATAATAGATCATGGTTTTTAAAATAACTTTCCTAGGAACAAAATTACCATAATAATATTTTTAGGCTTGTGAATGTTGATGCGTTAATGCATGCGATTAATAAAATATAATTAATTTGTTAAAATGTATTAATGACCTCAGGCGTTCTGCTGCACAGCTGTGAGAACAGTGTAAGCTAAAATAAACTGAATTTTTTTTTTTTATATTCTGTGACTGATATTTTATTAAATTAAAGAGATAATATGGCATTTAGTTTGAGTTTTTGGACAAAAATGATCTTTTATATATATTTTTCCCTGCCATTTCTTTTAGATAAATCACTGCATTTTTGTACTTACAGTATTGAATAGTTAATGGAATTTTGGATAAATAAAAAAAAAAAAAAAAAAACGGTGCAAAATGCATGGTTTTAAAATAATTTTTATTCAAATTTAGTCCAAAAATGGCTGTAATTTACTTTCCCCTTAAAACTGTCATATTTGAAAGTCATTAAACCACTAAATAAATAGAAGTCAAACCACATTTAATTAAAATAATTGGGCAATATGGCTCCACTGTTTTTTTCTTTGAACTCCTAAATCAACTTTAACCACAGAAGGAAATTTCCTTGAACATTTTCTGAAGTTTTTTTAGTCAAAAATTTCCCCAGATCCAAATAGAGATCACCAAATCTCATTTATATTAAGCTCCTGCACTATATTGTAAATAAAAATGGACCTTTTGGATATAAAGAGTGGTCAACCTCTTTGTCTGCCTCGGCTCTTTCCTGCTTTCTTGTGTGTTTAGTTTGAAGCATTTAGTTTGAATGCTTTCTGCTGGTGTTTTTTCTGGGTAACTGTCGGTCATTTATCTAAGAAATAAAAGTGGGAGAAAATGAAAAAGGCAGATAAACCAAAATGAGATCAGCGTGGAATGGAAAGAGGCAGCAAAAAAGTAAAAAAAAAAAAACAGACAAAAAAACTGTTTTCTCCTAAAGTCATTTGAATTTAGAGTTGAAAGTTTAACCTAAACTCATCTTGTTTGTTTTTTGCTTTGTTTGTGGATTTATACATCTCGATTTTGTCTCTACGTGTCTGATTTTCTTTTGTAAAAAAATTTTAAGGATTTTATTGACATTTTTTTATTGTTTGCTCCAAAAGCAGTAAAAGAAATATCACTCAGATTTGGAAGTTTTAGCTTCATTGTGAAATTATTGTGTAATATAATCAAAGAATATTTATTAGATTATACAAGAAAATTTGAATCTTTTTAGTATTCATTTAGCTGAAAATAGCTGAATTATCCTGATCAATTTTATTTAAAAAAACAAAACAAAAAAAGGTCCACTGAAGTAGTTTTATTGTGAAATTATGGCTACAATTCTTGTAAGATGCACTGCATTGTTACAGTAATAACAACATAATATTTTTAAATCAGACATTTTTTGCATTTAAATGTATTTTATTTTAATTGTTTATATAATATTTTTTATTTATTCTATTTTTCATTTAAAAGATATTATTTTGATATAGATTGGTGTTCATATTTATATTCTTTTTTTACTTGACCACATATTTCTTCGATCATTTCGAGATAGCCCCCCCTCCAAACTCTCTTCATGTCTCCTCACCCCTGCCAGTCCTCAGTCCATTATCCCTGACCCCGACATTCAGAGCATACCAAGGATCAAAGCCTGAAGAGACCGTCAAAGAGCACTCTCACTGTTTCCACAATCCATTAACTCAGGTGCTCAAACATCTGTGTGTTTCTACATCCACGGCTCTGCGTAGCGTCAAGGAAGTAAAAGTCACTTTTTTTACTTATTACATAAACATATTGACCTGTGAATGGTTAATTTGGGGGGAGATTTGACTTTAAATTCCTTGCAGATGTTTCTGTTTGTTTCTTTTGTCTATTTACATACTTAATTTTACTATTTGCATTAGATCTGTCTCACTTTAGTTGTTAGTTGCCGTCCTCAGCTTCAGTCTGCTGCATTTGTATTCTCAACAGTTACCGTTCGGGACATTTTTAACTAAACTTGTCATAAAACCAAAATGTTATTTTTTTATTTTTGATTTATAGGAAAGTTGTGATCATTTTTAGACAAAAATATTTTTCTAAGGCAAAAAGTATTTGTATGTACTGACAAATACAGTTTTTTTGCACAAGGGGCCAAAATCACAACACATCTTAGGTCGCGGGCCGAACAGAATAAACATTAATTGAACACTCTAAAACTAAATTAATAAAACTTTAAAACTGTAACTTTTTAACATGATTATCAACTAGATATATAGCATTACCTGCGATAATGCTAGTGTGAATGCTGTAAGCTGAATTTGGCTGCTGGATGCGAGTGCTGATAGTGCTAGTGCTGAAATTTATAGCTAAAACGCATAAGCTGATAACCATCTAACATGTGGCTAAATGCCAAATTAGCTTAAAAAAAACAAACTTAGATTAGCCAAAACAGTTAGCATGTAGCTTGAATATTAGCTAAACTCAAAAACAGCTTAAAACTTTTTTTTAATTCTACCATGTAGCTGAAAAAATAGCTTAACTTCAAAATACCCTAAAAACGGAAAAAAGCCTCAAATTGCCAAAACAGCTAGCATAAAAATATTAATAAATTAACGCAAAAAACAGCTAGCATTTAAGTGTATTATAATGTTAATTCCTTACAAACCCTCTATAAGTGGTATAATAAACCAGCCTCACTGGGTCCCCATGTTCATGTGAATGAACTGTCCCTTCAAGCTCCGCCCCCAAGATACCCCCCCACACACACACACTTTCTCGAAAAAGCTAATAAAACGCTGTCATCTTCTATGAACCACATGCGCATCCATCTCTGCAAAAGTTTGAATGTTGCTTGTTATTGTGAGCAAAACAAGATGACATCAAGAAATGGGCGGCGCCCTTTAAGGCGGAGCCTCAGGGATTGAGACGTCTTAACACAAAATGCACTTTAAAAATCTGTCATTTAGTGTGCCAGATGTAATATATTACTATATATATAGATGTAGTTTATTCTGAAAGGCTTCACAATAGCAGGAATTTTACTCCTTTAGAGCTTTTATTTTGAAGATAAAGTATTCTTGCTTTTTTTCTGAATTACTTTTTTGAGACATTTTTAAAGGAGAAATATAACACAAAGAACACAATGCAACGTCTTTCTTAATGTCTGAATGTGGAAAATCCTAATTTAATACAAAAAAAAACAACATTTAGAACAAACTTGAACGATGAAATCTCCTGATTATCCAAAGCTAAATCTGGACTAAATTGGGATCAAGCTGATGGGCACGACTGATTAAAAACTAGCAGACATGCTATTATTGGACTAGTTAATAGGTGCTCCCTTTTATTAACTCATAGAAGGAAAGCAACGATCCCATTTCTACATTTACTAGCTAAATAAAAGCTGTTGTTTTTCCACAAACATCCAAATTTGGCCTTAATTTAATTGTAAAAGCCTTCGGTGACACTCGAAACCCACCAGAGTGTGATGCTAAAGCAACATATTTGACCTGAAACCTGGATCACACATCCTCACTTTATTAGGCCTGTAATTTAGGAGTAATTTGAGGCCCAGAGCCGTTAAATTCAAAGTCTGCTTTAGGTGTCTTCCTAATTCGGACCATGTTTTTGACGTCACCGGCACGCATTCTAGCCACACATCTTCCCTCGTGGGTCAGATGCTTATCGAGGTTCTGCAAAGAGTCTGGATTTGTTGTTTCAACCCAGTTAAAGGCCCAGGGGTCAAACGCTGGGGCCCCGATTGTGATCGTGTCCTGGGGGGTCTTTTCCTGCGTCCAAGCTGTTATTGTTGTTTTGCAGCCGCACAGATGAAGGGGTGGGGGTGGGGGGGGCACAGACGATTTGTGGGAGGTATGGAGACTCGGGGGGGGGGTTTAAGGGTTAGCGACACACTGATGTAGGTAGGCGGGGGGGACGGTCGGACTTCTTCTTCTGTCCTAAAACGGGAACAGGTGTGCGGCGTTTGAATATTTCCAGCTTGTTTCTCACAGAGACGGAGGCACAAAGAGCTGCGTGCAGTATTTTCGTCCCGCTCTTGTTTAATTCATCTAATTCAATGTCCCTCAGGTCGTCTTCTCGCGTCACATATGGGAACCGGAAATTAAACGCAGCTGACTGTCACACAGAGACTAATGTGGTTTTCAAAGCGCAGACATGTTGGATCACGTCTTTAAAGCAACGTGATTTTATTGAATTCTTTGCTCTCTTTTTTTTTTAATTATGTAAACATGGAAATGTGAAGGAGCACTGTAAAACTTTTTTTTTTTCTTTTTCATTGACCTATATATGAACAACTGTGGCTAGCTCAGCAAATTCCAAATATGGGCGGGACAAGATACCTAAACAGTAGTTCTGCACCACAAAAAAAGTCAAAAAGTTACCTTTATAGAGGTCATACCATGATTTTTTAAAAGCTTTTCAGAGTAAAATATATCCATATGATCAAATATTACCTTCGGAACACTAAAAAACTAACGATTTATGAAATACGAGTCATTTTTATGACCATTTTAATACACAGAAGTAAAACGACTCGATCTCTGAGGCTCCGCCTCTTGCTCCTTGTCGGTCCCGCCCATTTCACAACGTCATCCTTGAGCCTGGACATAAACCGTCAATGAGCCTCCCCAGTGTGACCAAACTTTGTAAACAAAAACACGTGACTAAAGATCTCTTCAGTCATTGGCCAGCAGTAATAGGGGCGGGTCAAAACAGAAAAGAATGGATTGCCAGAATTTTTCCACTTATTGAAACTTTTTATTTTGCTGATGGATTTTGAGGGTCCGTATGAAGGCCAGGTTCAACACTTTTTATTGGTACCGTGGAGGAATCCTGCGCGAGGGTTACGGGAGATGCTACGGCTACACGTACACACGCTAATGTGACATGTAGATTGTTGGTAGAATCAACGTGGATCACGTTAAAAGTTGTTTTATTGAGTGTGAATTCATCTGACCACATTTTAAGGAGTTTCCGCGTCTCATCGTTGTGGAAGAAAAGAGAGTTATACGTTTTTAAGTGCTGTTAAAATAAATGTTCTAACAAATAAACAGTTGGAACAATTATTTATATTTGGATAACATGACAATCAATGCTCTACATTTGTCCGCCGATCACTGTTCACTTCATTTCTGTCGGGTACGGTGGCCTTTTTGGTTCAGTTGTTCCGCTCCCGGTTCGTTTCGTATTCAGACTGAGGAATCTCAGAGCGAACCGAAGTTCGGAAACAAACCGAGACCATCTTGAAAGATGGGTCCGAGAGCGGTTCCTGGTACAGGAAGGAAGTTTTCTCTAGCTGGGATAAACATTCTGGCAGAGGATAACTACCTCGACACCACAGCTCCGCGGAGAAAGTGGGTGTGTGTTCGTTGTAGTCTGGGGGCGGAGCTTGCAGCACAGGTTTTACCTGGAGGGGGCGGTTCGCATCGTGCTGACATCAGCACGTTTCTACGTGGGTATGGGAGGGGCTGCTGCAGAGAGCGCAAGTTTTTAGAGGACTACTCTTATAATTCACGGTATAAAGCAATTAAAACGTCGAAGTAGAATTTTCATGGTATGGCCCCTTTAAATAAGTAAAATGTGTTCTGCCGATGAGGTAAGAAAAATGTTTTTTTACCAAGAATTTGGTAAATTTTAGTCACTAAGACATGCTTTCTCAAGCTTTTTGATTTTTTTTGGATAAGATTAGAAAGTAAAACAATTTTTATGTTGTAGCAAAGTGACAACAAAAAAATGCCAGAATTAGCAAAGGAGCTAATTTATATCTGTAGTCCTAAAGCGAGTATAAGAAATAGACACAAAGATTAAACTGAAGAATAGAGATTACAGACACGATTAAGATATGACGTAGAAAACTGCACAAAGTAGACAAATCCACACTTTTATAGTAAAAAAAGATGAATAAAAATAAAAAAAACACAAGAACTCTCTGAGGTTTAATGCACCTATAGGATTATTTTAAGTATAAATACATAATTGATTTGTTTTTAATCAATTCAACGTTGGCTACATGAATCCTAACTTATTTTATTCTAAATGCAAAAATCTACTTAATGTGAGTCCTCATTAAATAGATTTATTTGCTGCAAAGCAGGTTTTTTAGATTTAGCTAACTGAAGTTAAAAGGAGCTTAATTTAGGTTTTTATGTTAATTTATTAATCTAAAGAGAAACTAAATCATGAAAACAAAATATTAACGTTTCTGCAATAATTTTGTTTTACAAGACGAGATTTGTTCAAAATATTATTCTTAATTTATGGACAAAGTATAACATCCTTAAAGAACCAATTTATAAATGTTACCAGTGTAGTGATACTTAACTGTGCCTCTAATTTGATGACAAGAACAACAATTCTTAGTGCCTCCTCATCTCACGTCAACAGGATAATGTTCCTTAAAAAAGCTCAGTTTAGTGAGTAAGCAGCTGATTAACTGAGCTGCGTCTTTCCTATTATCCTGATACAGCGGCGAGTGTCATAAGAAACAGATTAGAGCCCGAACGCGGTGGGATATAAATCAGAAGTGATGACAGCTCCTCTGCAGGTCAGGATTCCTCTCAGGGCAGCTGTTATCTTTGGTTTGTAATTCACAAAGAAACAGCCAAATGTAAGTAAACATTTATTTCTCCTGCTTAAAATATTGTTATATTTATTGTTTCATTTAAACTAAAAATGGACATTTTTTTTTTTCCTTATAAAAAGCTTCTCAATCAGTCGTCTTTCCTTTATTGTTCAAAGTCTAAATGATTATCCTCTTGGATGCTTGATTGAACACCCATCTGTAATTTAAGGACCGCATGCTTGGAGAGTAAAGACACTTAAGAAAAAGCTGCTTCACTGAGGCTGTGATTCAGCATTTGTCCTCCAAACGCCCGACTCCCTCTAGCGCCAAAGACACACCTACTGTATGCCGAAAACACACGGTGACATCATGCATGGTGCACTATGAAGCAGTTAGTGCTGCATCAGGACCAAAGTCTATGAAAAATAGATGAGCAGCAAAGGCATAAAGAGGGGTGAAGGAGTGCAAAGGAAAGTGAGGGCTATGAATAGCTCAGATGTCTTCAAGAAAGGTTTTGGAAGAGAGATAAAGAATGTTGTTTTTAAGCCATAAATCAAACAGTGTTTACTGCTTATAGACCGAAAGATATGATCCACAAAAGGGTTTTAGAAAATAGTCAGTACATGTGCGTGATTGCATTCCAGCAGCACAAGGTCAAGCTGTCATTTGCTGATTCAAGAAGCTGGAAAGATGTTTTCTTCAACGCACAAATGCTTTAATTGTGTGAATGGTTAATAAGCATTCACGCTATAGTGATCCTCCTGCTCAACTCAATCACATTTTCAGAGATTTCAGCAATCTTGGTATCAAAATGTTCAGCTTTTTCAGGACATTACTGCTCGTATTTTTGTTATTCATAAACTTGATAGTTTTTAAATATTGAGCAAAATATTCCCCATAGAAAATAAATAAAGAAGTCTTCAAACTTCAAAACTAAGTAGATTAGCAACAATTTATTAAATATATTCATGGATTATGTTTTTATCTTTTATAGTAAAAAGTAAAAAATTTGAAGTTTAGCTTCTATTTTAGCAACATGCTAATGTAATTTGGCATCTAGTAGGGCAGGGGTCACCAACCTCCACGGGCACCAGGGTGACCCAAGGACCACACAAGGTGCCCTCAGGAAATGTGAGTGATCATCTGAAAATTTAACAAATACTGAGACTAATGTAGTGTTAAATATTGATATTGTTTCCTAGCTTGTTGTCATGTTGACAAATATGGTAAGAGCAGAGTCTTTACATAAGTTGGTGACTCCTATGCTAGGGTTTTTTGTAGGCTATTTTGGAGTTTAGCTTCCATTTTAGTGACAGGCTAATGTTTTTGACTAATTTAGTTCACCTGTATTTTAGGCTATTTTGGAGTTTAGCTAGTGTCTAAGTAACAGGCTAACGTTTATGGCTAATTTGTTATCTACTGAGGTTTTCAGAGGTTAATTTGGAGTTTAGCTTCTAGTTTAACAACATGCTAACAATTTTGACTAATATATTTTACTGAGGAATTTTAGGCTATTTTGGAGTTTAGCTAGTACTTAAGCAACGAGTTAGCTTTTTAGGCTAATTTGGCCTCTTCTAAGGTTTTTATAAAGGTTAATTTGGAGTTTAGCTTGTATATTAGCAACATGCTAATGTTTCTGACTAATATATTTTACTGAGGAATTTTAGATTATTTTGGAGTTTGCTTGTATTAAAGCAACAAGCTAGCTTATAAGGCCAATTTGGCCTCTTCTAATGTTTTTATAAAGGTTAATTTGGAGTTTAGTTTTTATTTCATCAACATGTTAATGTTTTTGACTAATTTGGATCTTAGCTTATGTTTTAGCAACACATGAAATATTGTTGCAATATGGCATGTATTAGGGATTTTTAAGCAATTTTACTACAATTTTTTCAGAAATTTAGGTCAACTTCAACATTCTTTCACAGTTCTTCTGCATAATTTTCAGTCTTTAACATGAAATTTAACATTTTGCAAACAGCTTTAGAATTCTTAGCAAATCCCTTCAGCAATTAAAGTAAATCTTCAGCAAAAAGTTTCAGCAAAAATCATTCATAAAAGAATTATCACAGGTAATGCAACTTTTCTAGTTTTCCACATAACATTCCAAAAAGGAGCTCCCTGATCATCACTCTTACAGTTCCTAAGAGACCCTAAGCATGAGGTGGTGGAAGAAAACTGTTTTCATCAATCATCCACTTCCAAAACAAATATACAGTTTGAAAAACGCAGACAGATTGTCTTTTTTTGAGGCTTGATAAACAGAGTTCACATTTGTATTCCTCAGAGTTCAAGCCTGAAGCACACCTCCCCAGAGACAGAACTCTATCTGACTGCTGCCTCTGCTCCAGCTTGTAGTTTATAGTGCTGATTCTGCAACGTTTTTTTTGTTGTTTTTATACAGTTCATTAACTTACTTGACAAAAAAAGAGAGAAAAACAACAGATAATTAAGATAGTCTAATGAGATGGGAACTCAATCACTGCAAAAACAAAATATTACGTAATATTTTGGTTGTATCCTGATTACACACGGTGAGATCAAATGACAGAGAGGAGAGAAAAAACAGAAAAGGTTTTCATCCTCACTGTCTGTTTTTTTTTACTGTAACAACCCTGGCAGACAATCTGAGAGATGGGAGATAGGAAGCTGGACACAGGGACTGATTAACAGAGACACACTTCCTGTTGCTTTTCATCTGCTTTGCAGGCAAATCCCATCAAATAATCCAACTGCTTGTTGTAAACAGAGGTCATTCTATTGCTTTTTTCATGTTTTCTCCAGTTCTTTTATCACAGATTTTCTATCTTCTACGTTTTCCAAAAAAATGTTTTTTGTAGCATTTTTCTTATGATGGAGGATATTTGTAAAAAAATTAAGATAAAAAGTGAATTTCTGAGTATTTTTTATTAAAATTGTGGTGAATTAGGACAAAAAAATGCACTTTAAAAAGCTTGTAGTTTTAAACTAGAAGGAGAGAGCGCAAACTAAGGGATTATGGGAAATGAAGGCAGACTTACTTTGTGCCATGAACATCCAATGTACCCCTTTTGTTCTGCATATACTGTCGGCATAATTATAATTAAGCAAGCAAGTTTATTTATAAAGGACAATTCCTACCCAAGACATTTCAAAGTACTGTACAAAAATATATAAAATTACATAAAGGAAGTAAAAATCTATTGTTGAAACACAAATAAAATCATAAAAGTCAACAAGATTAAAATACAGAATATTAAAATCATCAAAAACATACACATTAAATAGTTCCCATTTTAAAACACATCTCTAAATAAAAGGTTTTCAGCTTAGATTTGTACATTTTCAGACTCGTGGCCCGTCTCACATTTTCAGGAAGATTGTTCAAACCTTTGAAGAGAAATACTGAAAGGCTGCCTCTCCATGTTTAGTCATGATTCTAGGTACCTGAAGAAAACGTCTGCCTGAGGTTTGCAGATTTCGGGATGCGTTATAGGAAACGAACATATCATAAATGTACTTGGATGGAGAGACTTATAAACAATCAGAGTTGTTTTAAACTCAATTCTCTGAGTGACAGTAAACCAGAATTAAGTTTGAAACCGATCAAAAGACGATCAGGTGGGATTTTTACCCTTCACTGAGCTTTTTTGCTTTTATTTGACCAAATTAGTACTTTTTTTTTTGTTCCTAATCCACTGGAAGATGTCTTGGTTTCTTGGAGCACCAAACTCGATTATTCTACACGGATTGTAAGAAATCCTTCGAAATGGGCACTTCATTTACCGGTAAGATGTTTCGGTAACCTTTAAGTTTATTAGGATAAAATCTAAATTTGGTAAGTGAATAAATTCTTACTTTTTGAGTCACATGATGGCTATAAAGCTCAGAGACTCTGCTTTTTTTCCCCTTCACCTGAGCCTTTTTACTCAGCCTCTGTCATCAGCATCCTTTTAAAGAATAGGCAGGAGAGGGGAGTGAGGGGAACAATCGGCTGATTCATCTGCTTTTGTGTCACACTGGTGGGCCCCCCCATTACTCTCCTTCCCCGTCTCACTCTCCTTTCTGCCTCCCTGGGTTCTTTGCCCCGTTTTCTATACCCAGTTTCTCCAGCGCCGGTGCACCCACAGACTTGTCCGTACTCATCCTCAATGGCTCTTCTGTCTCACCCCCCACTCCAGCCTGCCCACCCCCCTTCTGCTAAACAGGATAATCAGAACCAGAACAGAGACTGATCAGCCGCTGCTCATTTTTAAAGGAACGAACAAGCCTTAATTAGCACACACTACATTGTGTAACATGGGGTTGGATGATTGGAGCAGCTATTGGGACAGACTGGACCTTTGGATCCTTCTGGGCGGGGTCACAATCCTCCCAGATGTAAATAATGATTTCAAATGAAACAACCAAAAAACTTTACCAGACTCCAAAAGATTTACATCTAAAACTGAAACAATAAGAACTGTGGAAATTACTTTCTTCTCCCAACAAATAAACAAAATTTACACCAAATCAAATCTTAATTATCCATAAAAAACTATAAAAATCCTCACCAAGTTCAATTTTAAGAAAATGTGGACACAGTGACATTTTTTTCAAAATAGTTGTTGCACATTCCTGCTCACAGAAACACCAACGTGCAATGATTGTGTTTTGTGACTCAAACAGTTATGCAACATGTGCAGTGGCATTTAAAAATTTATATTTCTTATTGTTCCTCCATAGTAGTGATGGATGACACAGAAAAAAATTAGACCTGGCGAAAACAACAATTTTTTTATCTCAATAACAATATATATCATGATATAACTTATTTTATATAATTTATATCATTTTATTTCATGAACATATGAAAAAAAAGTCATCACAATAATGATGTATATCCCAAAATAAATGTATTTCACAATAACTATAGAAATATCACTGTATAATTTTATATCACAATATATTACAATATAAATTATTTTATATCGCAATAACGATATATATCACAATATAAATTATTTTATATAATAATAACAATTGATGTCATGGTATACATTTTTTTAATCATAACAATGATATATATCCAAATATAAATGTATTTATTTCACATTAACGATATATATATCACGGTATAATTGTATATCTCAATATATATAGTAAAATTATTTTTATATTACAATAATATACATTACAATATAAATTAGTTTGTATCACAATAATGATATATAACACAAGATCACACGTTTTCAGTTACTCTGAAAATGACAAAAATCTCATGACTTACTTTTCTCTGACTTTTCAAGAAACTTGTAACTGAATAGTCACAAATGAGAAACATTTTCTTAAAGTGCACAACAATTTCAAGTTTCTTAGTAGGAAAACCAATTTTTCTCAAAAAGGTTTAACAATAAAAACAAAGAAAAAATGACAGAAATGACTGAAGAGAAATGGCATGATAGACACTTTTCTATTGCACACAGGATATTGCCACATCGTCCAGCATGGTGTAAATAGTTAACATTAAAAAATAAACTGTTTTAAATATTTGAGTTATTTCTTGAACTAAAAAGTATCCACTTAGCACTAATGAAAATACAGACACTTTATTTACAGATTACCTCTAAATCGACCCTTATATTCTCTATAAATTGACTTATTATCGACACTTGAAAACTGGTCCATTTGGACCCAAACACATAATAAAGGGTAAGCTAATTTCATTAAAAAAGTTGTGTTTTTTTGCAGCTTTTTTCTCACAATGGAGGATATTGATGAAGAAAATTAAGATTAAAACTATGTGCTGACTGAAGATGCTGAAATTGATAGCTAAACATGCTGAAATTAATAGCTGAAAACGCTGAAGCTGATAATCAGCTAAAATATTAGCAAAATGCTAAATTAGCCTAAAAAACTAAGAGAAAAACAAGTAGGTTAGCCAAAACAGCTACCATGAAGCTGCAAAAATGGCTTAACTTAATAAAAAAAAAAAAAAAAACTTAAAAAAAGCTTAAATTAGAAAAAATAGCAAGCGTGTAAATATTAGCCCAACTCCAAAACAGTCTAAAAAAACTTTAAAAGAAAAGCCTAAAGTGGCCAAAACAGCTAGCATGTGGCTGAAATATCAGCATAACTCCAAAATAGCCTAAAAAAATCTTATTAAATCCCCAAATAGTCCAAAAAGCTAGTAGAATGCCAACTTTTTAAACCATAAAACTGTAACTTTAACATAAATTTGAATAATAAAAATGCAGAAATATTATTCCAGAATAAATCAACTTAAACCTTAAATAACTTTGAATATTTTACTTTCAATAAAAGTTTATTTTGTCAAAATTCTGCAATTTAGAAATAAGCGCAAGATAACATCGGGCCAATAATAACAATAAAAATAAAAATAAAATGATCTGGAGGGCGGGATATAATTACCCAGAGGGCCGGGTAATTCTTTGACTTTGACCCATGGTCTAGGATGTGTAGGTAAAAGACAACTTTTTTTCAGTTTGGGAGCGAAATTCTGGTATTCTGACCTCACTGTCATTTACTCTGATATCACTTGTGAAGCTAAAGGAGCTGAAGCATGAGGAAGGCGTGTCGCCGTCCTGTAGAGACACACATTTCTAAAATTCCTCTGTGGAGTGAGGAGAATACTTATCGACCGAGTATGAGCCAAGAAGTCTCCGACTAGATTGGGTAACACTGTCCCCGTTCCTCGTCCCGATGAAAAACATGGTAAACAATAAAATCTTAATAATATATTCCAAGAAAAGGAATGTTGGTGGTAAACAAAAAGCAGCAAATGTTTAAGATGCTTTTTAACAAACACTGTTAAAATGTGTTTTTGACATAAATTTATAAGTAATTAAATGCTTAGAACAAGTTAAACATAAGAAAAATTGTAGCTCAAACCACTTCTGCTCTGAATTTACCCCAATTTTGCACATAATTAAAAGCTAAAACGTGATTTTTTTTTAAGTTACAAGACTTAAAATGTGTTTTTTCTCCATAAAACAATCTGAGTTGGTGAATCTTAAACATTCAAACAAGAAAACTTTAATGAATTCTTCCAAGAAAGCTTCATTTATACCACATCTGTCCCCACTAATTTGTGAATTTGCATTTAGCAACTGGCTGCTGCATGTTGTCACTTGCAGAATTTCAGGGCTGAGCTCCCAATCGGGCTCATCTGTCATGACTTCAATCACAGAACAAAACAGAATCAATTCAGTGGAAACCTTAAAAGATTCCAACCAAACAAAATTAAGTTAAAAAAAAATAAAGAATTTGAAGGAAGTAGTCAGAAGATGTCAGTTGGCTGGAAAAAGGGCCTGCCCAAACATGACAATGCCGACCACAAGTGAATACAAATGTAATTTAAGTCTTTCCGATGTTTTTTTTTTTTTTTAGCTCTGTTTGTGACCTGTTTTGGAGAAGAAACAAACAACAGAACACCTGTTGACCTTCCGTCACGCAAAAACTCATTAAACCTAAATGATTTATGAGGCAAGAGCGGAGCAGGTGGTTAAGCACAAACAGGTGCTTTGATCGCTGTCCAATAGTAGACTCATCCCACACTTATCTTGATCTTCTCACAAAAGTTCTGCCAGTTTTGGTTATTTATACTGTGAGGTTTAAGCTGTTAAAACCAAAACAAGTACATGAGGCCGCTTTTTATTTATCAGTAAATTAAGAAAAAATGTCCTTTTTATGAAGTTTTATCAAATACTTAATTGCTGAAATTTTTTTTCCTGGACTATTTTTGTCTTAACCCTGAAATAAATCAACACTTTAATTAAATTGTGTTGCTTTTATTGACTGAGAGACAAACTTGGGATGCTTTTGACAAATGCAATTCATACTTTTCATAGTTTTACGAGCTCTGGAGTCAGTGGGATAAGTGATGGCTGCAGCATGAGTTGACAGGTCCTTATTTGCATTACAGCCTGCTTTAAATTCGTTTTTGGAGACTTTTGATTTATTGGAGCTACATATATGCTGCCACGATTAGTCGACTAATCGACGACTAAAAAAAAGTTGTAAAATTAAAAAATTTTAAGTTGATTAGAAACAAGCCTTTAAATATATTTGTTTTGAATTTTTATAGCAATTTAAAAGAAATTGAGTCTACCAAGTATTTAGCATCATACTAACGTTTTTGGCTAATTTGTGATCTACTGGGTTTTTTTAAGGTTAATTTAGAGTTTAACTAATAATTTAGCAAAATGCTAACGTTTTTGGCTAATTTCTTATGCACCAAGGTTTTCAGGCTGATTTTGAGTTTAGCTAATATTTTAGCAACATGCTAACGTTTTTGGCTAATTTCTTATGCACCGAGGTTTTCAGGCTGATTTTGAGTTTAGCTAATATTTTAGCAACATGCTAACGTTTTTGGCTAATTTCTTATGCACCGAGGTTTTCAGGCTGATTTTGAGTTTAGCTAATATTTTAGCAACATGCTAACGTTTTTGGCTAATTTCTTATGTACCGAGGTTTTCAGGCTGATTTTGAGTTTAGCTAATATTTTAGCAGCATGGTAACGTTTTTTGCTAATTTCTTATGCACCGAGGTCTTCAGGCTGATTTTGAGTTTAGCTAATATTTTAGCAACATGCTAACGTTTTTTGCTAATTCGTTTTCTACTGAGGTTTTTATTGGCTAATTTAAAGTTTAGTTTCTATTTTTTCAATAGGCTAACATTTTTGACTATTTTTTTGAGGAATTTTTGGCTATTTTGGAGTTTAGCTAGTCTTTAAGCAGCAAGCTAACTTTTTTGGCTGATTTGGAATCTACTAATTTTTTAGTGCTAATTTGGAGTTTAGCTCATATTTAAGCAACACACTAAATATTTTTTTCAAAATTAGCACGTATTAGGGATCTCTAAATAAATTTACTACAAATTTTTCAGAAATTTAGATCAACTTCAGCACTCTTTCACAGTTCTTTCGCAAAATTTTCAGTCTTTTTGCAAATTTCACATTTCGCAAATAGCTTTTGCATTTTCAGCAAATCCCTTCAGCAAATCAAGTAAATTGCATCACCACTTTCAGCAGAAAGCTTCAACATCTTTAGCAACAACTTTCAGCAAAAAACATTCACACTAGCATCATTGTAGGTAATGCAACTTTTCTAGTTATATTTGAAACAGCGAGATCAAATCTTTATCTTTTGTGAAAAATACTTCAGTTTTTCAGATGCTGACCTCTTTTGATTTAATATTGTTTTAAATGAAGGTCAGAGGTTTCATGACTCATTAAAAGTTTAATAAACTATCATCTTTATTGTCTTTATTATTAGTTAGTTTAAAGTTAATGATGGTTAAGATGTGTGTTTCACTCATCTTAACCCACTTTGCGGATGACCCAATAAGTAGACTAATCTGAAAAAATAATCGGTGATAAGTCAACTATTAAAATAATTGTTTCTGGCTGGCCTAACTGGAGCCTGTTTTTTGGATACCACTTGTATTTTATTTAATTTGTATACCTTTTTTAAATGAAATAACCTTCTTTTTACATAAAGCTGACTAATCATTTTGTTTTAGATGAAAAGTAAAATGATTGCAGTTTAAAGTCACCTGTAAACGGCCTGCTTGCATCCTGCAGGTCTCTGGGTGACCCTGCGGCCTATAAATCTTGATCTGACTGCGCTACTGGCGCTTTATTACTGCGGCTCTGCAGACAGGTCCATCCATTACTCAGCAGAAAAAACGCGCCCGTGCGCGCTGCGCCACACACTGGAACCGGGCGGGTTATAGGCAGGCGAGCAGGTAGGCGCTGCCGCAACAGCCGCAGCAGCAGCAGTGCGTGCGCGCGCGCACCCGCAGGTGCGTCCCGCAGTCTTCTTACCTCCTGGAGCGCCGGCACCTCCGCGCTCAGCTCCGCTGGGGAGGCTGAAGCTGGCGCATCCTCCCGGCTCTTCCCGTCCCGCCGCGCTGAACCCTGTGCTCCCATTCCGAACCGTCCTCCGCAGCAGTCTGACTTCTCTTCTCCTTGATCCGGGTTGGGTCTGAAGAGCCCCCCACCCCCACCCCCGGCAGAAGATTGCGCCACTGCGCTCTGAGCGCGTATCCAAAAAGGCGTCCGGAGTGTGCGCCTCGAGACGAAGCCCCGCCCTGAGGTGAATGATGAATGTGAGGACCACCAAAACTCTGTCAGGACATCCCACCACCCCCCAGTCCCGTCCCTCCGGTGAGCCCCGCTAGAGTCTGAAATAATCATGTTAGACAGGCACGTGTTTCATTTGAAGAAAAAAAAAAACTGCAAAAGGAATTTAGGGAAATTTAAAAAGTTTATTCTATTACAAATATCATTTAAAAATAATAAAATTTCTGTATGTTTTTCCTTGACTGTCACCTTCTTTAATAAGGTCAGGGAACATCCGCTCATCCCAGAAAAGGGAATTTCTCTTCCCACTTCCTGTGACTTCACAGGAAAACCCACTGGGATGAAATTTATCATGATTTTCCCTCATTTATTTTTCCATTTCCAACATTTCCAGTGTGATGATCTCATCTGAAGTTGCAAAGAAATCTCGTTTTTGATTCCATCTGCAGGAACCAGCAGGTTGTACCGTACTTTGTGTTGCTGACATTTATCTGTAATTGTAGGTTGAGCTGTGCACTCTGTTTCCTTTGGAATTTCGAAGGTCGTAAATCACAGTGCATGTGTTCGATTTAGTCCCAAAGAACGGAAAACAGCAACTGTACAGCAGGAGTTTCAAAATCAATCACACAAGGCGCTAAAATCCAAAACACACCTTAAGTCTTGGGCCAAACAGGATAAACATTTACTGAACACTATAAACTAGATTAAAAAAACTGTAAAACCATAATTTTTTCACATAATTATGAACTAAATGTATAGCATTACCTACAATAATGCTAGTGTGAATGCTGTACGCTGTATTTGGCCATTGAAGATGCTAGCGCTGATAGCTGAAGATGCTGAAATTGATAGCTGAAACACTGAAGCTGAAATCACTGAACCTAAAAGCTGAAAACGCTAAAGCTGATAGCCAACTAAAATATTAGCTAGATGCCAAATCACCCTAAAAATCTAAGGTTAGCCAAAACAGCTAGCATATTGCTGAATATTAGCTTAACTCTAAAATAGTATAAAAAACTGAAAAAGCCTAGATTAGCCAAAATAGCTAGCATGCAGCTGAATTATTAGCTAAACTCCAAATAAGGCAAAGAAAGTGGAAAAACCCTAAATTAGCAAAAAAAAAGCTAGCAAGTTGCTGAAACTATAACTTAACTTTAAAATAGCCAAAAAACGGAAAAAAGCCTAAATTAGCCAAAGCCGCCAGCATGTAGCTGAAACATTAACTAAACTTCAAAATAGCCTAAAAAAATCTGAAAAAGCCTAGACTAGCCAAAACTGTTAGCATGTAGCAGAAATATTAGCTAAACTCCAAAATGAAAAAAAATCTCAAAAGTCTTGATTAGCAAAAACAGCTAGCATGTAGCTGAAATATTAGCTAAACTCCTAAATGCCCCAAAGAAATCGTAGTAAATGCCAAAATTGTGCAAAAATCTATCAAAATGTCAATGTTCAAACTTCAAACCCTAGCTTTTTAACATTATCATGAATAATAAAAAGGCAAGACTGTTATTCAAGTTATTGTAAGCATTCAAGGAGAAAAAGTTTCAGGATTACCTTCTCTACATCTCAAACATACAAAAGGCCTCTTGAAGACCTTAAACCTAAAGAAACAGTTTTCAGCTCTAGAGGGTCCAAATCAGGCTTAAATATTTACTTTACAAGTTGATCCAACCATCACAGAAGAATGCGTGAAACCAGACATTAATTATCCCCAAGTCCCTAATTTCATTCATGAGTCATGAAGCTTTTTGTGCGACTGGACATATAACTTTGTTAGCGTCTGGACTGGGAGATCTAATTTGATGAATAATAACACTGTTAAAGTGAACACATTATAGACAGCTACAAACAGGAAGGAAACACCAGGTGAAGAAAAACCTTTTATTTAGAGTGTAAACTGTTATAATTCACTTCAAAGAAACAGTCAATGGCAGCTTTAATTCAATTTTTGTCAGTTGTTACTTTAAAATATTGTTTCCCTCAAAGCACAGAGACCACTTTTTAAAGCTTTACCCAAATGAAATTAGATGTTGTTTTTGAACAGTTGATAAGGCTTACTCTGTAGACCTACTGTAACTAGCATGAACACGACAATGAGGATTGTAACCTCAAATGAAGTTATAGAATTACTTAAATTTCATTAGTAGTGCCAGAAAACACTCACTGGGACATACCGTCATGTTAGACAAATATGTTATTCAAAAATGTCCATGTGGAGTCAAAAAATAGAATTTAAAAAATCTAAATCACAAGTTGTAAAAATATTTAAGTCATGGGCAACCCTTTATAGAACACATGTCAAAGTCAAGGCCCAGGGGCCGAGTCCGGCCCTCTGGGTTATTCTGTCCCGCCCACCAGATCATTTTACTTTATTGTTATTAATGGCCTATGTTATCTAGCGCTTACTTGTACTTACTTCCAAACTTGAATTTAGCAAAAAATCTATTTTTATGCAGAGTAAAATATTGAAAGTTATTTAGGTTTAAATGGATTTATTCTGGAATAATATTCCTGCCTTTTATGTTAAAAAGTTAGCCATTTTGGTTAATTTAGGCTTTTAATTTTTTAAATTTCAATTTGGAGTTAGGCTAATATTTCAACTAAATGCTAGCTGTTTTGAGTAATTTAGGCTTCTTTTTAAGTTTTTTAGGCTGTTTTGGAGTTTAGCTAATATTTACATACTAGCTGTTTCGGTTAATTTAGACTTTTTTTTTTTCAGTTTTTACGCTATTTTAAAGTTTAGCTATTATTTCAAGTGCCCAGCTACAGACTAGCGACCTGTTAAGGGTGTACCCAACAATAATGGGTCGGTTCCAGCAACCCCACAACTAGGGCTGGGTTGATAAAATTGATTAATCAATTTGAATTGATTTAAACTTAACAGATCAATAATCAATTCATAAAAATATAGATCGATTTAGCACGTGAAGCTAAAATCCACTAGCTTGATGCTAACGTTTAATGGAATTTCCCAAAGAACAGCTAATGCTAACGCTCGGTCAACCAAACATCTTTAAATGCTCAGATATGAATTTTCCAAACTACATTAAAGAATTTTTTTCTGTTTATATTTTCTTTCATCTTCTGGAATAAGGTGCAATGCTAAAGTGCGATCGCCACCTTGTGGCCAAACTGAGACATCCTCCAGGAGAAGCAGAACAACGTTAATGATCTAACAATGTATGATATTAACATTATCATTATTTCACTAATAAATTGTACAGTATGTGGACTGTATCACATTTATAAAAATATATTCAAAACATATAGTAGATTAATCATGTATTTTTAAACAAATGTGTCTAAAAATATTCCTTCCTTTTTTGGCGTAAATGTATATTTTGGATGCTACCCATCTGTTTTAAAACTTAACAGACTGAAAAGTCAAAAGTTTTCAAATGAGCAGACCTGTAGAAAAAAAAATAAACAGCTGTGAATGTTTTGTTGTTTCTTCTGTAACGGTTGTTTTAACCATCTTCGTATGTCACATTTCATTATTTGAAAATACACTAGCAAATTTGAAAAAGCGGAGTGAACCAAGACCGTGAAATCTCATTACGACCGTCCAGAGCCAAACAACATAATCATGTTAGTGAACGTCTTACAAAGTTTGCTGAAATGCTGCTTCTATCCGAAGGTTGAGAATTGATGGAAGGAAAAAAGGTGAATGAACGAGAGTCGCCGGCTCGAATGAAATCAGCAATGTGACAAGTACAAACCTGCTCTCACGTCACATCTGCAGGAGAGTAGATGAGAACAGCAGTTTTTATGAAAATTCCAAACATAAGTGAATAAATCTGATGAGAAGCGCTCAGATTGAGAACTAAAAACCTTTTCTTTATATGAAACAAGGATGCAGTGGGAAGAGGGTTTTCAGAGGCAAGGAGCTCTAACAGTCACACAAGGCACACATTAGTCGCAGAGCGCAGGCAGCTTCTTTAGGTGCAACAGCAATAAACATTTATAAACAACCATAACTACCATAACTTTAAAAACCATAACTATGAACATAATATAATATATAGCATTACCTGTGATAATGCTACTGTGAATGCTGTAAGCTGAATTGGATTCAAACAGAGTAACACTTAAACTGGACTAGTAACTATTATAAGTTTGATGGTAATGTCGACGATATGAAAGTTTATTCTAGTCTTAAAAAATTATATATTTAAAGCTTTTTTTTTATTTGATCATAAAATACATGTTTTTATTAATTTCAAAAGCATTCATACAAATTTATCAGAACATCTAAAATGTAAAAATGGACCTGTCCTTGGTACTGAAATTAGTCGTTTTAATGAAATGCTTTCCACGATGATCAGGAACTTTTAACAAGGTGGTTTTCCCCCTCTGTTGTGAGGCAACAACAAATTACAACCTTCATCTCCAGCCCGTCTTCAGATCTGTCATCAGGCCACATCAACAGCTCCAGAGTCTAGCAGGCGGACTGACGTCGGATGTAAAAACTGACAGCATTCCTGCCGGCTTGCCTGCAGTTTTAAGACGCCTTATCACGACCGTTAAAACGCGCAATAACAGAGTTTAGTAGCTGCGGAATGCCAGACAAGACGTGCGCACACACGCTCGCCGGCTCCGTGTCGCAAACATCTCATAATGACAGATGCAGGACCCTGAGGTGCTCCTCCGGGGCAAAAAGCGGCCACTTTCAGGCATCCGTCCAAGAACAACTGAGCAAGGCAGCGCTTGGGGCACGGAGATCAAGTATGAATTATGTTAAGACCTTAAATCCTGACAGGAGTCAAAGATTATTGGAAAAAAGAAGCAATTCCTGCAAGACGAAAGCTTGACGACATAAAAACTGAGAAACAAAAGGTTTATTTGGAAGGCACTTTGAAGACGTCCGTCTTCAGTTTGACAGAAAACATGAACGATTGACTCGAAACAAATTTTTAAATCAGATACATTTAAAGCAAATAATGTTTAAATTGTTAAAAAAAAAAAACAGCATTTGTTGTTGTTTACACACATTAAAATAAACTTTAGGAGTGAAAACTAAACAGTTTGAAATGTAGTGAAGTTAAAAGTTTCAATAACACAAGAGGTAACAAATAGACTGACTTTCAGTGCATAAATCAATACTGGAGGTAGTAAATATGCACATTTTGTAGTAAAAATACGTTTTAAAAAAAACCTTTGGCTGTGAAATATTTTAAGTTAGAAAGTTAATAAGAAGAGTAACTAACTAATATATTTACCTGAAAAACACAACTACATGTGTACTATTTGGTAAAAGTTTTGCTTGAGGTTCTCACTAACTCAAGTTGGAGTATCGCTTAAGAAATCAAGATTCCCAGCAGATTAAGTAGGAAGTAGAATTAACACAAGCACAGTGAGCATGCTCAGAAGAGCCCGATGATGTCCTCTGTGACCGGGTCGATGTCGATGTCATAGAAGCAGGGCCGGGTGGGCAGGCCGGGCATCGTGCTCATCTGAGGAAAAAAAATATATATATAAACAGTATGAATTCACAGAATAAATTAGTCTTAAAATATGTCGATTTAAAAATGACATCTTTTTTAGAAGTTTTTCACCTTAAAACCTGTGAAAATTAACATTCAAAGTCAGTTTTTATGTAAATAGTGTACTGTCTCAGGGCTTAAAGTCATTAGATTTTGATTGTGTTTGTTTAGCTGTTGTATCCATTACATTTTACTCTGTTTCGTTTTTTGTCATCAATGGACTTTGGTTGTCGTGTGTTTTATTTGTTATTTTATCATGACTATTTAGGAGCATTTCCTGTTCGTGGAAGTCCAGTGGACCCACATATTTTGGTTTCGTTTAATCGACTGGTTTTAAATTAAATATATTTTTTATTTTGTGTTTTTGTTGTTAAATTAAAACATATTTTCATTTATTTCTTACAAATAAAATGCTTGTGAATGTTCATTTCTTATGATACGTTTAACTTTTGATTAATAATTGGGTAGGTGTGGTAGAGGGGAGGGACTAACCACCTATGAAAGAGGAACTCTTTTCAAAATGGACGCCTCCTATTTGTTGTATAGCTTTGATGGTGCAGCACTTTATGTTGCTTTCCTGCCATATGTTTCCCCTCTCATATGTTTTGAACATTTTCCTTAAAGAACGGCATGAAAGAAAGGAAATGTTGAGTCTTTGTGTGGACAGTGGTTTGTTCATCTGACATGTGGTGTCAGAAGTGGGATCTGAACCCACACTTCATTGTGAGTCTGCGATAGGTTTTCATCGCATTACCATAACTTTATCCACAGGCTTATTCTTGGACATCATAGGACAGACTATAGATGCCTTTCAGCTTTAAATTAAAACTGTGGTTTTGGTGTTTTTAACATATCTTTGTGGCCTTTTTCTAATGATGGAGGGCATTTATAAAGAAAATGAAGTTTAAAAATTGCATTTGAGTAATTTTATTTAAGTCTGTGTGAATCAGGAGCGGACGAAAAATTTGGTTGGAAAAAGCTTGTAGCTAATAAGCTCCCTGCTCCACTCAATCGCTTGTAGACAAATAGATCCATTAACGTCTTTGTTTTCCTCATCTGAGCTGGTATTTGGCTCAAAACTGTCCGGCTGGATATCTTTAATCTGGCTCGCCACGTTTGTTGCACTGATAATGTTAAATTGGGATCGTGAGGGGCTGTAAGGTAGTGCAAGACAAAGGGATATGAGGGCTCAAAACATTATAATTAAAAGACCACTTTTACAACAGATCAAACGATAACAAGAGTGTGACTTAATCATTTTTTTCCCATAGTAGTTTTAAAAATATTGTTACAAGTTTCTCAATTTTATCCCAAAATTAGGCGCTTAAGATCTATTTTAAAAGTGTTTCCAGTGGTCTTTTAACTATATTTATGCCATTTTTAGCTAAAATTTAAAAAAAAAAAAAAACTGTAATTTTGCTATTTAAACTTAATATTCTTAATTTATATCAGTCGTTATGATAAAAATGTCAAAAACACACACAATAAAAGCAGTTTTTTATTGGAATGTGTTCAAGCAAAATCCGTGTTAAACCGAAAACCAAATCTTGTGTTCCCAACATAAAAGACGGCACGCGACGGCCGCTACACTTCTCCAACCGGACCGTCTAAACTGCAGTGAGTCATAAATCATTCTACTCATTAGACAGGCAGGGACATTCTTCGAATAACTCCCTTCTTCTGACCCGGGGACGCTTTTATAGGCCCATTAGTGGAAATGAGACAAGAGGAAGTGAGCCGCCAGCTTCCTGGCCGAGGAAGAGCGCGGTGCTTGCAGGGCCCGACCAAACGGAAGTCAACTGGCAAGTGGAAGAAAACGCCAGCTTCCCACAACAACTGTGAAACACGATTAAATCAAACCGAGAAATCAAGTTTAATATTTTCACATTACTGCTAATATTTTCAATCTCTTTTCCCCAATTCAATCCGTGACTTTGCAGCGTCACCTTTGTTTGGAAAGAAATCGTCAAATGAAAAAAAAGAAAAAAAAAAAAGCTTTTTTCCTACATCTATTTTTCCTGAACTCCTAAAAGATAAAAACTGTCACCATAACCTCTCAAACAAAAGACGTGCTTGTCCTGTCGGGCCGCCTCTCAGACCAGACAAGTTGGCACTTGCAAAATCCTAAAATTGGAAACTCCATTCGGACAAATGCCTCCCCTCATTACGCTCAGGCACAAAGTGCTTTTGTGGGGAAAACCTTGAAGAAGAAAACACAGATAACTCACTGTCATTTGGGGAGAACAGTGTGTCAACAAGTGATTCTTTTACACCTGACTTTAGTAAAACTGTGTATATTTAAAAAAAATGCAGATCATAGAAAATATGAATTATACAGACTTCTATTGTTTTTTTTGGACTCCTCCCTCACATTTCTGACCCTTCCAAGTAAAATCTAAAAAAAAATGTCCCATTTGATTCAACTACAAGAAATACCTTTCCTGACTGAGGCGCAGGATCAGAAACCAACATGGAAATGAAGCTGAGCTTTAGAAAGATTCTAACCAGCGATAAGCCCGTCAGACGGCGGAGTTCAAAGAAAGACGGAGACTCCCTTTTGGGTTAGAAGTCAGAGTTCAAGGGTTGTTACTGTGCCAGCGGATCCATAAGCCACAACAGATCAAAGGCGGGTTTTGGGAGCGGGGACAGATGCCAGAAGAAGAAATGACCAGAGTTTGACACCTCCACCCACAACCTTCAAAACCCGGACCCTCGGGGCACGCTGGTGAAACAGCGGGAGGTAAAACACTCAGGAAGCCGCTCTCTTCCTGCCCTGCCCAGAGCTGAACGAGTGGCTCCGGCGTGCCCGCTCCGCTCAGGGAAAAAAAGGGGGCAAATCTTAAAATACGGGGTCGGTTCGTGGGAAGAATGAACACATATCCGAGTCGGAATCCTTTATTTATCCCTGAAATCAAACAGCCGGACTCAAAGTTGGGGATTCTCCACGTACCGTCCCGACAAGCGGGTAGATGAATCCAGCCCCGATACTGGCGCGGATATCTCTGATCGGCAACACGAATCCGGTCGGCGCCCCCTTTCTGTCAGGCAGGTGAGACAGGGACAGGTGGGTTTTAGCCATGCAGATGGGCAGTGAACCATAGCCCTGGAGGAGAGGAAAGAGAGAAGTAAGTGTACAGGAGAGCTGTCATGATTAGTCGATTAGTCGCGACTATGTCGGCCAGTAGATTAGTCGACAACTAATTTAATAGTTTTTTGTTTTTTATCCCAAAATTAATTTGGATCTGCTATTATGTTTGCCACACATAGACTGTAGTGCTAACCCGGGTTGGATGTGGCAGGACGTTTTAGGTTCTACCGTAATAACACACCAACAGAGCTTGAAAGTGGGAAACATAAAAAAATAAAAGACAAAGTTTCCAATGCAATATGTGCAAAGTATTATGGCGATGGATGAGTGCCTGAAGAGGAAGCACATTGGGACTGAGTATGATAACGCTTTATTGTTTTGTTTGTTTTTCAGTTTGTTTGCATTTATGTGTAAAGCACTTTGTGTTATATTCTATGTGAAAAATGCAACATAAAGTTTGATTGATTGAATCCTTGTTTAGGTTAAGCTAAGCTAACATTAGCGCAAATAGAGACCAAACATTAGCTAAATGTTTTGTGTGCATCCCCACGACTTCATGTAAGTGAAATTTCTCAGAAGTGAAAATCTACTCTAAAAAAGAGAGAAAGTCTTTCTACAAGACATGTAAAAATGCTAACTAAGAGCATCGTACAGCTTGAAATTCTAGAGTCAAAGTGTAGTAAATACATTTGTGAGCGCTCTGCACCCCAAAATGCACTTTTGTTATACTCAAGTCAGTGAGACCAAAACTTTATCTTCCATAAAAAATTGTTTTCCGTCTCATTCTGAACTATAAGGTACACTCAAAAAACGTAATCTTCTTCTCAAAAAACGACTTATAGTCCAAAGCGCCTTATTTGTGGATTAATTCTGGTTGTGCTTACTGATGCTAAAGCGATTTTGAAAGATACACTGCCCTTTATTAAAAATGTCAGTTTTTATAAGTTACAAAAAAAGGTTGGGTATAATTGTAAATATGCTAATGCGGCTAACGTGTAGTGGTGTTGAACTTTTTTTTTTTTTTTATGCTACTAACAAGGTTGATAGTTAGCGTACTCATTGCAACGTTTTTTTTAGCGGGATCAGTTTGCTTTTTACGTGTTGCTAACAGGGTTGGGTATTATGTACATATGCTAATGCGACTAAAGTGTAGCGGTGTCGGACTGCTTCTGCTACATGATGCCATCAACGTTGGGAGTTAGCTTAGTCACATTAACCTTTTTTTTTTAGCGATAACAGTATGTTTTTATACATGTTGCTAACAGGGTTGAGTATTATTGTTCATACGTTAATACAGTTGAAGTGTAGCGGTGTCAAACTTTTTTTTTTTTTACATTTTACTAACAAGGTTGGGAGTTAGTGTACTCATAGTAACGTTTGTTTAAGCGGTATCAGTTTGTTTTTACGTGTTGTTAATAAGGTTAGGCATTCTTATATATACACTAATATGGCTACAGTGTAGTGGTGTCAAATTTTTTTATTTTTTACATGTTACTAACAAGGTTGGGAGTCAGTGTTCTTATAGTAACGTTTGTTTAAGCGGTATCAGTCTGTTTCTTTAATGTGTTGCTAATAGGGTTGGGCATTATTGTACATATGCTAACGGGAGTGGTATCGAATGTCTTTTTTTTTTTTACATTTTACTAACAAGATGGGGAGTTAGCGTACTCAAAGTAACGTTTGTTACGCAGTATCAGTCTGTTTTTTACATGTTGCTAACAGGATTGGGCATTATTTTACGCAAGCTAACATGGCTAATGTGTAACGATGTCGGACTTTGTTTCTGCTACATGATGCCATCAAGGTTGGGAGTCAGCGTAGTCGCAGTAACGTTTGTTTTAGTGGCATCAGTCTGTTTTTTAATGAATTCCAAACAAAGTTGCAAATTACAGGTATTGTAAATATGTTAACGCTGCTAATGTGTAGCGTGTTAGAAACTAGTTGTAGAGATACTGTGAATAAATTATTAAAAGAATGTGATTATCTTTTCTCGCCTAATGCGCCATATAATTCAGTGCACCTTATTTGTGACACAACTTCAAAAAACCATTTATTGATGGAGGACCTTATAATCTGATGCGTCCAATAGTGCGGAAAATACAGTAAGTCTTGTTTTAATGCCAGAAACAAATGAAGGAAAGAAGCTGCCTGTTTCATTAAAGCTTTAATAAACTATCGTCCTAATTGTCTATATTTTTAGTTGGCATATAGTTTAAAAATATAAAATAAAACTCTTCAAGGTAAAATGATGGTTAAGATGCAAGTTTTACATCCAGTTTACGCTTGACCCGATTAGTCGACTAAACGGAAAATAAAAGATTATTTGACTATTAAAATAATTAATTATAATTAAAATAATATAAAATAATCACTTGTGGCAACAATAATGTACAGCACGACTTTCTGTGCCATGGCGATAGCTGGCGCTCACCTGATGATTGTAGTAATCTATCTTCCTCTGAACTTCCGGAGAAACCTCGATGTCGTCCGCTCCATACACTTTCTGGGCGATTGTTCGGATCTTTTCCACTAGCGGCATCTGAGGGGAAGAACATTTGAGCAAAAGGTGAATCCACAAAAATGTTAAATTCAAGGGAAATGATTTTGAGTCATAACTCCTTTTTTAAAAAAAAAAAACAAAAAAAAAACCAGCAAAAACAAAACTATTTCACTTAAATTGTGCAGAACAGGATCAGGAAGTAAGAGAAAAGAAAAGTGATTTTTACTCTTCTAAGCTTTATATGCTGGTGTTTTTGTATCTAATTGGTCGTCCTTGAGCCTTCAGGACAGGCTGACCTTTCAAAAGGGAGTTTCAATTAACAGAAAATAGGATTATAAAAGTCTGCAGAACGTAGAAAAGAATAGATAATAGAGTGAAACTGCCGTCACCTGAAAAAAATCCCCAGACAGAAATCTTTTAATCCATTTTGTATTAATTATTCATCCTTCATTTCTCCTAATAATTTACAGATGATCCAGAGCTCTGAAAAACTTTCAAGACGATCCAACAGTTTCTTCTTTGTAGATTTTTATAGAGAAACCAAAATGCCAAGTATTTCTCATTTATCTTTTTGTTAAACAATTACGTTTTGTATGTGAATTTTCTATGATTTTTATTAAAAATATGTTACTAATGTTACATAAAAATAAAAAATTGTGTTAAATGTGTGTTGGGTTTATGGGGTTAGAGCACATGTGTCAAAGTGAAGGCCCGGGGGACAAATCCGGCCCTCCAGATCATTTTATTTGATTGTTATTAATGGCCCTCATTTTAAACTTATATGATTTTGACAAAATATATTTCTATAGAGAGTAAAATATTGAAAGTTATTTAAGGTTTAAGTTGTCTTACTCTGGAATAATAATCCTGCCTTTTTAGTATTCATACTTATGTTAAAAAGTTACAGTTTTAAAGTTTTAAAGATTGGCATCCTGCTAGTTTTTTGGACTATTTTGGCATTTACTAAGCTTTAGAGATTAGCTAATATTTCAGCTAAATGATAGCTTTTTTTGGCTAATTTAGGCTTTCTAAAAACGCTTGCTTTAGGCTGTCTTTGAGTTAGGCTATTATTTATACGCTAGCTGTTTTGGCTAATACAGGCATTTTTAATTTTTTAGGCTATTTTGAAGTTAAGCTATTTTTTAGCTACATGCTAGCTGTTTGGCTAACCTAAGTTTTTTTTTTTTAAGGTTAATTTGGCTTTTAGCTAACATTTTAGCTGGCTATTAGCTTCAGCGTTTTCAGCTATCAGCTTCACGACCTGAGGTGTGTTTTGAATTTTGGCTCCTTCCGTGATTGAGGTTATAAGGTTATTAATGCTATAAATACCCTGATTTATAGCATTTAAATTTTTGCTTTTTTTAAATAGACCTACTATTGATCATTGTTAACAAAAAAAAAATTGAAAAAAAAATTATTTTGGTTTTAAATTGGTTTTCTTCTGACCTTTCCGTCGTCCCTTTTAATTACGTAAATTAAAGTTACATTTTTTAGATTTTGGAAATTATAATCATTTACAATCTAAAATATTTATATTGGAAAGATGGAAAATGCAGAAAAACCAAATGAACATTTTCTGACAGAAAATGTAACCAGCACTTTTTAATCCCCAAAACAGGCTTTTGGGGTTTTATTTTACTTGAACACAACATTGTTAGCTGCAAACAGAGAAGTATTCAACACATGAATTCTTGCTGAAGTGCTTATGTGACACTATCAGTAAGAACACAAAGACGTGAAGATTTGTCACACCAAAGCCTCTACCCACCTCTGTGTTGTACAGGAACTGGAAGTTTGTGGGCTGGCGGGCTGCCTCTTCCACCGCCCGTGCCAGCTCCAGAGAGCCACGCCCACCCTGAGACCAGTGCTGACACGACACGGCGTCAGATGCGCCGCACTCTTTGGCTATCTGGCAGACCAGATCAATCTCCGCTGGAGTGTCGGTCCTGAGATCAGGAAAGAGTAACATCAACACTCGCGGTTTATCGGCACCAAAGGTGCACAGAACTAAGCATACCTGAAGGCATTGAGAGCCACGACGACAGGTACTCCAAACAGCTTTGCAATCTGGATCTGCTTCCTAAGGTTGCTATGGCAACCTCTTGCAACCAGACCCAGATTCTAGATAAGTAAGGATACCAACTTAATTTAGACAAAACAATTGAAACGCTTTTAATTTACATGACTTTTACTGTTTGCTAAAATTGAAACAAAACATCAAATGAACCGTATAAAGTAAAAAAAAAAAAAAAAAAATCTGCTCAAGTCCCTACAGATAGAGATTTTAATATTTATTTCACCCAATAAGTTCTGAAGTTTTTAAGATAGAATCGTACACGTCAGAGAAGCAGCCACTCGAAAGGACATTAAAAGCATATTCTGAAACGAAAGCGCGTTTGACCACAGAAATCCAATCTGGCACCATGTGTGCAGCCACAGGCTCCAACCGTTTCCCAGCCCTTCTGGTTCTTATTACAGGCCTCACAATCAACTTAATGCTTCATTATTTACTCAGCTGAATCCCCTTTAGAGTCCGCATTTTCTGAACAGGTATGCACAACTCGAAGCTCGCCCCCAACCGGCTGGAGCTCATAAAACCCCGCAAACCGCACACCAACGTTTTGCTTTGTTAATTGAATGACTGCGTAAACTTATTTTCTGAGAGAAGTTCACAGGTTGCTAGACAGATCGTAAATCTGCAAAAAAAAAAAAGTACATGATGGGGATGTTTGCCATGCACGAATACCAAAGTAATTAAGTGGGAAAAAAACCCGCAGCAGCCACCACAAAACAGAGTCATGTTGTTGAGTTCAAACAGATTTAATATTGTTAGGTACTTCCTGAACTTTTCACCTAATGTCATCAACCCTGCAACACATTTAAACGGCTTTTTTAACCTCTTGAATTTCTCCAAATTGGTGTGTATAACACCTATTTGTAGGAATGCAACGATTCTTTAAAGTCACAATTTCGATTTTTTTCTTGTTTTTTGCTTAACACAATTAATTGAAGGTATTTTAAGGCCAAGAATGTTTTATTTTTGCCCCTTAGATCAGTTTTCCCACAAACAACGATGAATCAGTAAAAATGAACCATAATACTGAAATGATCACAAATCCTTTCATACTAGGTTCATGTTGTGTCCACACCCACGCCCCCCCAGCCGCTGGGCGTGCACTCGCACTCTGCGCAAATGACCTTTCGCGCAGCTTGCGGACAAAAAAAAAGACTTAAGAGTGTTAAATAAAAGAAGTCAGAAAACAGTCAAAGCTGCGTCGATCGGTCGAACTTGCAGGAAGGTTTCTATTAAAAACATCGCGAAATCTTGGAGGGTCTGATTTATGTGAATTCCCCAAGAGGGGGGCGCAGATGAACAGCATACAGCCAGCCAGCGACACAGGCGCACAGCGAGCCTGCATTAAGAAATGTTATCAGCTCTGCATTTCTAAATTTAGACACAGATTGAGACAGATTTTTTATTTTCTGCACTGATGAATAGTTTTTTTTACAGATTCATAAAGAATCATTACCTCTTTAGTTGCTAGCGTCGTTAGCTCCTGTTAAGATATTGCTAAGTAGTACATAGACATGAACAAATGTTCAATTAACTCGTTCAGTAGACATAGACTACAGATATAGACAGTGGGCGAAAAAAACATATTTTTGGCACAAATGGAACTCCATACAGCCCAGCCTCAGACAGACTGCCTTTAGTGGCCCCAAGGTAAATCAAGTTTGAGAACCCTGGTTTAGGCTCTTACCTCATCTATGTACTCCCTGGGAAGAGGTGCACCTGCTGAGACCTACAAGAAAATGAGAGATTTTGCCAAAAAAAATAAAAGAAAATTCAGTCTCTAATCAACAACTCAATAAAGAGAGCAATTTTGAGATACTTTTACAAAATGAAGATTAAAAACTAGAGAATAACAAATGAAAAAGGGTTCAACTTTTAAAGTATCGTGTCTAACTTGAGTGAAGTCCACCTACATTTGGACCTCCACCGTGCATCTTGAGGGCCCGAACGGTCGCAACCAAAACCACCACGTTCGGCTTCAAACCCGAAGCTCGACACTTAATGTTGAAGAATTTCTCCATCCCGATGTCGGCCCCAAAACCTGCTTCAGTCACTGAGAGAGAAAACAAAAACAGAACAAGAGGGGGGGGGGGGGGGGGGGGGGGGGGGGGTGTGAAACTACAGCAGAAGAACTTCAAATATTAATACCCGTTGATTCTTTAGAACGTCTGACCCGACTGTGAACCTGACATCTGTTTACATTCAGGCTAAACACCATGTTTGACCAAATTTTACCCCAGACCCTACAAAAGCTCAAATGGTTTTTTTGGATTAAGGGGTGTCAGATTTCTGTCTGTGTTGTAATATCGCAGTGAGTAATGGGAATGATTAGAGAACAAGACAGAGAGACTCTGACGTAGATCCAGCACACAGGCTTCTTGAAAAGCCTCCAAACAAAGCACGCAGTCAGCCAGGGAGGACGGCTTTGTTAAGATGTGGTTTCCTGTTACTTGTGATTTTGGAGCATTTGTTCGCACACAAAACTACAATGTTTACAAGAGCCTTGTCTGATTTAACGCTCAACTTTAGCGAGGTTTATCCCATTCATCTCCAAAGGAATTTTTCCATGTCTAACATTTTTGAGGACGATTTTTAGCCAAAAACTATCAGCTGCATCCGACAAATGTGAGCGTTAGAGTCCGGAAGTGTAAATGTCAACAGGTTCAAGATGAACTCTGTGAACTCTTTGTGGCACCGAGCAACACCTGTCACTATAAGAAAATTGAAAAGCCCACTCCGAAGAAAACTTTGGGTTTGGAGTTTTTAACACTATATGTGGCATTTTTTCTATGATGAGAGACATAAATAAATAAAAATTCAGCTTAAAATTGTGTTTTTGAGAATTTCTATTTGTAAATCAGGAGCAAAAAAAAAAATGCAGTTGGAAAAAACGTATAGTTATGAAATGTTTGAAAACTTCGACAGGCTGTAAGCTAACTTAAATGTAAACAAAGGGATGATGGGAAGTGTTGGCAGGCTTACTTCACACCCATACCACCTACAACTCGGAGGCAAATTTCTGATAAACCCCTGCCGCTCTGCAGAAACTATGACCCAGAAAACAGCAGGTTTTTGGATTTTACCCCCCAAGAAAACAGCATAATAATTGTTAGAAGTCCAAAAATGCTTTAACAACAGATCAAAAGATGATCAGAGCACGATTTCAACAAAATACGACACAATTTGAAAGATAAATCCAGACATTAAGTGTTTTTTAAGGTAAAAAAAAAAAAAGCAATTTATGTAGGTTTACAGGAAATCTTAATTCTACAACAGAAATATTCCTCTTTATACATTTTAGAGAATTTACTTGATAAAAAAGGCTATTTTGACTGATATACAGGGCAGAAAAATTTTAATTTAAATGTTTCCCATCCAGATTGCCCAGTGTGATGGCTGCAGAAGCAGCCACACCATGAAGTTCCTGGAAGCTGTTATGGGTGGGGCCTGGCCGGCAACAAGAGGAACTCAGCTGGACTAAGTTGCCTTAATTGGACTCAACCATTGACTGAAAAAAAAAGGATGAATTCACTATTGATTTTCTTTTGTATTCAGTTGTTTTAGTTTTATCTACCACTTACCTGATTTGTGAAGTGATATGTTATTTACTTAAAGGTAATGTTGGTTAAGACAAAAACTGAATTAATCTTTTTGATTTCCTTATTACTTGTCTTAGTCAATTCCCCCCCTTTTTTGTGGTTTTGGTTTGATCAACTAGTATATATGTTTCCCTCTTGTGTTTGTCTGGAGGTCAGTTTTCATGTTGAGTTGAAGTTTATGGTTTGTTGACCTCTTTTATGGGCTCAGATTAACTTTACTTGTTTTTGTAAATTAAAATAATATTTTTTTTCAAAAGAAAACTCCTGTGCTTCTCTCATCCTTCTGCTCGGCTCCTCACATATGGTGTCAGAAGTGAGATTTGCCAAGAGAGAGCACAGTATTTTTTTTTTTGTTTTTTCCTTGTTTTTCCATCAAGTACGCAAAGTGAAGGATGCAGCGTGGAGGGCGTGGCACCAAAGGAACCCGTGTGGAGCCAGAAGATGCGGGTCAAAAAGAGGAAGAGGACCCTTCAGACTCTGGAGCACTTGGAGGAACAAGTTCTGATGGTGAGGCTGCCCGAGAACCAACATTGACTGACCTCGTTGGGATTCTTCGTGCTCATATGGGGCAGCAGGAAGCCCGTGAGGCTCGGTTGAAGGAGGAATCAGCTCGCCAAGACCAGCGGTTCAAAGCATTGCAGCATCAATTTCAACTCCTCCAGCTAGAGGTGCAGGCCCGGACCTCCCCCACACCAGATCCACCGGCTCTAGGGCTGGAATCAGAAGTTTTGGAGACACCTGACCTACAGGAACTGGAGCTAAAGCCTCACACTCAACAACCAGGTCGGTCTCAATTTTTTCAAGAACCTAGACTGGAAAAACTGTCTGAAAGTGATGATATTGAACACTTTCTTATTACTTTTGAGAGGATTGCCACAACATGTAGATGGCCAAAGTCTGACTGGGTTTTCCGGCTCATACCACTCCTGACTGGTAAAGCCAGAAGCGCTTATGTGCATATGGATCTGGATGATATCCATGTTTATGAATGTGTTAAGGAAGCCATCCTGATGAAGTATGATATCAACCCAGAAACTTATCGACAGAGATTTCGTTCAATGGAGGTGGAGCCTGAGGAGACGCCAAAAGAACTCTATGTGAGGCTGAAGGAGCTGTATGACAAATGGATCCAACCAAGAGGTAAAACTGTTAAAGATGTAAGTGAAATTATCATCTTGGAGCAATACCTGCGCATGCTATCTCCTGAGCTTCAGGTATGGATCCGAGAGCACAATCCTCCATCTGCAGCAGAGGCGGCCAAGTTGGCTGAGCTGTTTGTGGCTGCCCGTAAGAAGGGACAACCTTGGAGTTATTCCACCTGGAAATCTGAAAAGGACACCCGCAGGACTGCACCTTCGTACCATCAAAAGGCCACGTCAGGTGGGGGTAAGCCCACCCAAAAAGACAATCAGCCAGCAAAATGGCATAAAGTCCCCATTTGTTACTTGTGTGGACAAGAAGGTCATACAAAACCAATGTGTCCTAACAATCCTCCTAAGCTCACACAGATGTGTGTAGTTCCATGTAAAACTGCTGTAACAATTAATGATGGACAATCTGTGAAACTGACTGCGGTTAAGATCAATGGGAGAACTTTGAAGGCCCTAATTGACACTGGCAGTGTTCAGACTCTGGTACAGAGAAATTTTGTTCCTGCTCATGTTGTTCGCACAGCAGATACCATCCCTATATGCTGTGTACATGGAGATGAGAAATCTTACCCTACAGCAGATATTTACATGGATGTACAGGGGCAAACATATCTCTTAAATGTGGGCGTGGCAGATAAACTCCCATTTCCTGTTGTGCTTGGCAGTGATTTACCTGTCCTCTATGACTTACTACTTGTTTCCCAGTGTTGTAATGTTGCTATCACCAGAGCCCAGTCCAAGAAGGTAGAGGAGCCTTCTACAGCTCTGAGGGCCCTGCCCTTTTATGATGTGGAACTAGATGTGCAGCCTGGGAAAGTACGTAAGTCCCGCAAACAAAAAAGGCAGGCAAAATTCCAGCATGCTGTCAGTACACCAGCAGAAAAACCTGCCCAAGATGTTCCTGTGGAGTTTAAAGTGCCAACAAATATAAATGAGATGCAGCATAATGACCCTACCTAACTTTCTTTGTTTCAGAAAGCAAATAACAGAAATGGATGGAGACAAGAAGAAGAATATACATTGGAAACTGGCACCCTTTACCGCACGCAAGGTTCAACCAAGCAGCTGGTGGTGCCCAAGGAAGCACGAGATATGGTTCTGGTCTTGGCTCATTCTATTCCCTGGGCTGGCCACCTGGGGACACAGAAGACCCTTGCTCGTATCCGGCGGCATTTCTTCTGGCCTGGTCTACAATCTGATGTCATCAAATTCTGTAGGTCCTGCCCTGAGTGCCAGGTAACATCTAATAAACTACCATCTAAAGCACAACTCCAACCTCTGCCCATCATTGGTGTCCCATTCCAGCGGCTTGGCATGGATGTTGTAGGTCCGCTTGAGAGGAGCAAGACGGGTAACCGCTACATGTTGGTTATCACAGACTATGCAACTAGATACCCAGAAGTGTTTGCATTAAAATCTGTCAAAGCAAGAGTAGTGGCGGGTTCCCTGGTTCAGTTTTTTTCCAGAGTTGGATTTCCTTCTGAAATCATCACAGACCAGGGAACAAATTTCATGTCCACCCTTTTGAAGCAGGTGTACCAGTTGCTAGGGATCAAAAGCATGAGAACAACTCCTTACCATCCCCAAACTGATGGCCTGACTGAACGATTTAATCAAACTCTCAAGCAGATGCTACGCAAATTTGTGAATGATACTGGCTCTGACTGGGATCAGTGGCTTCCGTATCTTCTTTTTGCTTACAGGGAAGTTCCACAAGCTTCTACAGGCTTCTCACCGTTCGAACTATTGTACGGTCATGAGGTGAGGGGACCTCTGGCCCTACTGAAGGAGACCTGGACTGATGAGCAAGGAGGTAGGGATGTTGACATTATCTCCTATGTTGTACAAATGAGGGAGAAGCTTCAAAAGATGTCAACATTAGCCCAACAGCATATGACAGAAGCCCAGAAATACCAGAAGACATGGTATGACAGGTCAGCTCGGTGCAGGACCTTTACTCTGGGTCAAAAGGTCCTAGTCATGTTACCATCTAGCGACAGCAAGCTTCTGGCCAAATGGCAAGGACCATATGAAGTGGTCAAACAACTTGGAAAAACAACTTATCAAGTTGCCATTCCTGGAAAGCCTCGGTCCAGTAAGGTATTGCATGTTAACCTCCTCAAGGCATGGGAGACAGAGCTCAAAGGAAAGCAGATGTGCTAATGATCCGGTCTGTTGAGGAGGAAGCAGCTGTGGATGATCAGTATCTGCCCTCATCAGCACTCACAGATTTGAACTTGGAACATCTGACAGCTGAGCAACAAAAGGTCAAAGATCTGTGTAATCCTCACATATTTCAGGAGCATCCAGGTCGGACTACTTTGATTGAACACAGCATAACTGTAAAAGATGATGCGCAAGTGAAACGCATGAGTTACAGGATTCCAGAGAGACTTTTAAGCCCCCTGAAGAAAGAATTGGACCTCATGCTTTCCTTGGGGATCGTTGAGTGTTCTAGGAGTGAATTGGTGCAACCCGGTTGTTTTGGTTCCAAAAAGGAGGCACAATCAGGTTTTGCATTGACTTTAGATATTTGAACTCTGTGTCAAAGTTTGATTCCTATCCTACGCCACGTATTGATGACATGATTGAACGCCTGGGTAAGGCAAAATACCTTACCACCATGGACCTGTGTAAAGGCTACTGGCAGGTTCCCTTTCCAAGCACTCCAGGAACTGAACGGCCTTTTCGGACACCAGGGGCGCTCTACCAGTTTACAGTTCTGCCATTTGGACTACATGGGGCCCCAGCAACATTCCAAAGGCTCATGGATCAGGTACTCAATGGCTGTAATGACTTTGCATGTGCTTACCTAGATGATATCATAATCTACAGCGACTCATGGGAGGAGCACCTCAACCATCTGCAGGAGGTGTTGGGACGTCTCCAGTCTGCCGGATTGACCGTCAACCCAGATAAGTGTGCTCTGGCCCAATCTGAGACTGATTATCTGGGTTTTTGCATCGGCAATGGAGTGGTCAAACCTCAGGTACACAAAGTACATGCCATTCAGTCCTCTCCTCTTCCACAAACCAGGAAGCAGCTGAGGTCCTTCCTGGGAATGGCAGGATTCTACCAGCGGTTCATCCCCAACTTCTCTGCTAGATCTGCCTCACTATCAGACATGGTTGGATCCAAGTCCCCGAAAGAGATCCAGTGGACAGACAGAGCTGTGAAAGCTTTCGAGGACATCAAAGAGTCATTGGGTAAGGGCCCAGTTCTACTTTGCCCAGACTTTGAGAAACCTTTCATTCTCCAAACAGATGCCTCAGAGAGGGGAATTGGAGCAGTACTCTTGCAAGGACCACCAGAGGCTCAGCATCCAGTGGCGTTTATCAGCCGTAAGCTGTTTCCCAGAGAGTGTCGTTATTCCACGGTGGAGAAAGAAGCCCTAGCAATCAAGTGGGCGTTGGACTCTTTGAGGTACTACCTTTTGGGACGGGAGTTCACGCTACAGACAGATCACAAAGCCCTCCAATGGTTGCAACGGATGAAAGACTCTAATAGCCGCATCACCCGCTGGTACCTGGCGATGCAACCCTTCCGCTTCACTGTTGAGTATGTTCCTGGAAAAGAAAACGTGACAGCGGACTATCTTTCTCGCTGGGGGGAGAAGACTTTGAAGGGGAGGGGGATGTGATGGCTGCAGAAGCAGCCACACCATGAAGTTCCTGGAAGCTGTTATGGGTGGGGCCTGGCCGGCAACAAGAGGAACTCAGCTGGACTAAGTTGCCTTAATTGGACTCAACCATTGACTGAAAAAAAAAGGATGAATTCACTATTGATTTTCTTTTGTATTCAGTTGTTTTAGTTTTATCTACCACTTACCTGATTTGTGAAGTGATATGTTATTTACTTAAAGGTAATGTTGGTTAAGACAAAAACTGAATTAATCTTTTTGATTTCCTTATTACTTGTCTTAGTCAATTCCCCCCCTTTTTTGTGGTTTTGGTTTGATCAACTAGTATATATGTTTCCCTCTTGTGTTTGTCTGGAGGTCAGTTTTCATGTTGAGTTGAAGTTTATGGTTTGTTGACCTCTTTTATGGGCTCAGATTAACTTTACTTGTTTTTGTAAATTAAAATAATATTTTTTTTCAAAAGAAAACTCCTGTGCTTCTCTCATCCTTCTGCTCGGCTCCTCACACCCAGGAAAGTGGCGACCTGATCAAAAATAAAAGCTCAGCAGGGCTTTCTGTGAAATGAGTAAGAGAAAGATAGAGTACTTTGCAACACAAGAGCATTTCACTGGAGTTCGAAGTGCTTATATCTTAACGAAATGTTTCTATGATGTATGCAAATGACTGATGTTTTATCAGACTTGGATGACATTTTTGTGAGGAGGGAGAGGAGAGAAACGTCCACAAAGGGAAACAAAAAAGTGGTAAAACTAAAGAAAATTTATGAGACTTTAGGAGAATAGAACCGTTTTGATTTAAGCCAACTGTTGAATGTGTTTTATTCTGAAAATCACACTCTCCAATAGTGACTATACATTTATCTATTATCTGACCCTTCAAAAACTACACTAACTTCCTCCTTTGACACAGAAAAGTAAAAAAATGACCCCAAAGGACGTCACTTTTGCACGTTTCCTGTTGTGTGTGACAACCCTGACCTGTGCGGAGAGTGAGGAAGGGGTCAGCGGTGAGATCGAGCAGCTGCGACAGCTGAGGAATTGATATCAAGGAGGAGCTGCCTTGAAAGGCTGCTGTTCTGTTTAGGTTTCCACGGTGAACCAGGATGCAGGTCGGAGGAAACGGGATTGTTCTTTCTTAGGCTTTTCAACAGGAAATGTCAGATACAAAGTTTCAATAAATAATAAAACTTTTAAAACTATGCTTTAGTTACGAAGAAAATGAAAAATATGAATCTAAAGGTTCATTCTGATTAAATACACCATAGTGATTCTAAAACAAACTTTTTCCGGCAAGGATTTCAGGATTTATTTCAGGTCAAGATGATGCAGAAATGTAGACACATCTGGTATGTGTCCATCTCTTGTGGTAAATCTAGATTCATGAATTCTCTGATTTGTATATTTTCACACATATCACAAAATATTCATATTTTGATGAAATAAAAACAGTAAAAATTGTCACATTTCTTAAAACTTCATTCATTGTAGGATCACAAAAATACTTTACACATACTTTCCTAAACAAAAATGTAGAATTTTATTCTCAAAATGGAAAATATTTTAAGGTTTTTTTCCCCCCATTTTATATATATATATAAAGTTAGAGCTCTTTATTTGTGCATAACTTAAGTCGTTTGTAAATTCAGATCATTTTGTACTTTGTTCTCAAAACAAAGTATCTCAATTGAACTCTCGTTTCTTTCTCTTTTTTTGTACACAAAGGAGTCCAAACTACTCAGTATTACCCTTAAATTTGTGGGGTTTTTTTTTTTAATTTCAGACCCATATTACCTAACCTGTATTAAAGAACTTCATGCAAACTTTTTTTTTTTTTTCTAAATCTTGAACTTGATCTGTTTAACCATCTCATTCTGCATCCACAGGCTTTGTGGATGCATCGACATACGATAGATATCTTGTGAAGGCGACAGGAGGGAACACATGCATCCCAGCTGTTGGGTGAAGAAAAAGACGGAGGTCGAGTTCGCGGCATACCTGAGAGTCAGGTAACAAAAAGAGGAGAAGGGAACAACTCGGATGGATGAAAAATGTAAAGAGACGATTGAAATAATGATAATAAAAACATTATGTGTTGCCATCTTTAATTGACATTTACGACAAAAACGGCAATTATCACAAAAATACCAGTCACGCTCCAAAAAACAAGGAGACATTTGGAGATTATTTTACAGAGCCCCTAAGGTGACCCTAGAGAAAAAAAAAAAAAAAAAGACGTTGAATAGAAAAGTTTTGGTCACAAACTAGGACACACCAGTTACTATTGGTGCAAATCAGTTACTATCTAATGCCCAACCAGTAATTAACCAGAAAAAAAAAGTATTTTTTCAAATAATTGCAGTAAAAAAAAAAAAAACACTGGTTAGTTACTGGTGTGCACCGGTTAGTAACTGCCGCGCACCATTAACTAACCAGGATATTGGTAACTAACATGAAAAAAGTATTTTTTTCATAAAATCGTGGTAAAAAAAACTCTGGTAAGTTATTGATGCGCACCAGATAGTGACTGCTGCGCACCAGATAGTGACTGTTGCGCACCAGATACTGACTGTTGTCCACCTGATAGTAACTGGTGGGCACCAGATAGTAACTGGTGGGCACCAGATAGTAACTGGTGGGCACCAGATAGTGACTGCTGCGCACCAGATAGTGACTGCTGCGCACCAGATAGTGACTGCTGCGCACCAGATAGTGACTGCTGCGCACCAGATAGTAACTGCTGCACACCAGATAGTGACTGCTGCGCACCAGATAGTGACTGTTGCGCACCAGATAGTGACTGTTGCGCACCAGATACTGACTGTTGTCCACCTGATAGTAACTGGTGGGCACCAGATAGTAACTGGTGGGCACCAGATAGTAACTGCTGCGCACCAGATAGTGACTGCTGCGCACCAGATAGTGACTGCTGCGCACCAGATAGTGACTGCTGCGCACCAGATAGTGACTGCTGCGCACCAGATAGTGACTGCTGCGCACCAGATAGTAACTGCTGCGCACCAGATAGTAACCAGAAAAAAAATTCTAAAAATTGCAGTAAGTAATAACAGGTTTGTGGTAACGGATAGTAAATGGTGCACACCAGATACCAACCTGAAATATATATATATACATTTTTACTTGAATATTTAGAAAAAAAAACATTTTTTCATACTTGAGTGATTTTATTTCAGTGTCTCTTCTGGGGCTCCGTATGTTTTGCATTAAAGCCTCCATTTATTCCAAAAATGTTTTTGAAGTCGATGTACATAAGAGCAGCACGATAGAAAGCGATAATTGAAATACTTGAGTTTGCTTTGACGTTGATGGGATTAGTGTGGTTTACTCGAAAACATTCCAGAGCCTCTTAAGATTATCAGCTTGCTTCCTTCCTCTCCGCAGATTTATTTCTCCTCATCCTTTGAGCAGCTTCTCAGAGGCTCCAGATGAGCGTGACGTGCGGCGAAAGCAGGTCCACGGACGCGCGATGAGGCAACTCCTCGTCTGCGCAGGAATCTCATCCTCTGTTGTTAACAGGTTTTTGTGCGTGTGTAGAGCCAGATCCGCATGTTAGTGTGTGCTCTTACCCACAAAGCCATCCTGTCCAACCAACTTCAAAGCAAGCTTGTCTGCCAGCACTGAGGAGTTGCCATGGGCGATGTTGGCGAAGGGCCCAGCGTGGACAAACACCGGCGTACCCTGAGACAATTAGAAGGCCACAAAACACAAGGAGGGAGTTTACTTACTCAACCCAATATAAATACTGACAAACAGTTTAGTCGAAATAACGCCAACAGATTGCAGTCGGGCTTCAAAATAAAAGTCAAAGTGAGTTTTGCCAAGAGCTACTTGAACCGGCGCCTCAATGTGGGTCGGACGAGCTTTCCTGCTAAACTACAAACTGAAGGAGCACTTCAACCTGCTAACGAAACAACACAAACACAAATTTATGCTTATATTTTAATGATAAAAACCTTATTATAAGCAATATTTTTTATATTATATACATGTAATTACTGGTATATTATTTTGTTAATGCAGTGTTTTAATTACCAAGTTTATTAAAAATATGTGATTTAAATTAGAACAAGTAAAATTGTTAAATATTCAGAGACTAAAATATTTTTTTAGCATTATATACAAAATAATAGGGAAATAACAGGATTTTACACTTGACCATAATTGATTTTTTGTACAAATTTGAGTTTAGATTAAATTGTTATTAATCATTTTAAATTGTTATATTGTTGATTTGAATTGTGAAAAGTTCCAATTCTGTTTATTATGTTTTTTTATTATTTTATCAGCTCAAAATAAAATAATTTTAGCAGCTTTTCTCTGTATCTCAAAGTTGGTCTTGAAAAATAAAAAAAAAAATTAAAAATCAATTGACCTAAAGTAATCCCATTTAGCAAGGTTCAACACAATAAGCATCACATCAAATCCTACTGCAAGACCTAAAACAAACAAAACTCATAGAAAGAAAACTCCTCAGAGTCGCTGGACTATTGTTACGCTGAATTCCTTAAGAGAGGAAAAAGGAAGGATGGGAAGGCCTAGAATAATTTTCTAAGCTTTTGTTTGCATACTTTAGCAAACCGCATCCGTTCGGAGGAGTAAATCTTCCTTAAAGCACCTCTCTTGGGAAAAAAAGGGTCTCCTTGTTTATTTAGCCTTATGGAAGTTCGAATCAAGAAAATAAAAGCAAATGAGTTAAAAGTAGAATTATGTTTAAAACTGCAATAATATTAAATTAAAAAATGGAAAATTAGAACAGGATTATTATGGAAATCCAGCTGTTAATATGTGAATTAAAACAATATTTCTGCAGCTCCATGTAGAAATATTCCCCTGAGCTTTTACTCTGAAACTCCACAAAGGCTCCAACCTGAGAGCTTTTTGTTTTGGTGCACAGCCCCTGCCTCAGGAAAGACACATGCAGTCATTCAGTCAAACCCCATGTAGGCAGGATGTTTTAAAGACTCTCACAATGACTGAGGTCTGCCAAACAGACACGTACACAGGGAGGGGGTGAGGAAAACACCCCCTTTTCCCATGCGGTGCATCTCCTTCAAACCCTGCCCCATCTGAAACAACACAAAAACCGTGTGCTGCGACACAAACGCGCCTCCGCTTCTGCAGTGCCAGCGCGGCCCCATGAATGTTGCACAACAATCGCGGGCGAAGGAGGCACAAAGGGGGGCACAGCTGGTGGAAAATTCTCATGGAGCTCCGAGGTCGACGCAGCAGAATCGCAGGAAACACACAAACGCACAAAAGGAGCGAAAACAAACACTTCCTTCAAAAAAAAAAAAAAAAAAGTATAAAAAAAATTCTGCTGCAAGTTGGGTGCACGGACAATATTTATGGCGTTAAAACATACGTGCCAAAGTCAAGGCCCGAGGGCCTCCGAGTAATTCTTTCCGGGCCTCCAGACGTTGCCCGACGTCATCTTGCACTTGTTTCTAACTTGTAAAATTTTAACAAAATATATTTTTTTATTGAGAGTAAAATATTAAGTTTTTTAAAGGTTTAAATTGATTTATTCTGGAATAATATTCCAGTGTTTTTATTATTCATAATAATATGAAAAACTTAAAGTTCTAGGACTAGCCTTCTGCTAGCTTTTTGTACTGTTTTGACATTTACTAAGATTTTTAGGCTATGTTGGCTAATTTTGGCTTTTTTTTCCATTTTTAGGCTATTTTATAAGTTTAGCTAAGTTTTTAGTTAGATACTCGCTAATTTAGGCTTTTTAAAAGTTTTTTAGGCTATTTTGAAGTTTACTTTTTTGTCAGCTACAATGCTAGCTGTTTTGGCTAACCTAAGTATTTTTTTTAATTTTTGAGGCTAATTTGGCATTTAGCTAATATGATAGCTGGATATCAGCTTCAGTGTTTTCAGCATCAATTTCAGCAGCTAGAATTATCACAGGTAATGCTAGACATCTAGTTCATTATCATGTTAAAAAGTTACGGTTTTACAGTTTTTAGTTTTAGAGTGTTCATTAAATGTTTACATGTTTTATATTTTGGACCCCTGTGCAATTGAGTTTGACACCCCTGCGTTAGAGTATCCTCGATAGCTGCTGATGACACTGAAGGGAGAGAATATTAAAGGACGGATGTAAAGAAAGCCTCTCCAAGTTTTGTCTGCAGACTCTTTAAAGTCCCTGCAGGCACACTTCCCCACATTCTTCTAGGTCAGGAGTGTACTTGAGGGTCACCATTCTCCTTCATGTCTTAACAACCCCCCCCTCCTTGCTGCCTTTGATTGGTTGATCCAGGTAATCAGCAGCAATTAAGATGGGGATAAATAAAAACAAGCAACACAGTGGCCCTGGAGGTGCCCAACACCCCTGCTGGAAGCCATTTTGGGGAAATACCTCCTTGTATAGGCGAGGATGCTGGTGTTAACATTCTAGTGGACAACTCCCTTATTCAAGTCAGTTCATCAAATGTCCACTGGTCATGGACATTTGGGGGGTTTTTACCGGTGCATTTCAGCTTAAAAAATGACGCAACTTTATTGTTTCTCCAACTTTCTTTTATCATTAATTCTGTGGATAGAATATTCATATTTTTTTTTGGTTCATTTCACATCAAAACTCCAATGGAGTCTTAAAAGAGGGTCGTCTGACCTGAACGCCGCAACTACTAGTTTCTGCACAAACTGATTTAAGAAAAACAAAATCTGAGCTAATATTTGACAAAACAAATGAACATAATTTTACAAAAAGGTGGTGAAAAGAGCAAGAATCCATCTGAATGCATAAAGAAAACATGCATAACACCTGAATTTATATCAGCAAAAAAAAACATGTTTTTTCTTTCATAAATATGTTAAATTAAGGATATTTTGGAGCAAAAAAGGGGTTAAATACACAAAGAAATTATGTGAATTTTGATTGACATGCCACTACTCAATTATCGCAAGTCGACCAGCTTTACTGGGCGTTGTCCCAACAACTGACAAGCATGTTAGTCCCACCCATTTGTCTTTTGAGCCCACCAAGGGTTCACATGTCCATCTTTGGTATGTGTGTCCTTCAATGTTAAATGCTGAACTCAATCTGAAGTCTAAAGTCATCTCTAGGAATTGAATTGTAAGAATTTAATCTCACTTATCTAAAGTTAACATTTTTTTCTTCATCTTATCACTTTTATTTCATTAAACTATAGCTTTTATTTCTTTTATACTTTACAAATTATGTTTAAACAAAATCGCACACAGCACAGTATAACGGATTATTTAAAAAAATAAAGGTTTCTCTTGAGACCTCCACTTTTTCACACCAGCATTAAACGTATTATTTCAAAATAAAAGCATCTGCATGAGCGAGTCCGATAAAGACGAGTTAAGAGTCGAGTGTCTGCCTCACCTCAAGAGTCTGCATCAGCGTGGGCTTGATGGCGTCTTTCATCAGCACTGCCAGCGCTCCGCTCACACCCTGACAATAAAAAAAGACGGTGGTCAACGTACCAGGAAACAAGAAGCTTCACAATTTACAAGTCAAATGTTTTAGGGCCGAGACAATTAAACATTTTAAGTATCAAACTCTTTCGAATCCACTAATTCAACTAGAATTTATTTTAAAAATGAGGCAATTTTCACTAAAGTGAAATCATCTGATCTGTTTAGCGTCTCACTAATATTGACTAACTAACATTTTCGTTTTTTAAGACCCAAATTCAGCAGAAATATTCTTAAAGTAGTTTGACTTTTTGACAGATCTGGATCGAGTCTGGACTGAACACACCAGGTCTTCTGCTGTGACGGGTTCTCCGGACCGGCTGGTTCCCACCACCATACGCGCCAGTCTGCTCCTCATGTCCCCCAGGTTGTCAGAAAGAGCCAGAATGGCCATGATCTCACTGGCGACCGCAATGTCGAACCCCGTCTAAATGAGAAAAAGACGTTTAGAAATTTTGATAAGTTTGACGATCACTTAAAGTCTAAAAATATTTGTTTTCTAACAGAACTGAGACTTCTAGAGGAAGAAATATGAACATTTCTGCATATCAGAAAAAGAAACATGACTAAAGCCACATCAATCCTTCAAAGACTTCATTCCCATTCCCAGCGCCAACACCCCGAGGGGCTATAGGGTATCCAGCGCCGGAGGGACGAGAGGAAATAGGAATGGATGGAGGTAAATATAAGCACATGCTAAAGCAGCTTAAGGGCAATTACAGGTGTATGTGTATGAAGTGGGGGGGCTCATTTCCTCCTTCCATAAATATTTACTTTTACTTAAGGCCGCTCGCTTCCTATTAACTTCAAGTGTTTGTCGGAATACCTCTCTGGTCTGGCCTTTTTCGGTGCTCGCCTGTCCTATAGTGATCGCCCTCAAGAAGCGGTCGTTAGTGTCCACCACTGAAAGAGAACAAAAAATACTTTAAATATTTTTTTAGATTCGACACATTTTTGTTCTAGCATAAAATACATAAATAAATAACTGACGGGCAGGAAAAAAAATACCCTCTTTAAATCATAGCAGCACCTAATCGCTCAAACTCCGCTACAACATTCCACCAGCTATTATCTCCCGACTGCTGGAGCATGAAAACTGAAAGTATTGATTGAATAAGGAGTCGTTTGAGATTCCGTGCTATAAAAAGGGAAAATGGGGTCTTTTTTAAGCCTGCATGTGACATTCAGCTGAAATTAGATGATCGCTCAGAGGCTTTAAAAAGAACCTGGGATTTCTATCAAAAGCTGTTAATCTGATTTATGTGACAGTCATAATAACGCTTTAGACTCAGAATAAATTAGTTCAATTGGTGGTTTTTCCGCTGTCAGGGCACCTGAAGAGCAGTTTTCAGCTCAGACCAAAGTTTTGAAACTGCTTTTTGGTGACGTTTCGGCCCGATACCTCTGTGCCAGGTAATCTTGGAAGGATCGAGGTCGAGACGAGCAAAGGCGGCGACTTCTTGTGGCGTGAGAGATGCAGGATCCGTTTTATGAATGCCGAGACGCTGAAATCCAGAGAAGACAGATTTGAACATGATAAACTAGACAAAAACACATATTTTTGGCACAACTTGACTTTATTGATCAAAAAAAAAAACACTTAGATTTGGTCATGCAAGTATATATGGAGCTAAATTAGGGCCAAAATTATTTAACAAATGGAAAAAATATTGGTGTTTAGCCAAAAAAAAAAAAAATGTAAGATGTCAGAAACTTTTTTGCTATTCTGAAATATACTTAATTATTTTCAGCTAAATGTTCTGGTTTTTTATGTTTCAAAACTCCAAATTTTAATTTCAAAACTTTTTTTTTCACTTTCAATTCTTTTTTTTTTTTTTACATTTTCAAATTGGAAAATTTCAAAATTGAAAATGAAAAAAAAGTTGAAACTGAAAAAAAAGTTTTGAAATAAAAAAAAACTTTTGAAAATGACAGTTTGAGTATTGAAACACTTAAAGCTGAAAATAATTAAGTTTATTTTAGAAAAGCAAAAAGTTTCAGACATTTTACTTTTTTTTTTTTTTTTTTAAACAGCAATATTTACTTCAAGTTGTCTTATTTGGGTTTCAAATATTTTTGGCCCCAATTTATCTCCATAAATTCAAGCCATGAGATGTTGCTCCTGTGCTGAAGGACGTGAAATGAGGCCCCCTAGTGGGCTAAACAGGGAATAAGCAAAACAACTTTCTGCTGGGACTTACTTGAAGCCTGGAGATCTGGATGGGGGAGAATTTTCTAACTCCGTTCACAGAGGGAACCAGTCTCTTGAACAATGCCTTAAGAATGACAAGTGAAAATAAAACCATTTTACTTTAAGTTGCAGTTAAAACCAAGTTTAGTTCATTGTGTTGTCAGAACCCACTTACCTTGTCTGACTGTGTCGCTTCGTGGAGCATCCTGGCATCGATGGCTGCAGCCACAAGGTTATTGGCTGCTGTGATAGCGTGAATGTCGCCAGTCAGGTGGAGATTAAACTGACAAGAGAAAGCAAAACTTATATAAAAAAATTGCAAGGAAGAGATTGGACACAACTTTCTCTAATCTCCTGCTCCATTTGTCATTCTGAACAGCTCATAAAATAAACTAACAACCTACACTTAATTCAAAGCAACTCGTGTGTGTTTGGATGTTTTACCTCCTCCATGGGGATGACCTGGGCGTACCCTCCTCCTGCAGCCCCCCCTAGACAAGAAGAAGGTGCAACACGGTCAACAGAACAAAGGAGGAGCATAAATAACATCACACTGGATCTTGCTTTCCAAAAAAAGAAAAATTTTTTTTTTCATAGAGTCAAAACCTTAGATAAATAAATGAAGTTAGACTATGATATGTAATACTGACCTTTGACCCCAAAGGTGGGCCCCTGGGAAGGCTGTCGGAGGCACGCAAAAGAGTTGAGCTTCAGGTGAGCAGACATGGCCTGGACCAGGCCGATGGTCACCGTGCTCTTACCCTCACCGAGGGGGGTGGGAGTTATGCTAGATCAACGAAAATATATTATTATATGAGCGTGTTGTCACTTTAGGTCACATGTGTCAGGGTCACATTAAGTCTAGGCCCAGGGGCCGCATCCGGCCCTCCGGGTAATTCTATCCGGCCCACCAGATCAATTTATTTTATCGTTATTATAAGCCCAATGTTGTCTTGTGTTTATTTCTAACTTGTATAATTTTGACAAAATGTATTTTTATAGAGAGTAAAATATTGAAAATTATTTAAGGTTTAAGTTGATTTTTTTTCTGGAAAAATATTCCTGCATTTTTATTATTCATAATTATGATTATGATGAAAGTTATGATTTAAAAGTTTTAAAATTTTGCATTCTGATAGCTTTTTGGACTATTTTGGCATTTACTAAGATTTTTTTAGGCTATTTTGAAGTTTAGCTAATATTTCAGCTACATGCTAGCTGTTTTGACTAACCTGAGGGTTTTTTTGTTTTTGTTTTTAAGGCTAATTTGGCATTTAGCTAATATTTAAGCTGGCTATCAACTTAAGCATTTTTAACTATCAAATTCACTAGCATCTTCAGTGGCCAAATTCAGCTTACACCATTCGCACAAGCATTATCGCAGGTAATGCTAAATAACTAGTTAATAATTATGTTAAAAAGAAACTGTATTAAAGTTATAAATATTGGCATTCGGCTAGCTTTTTGGACTATTTTGGCATTTACTAAAATCTTTTTGGCTATTTTGGAGTTTAGTTAATATTTCAGCTGCATGCTAGCTGTTTTGGCTAATTTAGGCTTTTTTTTTTTTTTTTTTTTTTTTAGATACTTAGGCTTTTTTGGAGTTTAGCTATTTTTTTCCAGCAACATGCTAGCTGTTTTGACTAACCCAAGTTTTTTAGTTTTTAAGGCTAATTTGGCATTAAGCTAATATATTAGCTGCCTATCAATTTCAGCATCTTCAGCTATCAGCGTTAGCATCTTCAGCAGCCAAATTCAGCTTACAACGTTCACACTAGCATTATCACAAGTAATGCTAAATATCCATTTCATAATTATGTTAAAAAGATACAGTTTTTAAGTTTTAAAAATTTGGTTTTAGTGTTCGATAAAGCATCGAATTGCCTTGCTCTTGCCGATATACACCCCTACTCATTACTTCAACTTACCCCGCAACCAGAACGTATTTTCCATCAGGCTGCGAGTGGAGGCGGTCCAACAGGGAGAGGCGGACCTTAGCTTTGCTCTTCCCATACGCCTCAAGCTCCTCTGGCAGCAGACCAATTTCTGCAGCCAGCTGATCGATTGGTTTGGGTGTCTGAGCTCTGGATATCTCGATGTCACTGAGAAAACATGACTTGCTATAGGATTGAACTGTGATATTTATAAAAACACTGCTCTTTTAGAGCATTTACCTGGGTACGGGGTTGAGGGGCTGCAGCTTAAGGGTGTGCAGATGCCAGGGTCTGTACTGCTGCTGCTGGAGCCAGCGGCTGCAGCTTTGCACCACATTCTAACAGGATAAACACAACAATCAACAAAAAGAACTGCAACACAACTGCAGTTCAAGATACTGAACAAACCTGTGCTCGGTACGCTGCTGTGAGGTATCCCAACCCTGATCTTGAGGATGAGCTGATGGCATGATCATCTAAATAAAAGATATATATTTATATATATTTCATACTGTGACAAAATACAGTTTTTGTAAATGTTAGAGAATAACTATGTAGCTTAAAAAACTAAAATCAGAGAATACAACAAAGTCTTAAAAAGTATATTTATTTTAAACTCACAAATACTATTCAACCATTTATAATACAGGCTCTCTTGGTAATGCAACTTTTCTTGAAACATTCTTTAGGAAAATAAATGCCCCCTTAACAGAAAATAAAACATCTGAGGAGCTCGGTTAAGCTATTTTCTCTCCAGGAGCTCATAAAAACAGTTAAATCTCTACAAAATTAAAAAGGCAACATTTGAAGTATTTTCTTTGAGGTCTAATTTTAAGATTTTAGACAGACTCACAGCGAATGATTGCAGCTCCGGGTCGAACCCAGGTGGAGGGAATCTCCATACTTTCTGCACCCAGGAGGACCAGAGCATCTGCATGCATTACCTGATGCAACACAAAACGAACGCACAACATCAAGACTTTTAGTAGGGCTTGATAAACAGATGTACTGCATGTTAAAACTCATAAAATATCATGTTAGAGTGGCAGGCTTTGCTAGTCATTTTCTGAAGGGATTTGGCTTAAAGAGACACTGCCCCCCTGAGGTGAGTTCCTAACATTACATTTCATGCAAATAAAAGCTCAAAACTAACTTTTCATTATCATATATATAGATTAAAAATATATATATATTTTTTTTCATGGAAAAAAAAACACACCTGTGACTGTAAACTGTTGGAGTTTGAGTGGCTGTTCTGAACGAACATCCCGTTCCTTTCGATCAAACAGTGGAGGGCCAGTTTGAGGGGTCCTTCTCCTCCAACCAGCAGCACAGTTTTCTCTTCCAAAGACGCATCTGTTGAAAGAAACAAAAAAAAAAAAAAAAAACATCTTCAAACAACAATTTACTCCTTTCTACATTATGAAACTTGAAAATAAAGTGTTTAGAACAGAAATCAGCTTCAGATTTTTACCTCCTCCTGGCCTTCATTTTACATTAAACTGAGTTTAACGAGGTCCTAAGTACAGCAGAACACAGACATCTGAACCAGAAGATATCCAAAATCGATACACAAACGTTGTTTATCAGTTTTTGGTCTTTAAATAACAGAAAACAACAATTTCACAGGTAAATAATTACAATTAGACATAAAAAAAACAAAAAAAAAAGTCTTCAAATTTTGCACTAATCTTTAGGTCAGATTCTGTATGCAAGACAAGACGGTTCATTCGTTTTCATTAAATCTACAGGGTGTTTACTTTCTTTACCTTAGTGTTTTACAGCACAAGTAAGTTTGAAGTTTTGTTTCAAAGCTCAAAGTTTTCAAAACTTAAGGATCATTAAAATCCCTCACTTGTTGTGCTTAAAAATACATTCTAGCCTCTCTTACTGGCAGTTTTGTAATTTTTTAAAACAATATTTTGTGTTATACAATGTAAACCTTTGCAGAAACTCCTAAATATAATAGTATTTTTTTATTTAGTCTCATATATCTTTAGTACTTTAGTAGTCTATCTGGCACTCTTCTGGACACATTTCTTTGCAATATGAAACAATGTAATTTAATAAGTTATCACACCACTCCTTCCATCTATAGACTTTCCAAGACTCATAAGGATGGATTTTCTATCAGCAGCTTCAGATCTGCAGCGTGAACTCCCAAACATTTGGCCACAATCCTGGAACCGTTGGTTGGAGACAGATCACCAGATCCAAAACTCAAGGTAACGTGACACAAAGTCAGTAGATGCACTCTCAATCTAGATCAGGGGAGTCAAACTCAATCGCATAAGGGCCCAAAATCCAAAACACACCTTAGGTCGCGAGCCGAACAGGATAAACATTTATAGAACACTCCAAAACTACATTTTTAAACCATTTTAACATATTTATGAATTTGATATATAGCATTATCTGCAATAATGCGAGTGTGAACGCTGTAAGCTGGATTTGGCTGCTGAAGATGCTACTGCTAATAACTGAAGATGCTGAAATTTATAGCTAAAAAAGTTGAAGCTGATAGTCAGCTGCATATTAGCTAAATGCCAAATTAACCTAAAAAAACAAAACAAAAGTCTTAGGTTTGCCAAAACAGCTAGCATGTAGCTGGAAAAAATTGCTAAAGTTCAAAATAGCAAAAAAAAAAAAACCCTGTAAAAAGCCTAAGCGAGGTAAAACAGGTAGCATATAGCTGAAATATTAGCTAAACTCCAAACAGCCTAAAAAAAAAATAAAATCCCTAAATTAGCAAAAATTCTAGCATGTAAGTATTCGCCTAACCTCAGATAAGCCTAAACACTTTAAAAAAAGCCTAGATTAGCCAAAACAGCTAGCGTGTTGCTGAAATACTATCTAAACTTTTAAAAACAGCCTAAAAAATCTTAGTAAATGCCAACATAATCCCAAAAGCTGGCATAACGCTACTTTTTTAAAACTTTTAAACCATAACCCTTATTTTTATTAGGATTAGGATCGTAATATTATTGCGATTAGTCGACAAATCGACTATTTTAATAGTCGATTAGTAATCGCGGCAGCCTTAGACCAAAATATATTCTTTAATATCTTCCCCTCCAGTTGAAGGGATACAGACCCCTCCCTCGCTAGGGGGTTCTACGTCACGCTGTGCCGTGGAGGAGAAGCATTGGTTTTCCTTCATGTTATTTACATTCGAGCGCTGGCAGTTCTGCGCTAATGCTAGCTAACCGGGCGGGTATTGGTGACGTCACTGAGCGAAATCTGAGACAGTATTTTCTCATAACTCTCTAAATGGATTAAATGAATGCGTGTCAAGAGCGCAGACCGCTCCACCAGCCCTTAAATCAAACCCTGTAAAGACAAATGTGTAGATTAAGCAAAAACTGACCGTGTTTCTGCAGAAGACTTAGCACAGCAGCAGCCAGAGGTGGGACAAATCCTTTGCTCAGGTTTCCCTGCACGAGGCGGCCCATATTCAGATCAGTTATGCTGCAGTGAAAAAATAGAGAGAGAAAAAGCAAAACAGAAAATGCATAATAAAGACTACTGAAAAAACGAAGCATGTCACAGTGAATTTGTATCGTTTTTTTCAGTTTAACACATCTATTTTTCTTTAATTAGATGTCTTAAATGATTTTCTTGACATTACTTTTCAGTGAATAAACTCTTTGTGGGATTACAAATCGCCCCAGGATAACTGACTCATTTCCTGCTTTCTAACTGCGTCTGCCACCGTGGGATTTTTACCAGTCCACGTCCTTCTCAGGTTTAAGCGTGTTGATCACTCGGCTGGTCAGGAGCGGCAGGGGGAGGTGGAGGGAAACCCCGCTGACCTCAGGGTCATCATTCAACTTCAGCAGCTCCCCTATAATCTTAGAGAAAAGATGTGTGAAAGCAGAAAAGTGAACTTATTTTGAGGTTACGACAGATGCCCAAACTAGACCCAGAAATGTCTGAAAATCTTTAGAGAAAAGTTGAGATAAAACGCGCTAAGTTCCAAAACTCAGTGAAGTCGTGTTCCGATGACGCACTCATCCTGATTACAGCACAATCAATGAAATGTCAATTCATGTAAAGACTTGCCAAAAAAAAAAACAGTCGGCTTCACTAACCTCATCTTCACTGCTCGTCTTCCTCAGACAAACTTGGGTAATATTAAAGCCAATCTGAAAACCAAAAAAAATAAAACATTTTCTGTCATATTTACGTTTAAAACATTTCAAAGATAAATCTGCATCGTTGAAGTAACTAATTACCTTTCCTGCTATTTTCTCATTGATCTCCAAAGTGTAATCTTCACCTGCCTTTGAGATACAATACAGTTACACTTAGAGAGCTGATAAAACAACATCAGTGTAAATAAACAGGTTAAAGGTGACAAAAACAGATGGTGTAATAAAAAACACAAAATAAAACTGCTTTTCTGCTCCATTACAAATACCTGGACAATGGCTAATAGAGGCTGGAGTTTGGGGGTTCTTCTCTGCAGGGCTGCCAGCTCCTCTTTGGTGCTGTGAACAATTTCTCTGTGGAGACGAGAAAGTGTTCAATTATTTGGGTCAAATTTAAAAAAAATAAATAAAAACTTCCTTAAATTGTTAGTTTAGCGTGAGTAAATCTCATCCTATAACCCTAAAAAAAAAGGGGGATCATTTTTCAAAAACTTTTGAAAATATGTACGTGAAATACTCAATTTAAAAACACACACAAAATAACATTTGGGTTCCACATTTTTGTATTCGTTTTATGCATTTCTACTATTTTAACAAATTTCTGGTCTGGTCAAATGTAACAAATATCTAAATGTAACACTACACTGAAACAAATGTACTCCAATGAAAACTGTGTTTTTGGTGTTCTTATCGAATTTTTCTGATATTGGAGGACACAAATCAAGACACTTTAGCTTCAAATTACATTTCTGAGTAATTTTTTCATTCAAGAGCGTGTTCGTTAGGTAGAAAATACCTCAATGGGATAGCTCCAATGTTGTAATTTTTTGTTGTACCATTGGTGTTAGGTCAGGGTTGTGAGGAGCTGTGAGCTAGTGGGGGAGAGTGTAAACCATGTGTCAAAATTAAGGCCCGGGGTCTATCCGGCCCTCCAGATTATTTTATTTTATTGTTATTATTGGCCCAATGTCATCTTGAGCTCATTTATAACTTTGACAAAATTGAAAGTAAAATATTGAAAGTTATTTAAGGTTTAAGTTGGTTTATTCTGGAATAATATCCCTGTATATCTATTGTTTTATAATTATATTAAAAAGTTACGGTTTTAAAGACTTTAAAATTTGCATTATGTGTACATTTTGGACTATTTTACCATATACTAAGGTTTTTTAGGCTGTTTTGGAGTTACACTAATATTTCAGCTAAATACTAGCTGTTTTGGCTAATTTAGGTTTTTTTTTTCTTTTAGGCTATTTTTGGAGTTAGCCTAATATTTACACGCTAGCTGTTTTAGCTAATTTAGACATTTTTACATTTTTTTAAGCTTTTTGAACTTTAGCTTCATCTACATGCTAGTTGTTTTGGCTAATTTTGTTTTTCTTTTTCAGGTTTTTTTTTGTGGCTATTTTGAAATTTAGCTATTTTTTTCAGCTACATGCTAGCTGTTTTGGCAAACCTAAGACTTTTATGTTTTGTTTTTCTAGGTTAATTTGGCATCTAGCTAATATTTTAACTGACTATCAGCTTCAGTGTTTTCAGCCATTAGCTGCAGCTTTTTTAGTTTTTTTAGGCTGTTTTGGAGTTAGTCTAATATTTACAAGCAAGCTGTTTAGGGTAATTTAGACTTTTTCAGTTTTTTTTAGGTTATTTTGAAGTTTAACTATTTTTCATCTACATGCCAACTCTTTTGGCTAACCTCAGTTGTTTTCTCTTAGTTTTCAACTTCAGCATCTTCAGCGGCCAAATTCAGCTAACAGCATTCACACTAGCATTATCACAGGTAATGATCTATATCTAGTTCATAATTATGTTAAAACGTTACAGTTTTAAAGTTTTAAAAATGTAGTTTTAGAGTGTTCAACAAATGTTTATCCTGTTCGGCCGCGACTTAAGGTGTGTTTTGGATTTTGGCCCCTTCTGCGATTGAGTTTGACACCCCTGTTGTAAACAGAGAGCTCTCAGTATCGAGACAGGGGAAGTGGCGTGGTTGCTCCAAGCTAATAGGCCAGCTACAAGTTTCTGCTGCTCTGCAGAAACTGTGTCCTAGAAAACCTATTTTTTTCTTCTTACTTTGGCCTAAAACGGCAATAATTATACTTAAAATTCCATTAGAAATGCTTTTAAAATAAATCAAGAGGATCGGAGTGAGAGAAATCCCTCTTAAAGTAGGGATTAAAAACAATTGTAATTCATTTAAAGATTTTTTTTGTTATTACAAAACCCATTTTGATTGTCTTTTAAAATACATTTTTATAAAAGTTAATTGAACTCAAGAAAAATGTATTGTTGTATTACGCTTTGTAAGAAATAATCAAAAAAAGGCAGATTTTCCTTTTGTTTTTAAAACTGCAGCAGCTCCATTCAACATGGAGTGGGCGGGGCTTATAGAATTCATCTTTTTTTTTTAATGGAATTACTCTTTAAACATCGGGATTAACCCCCGGACTGAGAGATGATGTGTTTCTGGACGTCTCTGCATGGTTTGTTCATTCATGTGTGCTCACAGATCCCAGAAGTTCACTCAGTTGTGGCGTTTCTGCCAACAAAACAGAGAAGTTACATCAGCTGACTCAGGCCGTATTGATCCGAGCACGTGCAGAACTGGCCTCGAGCCAAACTCCTGTCGATAACTGCAGCGGTTGATCAGATGCTATTGGGATTTCATCATTGGTAAAGAAATAATAAGACTAATGTCAAAACAAAATGATATTTCATTCATTCATGTGTTCCATCTCACCCGAGTGAGCTGTCGACCTCAGAGAAGTCCTCGTCTTCCAGCCGTTTTCCGTAATTGACGCTGAATTTAGCGCTGGTTCCGCTGCCGGCGGCGCCGCTCACCGTCCGGATGGTGATCCGCTGGTTTGAAACTCCACCGGGGAAACATCTCCGCGGCGTCCCGCACGGTCTTCCCCCCGCGCGCCCCGCGTTCATGCGGAGACTTCCGCACGCGCTGCGGATCGACGCCAGCTTCATGCTCGGATTCTGGTTTCTGAGAGACCGGACTCGGTTCCGAGCGCCCCTCTGCGAAGCTCCTCCTGAAGGAGCGCGAGGAAAGTTGAGGAGGCGCTGATGAAGGTGCGCTGCGTTCAGGGAGCGTCGGAACTTGTAACACTTTCAATCAATCTAGGCGAAAAAACCGAAAAATCACTTTTTTTTTAATTATTTTTTTTTATAGGATCGTGATATTTGCACGTTGCTGGAGTTTGGCTTGTAAGATATACAATTCTGATAAGAAGTTACAAATTCCGTGCAACACTTGAAAGCATCACCACCAAGTGCTGCAAATTAGGAGCAGCACAGTCATAACACTTTGTGCATGGGTCATGTGAGGTACTTCACCCTAACTAGTACTGTATGTGAACCTCCATGTCAGAAAAGAGTCTTTTTTGTCATAACAGTCAATGACAATAAATATTTCATTATTAAAAAGCAAATATTTAAAGTTTTACATTAATTTTAAATGGTGCTGTCTTTTCTGCATGTGAGCATGGCCCTGTTGCAGGACATAGTAAGTTGTTGCTTCAAGAATCTGACAGATCTGAAGAGGACCTGTGTAAGGGGGCTGATGTTAAGCCAAACCATATGGTAGCTCTTCCACATTTGTCTGAATTGTGGTACTATGAACTCAATCGCACAGGGGGCCAAAATCCAAAACATCGAACAAGATAAACATTTATTGAATCCTCTAAAACTAAATTTTTAAAACTATAAAAATATACATTTTTAATATAATTATGAACAAGATATATAGGAATACCTGCGACAATGCTAATGTGAATGCTGTAAGCTGAATTTGGCCGCTGAAGATGCTGAAATTGATAGTTAAATACTCTGAAGCTGATAGCCAGCTAAAATATTATATATACATATGTACATGTTAGCCAGCTAGCATGTAGCTGACAAAATTGCTAAACTTCAAAATAGCCTACATTAGATTAAGATTGAATTTCCGAGTATTCTTTTATTCAGGAGCGTGTTCCTTACGTAGAAAATACTATATTTTTGTAGTTGGGAAGAGTGTACTGTAAACAGAGAGCTCTCAGTAACAAGATGGGGGAAGGGGCATGGTTGCTCCAAGCCAACAGTCCAGCTACAAGTTTCTAATCAACTTCTGTTGCTCTGCAGAAACTATGTCCATGAAAAAAAAAACACACAGGGATTTTCATTTTGGCCAAAAACGGCATAATCATAATTAAAAATTTTACTGGGAACACTTTTAAAATAAATTAAAAGATGACCAGTGTGGGAGAAATCCCTCACAAAGGAGAGATTTAGAAGCAATTTTAATTTAATTCAAGATTCAGATAAGCTAAACAACACTTTATTTGCTACCAAAAAAACAAAAAAAAAAAAAAAAAAACAATTTTGATTATGCAATAAATTTAATTTTCACTAAATCTTCATAATCTGATTGCTTCTCAGAATTAATATTAACTGAAACAACCGTTTAAGAGTTTAAGTAAAATAAAGAAGGAAAACAATTATTTTGCACATTTTAAGTTTGCATTTTTTAATAAAATAAATGTTTCAGTGTAAACTAAATTAAATTAGACTGTCTGACGTTTTCCTTTTTGCTCAAAAATGTGACTGCGTAAGGTTCAAAGTATGCATGAGGTAAGGTTTCAGGCTTAATGCAAAATGCCCTCTGGGTCTCAGTCTGATTTAAATAAATGGTTGAAACTAAAAGAGAAAATAAATGTAATTAGAGAAAGTTTCAAAGATCCAGCAGAACCTTTTTACAGACCAGTGTCAGGGTCAAAATGTTCTTCACATTTTAAAAAAGTGTGCAGGATAATAATAAAACAATAAAACGACAATGAAATGATAAAAAATAATAAACTGTCTCTAAAGAGTGAGTGAAAATAAAACTTATGGGTACAAGAAACTTAAGCAGGCGATTTTTTAGTTTAAAATCAGATTTTAACATCAGAGATCTAAACTTTTTTTGGCTTTTAAATAAAAAAGGTGTTTTTTTTTTTTGTTTGTTTTGGATCCTCATCATTAAAAAGTCTTCCAATTTATGGTAATAATAAACTTATTTTTTACTTATGGGATGGAAGTCATCATATGGGTCTATTTCTTGACTTTAACTTTCATTTTATTTTTATTTTTTTTTTAACTCGTGACATTTTTAAACCAGACGAAAAGCTGGTTTAACCACATTCAGACTGTTTGGACTTCACTTAAATAAAACTTGCTGAAAGTCCTTTAGGCGTGGCTGGGAAAATCTTATTCATATGAAAGCTTCTGTACCGGTTTGACTTGGTGTCGTCAGGTATGACAAAAAAAAGAAAAAAAAAGTGAAAAAGAAAAGAAAAGTCTAGTATAAAACCCGGATACTTGACAAAGTTTCAGCTTTTGCGCACATTTCAGCCTCAGTGATGTGGAGTGGATCTCTGCGTCTGAGGCTCAGATTGGCACCCTCTGCTCACACCCTCACTACACAATTGACGCAGCGTCACTGCGAGTCCAAACCGACGTGACTTCATTCCTAAAGTCACATCATTCTCAGCTGCTTTGTGCGACCCGACGCAGTCCATCGCCTCATTTCCAGTTTGGATCGGCAGCATTACGCACTCAGGACGCGCTTCTGCTGCCTCCAATCCACCCCAGAACCGGAGGATGCTGCTGAGGCGACGCAGACACCAGAGGACAAGGCTTCATTTCTGCGGACTTTAGATCCAAAAAGGTGATTTTTCTTTATTTTGGATGTTTATGAAGCCACATTAGAGATAAGACTACATACCATGTGTGTGTTGACAAAACAACGTCTGATCCTCATACATATTTTATTTAAAAAACCCTCTAATGATCATTTTTAGCACAAATTTGCCTTTTTAAATCATTTTTTGCCATAAATTTTCTTTTTAATATTAAAACATTCGCATAGCCAATAAAAATGCCTCAAAAATTATCTACATTTTTGAGTATGCGTACCAGTTCATCAATTAAATAAACAATATTACCAAAAACTCATAGAATTATTCAAAATCTGAAACTGGAAATCATTTATCCACTAAGTTTTACTGTTTTTATAGTTAACAGTAGTTGCCTTAAAACTCTATATTTCAAATCAATTACAAACTAATTGAACTAAATTAGCTTCTTGGGCTTTATAACTACCTGATGGACAGAATTAGATGGGGTTAAAAGTTAAAAGAGTGCCTGAATGAAGACGTCGGATTGAAAGAACAAGTTTTGTGAGGACTAACTCCCTTGACTTCTCTTGAGAACCTGTTAGGCCAGTGGGTTGGTTAAACATGACGGAAGAAGGAAAGATTTTAGACTTGTGTGTCTCTCTCTTCTTCAGACACTTATAGGCAGTATCCAGTGTAATACTTTTGTTTGTGCTTCTTTCAGTTTGCCCATTTTAGTAATTTTTGGAACCAAAGACAGTATATCTTGATCTGCAATCTTCACGGTGCAACCATGAGGGACCGACTGACTCACCTGCAGCAAATGTCCAATGACAACCACATTGAGCCGATGGAGTATGCGGAGTCCACGATGTCCGACTCCTTCAGCAACATTGACCTGGAGGAGGAATTGCCGCACGAGGCGGTGATTTTTGACAGTAGCCCTGCTTTGGCGGAGATCTTTTCCCAGTCACAAGACATTCACAGAGAGATCCAGCTCATCCGCCTTGAGGTGAAAAGGCTCCGAGAGCAGAACTCTCGCATGTTCCAGGGCGTCACCACCATCAGCACCATCAAAAGAGACACAAACGCTATCGGTGCTGACATAAAGAAAAGGGCAGAAGGGGTGCTAGCTCGCCTGCACGACATGGACGGAACGGCCCACAAGCTGAAGGAAACACACGGCCCTAATTCTGCCGTCACGCGCATCGCCAGAACCCAGTACGCCTGCCTCAGTAACGGCTTCCGTGACGTCATGTTTGACTACAACGAGGCCGAGATGAGCCACAGAGAGAACTGTAAGACCCAGATCCAGAGGCAGATGGAGATAGTGGGTCGTGAGGTGACGGGGGAAGATTTGGAGGAGATGATCGAGAAGGGCCAGTGGAACATCTTCACCGACAACATCGTGTCAGAAGGCAAAACGGCTCGATCCGCTCTGTCCCAGATCGAGAAGCGCCACCAGGAGCTGATGGATCTGGAGAGTCGCATCAAAGGCATCCACGAGATATTCCTGGACATCGCGCTCCTGGTGGAGGAGCAGGGCCCCATGCTCGACACCATCCAAACCAACGTTCAGAAAACGGACGCAGGCTTGCAGGATGCGCTCGTCAAACTTCGCGCCGCCAAACGTCACGACAGAGACAACCCCTTCAAAAAGATGTTCTGCAGCTGCTTTCCATGTTACAACTAAAGACAATGACAAATATGGTTGGAGGGATGTCAGAACAAATGAGAAAATTATGGTTTATGAACATGGGCTGTGGGTAACATTGTTCATTTAGAATGGAAGAAAAAGTTTGCCTACGTAGAGAAAAAACTGTACTTTAATTAAATTATTCTTTGTAAGAAGGTTTTGACATTCAAATCAAAATAAATTCCCCAATGACTGAGACTTTTTTTTTTTAGTTTTGTGACCAATGAGCTTTTAGAGCAGGGGTGTCAAACTCAATCGCACAAGGGGCCAAAATCCAAAAGAAATTTTAGGTCACGGACCGAACAGGATAAACCTTTACTGAACACTCTGAACCTATATCTATAAAGCTTTAAAACCGTAACTTTTTAACATAATTATGAACTACATACATATCATACCTGCAATGCCAGTGTGAATGCTGTAAGCTGAATTTGGCTGCTGAAGATGCTAGTGCTGATTACTGAAAAGGCTGAAATTAATAGTTAAAAACTCTGAAGCTAAAAGCTGAAAACGCTGAAGCTAATGGGAAACTAAAATATGAACTAAATGCCAATTTAGCCTAAAAAACGTAGGTTAGCCAAAACAGCTAGCATGTAGCTGAAATATTAGCTAAACTCCAAAATAGCCCAAAAAAAGAGAGAAAAGCCTAAATTAGCTAAAACAGTTAGCACGTAGCTGAAATATTAGCTAAACTCAAAAATAGCCTAAAAAACTGAAAAAAGCTTAAATTAGCTCAAACAGCTAGCATGTAGCTGTGTAGCTGAATTCCTAGTTAAACTCCAAAAAAGCCTATGAAAATACTCCAAAAAGTAGCAGAATAAAAATCTTTAAAACTTCAAACTCGTACATTTTTAACATAATTATGAATAATAAACAGGCAGGAATATTATTTCAGAGTAAATCAATTTAAATTTTCAATATTTTACTCTCAATAAAAATATATTTTGTCAAAATTATACAAGTCAGAAATAATCGCCAAATTACATGGGGCCATTAATAACAATAAAATAAAATGATGTGGAGGGCCGGGTTTGGCCCCCGAGCCTTGATTTTGACACATTTTAGAGGATTAGAAAGTGTTTGAAATCCTGAGAAAACTCTGAAAAACCCAAAGAAAGCCTTTTCAAACAAGTTTTTAGATGACTTTGTATTTTGCACTGTTATAGCCGATCAAAGGATGAGTACTATCCGTATGGAGTATTTCTGTATTTAATCATGGAATTTGTTGCTTTCTCAGAGTGGTCCTTGTCTTGAGGGAAACAACATCAACACGTTGAATTAACAATCGAGATTTTACCATTTCTGTTCTTAATTTCCAATGATGTTGCTATGACTGTCTACATAAATGTTACACAAAACAATAAAAAAGTCACTTGCAATTGTCCTAATTGTTGTCCCTGTTTGACATTCCAGAAGTTGATTGTGTTAGTCATAACTTCCTTATTCCCGACAAACAAACTCCCCTTGACTGCATCTGCGCACAGGTATCATCTTTCAAGAAAACATTTTGTCTATTTGTTGGTTCAGTGTCTGTCTGCGTCACTTGATGGGACTGCCTACTTTAATGAGTCACTTAAGGAAAAAGTACCTTTCTAGAAGGAAGCAGTCGTGTTTCTGTGCACCTGCGAAGGGGTGGCAGTCATGCACAGAACCAAAAACAGTCAAGACTTCCTCGGTCGGGAGGGATGAGGCTTCTGGAGAGAGCGTCGAGCCAACTGGACTAAATTACATAACAACCTGAGAAGAAGTTTCAAGGATTTTCGTTTCTGGAGTTAGAAAAGGTAAGATATTTTTTTCTTTGAAAAGATAAATAAAAATAAGGGCTGCACGGTGGCGCAGTGGTTAGCGCTCTTGCCTCACAGCAAGAAGGCCCCGGTTCAAATCCCGGCTGGGGGATCAGAAACATCAACTGGGACCTTTCTGTGTGGAGTTTGCATGTTCTCCCCGTGCATGCGTGGGTTCTCACCGGGGACTCCGGCTTCCTCCCACCGTCCAAAAACATGCTTCATAGGTTAATTGGTTACTCTAAATTGCCCCTAGGTATGAATGTGTGAGTGACTGTGTGCACGAATGTGGCCCTGCGACAGACTGGCGAACTGTCCAGGGTAAACCCTGCCTTCGCCCATTAGCCGCCGGGATAGGCTCCGGCATCCCCGCGACCCCGAAAGGGATAAAGCGGTATGGAAAATGAATGAATGAAAAGATAAATGTCAGGGTACAAAGAAATTTGACCAAAGTGTGTGGAATTGGACAAAAGATCTAAACTCCAAAATGATGTTAGAAGATATTTCAGCGTTATAGAACTGAAGGATTTACATCCTGAATAGCAGCAACAGGGTCATTTTCAAAGATCATTTCAGGATCATAATTGGGGGACATATGTGTTTATTTGTAGCTTAGCGACTGGATACTTCAGTGGGATGGGTGAAGGGTTGCCATGCAGGAAACCCTAGGTTCAATACCCACAACATCGAATTTAATACATTGTGGCGAGATCCTTGATGCTGCTGCCTAACTGGTTCCCGCTTTGGCAAGCCCTGATGGGATAAGCCGAAATGTGAACAACAACATGTGTTTATTTTATTGTTTATTTATAGAGAAAAATACAAAAAAAAAAAACATAAATCATTGCATTAGAACAATCTGATGCTTGTATCACTGGTTTACGACAAATGTCCCTAGTGGAACTTTTACTGAAAAAAGTTTTAAAAATACAAAGAGTAACACTAAGAAAACATCTAAAAACTGTAGAAATTAATTAATAACATTAAAAATGAGTAGAAAATGTACTGGACCTTACTCGTATTACACACTTCACAAAGCCAAATAATATTTTTTACACAATTTGTTTGCATTTTATATTGGTAGGAGACTGTTCCACAGATTGGTTCCTTTCACTGAGAAAATAATTTGTGCAAAAAACATTTGACAAATTGGGAATTTACAGTCTCCACTTGCAGCCGCTCTTGTTGGTCTGGAAGTTTCTAGTCTTTTGATACATTTACTGTGTAGTTGAGGTGCAAATCCAGTGAGACCACATGAGTCAAAGTCAAGGCCCGGGGGCCGGATCCGGCCCTCCAGATAATTTTATTTTACTGTTATTAATGGCCAGATGTTACCTGATGTCACTTATTTCTAACTTGTATATTCTTAACTGAATATATTTTTATGGAAAGTAAAATATGAATTTATTCTGGAATAATATTCCTGTCTTTTATTATTCATAAATACGTTGTTGTTATGTTAAAAGTTACGGTTCTAAAGTTTTAAAAAATTGGCATTCTGCTGGCTTTTGGGACTATTTTGGCATTTTCTAAGACTTTTTTTTTTTTTTTAGCTATTTTAGCTTATGTTACAGCTACATACTAGCTATTTTTGTTAATATAGTTTTATTTTAAAAGTTTTATAGGCTTTTTTGGAGTTAAGCTAATACCTACATGCTAGCTGTTTTGGCTAATTTAGACTTTTTTCAGTTTTTTAGGATATTTTGATGTTTAGCTGTTTCTTCAGCAACGTCATAGCTGTTTTAGACCAGCTAGTTTTTTTGTTTGTTTTTTTTTAGGCTAATTTGGTATTTAGCTAATACTTTAGCTGGCTATCAAATTGAGTGTTTTCAGCTATCATTTTCAGCATCTTCAGCTAGCAACACTAGCATCTTCAGGTGCCATATTCAGCTTACATCATTCACACTAGCAAAATCGCAGGTAATGCTATATATCTAGTTCTTAATTATGTTATAAAGTTATGGTTTTAAAGTTTTAAAAATTTAGTTTCAGACTGTTTATCCTGTCCGGCCCGCGACCTAAGGTTAAGTTTGACCCCCTTAATTTAGACATTAAAAAAAAACAGCTTTAAATGGATGCAGTTAATCAAATTAATAAAAATGTAAAATTTTGTATTTACTTGAAATATGACAATGATGAAAATATTTTTAAGGCCTTATTGTAGAGTATCTCAATGGGTTTTAAGGAGGTTCGGCTGTTCAAAGACCAAACAGTTGTGCTATAATGGGATAAAATTGTTTATCATCCCCTGTTAAACCCTAATAGTAACTTGTTCTTATTTTAAGCTAAAACAACAACATTTATGAATAACTACACTATTTGTCCTTCCTTGTTCCTGTTACGGGAAAACATTCCGGTGAGCAGTTGAACGTCACTGTTCTGATAAAGATAAAATGCTTCAACCATTGTTGCATAACTTTGACAATACATTCTTTGGTGGAATGCCCAAACTAATCACAGACTTGTTTTTCAGCAAACCCTCAGGCACAATGCGGGACATGATGGAAAGACTCCAGACCCTCGCCGAGGAGGAGGAGGAGGAGGATAAAGACTCAGGTTGCTTTGTACCTGAGTACGATGCAGATAAAGGGTCTCTACCTCTGGAGGCCGTAATATTTGAGAGGTCCAACACTATGGAAGAAGTCCTACACGAGGCTAGCTTGATACGTAAAGATCTCTCCTTGGTCAGCTTGGAAGTGGTGCGTCTGAAAAACCACAACGAACGCTACATGACCTCTGTGAGCCGGTTCTCCCTTTTGAAGCGCGATTCAGATTCCATCGCCAAAGGGATCCAGCACCGAGGGGAACTGGTGTACAAGCGTATCCAGGCTCTGGGTGATCGTGCCAATGAGTTGGAGAAACTTGAAGGTGGAAACTCTGCTGTTAGCCGCATTGCTCGCGTTCAGTACGACACGCTAGCGTTTGCCTTTCGAAGTGCAATGGAAAACTACAACGGGGCAGAGGAGAAGCAGAGGGAAATCTGTAGGGCGAGGATCCAGAGACAGGCCTCCCTCATAGGGAAGCACGTCAATGAAGATCAGCTGAATGAACTGGTGAATAAAGGTGGAGAGGGCTGGACGGAGCTCTGCCAGAGCGTTCAGCCACAAAGCGCACTGTCGTGCCGCTCGGCGCTGCGCGAGATCAAATCAAGACACAGCGAGCTGGTGAACTTGGAGGCCAGGCTGAGGGAGATCCATGAAATGTTTTTGCAAATGTCTGTGCTGGTGGAAGAGCAGGGAGCTCTGCTGAACAGCATTGAGACGTATGTGGGCAAAACGGAGGAACACGTTGAGAAAGCTGACGGTAAATTCAAAGCAGCCCTGAGGCACAAAAAGAAAAACCCTTTTTTGCAATGTTGCCCATGTCTGCCTTGCTGGAACAACACCTAGACTTTATTTATCAATTTATTTATTATTACATTTGATCTGACATAAGTTTTATGGACAATTCAAACATTTGTGGCCAAAGAAAACTTGGAAAGAACCAATGAATCCATCCGAGGAAACTTGTGTTTTTAACATTTTCTTGTGGTATTTTTCTCATGATAGAGGACATACATGAAAAAATTCAGATTAAAACAGAATTTTTGAGTCAATTGTTGTGAATCATGGGCAGACGAAAACATTTTTGTCGGTAGGTTGGGGTTGTGAGGAGCCGTAAGCTAATGAGAGAGCCTGTAAACAAAGGCATAATGGGAAATGAGTGCAGGCTGATCCTGCCCCTCTGCAGAAAATATGACCAGGAAAACAATCAAGGTTTTTGTGATTTTGCCATCATAATTAGAAGACCACCGGAAAAGCTTTTACAGTAGATCAAAAGATGATTGGGAATTCAATGAACAGATTGTTTTATGTTGATTGTCATCCTTGATGTGAAGATTGTCTAAAAATACACTTATTCATTTTTGTAGACAAACATGGGAAATTGACCTTTTTTATGTTTTGAGCCTACAGTATAATGCCCTTCTAATAATTATCATTACCAGAAATTGTCTCACTTGACTTTTGTGAGGAATACAATGAAACTGATATCTTAAGGAGTCTGTTTATTTTTTTCTTGTTTCCAATAAGCAACATTCATTTGAGCAGACACACCTTCTTAGATGTGGGTAGGCATTTGTGAAAATTAACATTATTTGTGCACAGATAACATTTAGTTACTATCAGATTTGTAGACACCGGATACTGACTGATACAAAAGAGAAATATGCAGTGTACTGTTTTTCTGACCAGAACAGTCAGCTGCTCCACTATGGGGGGTCAGGTCGAATGTGTGCTGAGAGTCTGGGGTGTCAAATCTCTATGACTCTATAAAATGCATAGAAAACATGCATTATCATATGAATTCATCTTTCCCAGGTGTTCTGGAACATCCAACAGTTAAAGAGCCATTCAGGTCCATTTCTCACTGACCATATAACCCAGTAGGGGCTGCAAAGTCTAACTTTACCCTTTAGAACAGAGGTGTCAAACTCAATCACACAAGGGACCAAAATCCAAAACACACCTTAGGTCACAGCCTAAACAGGGTAAACATTTGTTGAGCAATGTAAATTTTTAAAACTTTGAAACCGTAACTTTTTGTATTATGAAACATAGCATTAGCTGCGGTAATGCTAGTGTGAATGCTGTAAGCTGAATTTGGCCACTGAAGATGCTAGTACTGATAGCTAAAAACAATGAAGATAGGAGCTGAAAACGCTGAAGTTAATAGCTGAATAGCTGAAGCAGATAGTCAGCTAAAATATGAGCTAAATGTCAAATTATACTAAAAAACAATCAAAAAACCTAGGTTGGCCAAAAGAGCTAGCATGTAGCTGAAAAAATAGCTAAAATGATAAAATATCCTAAAAGTGGAAAAAAGTATAAATTAGCCAAAACAGCAAGCATGTCAATATTAGCCTAGATCCAAAACAGCCTAAAAAACTTTTAAAAAGCCCAAATTAGCCAAACTGCTAGCATGTAGCTGAAATATTTGCTTAACTCCAAAACAGCCTGAAAAAATCTTAGTAAATGCCAAAATATTCCAAAAAGCTAGCAGAATGCCAATTTTTAAAACTTTAAAACTGTATATTTTTAACATAATTACATAATTACGAATAATAAAAAGGCAGAAATACTATTCCAGAATAAATCAACTTAAAACACGAAATAACTTTCAATATTTTACTGTCCATAAAAAAATGTTTTGTCAAAATTATACAAGTTAGAAATAAGATAACATCGGGTCAATACTCATAATAAAATAAAATAATTTTGAGAGCTGGATAAAATTACTAGATCCGGACAAAACACTTTGTGTTGATGTTATTGTTACTATTATGATAGATATAATTTCTTTGTTGTTTTTTTTCTGCGTAAAGAAATTATAAATATAAAGAGAAAACAGCATTTTTTAAAAAATGAAATAGTTTGACTTTTGACATAGGTTCAAATGATGCCTTTTAAAATAAAAGGCATCTACACAGGATCCTCTCAATGCAATATAGTGTTTGTCTATTTTTGATTAGCAATTACCGTTTATATTTTATGACTGATTCTATATTTTTGTGCTTACATAGGTGTGAAACGGACAAGTGGATTTTTTATATTAAGCAACATAAATAAAGTTTAACTAAGTTATTGAACCATAAAGTCCTTTCATTTTTTTTAAATCCGCCTTATTTATTATGGTTGATTTTCTGTGCTACATGACACACAAAAATCTGTCAAAAATGTTTTAGTTAGATTTGTGATCCTGTTTGTTGAAAACTTGAATAAAGTTTGAGATAGTTTACTATTTTTTCTTTATTCTTTACAATATTTTTTTTTAACCAAAGAGCCAAAAAGGAGTGGTTAAAGAGGCAAACATGGATCCGGAATCTCAGGTTTCAGACCCCTGATCTACACGTCTTTTCTTTTAATATATTTGATATATCTACTTGCTGTTCTGAAACTGGACTGAGCTCAAGCTGGATACCGGCTTGTACCCTGTTAAAGCTGCATGTATCTTTTTACGTCTTTTTGTTGTACATTTGTCTCCATTTTCCCACGGCTACATCCGGCATTGAACCAGAATGCGAGTTATTTTTAATTGGTTTATTGAAGCCGGCCCATACCAAAAATAAGTAATTTAAAGTACGCTTAAGTATGGAAAAATATATTTCCCGAAGTGTCCCAAGTACACTTAAAAAGTATTCTGGCAGTTTACTAACAAGTTCTTAGTTCTAAACTGGCCCACTTTGAGTTCATAAAAACTATACTTAGAAGTATACTTAAAGTAACCTTGCTAGTTTACTGTTAGCTTACTGACAATAAACTTCAAGTTTACTTTAAGTTTATGAAAGTACACTTTGAAGTACATCTAATGTAACTTTTTATGGTTTGCTTATAGCTTAAAAGGAAGAAACGTCTACTGATTTGTGTATAAAAAACAGGTTTTAATATACTGAAAATATCCAAAGAATACATCTACTCTTAATGCTGTGTAAGAAAAAATTTTTACTACACAAATGTAAGCTAAATGTATTTAGACTTGTAGTATAATTCAAAGTATAATCCACTTAACATGAACTTACATGTGAACTTGTAAAGTTAGGATAAAAATCTTTATTTTTGGTAAGGGTGGTAGCCTTATTCAAAGTTGTTTACCCCATGCAGCATTCTTGTAGTTAGTTTTTCTTGTGTAGCAACTAGTCTGAGTATTATGCAAAAATATTTAGCTGCTGTTTTTTTATGCTTTATTCTTCAGCAAAAGCTGAAAAACCGGTTTGCTATCAGATCAGCCATCACACACTAAACACCAAGCATTAGAAGATAATTAGAATAAAGAGCATAAATTCTTCAATCACACATTTTTTTTGAGATTTTGAAGTACTTAGTGTTTAAATACATGGGTAAAATAAAGTTTTCATTAAAAAAGTTAGTAGGACAGATTTTGCATGAAGGCCCTAAAGTTCTGATAAAACCCGCCCCTGTAGGATGTACAGCCATCACACTCAAACGAAACTACTTTTAGGGAAATGGTATTGAGGTGTTCGCATCGTCCTCTGCTGCTTTTAAAGCTCCTTCCAGTCTGGGCAGAAAGCATTGCTAGACACATTTAGTATCGAGTCTCTGCAGCTCCGTGGACCTTATTTGGTAATTCACGGTTGTGTGAATTCGCGGATAATATTTAGTGTCTTTTAACCTTGTTTTGCTTTACGACGGACCATTATTTGGTTGAAATTTCGTTGTTATCGATGCTTGGAGCCTTTAATCCAAGCGGTGCAGCACGGAAATGGTGTTGTTGCAACTTCTGCTTCAGACTAGCATGAGCTAACTCAGTAGGACTGTGTTTCTAGCAACATACGAATAACACATTTGCTTTTTTTTTTTTTTAAAGCATTCCACCATGTTTAGTTCTTGTGAATGTGTATGCATGGTATGCGTGTAAAGGTGACACTTAACATTTAAATTAGTTTTTTTTCTAAAAAGTAGGGGTTTGTGTCCTGCGTGGCACATGTTGCTAACCGCTAGCAGCACCAGAGCATACACAATCGTTCTAAGCGAACACAAAATGACGCCGTAGATTAAAGGCACGAAACATTATTCAGATTAAAAAAAAGAGAAAAAGAAGCAGAAAGGAGCAATGTCAGTATTTGTGTGTTGCCGTTTTCTACCGTGTGTACGCGCGTTGAATGGTGTATATACCAGGATGGCCGAGTGGTTAAGGCGTTGGACTTAAGATCCAATGGACATATGTCCGCGTGGGTTCGAACCCCACTCCTGGTAGTTCCTTTTTGAATCCACTTTGAAAAAATAAATAGATATTTTTGTCGAAGGTAAATAAAATAAAATCATGCAGCGTTACAAACTAGGAGTTTGATTATGTAGGGAAAAACGTATTCACTTCTCGATGTATACCAGCAGCACAACATTCTTCAGTGTGTGACATTTACATTTTTTTCTTACCTACCAGTCACTTGTTATCAACTATTTATATTTGATTTATTATTATTATTTGTTTAAGTTTTGCAGCTTTATACTGAACCATCAATGTAACAGTTGAAAAAAAAACAAAAACATTTTATCTGGTTATAAACTATACATTATTCTACATATTTTGTGTTGCTGAGACATGTAATGTATTTAAATTATTCCACAAGAAAGCAATTTTAAAACGCATGAAAAAGAAGTAAGTGCAACGTAAGCCCCATAGAGGGCGCTCTGAACCCATAAGATATTAGGCGTGTTTGAGATCATGCAGGCGGACGCGGCGCTGCGCAGATCGCCTGGATTGCGGTGCATGCTGGTTAGTTTCTGTCACCGACGTCACATTTGCGACGACATGAAGTATCGCGACAAATGGGCGGGTTCAAGGCGCCTTCCTAAGCCAGCGCAGCCAGAAAATAGGTACTGCGCTGGCTGCGAGCCGACTTGATGACTACAAAACAATGCATTGTGGGAAACGGTGTTCTGAAAGTTTTTGTAGTTTAATGTGAAATAACTGGCGCTAAATGAAGGAAATATGTGTATGTTCTTACTTTTTCTGGAAGGTAATGAATCACTGATGAAAAAATATACAAGATTTTAAATAATCTGTGGTTATTTGTGTCATAGTTGTCTTGAAAATGAACTTTCATTATTATTTTATCTATTTATTTGGGACTGTGTACATGTAATGAATCCCCCGACTATTTTTTTTATCTGTTTTACTCTAAGAGATGTAAAAAAATACTATGAAAGACATAACAGCACAGATCATACTAGGAGGAGTGGCGTATTAAAATTCAGCCGAATGTTGAGGACAACCCCCGACTCCTTGTTCTCGTACAGTCTCGTCGTCCACCTTCATCTCAGGCGTCTTTCTCCGCCCCCTCCTGCAGCAGCTTAGTCTCGTCGACGAAGCAGGCGAGGCGCAAGTCAACTCAAACACGCCTAATGTTTGTTTACAAGTTCAGCTCTGCCAACAGTATGAACAAAGCCTGCAATTTTGAGTTTAAAGAGTTTGTCTTTTTTTTTTTTTTTTTATACTGTGATTTTGTCAGAAGTATAATTTTTTTTTATGCCTAGCTTATTTGCAAAAATGTGCAAGCTTTTGTTAATTTTTTTGTTTTTTTTTACCATTTTCATGCTGTTTGAGCATTTTATTTATTTATTTTTTCAATAAAGAATAAGCAGTCTTACTTTTATTTAATAATATTTTAGGACGCAAAAAGTTATTTTAAGTTAGAATTTAAGAGAATAACTAAAAGGGTTTTGGTTTTTATTCAGTTTCTGTTTCATACTTAAAAAAAAAAGCAAAATACATCTATTCTAAGTTGTAATTTTATGCCAGATTTTTATAGTTACAAGTGATATTATTTTTTATTTTTACTTGAGTAATTTAATTTTGAGGTAAATTCTCTCCTGTCTTTTAAATGCAGTTAGTACAATAAAAAATAAGGAAGCTTTATTGCAACAAGTTTGATTAAATCACTTTATATTGTTTTGACATTTATGTTGCTTATTGATCTTTTATTATGAACTAAAGCTTTATAAATAAACTGATTTGGACTGTTGTGTGTCGCATCACGTGACGGCCATCGCGCCATGTTTCCATCTCTAAATCAGGAAAACTTTTATAGCCTGCGGGAGCGTTTCGGGATGATCAAGTTACCAGTTGTGGACAATGGACTTCCGGTGAGTCTGCGCAGTAAAGGTTTCATCACAAACTGACGCTACGTGGAGAGTTTTTCAATGAAAACGCGCTGCATTCAATGACCCAGAAAACGGTAGGAAATATTTTATCATGTGGCAAAAAAGACACGTATTTATAAATAAAATTACTTTTTTTTCTTCGTGTGTAACGTTATTTGTGAACAACAAATACATAAAACTTAATTGATTGTGTATTATTTTATTTAAGAGATCCGTTTCGCAGAAACAGGAAGTTCGGATTTTCCGCTGAACGCATCGCCGCAGCTGTTCCGCCGCGCGGAGACAAACCCGCAGCTTTACAGTTGGGTTCATGCAACTGGGAGAAAGTCAAGAAAAGCAGCAACAACCAAGTTGCTGGACCTGTCTGGGGGTTCATCGGTGAAATGTAACATCTACGTTTTCGTTTTTGGAGTCATATCGGGGGAGAAGTTTGGAGCCGGCGGCGCCGCTTGCGTGGAAACGTGGATGTTGCCCGAGCGAGGACGGCGCTCCTATGAGAAGTCCGATTGAACTTTCAGGAAAAAGTGCCGCTGAAATGCCTTAAGTGACCTTCACAGGGAATATTAGCCACATCCAGGCTGAGCTTTTCCACACATTTGGAATATTTTTGTCTCCTGACCTTTTGGTGTCAGAAGTGGAGGTGAGTCTAGAGTCCATTAAAACATTTGAAACTTCTGACATCCAATTTCAAGAAAAAGTATGTTCATATGAGTTTTCTATTAGAATATCCTAAAAAACATATTTTCCTGAAACGTTTAATGACCCATCAATCAGCACATCTCCAAGTTGGAGCTTTATTTTGAAATCATGAGTTCAAAATTCACATAAATCAAAATATAATAATTAAAGCTTGTTTAACTCTCCATAACAGCTTTTTGAAATATACAAATATCCTACTTCAAACTAACAGATTGTTCCTGTTTGACTGTAACAGTGTCCTGTCAAAGAGAGGAACTGAAATTTAACCAAGTTTACATTTGTTATATTTGGGGGGCTTACGTCATCCTCCAAAAAGCTGCAGCTCCTCTTGTTTAACCTGGAGAAAAAAAGTCCTTTCATGGTAAAAAAGCAGGTTATTCCTGAGTGGATGCTGTCTATTTAAATGACAGGATGCAGGATGAATGCTTTCACTTTATATCTGGGCCACGTGTGGGTTTTATTTTGAAAGTACTCATTTGGTTTGATGGACTCAAATGGGAAAAGGGATAAACACATATTTGTAGATCTTTATTGATATGTTCAGTTTCCTTCAGCTTTTTAATTTAAGGATTTATTTTTGCTTGCAGATAGAAATCCAAGCAGCTGTTTACCAAGAGGCCTGGATGTGCATCACCTAATTTCACCTGGATTAATAATCAACCACCATGGCGTCACATGGAGACACGACAGAGGGAGGAGCCAATGAAGAGTTCAGTGATATCATAAAGTGGAGATCTGGTAAGTTTTTTTTGACAGGGATGTTCGTAAAAGTTGCTAACATGGTGTAAAGCGCCTGCAGGGAAGTGCAGTTCTCTCAGGGGTGTTAAAGAATATATCTCATTCCAGAACAAGGAATGGTTTGTTGTACGTGCGGAGGGGTATTCTCCAAAAGCACTGCCAGAAATCCTGTTGTGCACGGTTAACCCTTTAGAGGGGGGCAGGCTGACAACAAAAGGCCAGCGGAGAACCGGAGATGTCCGACCGCGGCACGCTCGCCCAGGGAAAGAGAAAGTAGGCGTAAAGGTGACCAATGACAGCAGAGGAAAGAGGGAGGACAAGAATGCAGGGATGGGTTCAGGGAGCCGCACCCAGTGTCTTCTTTCTGTCTCCATTCCACAGGTTAATCTTTAACAGACACCTCCCTCCGCGACAAACCGGTTGTTGTTCTGGTTTAATGCGATTCTTCAAGTATTTTTAATTATTTTATGAAAGAGTGAGTGATACTTTCACCTCAACCAAAACAACAAACAATGAGTTAGAGGAAGTAACTATATGTAAATAAAACCAACATGGATCACTGATGCACGCATGACTTTTATTTTGGTAACAAAAGGGAATCTTTCTGTGACAATTTGAAGACCAATCAGGTGTCAAACTCAATCGCAAAAGGCACCAAAATCTAAAACACACCTTAGTTCGTGGGCCAAACATGATAAATTAAATTTTTAAAACTTTAAAACCGTAACTTTTTAACGTAATTATGAACGTTAACCCTTTACTTGCAATAATGCTAGTGTGAATGCTGTAAGCTGAATTTGGCAGCTGAAGATGCTATTGCCGATAGCTGAAAATGCTGAAGCTCATAGCCAGCTAAAAATACTAGCTAAATTCCAAATTAGCCTAAAGAAACAAACCAAAACAAACAAACAAAAAAAACAACTTCGGTTAGCCAAAACAGCTAGCATGTAAATATTAGCTAAACTCCATAATGGACTTAAAAACTGAAAAAAGCCTAAATTAGCCAGAAAGGCTGGCATTTAGTTGAAATATTAGCTAAACTGGAAAAACAGCCCTAAAAAAAAGAACCTAAATTAGCCAAAACAGCTAGCAGCTTGTAGCTGAAATAGTAGCAAAACTTTAAAATAGCCTTAAAAAAAACTCAAATTTAGCCAAAACAACTAGTATGTAAACATTAGCTAAACTCCAAAATGGACAAAAAAAAGAAATAAAGCCTGAATTAGCCAAAACAGCTAGCATTTAGTTGAAATATTAGCTAAACTCCAAACCAGTCCCAAAAAAAGATAATTAGGCAAAACAGCTAGCATGTAAAAATTAGCTAAACTCTAAAATGGAAAAAAATGAATAAATAAAGGCTAAAAGAACCGAAGCAGCTGACATTTAAAAATTAGCTAAACACCAAAATAGGAAAAAAAAAGAAAATAAAATTGTAGTAAATTTCAAAATAGTACAAAAAGCTAGCAGAATGCTAGTTTTTAAAACTTTCAAACCGTAACTTTTAAACAATTTATGAATAATAAAAAGGCAAGAATATTATTCCAGAATAAACCAATTTAAACCTTAAATAACTTTCAAGATTTTACTCTCCTTAAAAATATATTCTGTCAAAATGATACAATTTAGATAAAAGTGCAAGATGACATCGGGCCATTAATAACAATAAAATAAAATGATCTGGCGGGCCAGATAGAATTACCCAGGGGGCCGAATGTGGCCCCCGGGCCTTGACTTTGACACGTGTCAAAGGGGGTCAGTCGAACTCCACTGTGCTGATGGAGTTTGTAATTTACAGCGTTCGCCTCCGACCTCGCTGCTTTTCTTGCAGATATTCAGGTCGCTCTGGCAACCTGCAAAACAACACGGAAAATCCAGCTGGAAGAAAGGAGGGCAGTGGCATCCTTAAGCTCAAACTGTGTGTAGCTGTTGATTTCTCAGAAATATGCATGTAATTATGTTGTTTAATTTAATTCTAAAGTTAAAGATAGAGAGTGGGCCTCAAGCATCTGAATAATAGGAGCAAACGCCTCTAGGTTAGATAAACTCCTTTGGGTTTTTTTTTTATATGTGACAGATCCTGTAATGTTTTAGAAATTCTGTGTTTGTCTGCAGTCAGGACAGTTTTGTGTGCTTTCACCCAGCAATATCAGAGTACTGAAACATTTGAAAGTGAATCAAAGGAAAAGGATTGTTCTGCTTTATTAGTCATAGATAGAAACTGCTGTGGCCAGACCAAAAACAAACACAAAATCTGATTATTTCTTTGGTAAAGATTTTCACTATAAGTTACCTCCAACTGCAAACTGTTGTTTTATTTTGGCTGCTATGAATTGATTAAAAAACAATTCCCAAAACGTCTTATCTGATGTTATATTGGAATAACTTGCTAACTTAAAGACCCCCTCTGAAGAAAATGGTACTTTTGATGTTTTTTAGCATGTTTTTGTTGCTTTTTTTTCATCATTTTCATCAAGAAAAGTAAGCTTAAAATTGAATTTCCGAGTATTCCTTTATTCAAATTGTTGTGAATCAGGAGCAGGTGAGAAAACGCTGTTGGAAAAAGTTTGTAGTTGAATCACCGGATCCACATACGTCTTTGCTTTCCTCGTCTGAGCTGGCTCAAAACTGTACGGCTGGATAGCTTTGATATTGCTTGTTGTTTATGTTGCACCAGTAATATTAGGTTGGGGTTGTGAGGGGGTAGTGGGGAGCATGTAAATAAAAGGATGATGGGAAGCGAGGGCAGGCTTACTCTTACCTGTTGCAATCCCAGTTTTAATATTGTAAGTTTACAAGTCTGCAATTGAATTTAAATTAAAAAAAAAAAAGAAAGTTAGCTATTTTTTAAAGTTGAAACTAAAAATGAAAAATATTTTTTTTTTACATTTTTTAAAATGTATAAAAAATTAGAAGATATTTTTGTTTTTTGCTTTAGCATACTGAAGTGTGAGGGTTTTCAAATACAATTTCTTAAAGTCTTAAAGTCACTGTGTCAACTTCAAGTGGACTTTTGTGAGCTTTTTTGGGGAAAGTTCTCATTGGATTAAATTTTAAGCCTCAAAGGAAAGCTTGTGTGAGTGCACCCTCATCGTCAGCATCTGGGCTGTAGTTTAACCACCGAGTTGAGCTTTACCAAACCGTTCTGCCCCTCCCTTTTTGTCACTTACACTTGTCGAGTAGCTTTTAAAAATCCTCGCATCTCACAGCAAGGTGTGACACCGCGTATTGTCAGGAATATTGTTGTTTTTCGATCCGGCGTGAACGTGTTTTTTACGCCCGTGGGTGTGGATCGTTTGTTGCCATACTCGCTCCGCTACATGTCACAAAAACTTAATTCCAGCCTCGGCCCTCGATCGGCAACAGGGCGTACCGAGTGCTTGGACGGGATCCAACTGCTGTGTATGTGTCTGCAAAGAAAGGTTGAGCCTGTTTTGAAATTTAAGGCCCTTTAAAAGCCATGTTCATGACCAACGTTCAAAGAGCTTTTGCTGGTAGCGTTTGATCAAATTGTGTCGCCTGAGGTAAAACAAAGCTGGATCTTTTTCTCCTGTAGTGACAGAAGTGTTTATAGAAGTCTCGCTGCTTTTCAGATGAAGCATGGGAATGCTCTGCAGAATCCAGAGCTGGAAATCTGGGAATGGAGGCTGCGGCCAAAACATCCCCCTCCCGTGGGAGTGGCTCTCCCTCTGGGGTCCATGTGCAGAAACTACCCAGATACTCCACCCAGCGCAGATGACATTCAGACTCCTCAGAAGAAGGCAGAAAATGAGCTTTCTTATGGCACTTTTACAGGAAAATCCTCACTTTCTCCTTCATCCTCCTGTTATCTGTGTGTCCCATTCCACCCTCTGACCCTTCACTTGACCGAATTTACTAAACTCAAGGAACAGGCCGAGGTTTAGGGGGGGACATGTTTTAGTTAACTCTTTGTAGGATCATTGAACCTTTTCTGCAACGTCGTATCGCTCTCAAACTTGATCTATGAAGGAAGCTTCAACTAGATCAGGACTTTGCATTGATCAGGGTACAATAAGAAAAAGGAACACTAGAAAGTCACAGAGAATTCCAGCGGAACACAAGAAGGAATGACGTTTCTCGTTGATTCCTAGCCAGCTGGCATGTGTGAGCAGTAAGTTATACCAGATTTGCTGCAATAGTCACTTCCATTATTGGAAAATTGACTGATTTTCTCTGTATATTAGCGGTAGTAAAAACAGTGCTTTCGTTCCGAAAAGGAGATAGAAGCATTTTATGGAACTTATTGTTCAGATCCATTAGCATAAGCTAAGTTTTTCGTTGTTGTCCTACCTGAGTGTTCTTCTCACTTCCAGATCCAAGTAGGGCGTAAATAAGTTCAGTTTCTGTTCAAAGACCATCATCTTTTGATCTATTGTAAAAACATTCCCAGTGGTCTTTTAATTACAACTATGTAGTTTTTAGCCCAAATCAAAATCAATTTTTAGGACAGTCTCTGTAATTCACTTCTCATTTGTGGCAAGCTTGTGGCCTGCTCATTGTATTTTCCACATCACAAATAAGCTCTTTGCAGATGATGATGTCCTATTTGCTTCATCGAGCCGCAACCTCCAGCGTGCATTGGAGCGGTTTGCAGTCGAGTATGAAGCGGCTGGGATGAGGATCAGCGCCGCTAAGTCTGAGGCCATCTTGACCAGAGAAAAGTGGAGTGCTCCTGTCTCAGGTCGAGGAGTTTAAATATCTTGAGGAAAGATCGAAGCGTGAGATTGACAGGCGGATTGGAGCGCCGTCCACCATTCTGCATTTGTTGTACCGGTCCGTTGCGGTGAAAAGGGAGCTGAGCCAGAAAGCAAAGCTCTCAGTTTACTGGTCGACCTTGGTTCCAGTACTCTTCCATGAGCTCTGGATCGTGAGCGAAAGAACGAGATCCCAACTTCAAGCAGCTGAAAATGAGTTTCCTTCGGAGGGTGGCTGGTCGCTCCCTTAGAGATTGGGTGAGAAGCTCGTTTACCCAGAGAGAGCTCGGAGTAGAGCTTCTTCTCCTCCACATCGATGGGAGCCAGTTGAGGAGGCTCATGCATCTGGTTCGGATGCCTCCTGGACGCCTCCTTGGGGAGGTGTTCCAGGCATGTCCCACTGGGCGGAGGCCCTGGGGAAGACCCAGGCCAGCCGAGATCCAAATTCTTCACTTCTCCCTCCCCCTTCATTAAACCCTCCAAACGGAGAGTTATGAAAAAATAGTGTCTAATATTTCGGATGCGACTTTGGTCCGATGATGTCATCAATGATCGTCTGTCGGCTACCATTAGTGTGGAGATTCCAGCGCATTAACATACATGACGAGCGTTTTTTTAACTTTAAAAAGTCATGCTACAGCAAAAAGCCATAATTTACATTTAAGTGTAATCTTCTGTGCTTCAGAGCGCACCCATGTGAAAAAAAGCGCTCATCAGCACGACAAGGTTTACCCTCACGACAGTGGACTTTGGACCTCTCCGTTTGGAGGGTGAAATTTAAAAAATATTAATCCCGGACACGACTTTGACTTCAACTACCACTTCAAATTAAGGGGAAAGAAGAAGAAGAAGAATTCGGATTGGGCTTGAGGAATTGGCCAGGGACAGGGAAGTCTGGGCATCTTTGATTAGACTGCTGCCCCAATTACCCAGATGAGCAGAAGATGGATGGATAAATGAGCTCTTTTCTAAAACAGCATTTTTAAAATTTGATTGAAAAAATACAACAGAATTTTTTTAGATTCATTTTCTTTATGTGTGTTCTCCATCAACAGAAAAATGCCACGTAAACACATTATTCCTCAGGTTGGGTTGTTAAATGGATAATTTATTGAATATTTCACACCTTGACTGGGTTTGTTTCTTATTGCACTTGTTAAGTGGAGTGGACCAAACCACCTAAACATCCCCTTGCATTTTGGAAGGGATATAAAATGAGACCTACAGTCAGGTGAATGACCTCCATCAGGGGATCAGCTTTAATTCTTCATCTCTTCACCTAGAAACGGCTTCTTTATGAGGAGGAGGCTTTAGTTTCTTGAACCATTTTTATTGAGATTCATGATTAAGCTTGGGAGCTTAGTTGTTTTAGTTTGTAGTTTTTATGAATAGAGTAAACAGCCGGTGTTGCTTTAGGTAGAAGAAAGTGGTTCGATCCACTCAGACAGGAAGTTCATGGCGAGTTGTCAGAACCCTCAAAGCTTTTACTTATGGCAGGTTTTGTTCCGTTCTGTCCGGCTCACAGTTGGGAGCGTTTTAGACCGCTGCACATCTTTTTTCTTACGTCTGCACACAGTTGCTTTGAATCGATCGCACAAAAGCTCACCTCTGGTTTCACGGCGCTGCGGTCCCATCACCCCGAACAAACCCACCCAGCCAGCACCCTCGCCGAGCGCTCTCACCTCTGCTTCCTCTTTGTTTGTCTCTTCCTCCACCACCTCCTTGTCTTCCTGTTCCGGTGACATTTCTTTCTATTTCTTTTTTTTTCTGTTCCGTGTCTCAAATAACCTGCTTTTTTTTGGCCATGAATCTGAGTAAGTGGATGTCATGGAGGAAGCGGAACTTTTTCAGGAGGAAGGGAAAGCACGAGAATGGCACAGAATTGGGTAAAGTTCTTTTCCTGTACTTACATAAGCAGACCGGACTGTTGTTTATGAAGCAGCAAAAGTTCGTTTTTTGTGTAGCTAGGAGGGCTGCCTCAATTAGTCGACCAATTGACTATTAAAATAATTGACAACTAATTTGATATGCAAGTAGACGTTACTTTATATTATATGTAATTGGAATGTAGCAAAGTTGAACAAAGTTGTGAGTGTTTAGCACCAAAAAATCCACTTTTTGTGTAGTGATTCTCTTTATCATATGTTTTTCAGCACATAAAACTCAAACATACTTACAGCGATTTCAGCAATCTTGGTATCAAAACGTTCAGATCGTTCAGGACAGTACCGTCTGTATTTTTGGTTTTCAAAAACTTCATAAATTTTTTAAATATTGAGCAAAATATGCCCCATAGGAAATTAATGTTAAAGTCTTCCAGTTTCAAAAGTTTATGTAGATTAGCAACATGCCTTTAAATATATTCATAGTCTATGTTTTGAATTTTTTATAGTAATATTCAAAAAATGTGGAGTTTACCAAGTATTTTAGCATCATGCTAACGTTTTTGGTTAATTATCTCTTGAGGTTTTTTAGGCTAATTTAGAGTTTCACTAATATTTTAGCAGCATTCTAACATTTTTGTCTAATTTGTTATCTTCTTGGGTTTTTTAAGGCTAATTTAGAGTTTAGCTAATATTTTAGCCACATGCTAACGTTTTTGGCTAATTTGTTATCTACCTGGGTTTTTTAGGCTTATTTAGAATTTAGCTTTTATCAACAGGGTAACATTTTTGAGTAATTTCGTTTTTTGAGGAATTTTAGGCTATTTTTGAGTTTATTTAGCAACAAGCTAGCTTTTTTGGCTAATTTGGCACTAAATATTTTTACAAAATTTGCATGTTTTAGGGATTTTTAAGCAATTTTACTACAAATTTTTTCAGAAATTTAGGACAACTTTTGCTCTCTTTCACAGTTCTTTTACAAAATCTCCCGTCTTTTAGCAAATTTAACATTTTGGAAATCGCTTTTACATTTTCAGTAATTTCCTTCAGCAATTAAAGTAAATTGTGTCACCATTTTCAGCGAAAAGATTCAGCATCTTTAGTAAAAAAAAGCATTCTTTTGTAGTTATTTTTGAAACGGTGAGATCAAAACTTTATTTTTGGTGAAGAATAATTCGTTTTTCAGATGCTGACCTCTTTTATTTAATATTGTTTTAAATTATGCTGTACAAGCCATTAAAAGTTTAATAAACTATCATCTTCATTCTCTGTATTTTTAGTTAGTTTAAAGCTAATGATGGTTAAGATTCGTGCTTTACATCAACATTGCACACGACCCAATTAGTCGACTAATTGGAAAAAATCAGTGATTATTCGACTATTAAAATACTCGTTTGTGGCAGCCCTTGTAGCTGTAGAAAAAAAAGTCTTTTTATTGTAGATTTTGGAAGTTTTTGAGCATTTCTTGCGTTGTCTTCTGCCCTTATTGTTGCCTGGAAATCCGAAAAACAGAATCTTAATTTTCGTCTGTATCCTCTCCTTTCCCATCAAGTTCTCAATCTGATATGCTTTTGTTTTCCCGCTCATCTTGTGATGGCAGTGAGAGATGGTGCCAAAGAATTTATCTGTGCATGCTCCGTTTCCCACCGTGCCGCTCTCAGGCTTGCCCTGTCCCGTTCCGCTCGCCTCCAATCCCTTTCCCCTTTTCATCGACGGTGCCCCCTCTTTCCCTCCCCTCGCCCTCTGCTGCCGCATACTTCCCATCCGTGTCTGGTCAAGGAGGCACAGGAGGCAAGGGAAGCGGGAGTTTTTGGGAGTGTGATCCTCTTGTCTTTTGTTTTTGTTTTTGTTTTTTGGTCCGCTGTTTCCTCTCTGTCAGAGAGGCTTATGGGAGAAAATGGCAGAGAAAGTCAGAGGTAGGAACTCGACGGAAGTGATGGATTCAAAGTGGAGATGCTGGAAACCAATTTTGACTTTTGGAGTTCTTGCAGAGTCAAGTTAGGATGTTGGGAAGTTTTACTCTCTCTCTAGGGATTACCTCTCATTATTTTGTCTCTTTTGACATAGAAATTTTAAAATTATTTTTCCTCTTTTTCAAAAGTTTAATCAGTCCTTTAAAGATTTTCCAAGTTCCAAATTTGGAGGGAATTTATGCATTTTTTTTCACCTTTCTCGACTCCTTCATCTCTAATTACAGCGTTCCGGGTTTAATCGTGCGCTCCAAATGTGTTTGAAGTAAACTGGAATAAATGCCCTCTCGGGGTGTACCGTTTTATCCGCCAATTCCCAGATTGTTGTTAGCGAATGGTGTCAACACGGCATCGCGGGGTGGGACAAGCTGGAACAAGTGACAAGCCGAGGAGAGGTGGGAGGCATGCCTGGGAATTGTAGGAATTCAGTGAATTCCTTTCAACCTACGAAGGAAAAACATGACACATCTCTGTGAATGACTGTTATTGGGTTCTTGGCTGGTTTGTTTTTGGTTTTTGCACTCGTGTCTTTAAGGGTGCAGAGCTGGAGAAGTTGATTTATGCAGAAATCCACTTTTGTCATTACTTCTGTGAAGGATTTGGACATTTTAACCCTTTAATAACCACCCCCCCCCCAAAAAAAAAGTCACACAAAAAAAGTAGTTTTTTTCCTGCTGTTTATTGCCTTGGTACAGAGCCCCTAAAGAGACATCAAATAAAAAAAAAAAAGAATAAAAAAAAATGTTTTGAAAATAAAGCAAAGTATCTGTGTAAAAAATTGAAGTAAAAATAAATTTCTAGTTAGTAACTAGTGCACATCAGTTACTATTTAGTGTGCACCCATTACTATCCAGAATTTTTTTTTTTTTACTTTAATTTTGAGAAAAGAAAATCTGGATAGTAACAAGTGTGCACCAGATAGTAACTGGAAACGTTTTTTTTTCCTATAAATTGAAGTTAAAAAAAATAGTTGCTAACTGGTGCACACCAGATAGTATTTTTTTTTATTTTTACTTCAGTTTTTTGGAAAAAGAATGTTCTTGTTTGTAGCTGGTGCACATCAGATAGTAACGGAAAAAAAATTCTAAAAACTACTAGCTGATTTTTTTTTTTTTTTTTTTGTAACTTCAATTTTTTTTTATTACTTGAGTTATTTTCTTTTCTTCAATGTCCCTGTAGAGCAGGGGTGGGCAAACTACGGCCCGGGGGCCACATGCGGCCCCCTAAGATACTTAATCTGGCCCTCCAAATTAAAATACATTGAATCAAAAATCCTAATTATTGTTTTATTTTCATTGTATTTCTAGTTCCTTCTCATGAATGGTGTTTTTTCTCTGGCATTCGTGTGTGACTTCTGAGTCAGAAGGGGATTTTTTTGGATTTCTTTGAGTTCGCATTTTCCTCTGAAGAACATCAACCAATTGGATCACCAAAAAGAGAACAAAAATCAAAATTTAGAAATTAAAATTCCCAAATTTTCTGTTTTTAAATGAATATATGTGAATTTTAATCCAAATTAAAGCATGTTTTTCTCTAAAATCCATTTATATTTTTAGTTTATGAGGTTCATTACAAAATCACTCCGTCCATCTGCTCCTTGTCCGGCCCTAATGCCAAATTTTAGAAGCCTTTGTGGCCCACAAGTCAAAAAGTTTGCCCACCCCTGCTGTAGAGGCTCCGTACCTTGGGAAGAAATACACAGAATCAATAATTTTAAAAACGTGTTTTCTAAATCTTCCCGGCCATTTTGTTGAGCAGACAGTTAAATGGTCATTTTCTCAGTCGATTCAATGCAAATTGCATTAATTCCAAAAATTATTCTTTTTTTCCTTCAACAATTTCTCTGCCACTTTTTTCGTGTTTGCCGTTCTCCGTCATTTTCACCAAAAGGCCTCAAGAAGAGTTTCTGGATTAAACTTGTAGCTGCTGAGCAAAGATCTGTTAAAAATAACCGCCACTCGCTGCTTGAGCAAACATTATAAACTTCTCCCCGGGGTTTGGAGTGCGAGCGAGGCTGTCGTGGAAACCCTCACGGTTTGTTTGGTTTTCCCCTCCCCTTCCCCACACCTCCTCGCTGCTGTGTGGTCGCCGGCTCTCCACCTGTGTGAAGGAAGGAGGCTGGAGCTGTGTTTGCTCACGAGTCCGTTCTGTGTTCTCAGCTGGTCGCATACATTCTCGTCACTCCTTTATAAACCTCAGAAATCTTTTAAAAATAAGATATTTTTTTTTTATTTTTTTCTCTTTGTTTAAAGGAAAGCTTTCAGACAGGTCCTGATGTTGTGACAGAAAGCTGAGGTTAATGTTCTCACATGCGCTCTTGCCTCACAGGCCTTGTGGTGTCTGTTCATTTTTAACTGATACGATATCTCTGTCATAGGACCAAGTGACCCATAAAGATCTTTTTTTTTTTTTTTTTGTTTTTGCCTGGAAATCCCCAAAACTTGTGATGCATTTATAAATAATCAAATGATGCAAACAAGAAAAAACATTTGGTGGAAGCTTTTTTAAATAAAAAAAAAAAAAAAAGTAAAATCTTTCAATTTTAAGTCAACTAAAGATTTTCTTCTGTCAACAAGCATGCAGGGGTTATCTTTGAAAACATTTCCACATTTTTGATGTAACCTTTGCCTTTTTTTTCTTTTTGAAAAAAAAAAAATTAAGGCAAAACCAGTTTTTGTTAATTTGATTTGAACATTAAAAAAAAATAAAATAAAATGAACAATATCTTTCCAGAAGTCAATGTGATCCCATAGGCTTTGAATTTTTCAAGCTATTAGAGAATAAAATATTAATGTCTATAAACCTTAATCAGAAGGATTTTTAGTTCTAAGAATACTAATCAGAATCACTTTTATAATTGTTTCTTTGATAAAGGTTTCTGGTCTCCAAAGTATGTTTTTTAATTTAATTATAAATTTATCCAATTTATAAATCCATAAATGTCCTTCTTTTCTATTATAAAATAATCTGTGAATTGTGACCCTCAAAACCCCACCTCCTGATTTTCAAATAAACCCAACTTTATGTTGTTGTGACCATTAAGGCATTCATTTATAAACTGTAACTTTGAATATTTAAAGTATTACGGTTTTACAGTTACTATATGTTTGAAAGCAGTATTGGAAAGTTCATTTCAAAATAAAATCCTTCCTGCTGCAGCAAATTTACTTTAATTAATGATGCAAAAAAAATTAATTCCAAATTTTTTTTTGTCATTATGATTGAAGTCTACTCTGGTATCCTTTTTGTTTCCTAATTTTGAATATAAACATGTTATTGGTTTAGGATCTAATACACTGTATCTCCGTTTTGGAGGAGTGACAGTACATTGTGCTTCTTGATTTATTTTAATATATTTGCAGTGGGTTAAATAAAAAAAAAGCCTGCACATAGTTAATTTCACAATATTAAGATCACTTAAATTTAAAAATATAATGAACTTTGACCAATTAGCTTTATTCTTTCAAGCCGCATTTTAAGTTAAAAAAGAGCCTTTTATCATACGTAATCTAATACTATCAACTTTAAAAGTTTAGGCAGTGAAAGCCTCATTACTTTTACACATTTGTTCACGTTATTCATCTATTTGTTGTTATTGAAGCTGTGGATTAGAGTGCTGACACGGGACAGACTTCTCTTTGAGGGCATCATTCGCTGTTTTTCCGCTGCTCCTCATTCGGGGACATGCAGGCTTTGATCTGTCCAGCAGTTCGACATTCCTCTGCTCTGGCGAGTCGGTGCAGCAGACAGATCAAGGTGGGTGAGTGGGGGGAAAGCGGTGGTGGTGGTACTGTGCATGAATCAGGTTTATTGTGCTGCCAAGAAGGACAGTAAGGAGAATCATGGAGGCCGAGCAGACCGGCTCCTCAGATAGAGCTAGATGATAGTGGAGCCACAAACTATTATTTTAATAGTCGACTAATCACCGATCATTTTTTCCGATTAGTCGACTGATCAGGTCATGGGCGAACTGGATGTAAAGCACACATCTTAACCATCAACCAGCTTTAAACTAACTAAAAACTAGATGTACACCATTACCTGAGATAATGCTAGTGTGAATGCTGCAAGCTGATTTAGCAGCTGAATATGCTAGTGATCATAGCTGAAGATGCTGAAATGGATAGCGAAAAAGGCGGAATTGATAGCTGAAATCGCCGAAGCTAATAGATGAAAAAGCTGATAGCCGGCTGAAATATTATTTACAAGCCAAATAAGCCTTAACTGAAAAAAGCCAAATTTAGCCAAAACAGCTAGCATGCAACTGAAATATGTGCTGAACTCAAAGTAGCCTAAAACCCCCTCTAAATTAGCCAAAACAGCTAGCATGCAGCTGAAATATTTGCTAGATCCAAATTAACCTAAGAAACAAAAAAATAAGCCTAAATTAGACAAAATAGCTAGCATGTTGCTTTAATATATTAGCTAAACTCCAAATTATCCTAAAAAACATAAAAAAAGCCTTTGTTAGCCAAAACAGCTAGCATGCATCTGAAATATTAGCTAGAGACAAAAATAGCCTAAAAAGTTGAAATAAAGGCCTAAATTAACCAAAATAGCTAGCATGTAGCTGAAATATTTGCTAAACTCCAAAATTGTCTAAAAAACTGAAAAAAGCTTAAATTAGCCAAAAATAGCTAGCATGTTGTTGAAGTTTTAGCTAAATTCCAAATTAGCCCAAAAAACTGAAAAAAATTAGCCAAAATAGCTAACATGTAGCTGAAATATTAAACTCCAAAATAGCCTAAAAAAACTTAAAATAGTCCATATAGCTAGCATAATGCCATTATAACTTTTAACTTTAGTACACTCTAACTCCATATAATATAAATTAACAACCAAACGACTATTACTTTAGTCGTCGACTATTTTAACGGTTGATTAGTCAACAAATCGTTGTAGCCCTACTGGATGATGGAGCCTCTTGTGCGGTTTTCATATGTTTTGCCTTTCTTCCTCGTTTGCTTGCTTTGAATAATGATGCAACACAAAAGTTGCTCCACACAAACATTTTATCTTTGGAGCTGGAAAAATCAGTAGGAATCATAACTTTAAGCCCTGAAAATGAACGTTTTGGTGCTTCAGCTTCATTTTATTCAACCAAACTAAGTCATCACTTTATTTGTGGCATCACTTCCACATCATTTTGAGCTTGATGTTCCAGTTCCTTTTATTCCCACATAAGGAACAAGCTTTTTCCTGCCGTGCAGCCGAGGCGAAACGTGTCCTCTGAGAAATTGAGTCTGGACGCTCAGCTCTCGTGCGGGTCATCGCGCCCTCTCCACCTCTTCACCCCGCCTCCGCCCTCGCCTTGTAGCGCATTTGTGTTTTTATGCCCCTTTTCACCCAGCCCGAGGCTGCAAACACACAAACCAAACCCCCAACAAAGGGAGCTGGAGGCTGCTGGGCCCGGCCATCGTAACCTTTGACCTCTGCTGCTGTTTGTTGGATGAGACTTGGCGCACTTTTAGGAATCAGGTTTTTTTAAGTGCACTAAAACTTTATGAGCCACTCGCTTAGGAGATTACACTTATAATTTCTGCCCTTTTATGTCCAGGTGACAGTATAAGTCTCAACTTTCTTGAACATTTTCCAGGGTTGCAGACAGACTGAGAACTATTATACATTTGATTAATCACATCTCCAAAAAACACCAGGATGTGGCGTCGCTCAGGCACATCAAAGCGGCTGACCCGTTCCCCGACGCACAATGAGGGCCTTTTTTGAAAGGAGAAAGGAGGAGCGGGTAGGAGGGAGTCAAGTGGGAAGGGAATGTGAAATATGTGCACAGTTCGATTCCACTGTACAGTGAAGTGTGTGGGCCCGTGCACGTTCATTTGTCTTGACACTTTTTGACATTTGTATAAACAAGCTTCTTGTCTACGTTTTGTTGCTGTGGTCTCCTGACGTCGGGCCCGCTTCGATCTGGATGCTTTTAGGCCGTAATTGCCTGCAGCTATAATTACCAATCGCCAGCGTGTCGACGAGTTTGACCTGAAGTTTCCAGAAATAAACCCGCAGAACTGAACATTGACGGTTTATTAGAGAGACATGATGATGCTTTCTAACATTGTTTTTCTCTGTGCAGATGAGCACGATGCGGTGCAGAAGAAAACGTTCACAAAGTGGATTAACGCACAGTTTTCCAAGGTATTTGTGTTTCCTGTTAGAAGTGGAAAACACTAGATTGCTTTATTTTTCAGGCAAAAGCCAAAAGAGAACATCAGCTTAATCTTTTTTTTTTTTTTTAGCTCTCTTTCACAGAAACCCTATTTGTTTTTTTAGTTTATGTCTAATATTGTTAATTAACTATAAAAATTTCTCTTATTAGACGGGGAAAACGTCCATCAAAGATATGTATTCTGACCTGAGAGACGGAACCAAACTGCTGGACCTCCTGGAGGGTCTCACAAACACGGTGCAGGTGAGTTTCTGCTCACTTTTTATCTATTCTAAAATATCTTTTAGGACTTTTGTCTCCTTAAGTCAGGAGTCTGCAAACTTTAACATTTAAAGAGCCATTCAGGTCAATTTCTCACTGATCACAATCCAGTTGGAGCCACAACTTCACGTGTTAAAGTCAAGGCCCGGGGGCCGGATCCGGTCCTCCAGATCATTTTATTTTATTGTTATTAATCCCCCGATGCTATCCTATGCTCACCTGTGTAATTTTGAAAAAAATTATTTTTACAGAGATTAAATATCGAAATTTTTGTTTAAGGTTTAAGCTGATTTAATATCCCTGCCTTATGATTCATATTTATGTTAAACGGCTTTCTGCCAGCTTTTTGGACTATGTTTGCATTTGCTATGAGCCTAATTTGGCATTTAGCTAATATTTTAGCTGGCTATCAGCTTCTGTGCTTTCAGCTATTAGCTTCCGCATTTTAGCTATCAATTTCAGCATTATCAGCTATCAGCATTAGCATCTTCAGCAGCTAAATTCAGCTCACAGCATTCCCACTAGCATTATCACAGGTAATGCTGTATATCTAGTTCATAATTATGTTAAAAAGTTACAGTTTTTAATATTTAGTTTTAGTGTTCAATAAATGTTTATTCTGTTCGGCCCGCAACCTAAGGTGTGTTTTGGACTTTGGCCCTGGTGTGGTTGAGTTTGACACCCCTGATTTAGAGAAATAAGACACATTTGTATTTATACTGAAATATAAATATATATATATATTACACTGATGCAACAATAAATACTTCAGTATATCGTATTTCCGTTACAACTATGCTAAATATATAAAAAAAAAGGATTTTTTTTGTTTTTATATGAAAATAAAATATTCATAAAGAGGACAACTTATCAAAATGTAAAAAAGTTTTTAACTTTGGATAAATGTTCCTTTAAAAAAAAAAGACACCGTTTAGGATCATGAGGCAAATATAGTAGTAGGTAGTGTGATGTCTTGAGTGATTTCCATCCATCCATCCTCTCCTGCTTCATCCGGGACCGGGTCGCGGGGGCAGCAGTCTAAGCAAAGATGCCGAGACTTCCCTCTCCCCGACCACTTCCTCCAGCTCCTCTGGAGGGACCCTGAGGCGTTCCCAGGCCAGTCGAGAAACATAGTCTCTCCAGCGTGTCCTGGGTCTTCCCCGGGGTCTTGAGTGATTTAAGATTTAAAAAAAAAAACATAAAAAGTTAAATTTTGCATTATTTGTAGATCTCATCCAAAAATCTGTAAATTTTACTCAAATTAGATTAAAGCCAATTTAACTGAAACATATTTAACACATATGGCTCTGGAGCCGCAGGTTTCAGAATCCTGCCCTAAGTGATGTTTATCTGATAGTTTTTACATAAAAACACAGAAATAATCATGACTCTTTCATTATTGTTTTGAACAAAGATGGGATTGTGTGCCCATCTTTCTTTCACCTGCGGTTGTGATGAGTGCCCGCTGTCTCTCTGCCATGTGAGCCGGCGCACAAACTCGCTCTGATAATGTGATGCTAATGCTATAATGGGGTGCTAATGAGTGGTTGAGGTATGCGCTGGCTTGAAAGGGCTTTGCAGTTGGCAGCTGCTCATCCTGCCACTCTTTCCATAAGTTGACCTCTGGATGCTGCTGATGGACTGTGATGAATGTACATCTGGATTTTTTTTTTGTTAGTTTCCTAGGTTGTGCACAGAAAAAGCTATTTTTTTTTAAGAGTCAGATGTTCTAAGCAAACTCTCAGCTGATCTCTGATGTGCTTCCCCTTCCTCAGACCAAAGAGCGTGGTGCCACCAGAGTGCACGCCCTCAACAATGTCAACAAAGTGCTTCAAGTGCTGCATCAAAATCATGTGAGTGCCTGTTTTTATCGTTATCTGTTCTGTTTAATCTGTAGTTTATGCTCTTGTTTCTTATTTTGTAAATGCTGCAACATGTGTTAAGAGATCTTAAAGTAGACAAAAGAAGTAAAACAAAAAATGTAAGCAATTAAAGTAAGTGAAGTCTTCTTAAATGAGAAAATATTGCATAAATGCAGCTTTGTATGAAAATAAATCACCTTTTAGTCCCTGGAAAGTCTTAACTTTTGACTTTCAGAATGAAGCTTCAAAATGATATTCAGATGCAATTCACAAAGTTACCACTAGAGGCTTTTTACAGCATAAAACTGAAGTCATCGCTCTACAATAAAACCCAAAATAAACACATTTCCAGTTAGGTTAATAACACTTATTTTCAAGTGTAGATTCTAAAATGATCTTATTATCTTTATTTATTAGGCCTTGAAATGCAAAATAAATAGGAGTATGGGCTTGAGCCTCGCTGCCACTGAGTGGTTTGTTTTCACGGCTCATGCGGGGCGTAGACCGCTAGCTGTGTCATTGTAGCGGGATGACTAGAAAAATAATTTGGCATTTGACTTTCAGCTTCAGGGTTTTCAGCTGTTAGCTTCAGCGATTTTAGCTATCAGAAGGACTGGAAACTTACAGACGACCCCCCCCCCCACACACACACACACACGTTAAATGATTTTAAATCCAAGTTAATAGCACAAGAGAAAGATAGTTTTAATTTTAATTGTTTTTAATTGACATGTCGTTTTTATTTTAACTAATTGTCTTTTGTTGCCTCTTGTCCAGAACTTCCTTGTAAAAGAAATTTCTTAATCTCAATGGGACTTTCTGGTTTAGAAAAAACAAATATAAATAATCTTGGTGTGGTTTACCCAAGTGTAGATACAATCAGAGCAGAAGCGATTAACGTGAATCACCTTGGGTTAAAAAGTATTGTGCCACTGAAAGGCTGAACATGATGTAGTTAGGTGATCAATGTGTTTACCAATGTGTGATAACCAGAGGACTTGCTTTATGTTTGACTTTTTTTGTTTCCCTACAGTTATTTACTGTTGAAACTGCAAGAAAAGAGAATCTGAACTTTGAGTTGTTAATTTGTACACATGTATACACAATCTACAAATCTATCTTTATGTTTAACACCAACCCTTAAAATATTGGTCTGATGGGACCCTTGACCCCATGTTTTGTTGTTTTTTCCTCTAAATTTAATGAGTTGTATAATGTTATCAGGTCTCTTTAGTCTCATTTCTGTCTGGACCAATTTAAAGTCCCTCTCCGATTATCTTTTGATCTGTTTTAAAAGTGTTCCTGGTTGTCTTTTAACTGTGATTAAGGTATTTTTAGCCAAAAAAACAAAAGTGTAGTTTTTTAAGACTGTTCTGCAGAGTGGCAGTAGTTCATTAGGAATTCGTCTGAGTCGTGGGGCAGGACTGTTGGTACAGAGTTACCCCGTCCTCTTCCCATCATTCATCTATTTACATGTTCTCCCACTAGCTTACAGCCCCTCCCAACCTAAAATTGCTGATGTAACAAAAATAGTAGGCGATGTTGAAGCTATCAAGCTCAAATGAGGAAAACGGAAGATGTACATGGATATAGTTGTCTACAAGAAGATGCATCGGATTGAAGTGGAAAAGGGACCTCATGGCTTGCCGTAGTAGCTTCTATGTAACACCTACAAGCTTTATCCAACAGCATTTATGTGCCTTCTCCTGATTCACAACAATTTGAGTTAAAAAATACTCAGAAATCCAATTTTAATCTTAATTTTCTTTATATAAATGTTCGTCATTGTCAGGAAAAATGGCCCAAGAACAACACCAAAAACTTTACTTTAATGGTTAGGAGTTTTTAATCCATAAAATCTAATTTAGAATCTAGTCAACTGGAAAATGTTAAAATAGAGAGAGCGTTCGTCTTCATGAAAGTATTTAAAAAGGACAAAGTTTCCATCTGATGCATATTTTTGCCCCCAGGTGGATTTGGTAAACATAGGAGGCACAGACATCGTAGATGGGAACCACAAGCTGACACTGGGACTCATCTGGAGCATCATCCTTCACTGGCAGGTGAGCTCACTCACACAACATCCTATTATCATCGCTCCATTAACCCTTTGTTTACTGATGATTACAAAAAAAAAACCAGATGACGGAAAGTGCGTGCTTGCATGCAAACATGCTTATCATCATCTGTGTTGCTCGTCTGACTTTAGGAACAGCTGTTGACATTCTGTGCTGCACCTTTTCATTACTGTTCCTGTTGATGTCAGGTTATACAACAACAAAAAAAACAAACAAAAAAACACTGTCTGCAATAAAATGCCTCTTTTTTTGTGCAGGTGAAAGACATCATGAAGGACATCATGTCAAATCTGCAGCAGAACAACAGTGAGAAGATCCTCCTGAGCTGGGTGCGACAGTGCACGCGCTCATACCCTGAAGTCAATGTGCTAAATTTCACAACAAGTTGGTCTGACGGCCTGGCATTTAACGGCATCCTGCACCACTTCAGGTGAGGAGAAACGCCACCAAGACTTTCCACGTGATGGAGACTCATAAAACCTCTTTTTCTGGGTTCAGGAAAGAACCTGCAGATTTGCCATGTGTGTCCTGATTAATCTTATAAATCACATTTTTTAACTGTCAAATAGTGCTACCACAAACAATAATTTTAATAGTCGACTAATCACCGATTCTTTTTTCCGAATAGTCAACTAATCATGGGTAAACTGGATATAAAGCGCACATCTTAACCACCATTAGCTTTAAACTGTCAAAAACTAGATATATAGCATTACCTGGGATAGTGCTAATGTGAATGCTGTAAGCTGAATTTGCTCATTGAAGATGCTAGTGCTGATAGCTGAAGATGCTGAAAATTGATAGCTAAAAACGCTGAAGTTGATAGCTGAAATTACTAAAGCTGATAGTCAGCTAAAATGTTGTTAAATGCCAAATTAGCCTAAAAAACTGAAAAAAAGTCTAAGTTTGTCAAGACAGCTAACATACAGCTAAAATATTAGCTAAACTCCAAAATAGCCTAAAAACCAATAAAGCCAAAATTTGCCAAAATAGCTAGCATTTAGCAGAGATATTAGCTTAACTAAAAAATAGCCTAAAAAGTAAAAAAAAAACTTAGATTAGCCAAAATAGGTAGCATGTAGCTGAAATATCAGCTCAACTCCAAAATAGCCTAAAAGACTTAATAAGTGCCTAAATAGTCCAAAATGTCCCAGAATGCCATTATAACTTTCAACTTCACTACACTTTGACTCCATATAAAATAAAGTAACAACTAATCGACTATTAAAGCAGTCGTCGACTATTTTAATAGTTGAATAGTTGACTAATCGTGGCAGCCCTACTGTCAAAATTGTGAGAAAAAAACGGAATTGAACTTTATTGATATCACAAGGGATAAATTCATTTAAAAACTGCATGTGTTTGAGCCTCCATGAAGCTGCAGGTGTCTGAAGGTCCCGCTGTTTGTGCACATGTGTACACTGCCTGTCTTGTTCTGTTTAGGCTTGCTATGTCACTGTTTGCTAACGCTCTGCGAGCCTAAGCTGTTGAGTGTGAAAAAAAAAAGCGCGCGCGGGAGGATGCCCCCCACCCCACCCATCTCCACTCCTTTTTATGTAACCTCTTGTCTTTACTAGTGACACACAGAGGCCGGCGAGCTGTGAGAACGTTGGTTTAAACGTGGGCCCGGGCTTTAGGTGGATCACTGAACATTCCTCACTCCACAGCCGCAGCAGCTCCTGCCACATTTTCATCAGCAGAGACTCCAGAACAGTCAAAATACACATTCATTTTGGCCTTTTGTGAGAAAAATAAAAACTGCAAAAAAATCCTGCAATGATTTTATTTTTATAAGTGAAATAAGATCATTTTTTGATTAATGATAATTATGTTTGATCTTAGTTGGTTGGGTGTAGGTCTGCTCTGCAGTAAATCCAGAGTTCAAATCCCACTGGCACAAGGAGTGTAGTCCAGAGTGGGTGCCTAACCAAGACCTTTCACGCCTAACTACATGTATGTAGCCACTAAGGGAAAAATCGATATTGTGATATTTTGTTTGGCAATACTCGTATTGATTAAAAACGCTGACAAGTCGATATTTAGTGAATTATTTATGAGAGTCCTTCAGCGTCTTTTCCACCTAAACCCCGACCACTAGTTGGCAGCACAGAGTCTCTTTGAGGAGCTCTACACCGAGATTTTGTGTTTTAGTTGTCATGAGACATGTACTACTCAGTTCTTACTTTGGATGGATACTGAACTGAAACTCTGTGCCATGTTGCTGCTGGTGTCAGTATACAGTTTCAGGGCTAAACGTTGTGATAATTAAATAGAATTAATTTTACCGTTTTATTACAATGAAAAACCACCTGAGCCAATCAGTGATAGCCAATTTGCTGTGGCATCAAATCCTTTTCAAAATAAAAGCTTTTCTTTTTTTAACCCAAAAAAATAACTTTATTTTTCAAAGGGACAATCATTTGTAGACTATATGAATCAGAACTACATCTTGTAAGTGAGGATTAGTAAAACCCCATTAATAGATTGCCTTTAATCCCAGCTCTATTCTATGTTTCATCCCTTAATTGTGTTGAAACTTGTTGCTCTGCAGGCCAGAAGCCTTCAGCTGGGATCAGGTTTTCAGGCTGAGCCCGATGGAAAGACTCAACCACGCTTTCACTGTAGCCAAAGACCAGCTCGGAATCGAACGCCTCCTGGATCCTGAAGGTACGTTCATCTTTTCCATCGCTTGGCTTTTGCTCTGCTTGAAAGGTTATTCTTTTTATTTTCCAAAAAATTCCCACTTATGAAAGCAGCATGCGTGATCATGAAGTTTCCTTTCATATGGTGCCAGCAGCTGGATGAACTCAGAGAAGGAGCGGTGGGCTCCAATCCTGCAGATTCTTTAAATCAGAAATAAATGATGTAAGTTTTCATCCCTCTCCGTCCCTCCTGATGGTCTTCCTGCTCTGCGTCCGTCCACGCCTCTCTTCCAGATGTGGCCGTGCAGCTACCGGACAAGAAGTCCATCATCATGTACGTGACGTCGCTTTTCGCCGTGCTGCCCAAAGATGTGAGCATGGACGCCATAAGAGAGGTGGAGACCTTACCCCGTAAATTTAAAGCCGAAGACGCTGTTCCAGGGCGCAGCGTGCAGGTATGAGAAAACAAACCATGTGGGATGAGGTGGAAGTGGATTCAGGCCAGATTCAACTGGGTTTCACATGAAGGAGAATCTCTCTCCCGTACCCACAGTTTGAAAAAAGACACACTAAAGTCACAGATACACATTTTTATTTGGAATAAATGAGTTTAACATGAATATTGGCAAACTAAAAATGAGAAAAATCTGTTTTAAAAAAGACAAATCAATATCTTTAAACCAAGAAATAAGTCAAATGATTTCCAAAATAAGCTGATTTTTGCCTATTTTCTTCATCTTTTCAACATCAATGAAAACCAAAGTTTTTTTTTCACTTAATTTTTATTGAGTTTTACAAAAGTTTTGAAACAGTTTGAATTGTAAAATGTCATGGAAAAATATACAATAACAATATGTATATAGAGGGCATGTACACTTTCAACATGTAATTTGCAAACTTAGAGTAGTTTTAGAAGTACCAAGCGAAAATTACAAATACACTAATAATATAACACAAAATAAGATACAAATAGAGAAAAGTAAAAAAAAACTATGCAAAGCTTATTGGAACAATAAAGCCAAAGTGGGATGCCATATTTTGTGAAAACCAAAGTTAAAAAAAAAAACTAAGATATTCAGGGAAAATACATAAGCAGGCCACTATACAGTTTTTAGGACATATAATAAATATTAAAATCTATCATAAAACATTAAACAGAATTTTTGAACAAATATTTTAGCATTTAATCTGCTCCACAGAATCAGTTAGAAACTTTTTTTCTGTATTGCATAATACATTACATTTCGACTTTCTTTCATTGAATAATTTTAGAAATAGAAATAAGTGAAAGATAAGATCATTTTATTTTATTGTTATTGATGGCCTGATGTTGAGGGCCGAATATATTTATCTGGAAGGTCTTGACTTTGACGCATGTTCCTTACACCCATAGTTCCCATTGCACTGATTGGATAATGCTGAAAAAAAAAGAACAACTTTTTGACCAAAAAATATGCATTCATTAAACGGATGGATTGCCAATTTTTAAAAGCTTTTTAGTTTTTTTCCTAGCGCTCTTTCAAATGCACAGTTTCTCACAACTTTAAACAGCTGCGGTTGAATAAAACAAGCTCCTTCAATGTTTTGCGTCTATGCTCCTGATGACATTCAGCTCCAAGGCTGGTGTGTGCAAAGCATGAGGAATTCCATCGCATGTTGCTGGATAGAATGAGTCAGTCCCATTCTTAAAAAAAAAAAAAAAAAGCACTTTGCTTCATTCTCTGCTGCCAAGCGTATGAAAAGCACAGCGGGCACGAGCAAATTGGGAGCAGAGGTGTGACTCACCCCTCTGACATTACCCCACAGACCAAACAGCAGGCGGGAAACTGAAAATGGATGGAATGAAATGAGGGGAGAAATTGGTGAGCATGTAGAGAGCAGAGGGGGAAGTCTAAACCTCCTCCTTTTGACGATTTTATCATCAACATTCTCAGTTAAACGGACTTGGTTACATTTTCATCATTTTGTGGCCCCTGGGCTCCTCATTCCACAAGTTCTTAGTCAGAAAGTCCCCAAACCACCTCTTCAGGTTTTATTGCTCTTGGGTGAACACTTCACACACCCTGGAATAAATGCTGGAAAAGTCATTTCAACTCCAGTTGCTCCAACAAGGAGTTGGAACATTTTTCTCCCAATAGGAAATGTAATGCTGCTGGCAGTGAAACCAAGTGGAGGAAAAAGAAGAAAAGGGCTTTTATTCTTTGGTTTTGTGGTGTTGCAGAACAAGATTATCATATATCAGTTGAGAGTTTGAACCCTTTTACAGTTTTTATTTAATCCAAAAATGACCTTTCCGGAGCTTTTTTACACATCTGGGAAAAACCCAGAAACGTTTATGTTGTGATTATCATCCCCACAAGGCCGTTCCACGTTTGTGTCATGTTTGATTTGGCACGGCCCCCGCCGCAGAGATTGTATCTATTTCAGCTCTGTCCGGACAGATTATCTGAGCACACACTTTTCCTCCGTCAAACATGTGAACTGCCCTTAACTTTATCAGGGTTCCCCCTGTTTGAGACGCTCTGCTGTTGCTAAAATTAGGACTGAGCTGCTCCGTTTTCCAGCAGCACCTCCCAGCATCCTATTATAGGCTTGCAGTGTTTCTTTTTTTTTTTTTTTTTTTTCTCTTAGGGCGGGACACTCTTGAAAGCTGCACAGGCCCCTCCTAAAGTGGTTAGGTCTATTTGAAAGCATGCTTGTATGTTGTAAGAAATGAAGGGTTTTGGCTTTACTGTATCATAAAGAATCTGGACCTTTTAGAAAACGTTTTTAAACACTAAAGTAGCTCTTATAGTTTTTTTAAACATCTTCCCTCAATAAAAATTTACTTGTAAACACATAAAAAAATAAATAATCGGCGAACCCGAAAGAAGAAATAAAACATTTTGAAATGACAAATGTACAAATATTAAATTATTATTTTTCACAGTGCAACTCTCATTTTCTGTTTTATATTTTTTTTACTGCAAAAAGTAGAAAAAAAGGACTTAAAGTGCTCTCGACAATGTTTTAACTCTTTTGACTCCCAAGTTACACATAGAATGCCAACTTTTTTCTTCTTCTACTTTCCCGTACCCTTTGAATTACTGCCCCTAAAGGTAGATAGCGGAACTGCAATCTCTCTGGAACGTTGTCATTTCACGTCTGATTTGTGTTTCTTGTTAATTTCCTGGTTGAAAATATAAATTAATTATTCGTTGAAAGTTTATTTAATCGATTAAAGTTCCACTCCAATCATCTTTTGATCTATTTTCAAAGCGTTCCCAGTGGTCTTTTAATTCCGATTATGCCGTTTGTGCAAAAATTTGAAAAAAAAGACTAAATTTGCTCTTTTTTGATAACAATGTTTGGGTCTTATGAGTTCCAAGATACTCATCGAATGCTAACTTTTTTGTTCTTCTACTTCCTTAATTTTCCATACCTTTTGAATTACTGCCCCAAAAGGTGGACAATGGAATTGCAGTCCCTCTGGAACTTTGTCATTTCACGTCTTATTTGTGTTTTTCTCTAATTTCCTGGTTGAATTATTTGTATTATTTGTTGAAATTGCATTTAACTGATTAAAGACCCAATGTGATCATTTTTCCAATTATCTTTTGATCTACTTTCAAAGCGTTTCCATCGATCTTTTTCTTCTTTTTCAAACATTTTTTTTTGTCTGCTCCTGATTTAAAACAACTTAAAAATATAAATGCTCAGAAATAAAAAATGTAGCTAAATTTTCTTTATATCTGTCCTCCATCATCAGAAAAATGCCACAAAAACATGATGAAAACACCAAAAAAACAATTTTAATTGGATCATCTCTCGAGAGTTAAGTAAGGTGAACTGCGATTTCCCATTGTAGAAAATGCTCCCCCAGCGGCTTCTTTAGAATACAGTGAACTTTTAAAATATTTCTGAGCTTCACCGGCATTTTTTGCTCCAGCAGAATGTCCAGACGGAAGACGCCAGCAGCGGTCCACGCCCTGAGACCCCCGTGACGGAGGGAGACGTGGAGGTCGGCCTGCTGGATGTGGACCTGGACAGCTATCAGACGACGCTGGAAGAGGTCTTGACTTGGCTGCTGTCAGCTGAAGACACACTACAGATTCAGGAGGAGGTTTCTAACGATGTGGAGGACGTGAAGGACCAGTTTCACACCCATGAGGTAAGAGGCCGTCAGGATGCCTGGAAGAACACAAAAGCTTAGATGGGAACCTTGACTTGCGTGTTCATTTGAAACATTATAAAGCATAAATCACTTTTGAGGTCTCCATTGATAATTCCCAACCTCCTACTAACATGCTCGGTACATGTTGGGAATTCCAGGAATTCTGCTGAGAACAGTGGCGCTCCACGGTGCCCTGGCCCCGAGCTTGCTTGCTTACTTACTTACTTACTTACTTATTTGCTTGCTTGACGAGGCGAGGTTTGTGTCCGTGCATGTGTGTAAAGGGGCTTTGGCTGGATTCCCTTGGCTGAAGTGTGAATTTTGCTGAATGTCTGGAATCCAGGTCAAAGCAGAAAGCTGGTCGTGAGACAGAGCAACGGGATCCAAAGCCTCTCAAACAGCCAGACCATTCAGGAAGGCTAAAAAAAAGAAAAAAATCCAGCTTGTTTGTGCTTTGTTGTTCCCATACTTTCACTACAAAGCCCAATCTGAAACAAGTGCACTCAGGAGTTGGTGCATTTTCAAGGAGTATTCATTGTTTCAAGCAAATGTTTAAGGAATAAAGAGCGTAGATTTTTTTTTAAGGTGGACTGGTTGCACAACAGATAGTTAAGAATCTGAATTGTAGTCCTCCATATTGCTTTGAAGGCCTTCATGATGGAGCTGACGGCTCATCAGAGCAGCGTGGGAAACGTGCTGCAGGCGGGGAACCAGCTGATCGCTCAGGGCAGCCTGACGGAGGAGGAAGAGGACGAGATCCGGGAGCAGATGAGCCTCCTGAACTCTCGCTGGGAGAATCTCCGGGTGGCCAGCATGGACCGACAGGCCCGGTAAGATCCCACACGGGGGATCCACTTTACCGCCACAAAAACTTGTTGTTGTTTCTCTTTTTGCAGAAAGATTTGAAACAGTTTGAATTAAAGGGTAACCAAACAGGGAAGCTGGAGGCTGACTTCACCCACAGCTGAAATGTGAAAATCCAGTCAGAGGGGCGGGGCTTGGGGAACAAGACTGTTATCATTGCTGGAGCTGCAAATCAAGACTTAGGACTAAAACAAACCTTTTCTTGAGAGGGCCACATAAGTGTTTTGTTCTATGATGGGAGGCCGGGGTCAGTTCGTAGGGTAATAGAAAAAGTGTAACAATTAAATATTAATATTTAATTGTTTAATTAAATTAAATTTAATTTAATTAATACGGTTTTCCAGAATGCCACATTTAGCCAAATTTTAAATAATTACCTGTTATAGGTTAATACCTGAAGATGTTTAAATTGATAGCAAAAATAGTTGAAATGAAAAACTGAAAATACTGAAGCTCATAGCTAGCTAAAATATTAGCGAAGAGCCAAATTAGCAGAAAAACTAGAATAATTCCAAATGAGCTAAATCAGCTAGCACGTTGCTGAAGTGTTAACTAAATTTCAAAATAGCCTAAAAAGCTGAAAAAACCCCCTTAATTAGCCAAAACAGCTAGCATGCAGCTAAAATGTTAGCTAAATGCAAAATTAGCCTAAACAAATTTGAAAAAAGTGTAATTTAGATAAAATGGCTAGCATAAACCTAAAATATTAGCTAAATGTTAATTAGCTAATTAGCCTAAAAAACTGGAAAAATGTCTGATTTAACCGAAACAGTTTGTGGGGCCGGGCTAAACGTGGAGGAGGGCTGGATCTGGCCCACGGGCTGTTGTTTGGGGGCCCTGGACCAAAAGCGTTTGACCAATCAAGAAATTCAACTGTAATTCAAGCTGTAGGGGGCAGCACACATACGGTTTTGACTATTGTCTAGAATTAAACAAGTTTATATTAATTTGAAATTGATTTAGGGTTTGGTTACCCTTTAATCTTAGTCCAGTTGTAAATCTGAGTGCCAATTGTCGATAAATTACAATTCTGTTGTTTCCGGCTCTAAGTCCTTCTTGGTTTCATGGCGTGTTGTTTGCAGTGTCATGCGTTTACAGAAACTCGTCTTCACTTTTAGGCTCCATGAGGTCCTGATGGATCTCCAGCAGCAGCAGCTGCAGCAGCTCTCCGATTGGTTGACGCAGACGGAGAAGCGAATCAAGAGGATAGAGACCGAGCCGGCTGCTGAGAACATGGAGGCCTACAAGGAGAAGATCGAAGAACATAAAGTAAAAAAAAGACTCAGTTTTGATTCAACTTAGGCAAACTTAGATAATTGATTTGATTGTTTTTGTTTTCTTGCAGGAACTTCAGAATGATCTGGAGGTGGAGCAGGTGAAGGTCAACTCGCTCACGCACATGGTGGTTGTTGTGGATGAGAATAGTGGCGAGAGCACCACCGCTGCCCTGGAGGAGCAATTGCAGGTACGATGACGCCTTTTAAATGTCAGAATCTGAGATCTGTGTGACGTCAGGTAGCTTTTTTGAATGTTATTTTTAAAATAAATATTGTGAATTTAAGTCATTGGGTGAACGCTGGGCAGCTGTGTGTCGCTGGACGGAGGAAAAGTGGCAGAAGCTGCAGGAAGTTTTTCTGGTTTGGCAGCAGCTCCTGTCAGATCAGGTGAGATGCTGACCGTCATATCACTTTTTTTTTTTTTACTTTTTAACATTTTTATGAGAAGCTAAAAGATAACTGGAACATGCCAGTGGTTCCAGATGAACAGAAACGTGAAAAGTAAGTTTTACTAAATGAACTTTCCTTTTCTTTGTTCCTGCAGAATTTGTTTAGAGAGTGGTTGGCAGAAAAAGAAGGAATCCTTAAATGAAGTTCAAACCAGAAACTTCAAAGACCCTTCGGAAATGAATAGTAATGTGCGACAGCTAGCGGTAGGTGAAGAGTTTTGGTCGATTAGAAATGAATGTGATCGTAGACTGATATGTATTTTTATCTTTCTAGATATTAAAGGAAGACATGGAGAAGAAGAGGAGGACTTTAGATAAGCTGTCCGACGCAGGACGAGATGTGATTCAGCTGCTGCAAATTCCGGCAGCAGGAGCCAGGATCGAGGGGGACACGGAGGAGCTGACCTACAGATGGGACAACCTGGTGCAGAAGCTGCAGGATTGCTCCTTCCAAGTGTGTGTCTTATGATTTTTTTAGCTGTCAAAAAAAAATGTCCTTCTCGTCAAAGCTGCTAACCGCTCTAAAGCGAATTAAATCTGAACATCTTTTAGGAGTTTGAGGTGAGGGGTAAAAACTTAAACACATCAGATAGAAGCATATGTGTTTACTCTGTAATGCAGGGGTGTCAAACTCAACCGCACAAGGGGCCAAAATCCAAAACACACCTTAGGTCACCGGCCGAATAGGGATAAACATTTATTGAACACTAAAACTACATTTTAAAAACTGAAACTGTAATTTTTTAACATAATTATGACATATATAGCATTACCTGTGATCATGCTAGTGTGAATGCTGTAAGCTGAATTTAGTAGCTGAAGATGCTGAAATTGATAGCTGAAATCACTGAAGCTGATAGTCAGCTAAAATATTAGCTAAATGCTAAACTTGCCTAAAAACTAAAAAAAAAAAAACATAGATAAGCCAAAAAACAGCAAGCATGTAGCTGAAAAATAGCTAAACTCCAAAACAGCATAAAAAACTGAAAAAAGCCAAAATTAGCCAAAATACCTAGCATGTAGCTGAAATATTAAACTCCAAAATAGCCTAAAAATTGTAGTAAATGCCAAAACAGCTAACGTGTATATGTTGTTAAAAAAATCGCTAAACTTCACAATAACCTAAAAAAACCCAAAAAAGCCTAAATTAGCCAGAATAGCTAGCATGTAGCTGAAATATTAGCTAAACTCCAAAATAGCCTAAAAATCTTAGTAAATAGCAAAATAGCTAAAAAAGCTAGCAGAATGCCAATTTTTAAAACTTTAAAATCATGACTTTTTAACATTATTATGAATAATAAAAATGCAGGAATATTATTCTAGAATAAATCAACTCAAACATTAATCGACTTCAATGTTTTACTCTCCATAAAAATATATTTTGTCAAAAATATACAAGTTCAAAATAAGTGCTAGATAACATCAGGCCATTAAAAAAAATAAATAAATAAAATTATGTGGAGGGCCAGATCCGGCCCCTGGGCCTTGATTATGATACATGCTGTAATGTCAACTGTCAACCAGATGGATTATGGGAATTTTGGATGCACGACAAATAAATTAGAAGAAAAAAAAAAGATTTCTCTGTTTCTTTTCCCGCTGTTCTCAGGTAATGGAGTCCGTGACGGAGGCTGGGTCCACGCCGAAGGATGTTGCCATGGAAACGTTTGTTTCACCTGTGGATGAGGACTTGGAGCCACCTGCTCCGCCCAAGAAACGGCTGATGGAGACCAATGTGGATATTTTACAGAGGTACACACAGCTGTGACGCTAACTGTGTGTGAATGTGTGAGCGTCAGCAGCTGAAAAAGTATCTTGGGTTTTTGCCCGACAGGTTTGAGGGGAAAACGTCCGACTTGTTGAGCTGGATTAGAGCGCGCAAGACGTCCAGCCAAGCTCTAGCTGCCACACCACCTGAAACGTCACCCGACTCTCCAGATCTGTCAGAGAAACTTAAGGTACAGATGGAAATGATGGTTTCTAAGTTAAAAGAATTGTTTTTAAACCTGCTTGTGATCTATTGATACAGGATTTGGAGCAGGAGATCTCAGCAAAGGAAGCCACTGTTCAAGAGGTGGTTCAGGAGGGGCGAGGGCTGATGGAGCAGCTGGAAAGGGGTATGAAGGAGGAATTGGTTTAAAATCAGCTCTTTTGCTTCCATTTTACTCTTGTTTCTGCCCACAGAAGCTGAAAACGTGGAGCCGGTGAGGACAAACGTCGACCTGATCCAAACGGAGTGGGACTCCTGCAAACGGGAGGTCCGGGCTGCCCGTGAGCGGGTTCTCACTCAGTCCCGGGTCAGAGCGGCGGCTGAAGAGCTCGCAGAGGTGGACCGGCTCGTGGAGGAGCACGACAGGTGGCTGGAGGGTTCGGCCGCCGTGGAAAAGTACAGCGAGGTCGACCTCGCAAGGCTGAGCGGGGAATGCCGGGTGAGATTTACCGTCTCGCACGACCTGATCTGCTTTGTGTGACTTTAATCCAGAATTTGACCTCTGACCTTTCGCAGCACACCTTTGCATTTGTGTTTCTAAATATTGTAATTAAAAACTGAACGGTGCATCACGGCAACAGAAAATGGGATTCATCTTTTTGCTTCCGCCAGTCCCGCCTTGCTCAGATGGATTCCTTCAGCCCTCGACTGGAGCAGCTGTTCTCCGGATCTCTGGGAGCGGCGTCCTCTCTGAAGGACAGCGCCTTGTTGGTTTCGGCTCACCACGCATCCACGCTGCAGCAGCTGCAGAGCAAAGAGCAGCAAGTCAACGACGGTAAAACATTCTGAGCTGGATGATGTGAATCTAAGTTTAAATAGAGCAAAAAGCTTTACAGCATCTATTTATTGCAAAAAGGTTAAAAGACTTTCTCCACACAAATTTAACTTAATCTGTCATACGAATATTACCTAGTCAGGTAATAATCGATGCCCTTAGATCACGTGTCAAAGTCAAGGCCCGGGGGCCGGATCTGGCCCTCCAGATCATTTTATTGTTATTAATGGCCAGATGTTAACTTTTATTCTGGAATAATATTTCTGCTTTTCTATCATAATTGTGTTTAAAAGTTATGGTTTAAAAGTTTAAATAACTGTCAATTTTGCTAGCTTTTTGGACTATTTTGGCATTTACTAAGATTATTTTAAGGCTATTTTGGAGTTTACCTAATATTTCTGCTAGTTGCTAGCTGTTTTGGCTAACCTAAGTTTTTCTTTTTTAGGTTGAAGTTTTTTTTAGATAATATGGTATCTGGCTATCCGCTTCAGCGTTTTCAGCTATCAGCTTTAGCGGTATCAGCTATTGGCTTCAGTGACTTAAGTTTTCAACTTCAGCGTTTTCAGATATCAGTTTCAGAGTTTTCAGCTATCAGATTCAGCGTTTTCAGCTTCTGGCTTTAGTGACTAAAGCTGTTAACTTCAGCGTTTTCATTATCACGGTCAGCATTTTCAGCTATCAGCTTTAGCGTTTTCAGCTATTGACTTCAGTGACTTAAGCTCTCAACTTCAGCATTTTCATTATCACCTTCAGCATTTTCTACTATTAGGTTCTGTGACTTCAGCTCTCAAATTCAGTGATTTCAGCTATCAGCTTCAGCGTTTTCATAATCACCTTCAGCATTTTCAGCTTCTGGCTTTAGTGACTAAAGCTGTTAACTTCAGCGTTTTCATTATCACTGTCAGCATTTTCAGCTATCAGCTTTAGTGTTTTCAGCTATTGACTTCAGTGATTTAAGCTCTCAACTTCAGCTGTTTCATTATCACCTTCAGCGTTTTCAACTTTTAGCTTCAGCATTTTCTACTATTAGGTTCCGTGACTTCAGCTCTCAAATTCAGTAATTTCAGCTATCGGCTTCAGCGTTTTTAGCTATCAATTTCAACATCTTCAGCTATCTGCACTAGCATCTTCAGCGGCCAAATTCAGCTTACAGCATTCATACTAGCATTATTGCAGGTGATGCTATATATCTAGTTCATATTTATGTTTAAAAGTTATGATTTTAAAGTTTTAAAAATGCAGTTTTAGAGTGTTTTATAAATGTGTATTGTGTTCGGCCCGCGACAGAAGGTGTGTTTTGAATTTTGGCCCCTTGTGCGATTGAGTCTGACACCCCAGCCTTATATGGCTTCTAAAGCTCTCAGGTTTGCCGCAGAACAACAGCGTGCTGAGCTCTTCATCGACATCAGCTCATGTTTACTTGGACCGACTCTGAGAATCACTCACTGCCTTACCTCTGGAATTTATGGACGCCGATCTCTGCCAGAAGAAGCCCTTGAAGGGGGGACTTGAACCTTCTTCAGAGCGCGAGTGCGCGCCTTTCTTGTTGTGCCTATTTTCACTCTGAGGAGAACTTGGACGCAAACCAAGGAAAACTATTTTGTTTCTGCTTGAGAGCACTTTGCTTCTCGCTAAGGCCTCCACATCACCCACCCCGCTCTTCCACTCCATCTCCTGCTCTTTCAGTTTATACTGTAAACAGAGCCAGATTGTGTAGGAATTAAGGCAACCGATAATTAACGGACAAAGAAATGGAGCGAAAGAGTAGGGGGGAGGCAGGAACCACAGGAACATGCCGCTCAATTTTCACGTTCTCTTAGCCTCTAGTCTCAATTTCTGACAGAAGCTTGGTTTTCATATAGTTTGCTATTTTTCAGAGTCTTCTCACACACAATCATACACAAATGGGGAAGGTCCAGATGACCCCACTTTTAATGTAAACAAGCCAAGGAGAGCGGAAGGGTTACACCATGTATTTACCTACCTCATTTCTCCGCCCCCTGAACATTTTTCTTGTTTTATCCCAGCTTTGGCGAAGTCTAAAGCGAGCCAAGTCACTGAGAACGTGTTTGAGGACCTGGAGGCCAGACTGGCCGCTCTGAGGAAGGACGTCGTAGACTTAACCACGACAGAGAGAGCAGTAGAGCAAGCACAGGTGAGTTTTTACAAAGCTGCATTGTCTGTGATCATTTAGAACATGTGTCAAAGTCGAGGCCCGGGGGCCAGAATCGGCCCGCCGGGTAATTATACTTGGCCCTCCAGATTATTTTATTTGATGTTATCTTGCATTCATTTCTACCCTGTATAATTTTAACAAAATATAATTTTATGGAGGGTAAAATATTGAAAGCTATTTAAGGTTTTACATTTAATTACTCTGGAATAATTTTCATGTTTTTTTGTTATTCATAATTATGTAAAAAAAAATTAAGGTTTTAAAAATTGGCATTGTGCTAGTTTATTTTAGCATTTAATAAGATTTTTTAGGCTATTTTGGTGTTGAGCTAATATATCAGTGACATGCTAGCTGTTTTGCTAATTTAGGCTTTTAAAAAGTTTTATAGGGTGTTTGGCTCATACTTACACCCAAGCTGTTTTGGCAAATTTTGGCTTTTTCATTTTTTAAGGCTATTTTGAAGTCTAGCTATTTTTTCAGATACATGCTAGCTGTTTTGGCTAATTCAGGCTTTTTTTTGCATTTTTTTAAGGCTGTTTTGGAGTTAGCTAATATTCACAAACTAGCTGTTTTGGCCAATTTAGACTGTTTTCAGGGTTTTAGGGTATTGTGAACTTTAGCTTTTTTTTAGCTACATGCTAGCTGTTTTGGCTAACCAATTTAAGAAAAAAAAGTTTTTTAGGCTAATTTGGCATTTAGCTAATATTTTAGCTGGCTATCAGCTTCAGCATTTTCAGCCACTAGCTTCAGTGATTTTAGCTATCAACTTCAGCGGCCAAATTCAGCTTACAGCATTCACACAAGGATTAACGCGGGTGATATATCTAGTTCATTATTGTAAAAAGTTACGGTTTTAAAGTTTTCAAAATTTAGTCTTATAGTGTTCAGTAAAAGTTTATCCTGTTCCTAGATTCAGGATAGTCAGATGTTCAGAGATTTTCCCGCCGGATGCCCTTCCTAACACAACACTGGATTTTATCTGGGCTGGAAATCAAACTGAAACCGAATTTCTCCCCTACATTTAACCCTCCAAACGGAGAGTTATGGAATAATAGTGCCTTCAAATTCAGGTGTTACTAACCCTTGATGATGTCATCAATAGTTGCCGATTAGCTATGTTAGTCCGTAGCTTCCTGTGCTTGGAAAATGCATAACTTTTACAAGCCATGCTAAAACAAAAACTCATTACTCACATTTAAATGTAAACATCTGTGCTTCAGAGCGCACCCATGTGAAGAAACATGTTCCTCCTCCACGTCACAGCAAATTATCCTCCTGGCGATAGAATACACAGCTCTAGTTTCTATCCTTTCCCCTCAAAAAAAAAAAAAAAAAAAAAAATTCAGACACCATTATTGCTTTAAATACCCCTACAGTTGGAGGGTTGGGGAGGAATTCAGATTGGGCCAAAAGCTTTCATGTATTCTCTAAACACTCTCAGAGCTGAGAAGCCATTTTTTCAGACAGAGTATGATGTATGGTTTTTTTTTCGCAATAGTTGGTATCTAAAAATAACTTACAATAGGTGAATTCTGCCAGATAATCTTTGTTTTTAGCATTTATTAGGGCTGTTTTAAGGCTAATAAAATACTAAACACTTAATACACTTTTCTCAGACAGACATGAACATTTTCACCTTTTTTTCTCCCTTGAAGTTCAAACCTTCATAAAAAGAAAGTCTGTAATTATAGAATGAAAACAAACATCTGTTTCTAATGCAATCAAAGATTTAGTTGAATTTATTCATCTTATCCGTTCAGGAGACACAGCAGAGAGGAGATTGATTGACAGTGGTCTACAGCCAATCAGAATGCAGAATACTGAAAAAAAAAAAAAATTACAAACGGGTAGACGGCAAAAGGTGATTTAGCGAGGGACCACTGTATTTTATTTAAAAAAAGTTGAGGAGTTTTGGTCCATTCATGACTGTAATTTTTATAATTAATATAGAAATTCTGACACATTACATTATGTATTATTAAATATGTAATTAAACTTCAAGAGCATTTTAGTGCTAAAATCCCTCAAACAAACCTGGTTGGTTTTGTCTTTTTTTTAATTCAGTCTGATCTAATTTCCATGTTATTTGCAAAAATCGTTTTTTTAATAAGTGCCATTCCTACACAAGAGTTCAAAGCATTTACCCGTAGATCCGTTTGTGTTTTTGAAAACACAATGATTAAAATTTGTCCAAACAGACCTTATTAAACAAAGAGGAAGTACTATTTACTTTTTTTAGACTACAAAGACACTTTTGATTGCATCTGATCTGTGTCAAATCTGCACTGTCAGTCTATTTCCTCTTGAGTTTTTTTTTCTTTTCATGATATCACTTCACTGTTTCTCCCCAGTCAACAATACATCACTTTGTTACTAGGGATGAGGGTGTGTTGTGTGTTTACAACACTTTGTGTGTTTTTGCATGCTGTCCTGAAAGTATGCCGTGTTTTGTGTGTTTGCTCACCTCCTCAGCCCCGTGCTGGAATGTGAATCAGTCTGCAGTCTCATTTTCATGACAGACGGGGGCACAGGGCTGGATGGGGGGGCACATTCTGGGCATCGTGCCCGTCCATGCAGCTCCTCATATTTCTCTGTGGAGTCTGAAAAGCTGCCAAGCTGCCTGATACCACAACATACAGAACAATGGCGTGATGGCGTGTCTGAGATCAGTTGTTTATTAGAACCGAGGGATGTTGGGAATAATCTGACTTCATGTTTCAGAAGATAAATTTGACATTTTACCCCAAAAATTAACTTTGACTTGAAGGTGACTCACAAGAGCTGCTCACATTTTTAAGGGGTTTTCCTGTAACTTTTTTCCAAACATTTTTTCATTTTTTTGAAACTCTAAAATGTCAATGGTTTGTCCTCTAGAGCCTGTGCCTGCAGATTGAGCAAACCCAACAAGCGTCTGATCCAGGAGAACTACAAAAATGGAGTCAGCTCTCCTCCAGGGCGCGCGAGGAGTACGGAACGTTGCATTGCATTTTGGGATGCATGAAGGACAATCAGGTGGGACAGTTTTTATAATATTAAACATTATTAGACAGTGACTGATGATTATTCTTTACCTTTTTTTTTTGTTTGAAATTAGTCTAGAAACTATTAGTAATTTGCATTTGAGATTTTAAATAAAGTTTTTTTGTTTGTATTTTGATAATTTATTCTTGTTGATGCTTAATTTGTATGAATTAGGGAAAAAAGTAAACACTATAATTTGGGCCGCAACTACTGAGGGCATGGGGTTGCCCCCCCCCCCCCCCCCCATTTTTGAGCCAATATCAAAATTGACAAATATTAAGAAATTATTAATAAAAGCTTCTTTAAGCCAAATTATCAAAAGTAGTACAATAATAATAAAATTGTTAAAAAATACCTATGCCACTCTTCTAAAGACCTGTGCCCCCGCATATAAAAATTCTCTAGCTCTGCCCTCAATTATAATTTACCCCACAATAAAGAAAAAGTTTTCATATTTATTGCTTATTAAATACACATTTTTCTGATGTGTGACCATATAGATAATTTTTACTGTTTAAAACTACTAGATGAACTCATAAAATATTTTTTGGATTTAGGTGTGTTTGGAGCAAGTGGAGCGCTGGTTTGATGCCGTTCAGGAATTGTTGTTTCGGGACACCACAGGTTTGGGAGATGGAGAGAATTTCCATGAAGAGCTGAGCAGGTGCAAGGTGGGAATGTTGAGAAAATATTCATATTTCTTTCGTTTTTTTAAACAGAAATTCTTTTTTTAACAAATGTTGTTCTAAAATCAAAATGTAACAACACTTTTTGTCGCATAAGTTTATTACATTATTTGTTTTAATTCAGGAGTATGTGAATGAGATGGAGTCAGTGGAGCGTTCGCTGAAGCAAACGGAAGAAAACGTGAAAGCTGTGCAAGCGATTGCAGTACCAGGACTGGCCAAGTGGGGGCAGAATAGTTTGGAGGATTGTCAGGAAAGGTGGGCGGAGCTTAGCGCACAGGTGAGAACATTTTTTGTCTTCATTTTCATAATATTTGTCACGTTTTTAAGTCTGTTAATTTGTAGTTTTCGTATGTATTAATAGCGGCTGGATTTAAGGTGGTGTCAGCATTGGGACGTTTTTTGTTCCGTCTGTCGATAAGGTGCATTTTTGTGCTTTCCTTCAGCTTCTCAGTCATCAGGAACATATTGCAGAGAGTCAGGAGAAGCAGGTCAACCTGAAGAAAGATCTAGGAGAGATGCAGGAGTGGATGGCTCAAGTGGATGAGGAGTTTCTGATGAGAGATTTCGAGTACAAGAGTCCTGAGGACCTGGAGGCGTCTCTGGAGGAGATGAAGGTGAGTTTGAAGCATCAAATTTCAAGGAGATAAGCCTTTGGGTTTGTGTTTATAACTCCCTTCTGCTCGTCATAGAGGGCTAAAGAGGATGTGCTACAGAAAGAGGTAAAAGTGAAGATCTTGAAAGACAACATCAACACACTGGTGTCCCGAACGGCGCACCCTGGTGGTGGGTTTGGACAAGACTTGACCTTTGAGCTAGAAGGGGTCCTGGCCAACTATAACAAACTCTGCGACCGCCTCAAGAGCAAATGCCACACCTTGGAGGTATTTTTCTTAAACTTCTCTATTCTTTTGGCTTTTAGAGTTCTTTCTATGTCTTGAGGCCTTTAAAATGTTTGCGGATGACATTCCTGCTCGTGTTGGGACGTGCTCTGCAGGAGGTGTGGTCCTGCTGGATGGAGCTGCTTCAGTTTCTGGACACGGAGCAGAGCTGGCTCACCTCTCTGGAGGAAAAACTCCACGCAACTGAAAACCTACCAGAGAGCACAGAGGTTGTAAATGAAGCTCTGGAGGTATGTCGCTAAAATCCTACTTTTAGTACGTCTGTTCATATCAAAGTTCTCCAAACTTTAGAATAAACTGAACTTTTTTATTGTCATTTTCTAAGATGTGAAGCACAACACACATAATTCTGAACCATTTTTAATCATTTTAAACTGCATTTGTTCAAAACTTTAACCACTTTAGTGTAATTTAACAAAATAAAATAACATTTGGAGTAACTTTAAAAACACAAATTTTAAGAACATTTCTACTGAATTTCTGACAGTAAATTATTATTTTTTTGCTTGGTTAGTTTCTAGCATCCTTGATGTCATCCTTGCATTTAATTGTGTTGGACATTTTCTGATTTGTTTTGCTGCAGATAGAAGAAAAACAACAATAGTATAGTACAGTGGAATGAGCTGGGCTAATGTCCAGAGTTCAGTGAACGCACCACGCAGAGATGCTTGTCGACTCCGGGTTCTGTCATTCAAGCCATCGTCTGTGGTTTGAGGGAAATAAAGGGAGGGGGCTGGTGCATTTAAGACGCTTGAGGAACGTAGATTCTCTAATAAATATAAAATTATTAAATACAAATAAAAAAATCTCGACTAAAGAACAACTTTTGCGTTTTCTTCTGCTGTTTTTGTTGTTAAACACAAAATAAAGTGACTTAAAATACATAAAGTTTTGGTTTGTCAGTGTGGGAAAGGAAGAGGAGGACTCAACAGAATATTCTTCATTATATATCTCGTTATTATGAGAAAGCAAATTTTGTCTTTTCATTATTATTACGAGGTAGTGGATCTTATCATAATAAAATGATAAAAAAAGGAGGGCAGATTGTTTTTGGTTTCCACATTTTTGAGAATTTCTTTATTCAAATCACCGTGAATCAAGACTAGACGGAAAAAATGTTGAGGGGGCGATCTTTGATTTCGGCTAAAAAAGGCATGATCGTAATCAAAACTCCATTGGGAATGCTTTTAAAGTGGCACATTACATGATCAGAGAGTGAGGTTAAATAATGCAACAACGCACGTGAATATTTTAAATAACTTTGACATCATTTCTATGTAGAAATTAGCATATTTAGCGTTATTAGATGATGGACTTTGTCAAAAAACTAAACAATGAAAGCTAATTAGCATTCTCTCTTTCACATAGATTCCAGAAAACACCTGTTTTTATGCAACTTTTTCAACAACAATTAGATCAATAATAAAGATTTCAAGTAAGAAGCTAAGCGACAAAACTGATAGGATTATTATGATGATAAAAAGAAGAATTCAAAGTCATTTCGGTTCGCAGAAACTTGAGGCTGCATGACGAGTTTTCCACTAAACAAATGCTTAAATGTTGCTGCTAAATGTTAATGACCTCATTTGTCTTTGATTCGTCTTCTGCTTTGACGTGCTCCACTGCTAAATCTGTAGAGCGCCCGCGGCGTGTCTGTCAAACTCACTTTCATCACGGAGGGGCTTCTGTAGCATCACGTAGCGATGAAGGAGACCGAAGCCCCTCGCAGACAGAGCTTCACCTTCTTGTCTGCGTCCCTCATCTGTTTTCCTCTCTCCATCACTACCGGGGGCGGAAAACTGAAGCTACAAGAACAGTGTCGGATCCAAACACGAGGCGTCACTCCACAGCTCGCTCAATTCACTCCTCCTCTTAGCTTTTTTATTGACCGCGCTGCAGTTTCTGCCTCCGCTCTTCATCCATTTCAGGGTTTATTTGTTCAGTCTTTAATAATTTTTTTACTTAAATGAAAAAAAAAGAGTGTTATTTTATCTCCTTCCAGTCTTTGGAGGACGTGCTCCGCCACCCCGGAGACAACCGGACACAAATCAGGGAGCTGGGTCAGACGCTCGTAGACGGGGGCATACTTGATGAGCTCATTAGCGAAAAACTCGAAGCCTTCAACTCGCGCTTTGAGCAACTCCACCACCAGGTCAGAACTTAGTCTTTCTGGACCATAACTTGAACTTAATTCTTTTCATTTATTTCCTCACAGTTGAAGTTTGTCTGACATCTCTGTCTTTGTTTTTGTCCTTCAGGCAGTAGACCGACAAGCGAGCCTGGAGCAGCAGCTGCAGAAGCTGAAGGAGAATCAACAGGCGCTCCAAAATCTGCAGGAGTCTCTAAGCCAGCTGGACCACACTCTCACCTCCTACCTTACCGATCGCGTAGACGCCATCCAGCTCCCCCAGGAGGCACAGGTGCAGCACACATGCACACATTCCTACTTTAGGAGGCACATATTCTGTTGGATGGTTGTCAGGAGTTATTTATCCCCTAAAACTGAAGAATATAGCGTATAGTTTTGAGATCACTTTCAGTCCATTTTCAACCTTTAACACTGATCAAAACCCAGAGGGAGCTGCAAAGTTTTACTTTAGCCTTTAAAAAATTGTGATTTGTATTAATGAACTTCATTTTTAATTATAAATATTAATTATGTCTATTTTTTGGCACGAAAAAAAGCAAAAATATAGAAAAAAACTAGCTTCTATCAAAATGTTCTTTTCTTTTTACGTTTGACAGAAGCTCAAATAACTTATTTTCAAAATAAAAGACGTTGTTTGCCAAATAGGATCATCTCAGTGCAGCTCTGGGCAGTTACTAACCAATGTTGTGCAGCATAAGATAATATGTGCGTTTAATTTATAAAAGATCAAAATTTTTACCAAAGTTTTGTGTTGCATGTAAAATCTGTTCACTCTGGAGGTAACGTTGAGCAAACAAGATGTCATCAGGTCAACAGGGAGGTAAAAACCTACATAGTTTATCATCTATGTGCACCTCAGCTATTAATTTATAAATGTAACTAATCTAAATTTTAATAAATGCTGATAAAGTAAACTTTACTTTAAAAGAATGATTTTATTTTATTCATTTTTTGTTCTTTTTCCCCTCTTTGTCCTCAGCAATTGTACACTGCTGGGTTTTGTTATTTTAGTTTGAGGTTGGACCTTAGTTTGCTGGCTTTGTTTATTCGTTTTCTTTAGGTTGTTTTGGTTAGACAGCCCTTAGTCGGCAATGTCCTGACTTATTTTATGTTTGACCAAGGAGTCACTATGGAGAGATAAAAGAGACTCTGCAGCTGCAGGTTGCAGACCCCTGATCTAAACTAACCACCAATTTAGGCACTTTTTAAAATATATTTCCTTTTCATTTGCCTTTTCCTTTAGTCCATTGCCGCTGAAATCGCAGAACTTGAAGTGACGATGGAAGAGATGAAGAGGAGGAATGTGTTCAACCTGCCTCCTCCCACAGCAGATGCCAAAGCAGCTCGTGGTGGCACCATGTTGGATCAGCTGCAGGTAATGTCGCCTCCTGCTGGACAGACTTTGGAACTGCCTAAAATCCTTTCTCTCATTTGCAAAAAGATTATTTTTTTGTCGTTGTTTCCCTTAAAAAATAGTAACTTGTGGGATTATTTCTGTTAATAATCCATGCTTCAAATCAAACTTGAATATCAGTGCTGTAAATATCCAAATGACTTTTTTCTGCAGAGGAAACTGAGGGAAATATCCACCAAGTACCAGCTGTTCCAGAAGCCGGCTAACTTTGAGCAGCGCATGCTGGACTGTAAGAGGGTTCTGGAGGGGGCCCAAACCGAGCTGCACGTCCTGGATGTGAAAGACGTGGAGCCCGAAAAAATTCAGACCCACCTCACTGGTTGTATGGTGAGAAACTGAGATTTCCCAGCCTTCGTTTGAGGAGAAAATCTGGATACATGTGTGTGTTTTTTCTGCAGAAATTGTACAAGCTGCTGAGTGAGGTGAAGCTGGAGGTGGAGACTGTGATCAAAACGGGCCGTCAGATTGTGCAGAAACAGCAGACGGAGAATCCTAAAGCTATGGACGAACAGCTGACCGCTCTTAAGCTTCTCTATAACAATCTGGGAGCTCAGGTAACTCATGCAGCAAACAGAAAAAAAGGCAAAAAATCCAGATTTGATTTCGACTGGCTTATGTTTCTTTTACAGGTAACGGAGGGCAAGCAGGACCTGGAGAAAGCTCTGTCGCTGTCTCAGAAGTTTCACAAGGAGAGCTCCGCTCTGCAGGATTGGCTGACCACAAAGGAAGCCGAGCTCCAGCAGAAGAACAGCAGCGGAGACATGCCGGCGGACATCGACGCTGAGATCATGTGGGCAAATGTGAGTCGCTGTCTAAAAAACTTAAACGGACATACAAGCATGTTATATCAATCTTCTGATCAATTTCTGTATGCGTCCGTCTCATTTTTATGTTTGATGTGCGCAACTTTGCAAAGCTTGAATAGAAATGTTTCTAGCTTGGAGGTTAACGAGGTCAATTTGTGATAACGTTGCGCCTGTCCTCCATCAGGGCCTGCTGAAGGAGTCCGAGCGCCGGAAGGCAGAGCTGTCCAGCCTGACAGAAACCAGCGCAGGCCTGCAGACTCTAGTGGAGGGCAGCGAGGCTCAGCTGGAGAACAGGCTCTCCGGTCTTGATGAGGCTTCGGGCCGTGTTCGCACTCTGACCGAAGACTGGCTCAGTGCTGTTCTGGTGAGTGTCCTTGATTGTGTGAATGCTTAGTAAGCGTTCACACTATAGTGATTCTCCTGATCCTTTCCATTCGTTTTTTTGGCATTTAAAAAACACCAACAAAAACTTAGTGTTTGTATTTTTGGTATGTATAAACTTTACAGTTCTTGAAATATTGAGCTAAATTTGCCCCATAGGAAATGAATGAGAAAGTCTTTAAATAAAAAAAAAAAAAAGTAGATTAGCAACAAACATTTAAATATATTCATGGATTATATTTTTATTTTTCATTGTAATTTTCAAAAAATTTGAGTTTACCTATTATTTTAGCAACATGCTAATGTTTGTGACTAATTTGTTATCTACTGAGGTTTTGGGGCTAATTTAGAATTTTGCTTAGCAGCAAGCTAACGTTTTTGGCTATATTTGTTTTCTACTGGGGCTTTTCAGGCTAATTTAGAGTTTACCTTCTATTTAGCAACATGCTAACGATTTTGGCTGATTTGTTATCTACTGAGGTTTCTTTTTATAGGCTAATTTAGAGGTTAGCTATTATTTTAGCAGCAGGCTAACGTTTTTGGCTAATTTAGTTTACAAAGGATTTGGCTATTTTGGAGTTTAGCTAGTATTTAAGAAACAAGCTAGCTAGGTTTTTTTGGGCTAATTTGGATTTTAGCTCATATTTAAGCAATACACTAAATATTTTTTTTGGTAAAACTGGCATGTAGGGCCTAATGGGGATTTTTAAGAAATTTTATTAAACATCTTTCAAAAAATTGGCTCAACTTCAGCACTCCTTCATTGTTCTTTTTGCAAATTTAACATATTGAAAATAGTTTTTGCATTTTTTTCAAATCGCTTCTGCATCTTAAACAACCACTTTAATCAAAAAGCATTTACACAAGCATTTTTATCGCAGGTAATGCAACTTTTCTAGTTATTAAAGTGTTCTGTTTTTAGCATGAACTCGTGTGGGTTTTATGGAAGCTACATGCAGATTTTGTTTAATCGTTTAGTCATTTGTATGCCTCAAAATAATTGATTTCTCTGCAGAGTCACCAGAACGAGGTGGAGATTTTTGACGAGAACGTGGCTCACATCAGCACCTGGCTCTACCAGACCCAGATCCACCTGGATGAGGCCGAGCACCTGGCTCCCACGGAGAAAGAAAACGTTTTAAAGGTCAGGTTTGTATTAACTACCTGAGTGTATCAGTGCTGCTATTGTAAAATTCATTTAAGCTGTTAAAAAGTCTGAAACTGAAAGGTAAGGTGAGGTGAACTCTCCGTTGTGTCCTCAGAGGATCCTGGAGGAGCTGGACGACGTCAGCCTGCGTGTGGACAGCATCAGAGATCAAGCCGTCATCCTCATGACCAGCAGGGGGCCCGCCTGTCGAGAAGTGGTGGAACCCAAACTGGCCGAGCTCAACTGCAACTTCGACAAAGTCTCTCAGCACATAAGAGCAGCTAAGGTAACCCAAAAATCTGGTTGGTGCATTATTGATGGTCTACTATTTTAATGACGTCTTTCTTGATCCAGATGGCGACCAGTCTGGGGACTGAAGGTGTTCAAATATCTAAAAATGAACTTCATCCGGTACAAGAACATTTTATTTTTAACGTTTTATTTTAATTATCCTTTACAAACATATTTTTATCTTCTCTTCTCAAGGTTAGTCGAGCAGAAATACGTCCCCAGCTTCCTAAATCTGTGGTACGAACTGAAATAAAGGAGCTTCAGGCGGAGCTTCAGGAAACTCTGCAGACTCTGCAGCAGGACACAGTAAACCCGCCGGACGATGAGAGGGTTTGTACTGGACTTTAAGCAGACACAAAGGCTGTTTCCTCTTTTCTTTGTAGTTTTATCTGATTTGACTAAAGTTTATACAGTAAAAGCTGCCATCTGATAAGAGATTGTGCCTTAAGTAAATGTTTAGAAGTTCAAAGTTTATGTGATGGTTAGAAACCCAAAGTGAGGTCACCCAGACTTTGTAAAATGTGTTTGTATTCTCAATAATTAGCCTTTTACTTCACAGATTTGCCATTTTTAGTGTTTTAAACAGATGGGTTTTGATGAAAATAAAAGTAATTTATTTCGTCCTCTTCCTTCAGATGGATGAAGAGAAAGCCAACATGGACGAACTGCTAAAACGAGGACAAGAACTGCTGCAGCAAACCTCAGAGGAAGAGCAGCGGGAGGAGCTGCAGGTGATGCTGCTCCGGCTGCAGAGCCAATATTCTGCTCACAGGGTGAGACTCAGTTAGACGTTGTTAAGAATGATTAGCTGAAGCCTAAAGAAAGCTGAGAGGAATTGTGTTTGTGCTTTAGGAACTGAAGATGCGGCGTTTCATGCAGATGGAAGGGCCGTCGTCTTTTCACTTTGAAGAGAGAACGTTAGAGGTTTCCGCTCAGGTGAGGGGCAATGGTTCAGGTCTTTCTGAGGGTGATTTGTTCAGATATTTTAGCTAATTTTTAAACTTTTTAGAATATTTGGGTTATCAGGACTTTTTCTTCTTGTTTTGATGCAGGAGATGTCAGCAGCAGGGCTCAGCAGCTCGCTGTCTCTGACACCTTCAGACTACCTGCTGGAGATCAATAAAGTCCTCCTTGCCATGGCGGACAACGAGTTGCTCCTAAACTCCTCGGAGTTGAGCGGAGGCCTTTATGAAGACTTCCCCAGCCAGGAGGATACACTCAAAGTGGGTGATATACTGTACATCACATTTTCACATTTTTTAGGCTATTTTGGAGATAAGCTAATATTTTAGCTACATGCTAGCTGTGTTCTTTTTTTTTTCTTTTTCTTTGCTAATTTAGGCTCTTTTTCCAGTTTTTTAGACTATTTTGAAGTTTTGCTATTTTTTCAGCTACAGGCTAGCTGTTTTTGCTAATTTAGGCTTTTTTTCTGTTTTTTGGTACATTTTGGAGTTTAGCTAATATTTCAGCTACATGCAAGCTGTGTTTTTTTTTTTTTTTTGCTATTTTAGGTTATTTTTTAGTTTTTTAGACTGTTTTGGAGTTTAGAGCTAATATTTCAGCTACATGCTAGCTGTTTTGGCTAATTTAGAAATTTTTTCAGTTTTTTAGGATATTTTGAAGTTTAGCTCTTTTTTTTTTAAGGTACATGCTTGCTGTTTTGTCTTACCTAAGTTGGTTTTTCTTGGGTTTTTTTTGGCTTATTTGGCATTTAGCTAACATTTTAGCTGGCTATCAGCTTCAGCATTTTCAGATATCAGATTAAGCATTTTTAGCTATCAATTTCAGCATCTTCAGCTATCAGCACTTGCATCTTCAGAGGCAAAATTCCGCTTACAGTATTCACATTTGGATTATCGCAGGTAATGGTATATATCTAGTTCATAATTTTGTTAAAAAGTTACTGTTTTAAAGTTTTAAAAATGTAGTTTTGTAGTGTTCAGTTAATGTTTATCCTGCTAGGCTCGCCATCTAAGTTGTGTTTTGGATTTTGGCCCCCTGTGTGATTGAGTTTAACTCCCCCGTTCTAGACTATCCAGGAGAGTCTGGAGAATCTGGGCGATCAGGTCACGGCGATCCACGAGCGGCAGCCCGACGCTATTCTGGAGGCTTCTCATAACGAGGCGGCACAGATCGGGGACGCTCTTGCACAGCTCGACGCCGAGTGGGACCGACTCAACCGCATGTACAGTCAGCGCAAAGGGTATCTGGACCAAACTCACATGCAGACAGTAAAGGGAAGTTAGGTGGGGAGTCAAACTTGGATAGACTTTTTTTTTTTTCAAAGCGTGACGAGACATTCTGCGCAATGAATAACATTTTTATTTAAAATAGTTAATTTTCTTTCATTTTTTAAAATTAGAAGTTTTAAAACGTTTTGTTTGTAATCAAGATTTATTTCTTTCAAGCAAAATGGATAGAATATAACATAAAAAAATTAACCATAAAAAGTTAGATTAAAAAAAAAATTATTTTAAGTCACTTTCGTTTGTGTATTTTAGTCTTCATTTGAAACAAACATGGAAGGACCTCTATTTATGCAGGTCAACTTGACTGAAGATGAACATTTTTTTGTCCAATCCAAATAAAAATACAGAAAAAAAACAACCCAGGAACAAATACACAATATCTAATATTCAACTTAATTTGACTTAAACACCTCCCAGCCCATCCATCTAGACAGACTTTCCAATACTGGCAACACCAACCCTACTTCTCAGCTGGTTTCATTTTCATCTTTCAGGTCTCACCCTGTTCATTCGACCAAAATTGTTCACCTTTCCTGTTCTCCCAATTACTACAGGCGTGCCCCAGGGCTCTACTCTGGAGCCCCTGCTCTTCAACATCTGCTTCCTCCTTTTCAGCCAAATTTTCCAGAAAAATAACACCCAGCTCTACATTTCCTTTAAACCTAATTCTACTCTTCCACCTTACTCCCTCTCCGATTGCCTCCTCTGGTTCATTGCAAACTTCATCAAATTAAATAGCAATCAATCCCCTTGATAATTTCTCAATCTCATCCTTGACAGTACTCTCTCGCATAAATAATATCACCCGCTCCGCCCATTCCCATCTCCACAACATTCCTCGTCTCCGCCCCTCTCACTCCACAGCTATCCTTGTTCATAGTCTCTTCACCTTCTTGATTACTGCAACTCTATTCTCTCTGGACTTCCCCAAAAAACCCTTCAACTGCTCCAAAACTCAACCGCTCAAATAATAACACGAACCCCTTCCAATCATCACATTACACCTGTCTCACAGCAGCTTCCCTGGCTAACAGTGCCTCACCGGATCCCCTACAAAATTGTCATTCTGAACCTTTAAAGCTCTCAGAACTCTTGATTATTGATTACCACTCACTCCTTCAGATCCTCCACCTCTCTTCGGCTGGTTGCTCCAAGATTTTTTCTAATTTCTGCAAATCTGGAACTCAAAATACAGACCGACTCTCCCACCTCTCAAAACACCTCAAAACTTACCTTTTTACCCATGCATTCAGTTTAGTGACATTTTAAAAGTTGTTTTCATGTAATTACATTTTAGTTTCTTATTATTTTATTTATTAATGCTGTGTGTTTCTTTGAGGTGACCTTGAGTGTCCAGAAAGGTGCCATATAAATAAAACTTATTTTATTTATTATTAATCCGTGTCCCTTTTACTGCAGAATTGTAAATACCACAGCTATTTTTTTATTATAGCAAACAATTATTGATTAAACTTTGAAAATAATTTTTTGTTATAGTTGAAATGAACTAAATCTATCAATCAATCAATTAATCGTTATTTAAATAGCACTTTTTATATAAAATTAACACAAAGTGTTTCACACAAAAAAAACAGATAAAATAAAAAAAATATAAACTAGCACAAAAATTAAAATTAAAAGTAATTAATTAAAATTGCGTTCCAGGAGCTTTGATCAAGCTGTCGAGGATTGGGGACGCTTTCACTGCGACTTAAAGAAGTTTTCTCAGTGGTTGACGGACGCAGAGTCTCTTCTGTCCGAGGGCCCCGATGGACAGCTGGACCTGGAATCTGCTCGGCAACAGCAAGCGGTCAGTACATTCCGGGGATTGGATTATACCTTTTACTGCTGAATTTTTCCACATTTGTCTTTATAAATTCTAATTTATTGAAAGCGTTTATGTGCAAAGTGAAAACTGTAAGGTATGGGTGGATCCAGCCCATAATTGCCTGTCATTTTCAGGGGAGAGAAAAAAAAATAGGTTCTATTTCATAAACACTCAACACATAAAGCGATCGATTACAGAGTGCAAAAATGATGAGAAGTGCGGGGAGAGATGAGAAGGGACTTTTTAATGTAGTTTTGTTTGATTGCTAAAGTGGCGTTTTGATTGCCGCGGGGAGTTCAAGTCAGTGGAGCTGCTGCATCATCGCCGACCTCCTCTATCAGTGTGATTTGTGACCCTCTCCCCGCCGCCGCTCTCGCGCAGGTTTTCACGGCAGTGGAGGGATCAAAGTGAAGGGGAATTGAGAGATCTATTAGCTGACTCACGGTGTGTCGGACTCCACAATCATTCACCTTAACGGGTCTGTTCTGGCTCACTAAATCTCTCAAAGTGGAACGTAGTAGCTTAAATCTCGGCGAGGTGTAAATAACTAATGTGCTTGGAGAGATTTGAAAAAATTTGGGGTAATTTAGCTCAGATTTGATCTGTTTTCTTCTGTCTTCCATGTTAGGAGTTGGAGGACGGCCTCGCCAGTCATCAGGCGGTTCTTTCCGGGCTGAACCGCACCGGCAAGCAGATAATTGGGAAGCTTTCATCTCCTGATGGATCGCTGCTTGAAGACAAGTTAGAAACTCTGGCTCAGCGCTGGAGAGCGGTGCAGCAGCGATTGTCAGACAGGCAGCGCAGGTAAGCACGGAAGAGCTGGACTGAAAACATAAAACATTAATAAAATATTGCAATAAAAGTTATTTAAGCAGTTTAAATAAATTCAACTTTTTATTTTACTTGAATTATTGAATTATGTCAATTTAATTGAAAACCAAAAAGTTTTTTTTTTTTTTTTGTAGATGATACTGCTTTTTATGGCGATGGACAATATTTTTTATGCATTTTAGCTAAATGTGAAATATAGGTTTGCCTTTTTTTTTTTGGTAAATATTCCCAAAAAATTCTGATCAGATAAATATTTAAAACTGATTTATGTTGACTTCAGATAAAAACATGGAAGAACTTGAGAATGTGACGGTTGCTATGACAAAACCAAATTTATCATAGATTTATCATATGATTTTGATTTAAAAAATTCATTAGTGCAGTCAGGAAAAATGACCAATGAATGAGGAGCATCAGGTTACAAAGCACACTGTCAAAGTGCACCTTTTGGTTCACAAAATGTGTTAGTTTATTAATAAAAAAAGTTTAAAATGAAAAAAGTTTGATTCATGTTATATTTATGTTTAAATTTTAATCTTGTATAGAGGTTAAATGTACATTTCATCATAAAATGGAACAAAAATAGCTTTAAAATTTGTTTGAGTTAAATTTTTACCAGGGTAACAACATAAATAATTACCTACAGGTTCAGCAAATAACATACTGTATACTATTTTCATCAGTTTGTAGCGCATCTGACATGAAGTGTGTTTTGGAAATGGCGATCTGTGCAGGCTTCCTGGAGGAGATCCAGCCCTGGCAGACCTGGTGAGGAGGCGCGAGGCGCTGGCTGTGTGGCTGGAGCAGGTCGAAACCGCTGTCGCCTCCCTGCCCGTCTCTGCCGCCGACCGCAACCTCAGAGAGCTCAAGGTACAACAAAGAAGTGTGGGACAAAAATGAATCAACTTGTAGAAAAAAAAGTCTACAAACTTCTTTATTTTGCAGGCCCTCGCTGAGGAAATGGATGCTCAGAATGAGCAGCTGGGCTGGGTGAACAAACACGCGTCTCAGATCCTGTCCAGTCCCGGTCTGAGTCCTCCAATCAGAGAGCAGCATTTGGGAAAACTGCGATCCGTCAATCTGAAGTGGAGCGAGGTCGGCTTCTTTAGTGGCTGTTCATATGAAATCATCAAACGCTCTTTCTCAGCACGATCCATTTTCCTCACCTCTAGGTGACCAATGAGTTGCTCAACAAGGTGGGGGAGGTGGAGTCCAACCTGCAGAGCCACGCCCAGTTTCAGGAGCGGGTCAGCCGGCTGTCGGATTGGGTTGTCGTGACAAACCAAACGATTGCCTCTCGGGGCCTAAATTCAGTCCAAGCGCAGGTATTCTGCTAAATTCATCATAAGAACGGACTCACCAAAATAAGAGAAGACTGAAGGCGTGTTTGCTCCTGTTCAGGCTCTGGAGACTTCTATGAAGGACAGGAAGAAGGACCTCGAGGAGCTGCTGGTTCATTCCACTGAGCTGCAGAGACGACAGCAGCTGCTGCCTTTAGAAAAGGTCAGTTCTCCTCTTCGTGTCAGCATAAAAACGCCCCACTATAGCACCAAATCTAAACTCCTTTTCGTGTCTCCAGGGGAAGGTAGAGCACCTCGCCTCTGCTTGGAGAAGCCTGGACGGCCAGCTCAGAGAGTCCCTCCAGCCGTCTGTTCAGAACGTCCACTTCCGAACCCCGGACGCGCCGGACGCGGTGCGCCCCACCGACCTCAACCAGAGAGCCACAGAACTGGCAGACTGGCTGCTGCTCGTCACCCAAATGCTCAAGTCGAACATCGTGACTGTGGGGGACACCAACGAGATCAGGACGGTTATCGGACGCCTTCAGGTTAGCAACCACGAAATGATATCTGCTGTATGGCTTTAAGTATTTAAAAAGGATTTTTGACTGATCTCGCTCAAGAGAGAAACAAAAAGAATTTCACGGCAGAATTAACAGAAGTATCGACAAACTCTGTCTTATTTGGTGACTTTAAGAATATAAGAATATTACAAGAATAAGAATATTTACATTTTATGTTGTAGGTGACGAAAGTGGATCTGGAGCAGCGACACTCCCAGCTGGAGGACATCTTCACTTTGGCTCAGAACATTAAAAACAAAACCTCTGATGTGGACGTTCGCACTTCCATCACGGAGAAATGTACGGACAGAATTCATAATTAATTTCCTTATAAAAAATGAATATTAAGGTCAAAAAGAATCTCCAGATTGAATATGATGCATTTAAGGGGATCGTAAATGGATGTTTTGTCTGTAGTGGAGAGAGTGCGCAGCCAGTGGGACGGCACTCAGCACGGCGTGGAGGCGCGCCTCCTGCAGCTGGACGACATGACGGTCCACAGCAACCAGTGGGAGGAGCAGAGGAAGGAGGTGACGGCTCTGGTTGGGCACACCGATGGACATTTCCAGCACCTCCTGCAGAGGTCCCGAGATCCTCTAACCAAACAGTTTGAGGACAGTAAGGTTAGAGGAAATTAAATTTAGTAAGTTTTTAGGTTTTAGTCAGTGTGGGAAGTTTCTTTACAAAGCCGAAAACATTGGATGGATTTTTTTCTGCACTTGTGGTTAAATTGACGTTTCAAGAACTGAACACTAGAGGGCGAAAGAATCCAGCAAACACGGCTGGATTTGGATTTGTCCTGATGAGTAAATAAATCTCATTTTCATTAAAAGAATGGGACTCTCCTGTCAACCAGAGAGGCAATTTGTTTTTTAAAGTAGGATAAATTCCACCTCATGATTTTGTCCTTGACTAAGGAGATGCTAAACAAAGAGCAGAAAGGTAGTTTTGGAATAAGGAAGTAAATAATTTATTTGTTTATATCAAGTGTCAAAGTCCAGGCCCGGGGGCCGGATCCGGCCCTCCATGTAATTATATCCAACCCTCCGAATCATTTCATTTTATTGCTATTAATGCCCCTATGTTATCTTGCGCTTATTTCTAACTTGTATAATTTTGACAAAATATATTTTTATGGAGACTAAAATATTCTAAATTATTTAAGGTTTTAAGTTGATTTATTCTGGAATAATATTCCTGCCTTTTTATTATTCATAATTATGTTAAAAAGTTACAATTTAAAGGTTTTGATAATTGGCATTATGCTAACTTTTTGCTCCATTTTTTCATTTACTACGATTTTTTAGGCCATTTTAAATCATAGCTAATATTTCAGCTACATATTAGCTGTTTTAGCTATCCGAAGTTTTTTTTGTTGTTGTTGATGTTTAGGCAAATTTGGCATTTAGCCAATATTTTAGCTCAGCTTCAGTGATTTCAGCTATCAGCTTTGGGGTTTTCAGCTATCAATTTCAGCCTTTTTAGATATCAGCACTAGCATCTTCAGTGGCCAAATTAAGCTTGCAGCGTTCACTCTAGCATTATCTCAGTTATTGCTATATATCTTGTTCATAATTATGGCAAAAAGTTACAGTTTAAAAGTTAAATGTTTATCCTGTTCGTCCCGCGACCTAAGGTGTGTTTTGGATTTTGGCCCCCTGTGCGATTGAGTTTGACACCGCTGCTTTACATGATAATTTATGCATAAAATCTAAGAATGGGTTTTCTTTAGAATTTCTCATATTCGAGTTTTCACCCTCCCATCACTGATTGTTTCGCAGGAGTTTCTGCAAACTCTGGGTCGAGGTCAGGCCAAGGTGGCAGCCTTCAATGAGCTTTCCAACCAGCTTTTACAACAATACTCTTCTGACGACACCAGGAGAGTCAAAGAAGTCTCTGAAAAACTCTGCCTTGCCTGGAAGACCATCAGCAGCAGGTACATGGAAACACAATGATCCAACAGATCCAGGAATCATTTCTGAGATACTTGAGAAGTTCATGTCTGTTTTCAGGGCGAGTGAGCGTCACAGTGAGCTCGACAGCCAGCTCAAAGAAGTGCAGGTCTCCCTAAAGGACGTGGAGTCCTTCCTCCGATGGCTCCAGGAGGCGGAGACGACCGTGAGCGTCCTGGCCGACGCCTCTCGTAAGGAGGACCTGGCTCAGGACTCCGCCCACACGAAGCAGCTGAGGCGAGAGCTGGAGGTAAGGCGGCGGGGAGCGGACGGGGAAACGGGTGCATTATCTGCGTGTGTGTGCGGAGGCCCGGGGGTAAAAGCGTAGGAGAATTAAAAGGCATTCCGAAAAGGTTTTGACACCAAAATTAATCATTTTTTTTATTTGATTTGATTGTTTGACCCATCCAGGTGTCATTATGTTGGAATAAACATCTAGTTTTTTTAACCTTTACTTAAAAAACTATTTCCTCAAATTGCTTCAATGTATACTTACATTTTCTGCTCAGAATATACATTTTCCCCTTTTTAAAAACTCCACTATCTTTGTTAAAAAAAAAACACTTTTAAGTCAAATAAGTAAACTATTTAGCTCCCCAAGTCTGAAAAGTAATTATTTTTTCACAACTTTGGAAACAGTTTGAAGCTTTGTGTCCTTTTGCAGTATTGCACACCAGGGTTCACTTGCAAGTAAAGGGAGATCTTGTTGGATTTACTTAAATTTTTGCCCACATGAGTGATCATCAGGCGAGCAAATTCTATCAGTTTAGTCTGAATTCACATTAGGTACACAGAATATATTCCGTTCTTTTTCTGCAATGCTCACCTTAATGAAAACGTTTTTTTTTTTTTTGGGAGCAGAGAAAGAATAAAAACATTGATATTGTGGCTTGTAAACGATATTTCATCAGGTTTATTCAGCAGCCTACATGCGTGACAAAGGCTGCAGGCTTTCAAAGAAAATAAAAAGGTGTGAAATGAAAGATGTTGCAATGCCTCTGTCAGGTAGTTTACTTATGGAAACCTTGATATGTGTGACTAGATTTCTACTTTAAAATTGTTTTTTTTTTTTTTTAAGAAAACTGCTTGCTTAAATCCATACAAACAGCAAAATAACACTGTTATTGTCATGGATACAGTTATGTATCGATATGCAGGCTTCGGGGTCAAGACTCTGGATAGTGGATGCAGTTGCTAGTTAAACATGATCAGACCTCTGGAGTGAGTTCATCCGTCTTTGTGTGTACCAACACATGTGGAAACTTTCACTTTACAACTTTTTTGCTCCTCTACATTTGTATCTATAGCTCAGGAGTCACGGTACTTGAAGCAGAGTTAGTTTTCTCCTTATTCAGATAAAAGTTTTTTTTTTCCATTAATAATTTTATTTGGAATAGACCAGAAAAGACAAAACAAGACATAATCCTCCATATCTAACTAATATCAGTGCGCTGCACAGAAATACATTTTATGAAGTCCTTAAGATACAGACCAGGTTCACAATGAAATTATATAAATATATAAAATATATTAATTATTGACATTTAAACAAATTAAAACAGCAAATAAGGGGGTATCACGGAGAATTTCATATTTTTAAATCCATTTTTACCCTTAAAATATCGTCACTTGAATTCTGGTCTTGTGGGGACAATAAATTGAGTCCATTTGTTCCAGATTTGATCACATTTCTTTTCTGAACCCTTAGTTGCTATGTCACTTTCTCCATCTTAAACATTTCTAGAATGATTCCCACTCAATCATCCAGAGTTGGGGCTGAGCTTTAGAGAAAAGTTAACACTGACACTTTTTTTTAGCAATTATTTAAATTTTCGTGTAATTTTTCTCATCTTTGCATCCTTTTTGTTCTTATTTCTTTTTTATTATTGCACTTTCCCCACTTTATTCTTAGTTTGTTTCTTAAAATTAATTTATTACCTTCTTTTTCAACTTGCAGTACTTTGATTAACCACTAGGTGCAACAAAAAGCAACAAAAAGTAACATTTTTGAGGCAACGTTTTTTACCTTTTGCTGCAAAACGTCAACATTTTTGCAGCAAATTGAAGTAAATTTGACATTTTCGTTTCTCTATTACTATATTATAACACTTTTTGGGGGAATTATGAATAAGGTTGTTTTATAAATCATTTCTACTTTTGTTTTTGCTTGTTTAACTTTTGCTGTGGTGCATTAAAAGTTTTAATTTCTGTTAGACTTTTGGATTCAAAATGATAAAAGTCTCGTGTTATAACTCGGTTTGGAGTTTCATGTGTGTTTAGGTCATGCTGCTGTTGTGCGTCCCTTTTGTTCCTCTCACTCATTGATGGATTCTCTGCATGTGCTGTTGTTTGCCTCCCCTCACGCTGCGCGCGCCGTCTTCCCTTCACTCCGTCCCACTCCTCCGAGCCCCAGCAGTAAAAAAGTGAGCAGCGCGTGGAGTCCAGTGCAACTCCTCCTCAGCATCTCTCTTTATTTCATTTCCTCTTCGTCCTCATCTGACTCTGACGGACGGACAGGCAGGGGGGGCGTCACAAATGATTAGTGTTTCTCATTTGGGCTGCACGTGTGAATGTCCGCGTGGAGGAGAGAGAAAGTGAGTCTCGTCTTGTTGGCTTTGCCTGAATTGCGTGTTTTGTGTGTGAGTGCGGGAGATGTGTCGGTGACTGATTATAAAGCGAGAGGAGGAAGCGAGCTGGGGCTCAGAGCGCGGAGCGTTTGTGACACCGCGTAGAGGCTGACTGAGCTCGTGAATGGGTTTTTCCTCCTTCTCCTCCATGTGTGCATGAGTGTGTGCGTCACGCCAGCTTGGCGGGGGTCTGGTCGGTTGGCTAGGGGGAGGGAGAGGGAGAACAATATGAGCGGGGTAGGGCAGTGCTAGCATGCGGACCGGGAACAGGCTGCTGCAGACTTGTAGCAGTCGTAAGATGATGGCCATGGTCCGGACCTCCCTCCAGAAAGTGGTGGTCTTCTTACACAGGCTGCAGAGGATGGCCATCTCATCGCCGCGCTACCAGAAACTCTGCAAGGTACGTGGAGAGCTCACTGGAGGACCGAGTTTCTGCTGGCTTGTTGTTTTTTCAATACCAGGTCAGACTTTGTTTACAACTCTTGCAGCCTGACACAAAGTCTGTTAATTTTAAAGCTTTTGTCATTTAGACGTCTAAATTAACTATAAATTAAGTTTTTTTTAATTCAAATTCATTGTTTCGTCTTTATTTTTTCACTTTTTCTCTTGAGTCTGGTGGTTGTCATGGCGTTCTGTTGATGCAAACATTGTTTTAGAGCTCTTTGGATTGTTTTTGGAGTGTTTGAAAGTGACTTTTATCAGAGGGGGTGTCATGCAGTGGGTGTATGTACTTCTGTTTGTTTTAATGGAGAGGGTCGCCCCACCTCACTTACCGAACTCTGAAATTTCCACTGTAGTGAAAAAAAAAATGGATATAAACCCTCACTGGCCACTTTATAAGGCACACCTGTTCAACTGATGCAAATTTCTAATCGGCCAATCACATGGCAGTAAATCTGCTGCAGTTCAAACCAGCTTTGGAATTGGAAGGAAATTGATTGAAGTGAGTCTGATAGTTCTCGGTGCCAGACGGACTGGTCTGAGTATTTCAGAAACTGCTGATCTGCTGGGATTTTCACCCACAACCATCTTTAGGATTTACAGAGAATGGTCAGTAAATAGAAAATATCCAGTAAGCGGCAAATCTTTGGGCGGGAAATGCCTTGTCGGAGGGGAATGGTCAAACTGGTTCCAGCTGACGGACAGGAAAATGTAACTCCTATGACCACTGGTTACGACAGAGGTACTAAGACGAGCTTCTCTGAACATAAACACGTCCAGAACCGATTTGCACCAAATTGTACAATAGAAGAATGGAAAAAACATCTAAATCATGATTTTATGCAGCAATATTTGAATGGTAGGGCCAGAATTTGGCATCAAAAACATGGAAACATGGATCCATCCTGCCTTGTATCGACGGTTCAGGATGGTGGTGGTGCTATAATGGTGTGAGGGATATTTTCTTGGCACACTTTGGTCCCTTAGTACCAGTTGATCATGGTTGGAGTACTACAGTCTGCCTGAGTATTGTTGCTGACCATGTCCATCCCTTCATGACCACGGTGTACCATCTTGTAATGGCTGCTTCCAGCAGGATAAAACTGCATGTCATGAAACTGGAATCATCTCAGACTGGTTTCTGGAACATGACGATGGGTTTACTGGAAGACCTCCACACTCACCTGATCTCAACCCAGTAGTGCACGTGTCAAAGTCGAGGCAGATCCGGCTCTCCGTGTAAATCTATCCGGCCCTCCAGATCATTTTATTTTATTGTCATTAATGGCCTGTGTTATCTTGCGCTTATTTATAATTTGTATAATTTTGATAAAATATTTTTTATGGAGAGTAAAATATTAAAAAGTTATTAAATGTCAAAGTTGATTTATTCGGCAATAATATTCCAGAGTAATGCACTGAAATTGGCCTTTTGTTCGCTTTTTGGACTATTTTGGCATTTACTAGGACTTTTTTAGACTGTTTTGGAGCTTAGCTAATATTTCAGCTACATGCTAGCTGGTTTGGTTAATTTTGACCTTGTTTCAGTTTTTTAGGGCTATTCGGAGTTTAGCTAATATTTTAAGTCCATGTTAACTGTTTTGGCTATTTTAGTCTTGGGTTGTTTTGGAGTTTAGCTAATATTTCAGCTACATGCTAGCAGTTTTGACTAATTTAGGATTTTTTTCAACTTTTTAGGATGTTTTGAAGTTTAGTTATTTTTTTTTAGCTACATGCTAGCTGCTTTTGCTAGCCTAATTTTTTTTAGGCTAATTTGGCATTTAGCTAATATTTTAGCTTGCTATCAAATTTAGCATCTTTAACTATCAGAACTAGCATCTTTAGCAGCCAAATTCAGCTTATAGCATTCACACTAGCATCTAATGTAGTGCTATATATCTTGATCATAATTATTGAAAAAAAAGTTACGGTTAAGGTTTTAAAAATGTAGTTCTAGAGTGTTCAATAAATGTTTATTCTGTTCCACCCGCAACCTGAGGTGTGTATATTTTACATTTACGATCAGAAGTGAGTTTTTGTTGTGGAATAGGAACCCAGAGTGCTTTAGGAGATTTGTGAGAAAACAACCGTGCTTATTGGTCTTTTGGAATCCATGCTGCTTTTTTGCTTCATATACTCTTTCCTAACAGCTGTTGATTTTTATACACAGAACAAAACTAATAAAAAGTACTGGCTCATTGCATTAGAAGAGTTTCAGCTTCACTCAAGCATTAACAAATCCAAAATCTTGCCCTTTTCTTTGAATCTTCTCCTATTTTTGTTGTAGCTGGTGATATATTTTGAGTTTTCTGCATGTCTTTGATCAAAGTTCTGACTAAAGAAGGAGTGTTGTAAGTTCAAGATGACGTCTCAGTTTTTCATTTTACTATTCATCTGAACATCTGAGAAGTCCCAAAGCCTTCTCTGCATCTGTAACTCCGCTCTGAAGTTCATTCTGCATTGTTCGGCTCACCTGGATTCCGTCTCTGCCGGTTGGAGGCATCAGTCATTTTACAGCCAATTACCGTCCGCTGGGTTTCATCAGCCGCTCCAGCTTGGTTCGGCCTCACCCCGGGGGCGCCCGTAATACCGTCTGCTCCTCCCCGCGGCGTCCTCGCCACGAGTCGGACCTGAACAGGAACTCCTTGCTGATGGATTAGTGCGTGTTCATCATCTCGGGTTCGGCTAATCTTCTGTTTTGTGATGGGGTTTGTACCGAAGCGCTGAGCAACCCCGGTGGCTTTCTCTCTGTTTGCATGGAATTACCAGCTGAGAATTGGCTGAAAGGCTCACGTCTCCCCAGAGGAGTGTCCTCATACTCTCATTACCACGGCACCAGCTCTATCTTTTGTGCGAGTCTGTTCCCGTGTGAGGCCCATCTCAAAGAGCGCTCTAATGTACTGATAATGTGCAGCCATGCTTTGTCTCTCCTGCTGTTTCTGTGGCGAAAGTTGTGGCCTTTGGGCTCCACACTCTATCTACTTCTGCTTCTGGCTCGCTGCAACGCCAAGACAGGTGACTCAGGTATGGGCATGGAGCCCAGCTGTCTGACCTACCCATCCTTGACCCCCATGCGGGTCCTTCGGGTTCTTGGCGAGGGATTGCATTAGCGGTTAGAGCCTCAGGTGCTGGATGATAACCCCCCCCACTCTCCCCAAGTTGGCTGGCTCACACTCAACTCACTGATATTTCCTTTCACGCTTCCTTAGACGCTTTTAGTTTGCAGGCATACTCTCGCTGCACTCCCTCCCCACCACCACCACCTGTGTGGCTTTCACACCGTTTCCGCGTAATGGAGTTGAATTGTAGGGAGCAGACTCGTAAATGCCGGACATTTCACATCCTAATGAGGGCACGGGGAGCGGGCAGGAACAATGAAAGAAAATGAGAATATTTCTCCCAATCAACGCTCATGAAAATCACAGTTGATGGACCTTTTACTGGCGGATTGATGATGGGAAATGACTCTTAGATCTCTTTTAAAACCCTGAGTTGAGCTGTTCTTTTGTTCCCCCAGGGCTGTCAGCGCAGGTAGACCGCTCAGTTATCGTCATATAAGTGAAACTGAACAGAACATCTTGTCTTTCATACATAATTTAAATCATTTTCATGATCTGTATGTACTGGGAGAGCTTTAACCTTCTTCCTTGACTACTTTTTTTTTTTTGCATTACATCATAGCAGATATTTCAGTTGGATTTATCTAAAACCATAAATATACACTGTGCGGATATAATATATGTGTACATATCAGAGGTATGCAACCTGATGCTCCTCTATTGTGGCTTTTTGGTTAAAGACGGGTAACATTTTTTAATAGGGCCGGATTCAATTAAAATAAATTAACTAATTAATCGCAAACCTGGAAAAAATTAATCACGATTAATCGCAATCATTTTTTTTAGTTACAGTATTTTCCACTTATAATCTGTGAATAATCACAATAGGAAATCACACACAAAACTCTATGTTTAGAACATTTATTTTTAACTAGTGCTGTCAATCGAAAACAAAAAGATTTCATTAATCGCACTTTAGTGTTGTGATTAATCGTGATTAATCACAATGTGTTACCTAGTTGTACAATATGGCACCAGACCATGGATCAAGTTGTCAACTTTTTGTGAAAAAGTGACCCAAACCAAAAAAAATTAGCAAGAATAAAGTACTAAAAACTGACTGAATATTTATTTCTTTAATAAGTGACCATGGTTAATAAATCTTAACGCGTTATTTCTTTTTGATTAATCGTGTGGGTTAACTGCTTAATGTTCACAGCCTTAATTTTTTATTTGAACAAGTAACATATTTTTCAGACTACAAGGTGCATCAAGCAAAGCAGAACAGTTGATGTACACTGGTTATGTTCTAATTCTCCCCTACTCACTATATAGTCTTTTGCCATTTTCTAGTGCTGTCCCAATCCACTCATTTGAACATCGAGTGCACTAGAAATTTCCCAGAAGTCTGCAAAAAACTAGCGTGCATTGATGACCACAATGCATTGCAGTCAAACAATTTCGACCAAAAAAAAATGTTTAAATGTAGTTTTTGAATAAACCATCCACATTTTCACCATCAGATCACAGTGGAGTCATAAACAAACGTTGTGAAATGTTCGTATTGATTTGATTTTGACTTTGTGAAATCAGTGATGTGATATATCCAGTGTTTAGAAAAAATGAAAGAAAAGTAGTGAGCATGGTCTCGTTAATCAGTTGTCTTTAAAATATTTAGGGTGGGAATTCGGACATAACCAAGTATGTGTTATTGGCTCTTGACTACAGTACCCATAATGCTCTAACAATCCATCAAGCTTCATACAGAGAAAATTAATGAAAAAGTCAAACGAAATGAAAAATTTCAAAATTTTAAGTAGATGAGCAACAAGCCTTTAAAAACATTCATGGTTCATGTTTTCATCTTTTATAGCAATTTTCTAACAATTTGGAGTTTACACAGTATTTTAGCAACATGCTAACATTTTTGGCTTATTTGTTCTCTACTGGGGTTTTTTAAGGCTAATTTAGAGTTTAGCTTCTATTTTAGCAGCAGGCTACCTTTTTTGAATAATTTAGTTTTTTGAGTAATCTTAGGTTATTTTGAACTTTTTTGGCTAATTTGGCATCTACTATGGTTTTTTAGGGCTAATTTGGAGTTTAGCTCATATTTAAGGAACACACTAAATATTTTTGCAAAATTGGCATGTATTAGGGATTTTTAGTCAATGTTACTACAATTTTTTTCTGAAATTTAGGTCAACTTCAGCACTCTTTCATAAAGAAAATTTTCAGTCTTTTAGCAAATTTAGCATTTTCCAAATAGCTTTTGCATTTTCAGCAAATCTCTTCAGCAGTTAAAGTAAATTGCGTCACCATTTACAGCAAAAACTTTCAGCATCTTTAGCGACTACGTTTAGCAAAAAGCATTCACGCTAGCATCATCGCAGGTAATGCAACTTTCTAGTTATATTTGAAACAGTGAAATCAAAACTTTATTTTTTTTGTGAGAAAATACTCCTCAAATGTCAACCTCTTTTGAATTAATATTGTTTTATTTGAAAGACAGAGGCTGCAAAACTATCATCTTCATTGCCTTTATTTTTAGTTATTTTAAAGCTAATGATGGTTAAGATGTATGTTTTAAATCCACTTTGCGCATGACCCGATTAGTCGACTAATTGGAAAAATTAATCTGTGATTAGTCCACTATTAAGTTAATCATTTTTGGTAGGCCTAGTTTCCTCTACTGGAAACTGAAAAAAAGCCTTTAGAAAAGGATGTGTTACATGAAATGAGTTTATTTGATGTATAAGCAGTCGGTATTTGCTGAAGTGTCTGGAGGAAAGATGCTCTTTGTGGCCATCAGAGATACTGAGTTTCAGTTACCGCCTGCACTGAAGGACTTCTCACTTTCCAGACAGCGGTCTTGGTCAGAGCTCTCTAATTCACTCGACATCTTGATGTATGGCTGGCTCTGACCTCCTCACCGGAATCACACCGAGAAGATGCATTAGACCCCTCCGATTTCCCAGGGTCACAGAATGAAATTTAAATAGAAAACAGTCGTGCATTCGGGTCCAGGTCAGGGTATGCGTTCCATTCCTCTCCCGTGTGTCACGGCCACCCTTTTCTTCAGGTGCTGATGGATTTGTTTTGTAGAAGGCAGACGGGTCACACTGACCTGGAAGTATCAAGAGGTTGGTGATGGTCATTTGTTGCTGCCAATTAATTTGATGTCACGGCGCGATCAGCCAAACCGAGGCAAACAAAACAAAGGAGCAGTCATTTTTCCTGTGCCGCTCCATCTTGACTGACAGTCGGTCTGCGGGGACGAGGTCTTAGCCGCCTCTGCCCCCCCCCTCCCTCCCCGTCCCCCTCTGCCAGTATCTGTGGTGAGCAGTCACAGCGCTGACGCACAGTTCATCTTTTCCGCCTTTGTGTGCGAGTGTCTGAACCTCTGTGGCATTGACAAGCATCGCGTTCTTATGTCGGGAGATGATTACGAGCTGTAATCCCCACACAGGCGCACTCGGGTACTTAGTCGACCTCTACGAGTTAAAAACATCAGGGTGGAATTAACCCACATTGGTATGCAAAAGATTTTTACTTTGAAACCGAATAATCCTCCCCCTTAGATGTGTCTCATTGCCTTTTTTTTTTCTCTAATCTTCTTTTGGGTTTACCTGCATCAGGACGCGTGCTGCTTCTTTCTTCATTTGTGATCCACCTCTGGACATTTTCCCTCTGCTGTCAAGGGTAATTAAGTCGAAAAAAAAGGAAGTGGGACATTTGCTGGAAGAGACATCTGCATCTGCTACACCTCACTGATTACATTTTATTTTCTCTCACACTCTTGGGTCCAAATGAGTTTGTACTTTTTGTTAAACAAACGGGGTTCATTTTCATTGATTTATCATTTTAACATCTTTTATTTACCTGAGAGGAACATTAATTTTTGGCTTCTGAGTTTTCTCTTTTCTGCAGAAACAAATGAGGTTTGTAATTTGGATTTGGGAATTGTTTATTTCAAGCAATCAAACTTTTTTCTTGGATTGAAGTTGAATTTCACTAAACCTGGCTCCTAAATCCTTTTCTTAATCTTTACAGAAACTTGGATGAATCAAACGTTTTTCAAAGTTTACCTCGATTTGAAATTTAAATTCATCACAATCTTCTTAAACTTTGGATTTTTTATTTATAATCCGCTAAAGACACTAATTTACGAGATAATACATCTCCTAATATTATTGCAGTCATTACTTCTTATTTTTGCAAGATACTTTACTTACTCAAATACACTGTCATAGTACTCCTCGAATGTAGACAAACATTTTATTTAGGACTTACAGAAATGTGTCTTGGTTCTGTTTAAATGTACATGATCCTTTTTTGGATTAAAAAAAGTCCCGAACTAAGTGAAGAAAATTAAGTCCTTTTAACCTTTGACCTTTAAAGGAGAGTACCGTATTAACCCTTTAACAAACACATTCTCACTTCCAACTCGCCACATATTGACGTTTGGTTAAAGGGTCACCAAACAGGGAAGTTGGAGGCTGACTCCACCCACTACCAAAATGTGAACATCCAGTCAGAGGGGTGGGGCTTGGGGGCTGGACTGTTATCATTACTGGAGCTGCAGATCTTGACGTGGGACTTTTGAAACTTACATGGTTTGACCAATCACAAAATTCAACTGTAACACCTCGTTTCAACCTGTAGGGGGAAGCATACAGACGCTTTTTGACTATTTTTTCAAGAATGAAGCAATTTTATTTTAATTTTGCAAAAATTTGGCAATGACCAACAGACAGCACTTTTAAAGCCCCATTTATAGGTCAACAGAGAAAAAAAGTTGATTTAGGGTTTGGTTAACCTTCAAAGACCACTCAACGCCACTTTCTAACATGTTTTTTGTTTGTTTTGAAGTGCTGGCTGTTAGCGAAATCAAGGGTCTGCAACCCTTGGTACGCGGTACTGCACGCAGACTGGTCCTCGGGATGCGGCCGGTACCCTAACCGGGTACTGGTACCCTAACCTGGGGAAACCAGGCGCAAATCAGTACTGGTTTAGGGTCTGAACCAGCTCCAGTTTGCGGAAGTTGTTGAAACCACAACCAAGACTTTGACACAGACAATGTATTAAACTCTGACACTCTGTATCCTATAAATCATGTGTCAAAGTCAAGGCCCGGGGGTCGGATCCGGCCCTCCGGGTAATTCTATTCGGCCCTCCAGATCATTTTATTTCATTGTTATGAATGGCCCAATGTTATTTTGTTGTCATTTCTAACTTGTATAACTTTGACCAGATATATTTTTATGGAGAGTAAAATATTGAAAGTTATTTAAGATTTACATAGTTTTAATCTGGAATAATATTCTTATATATCATATATAACTTTTTATGTTAAAAAGTTATAGTTTTAAAGTTTTAAAATCTAACATTCTGCTAGATTTTGGGAGTATTTTTTGGAGGCTGTTTTGGAGATTAGTTGATATTTCAGCTACATTCTAGCAGTTTTAAGATAATTTAGGCTTTTCATTTGAAGTTTTTTAGGCTGTTTTGAAGTCACTGTGACATTTACTGTAGATTCTAGCTGTTTTGGCTAATTTAGGGTTTTATTTTAAAGGTTTCTTTAGGCTGTTTTGGAGTTTGGCTTATATTTCAGCTACACACCAGCTAATGTAGGCTTTTTCAGATCTTTTGGATCTTTTGAAGTTTAGTTGTTTTTTCAGCTACATTCTAGCTGTTTTGGCTAACCTAAGTCTTAAGTTTTTTGGGCTAATTTGGTGTTTAGCTAATATTTTAGCTTACTATCAGCTTCAGTGTTTTCAGCTTCAGCATCTTCAGTTATCAGCAGTAGCGTCTTCAGCAGCCAAATTCTACTTATAGCATTCACACTAGCATTATCTCTTCTAATACTATATATCTAGCTCATAATTATGTTAAAAAGTTACAGTTTTAAAAATTTAGTTTTAGAGTGTTCAATAAATTTTTCTCCTGTTCTTCCTGCGACCTAAGGTGTGTTTTGGATTTTGGCCCCTTGTGTGATCGAGTTCGACACACCTGCTATAAATCCAAAACAGAATTAGCAGAAAGCCTGCTTTAATCTGAACACGTGTATTACGGACATGTGGGCGTGGCTAACCAAAACTGTGGTAAAAAATAAATGTGACTTTCCAAAGTAGCACAAAAATTGATACATATATTTCCCAAGAATCATACATGTAAACCAAAGTATGTTATCACTTTAACAGTGCTCTTCATGGCGATTTAAAGGCCACAGTCCTGTAGAAATGCAGATTTTTGCGAGTTTCACTGACTGCATGCAAAGGGGCTGTGGTGGCAAATGGGCAATTCAGTTGCTTGCAGCTTTCAGTTTTTTTATTTGTACAGAAATAAATATTGATGTGATGTTTGTCTCTCCAGCCTTGAAAGGGAAACTGACTCACGTCACAACGTAGCATGTTGGTTCAAGAAGCAAAAAAAAAAAAAAAAATCAATCGGTGCTGCTAAAATATTAATCGCGTTCCCCCGGCGATGCAGCGTCTTATCAGGCACATTGGATGGTCAACATTCATCAATACACGTAAAGTCACATTGAATATAATTTGCTTGGAAGAGCTGCAGGTCTGCTTGTGTCAGCTCAACCCTACAGAAAAAAATCTTCAGTTGATCGATTGAGTCGCATAAAGTGAAATTTCTGTTTACATGTTGGATGAAGAGGCGGGAGACGGAGCAACAGAAAAAGAAGAGTATGTGGAAATGGATTTTGCTGGTAAATCACATGGAGATTAAAGATAAAAAAATGCTATTTATAGTCTGTAATCCACAAACAGATTGGAATAAAAGAGAAAACAGATTTAAATCCTGCCAAAATAAAAGATTTATTGTCATTTAGGTTGTGCTGGTTCATATATTTTGCAAAAAAATAGAAGACATACCCTGAAAATAAAAAATAAATAAATAAAAAAAACTAAGCTGTTTGGTCAAAACTCTTCAAAGCAAGCTTTTAATGTTTGGGATACAAGCTACAAACACGCAATAAATAATAAATGTGCTTTTCACTCAGCGTGGCTTAAAGATTAGGCACGAGACGGCTCAATGAAGTTCGGGGCGGACATGACGGGAGATGATCGGCAGTGAAACAGCCGGCTTCCACTCCGCTCCACTGGTACCTGAACACGTCGGACCGCAAACTTCAAAGGAAATTCACAGCTAGAGGAGGCGACATGGAATCAAATGAGATTCCGTGCTGTGCTGCGAGTGTGGGCGTTCATCGGTTCAGTGCATTTCATACTTATCACACAAACGTCTGAGAAGAGGGACAGTTTCCCTCCTGGCCCCAGCCGAGCCCAGGCCGCTTTAAAAAAGACGAAACAAGCGAAAAAGTATTCTGAGGCGGCTGGCAGGTACATGTGTTTTAATGAACTCATGCAAATGAGAAGAGACGGTTTAAAACATGGAGGGAATATGGAGAACAAACAGGGTGGGAGAAAATGGAGCAGATGGTCAGAGACAACAGGGACTTGGAGGTCAAAAAAAGAAGCGGTCGATAGAAGCACGAGATTCCCTTTTTCTATTTCGACCCGGGTCACTGTTGACAGAATTGCACACATGGACACACACAGCCAAGAATCACCCCAAGTTCTCCTTTTCATCCCCAGATGTAGCAGGAGAAGGTGAAAAACGCCTCAGTGCGCGAGTAACTTCATTTTTACTGCCCGCCTGGCCTCCCTCTGTGGCTGAAAGGAAAAATATCAGCAACCCCTCCACTCATCCCGACCGTTTGTCTTGTTGAATATCTTTTTTTTTTTTTTTTTTTTGTCCCCATGCCCTCCTCTATGTTTGTTAAAAAAATGCATGTGTGCCAGTTCGTGCCTGCTAAATATCATTGGGATTAGTGCTGGGGGCTTAATGAAAAAGCAATTACCTTTGGTCGCCGTGGGCGACGCTCGGCAGAGGGGTGGTTCTACTAATCTGGAGAACGTTGTGGGACCCTCAGCAGAAAACACACATGAACGGGGCAATTGTCTGCAAAGTTAAAGGACGATCAAGGCAATTGTTAATTAGGGAAATATGTGAATGTTAAAGTGAAGGAAGAGGAGCTTATTTATGAGGGCAAAGGATACTCCTTACAACTAACCTAATTTGCTCTGCTCACCTGGTCTTTTAAATCTGTTTTTCCTCATTTTTTTTTCCCCTGTAAGACAGTAAGTAGGTATTAGTTATTAACTTATTGACCTTTTTCATAAATTATGTACTAAGGTTTTACTTTGCAGAAAAGAGACTTTGAACGTATGGATGATTATGCTGTTTTTTACCCTGTAGAGCGGGGGGCGGGGGAGTGTGTGTGTCAAACTCAATCACACAGACAGAGGGTTCGGGCCCAACAGGCTAAACGTTTATTGAACACTCCAAAATAATATTTTTAAAACTTTAAAACCGTCACTTTTTAACAAATTGATGAACTAGATATATAGGATTACCTGCGATTATGCTAGTGTGAATGATGTAAGTTGATTTTGGCCGCTAAAGATGCTGAAATTGATAGCTGAAAACACAGAAGTTGATAGATGAAATCATTGAAACTGATAGCCAGCTAAAATATTAGATAAATGCCAAATTAGCCTAAAAAAACAGTAGGTTAGCCAAAACAGCTAGCATGTTGCTGAAAAAAAATAGCAAAACTTCAAAATATCCTAAAAAATGAAAAAAAGCCTAAATTTTCCAAAGCAGCTAGCATGTAATATTACCCTAACTCCAAAACAGCCTAAAAACTTTCATTTAGCTAAATGCCAAATTAGCCATTAAAAAAACTGGTTAGCCAAAACTGCTAGCATGCAGCTGAAATATTAGCTAAACTCCTAAAATAGCCTAAAAAGTCATAGTAAAGGCTAAAAATAGTCCAAAAAGCTAACAGAATACCAATTTTTTAAAAACTTTTAAGACATAGATTTTTAACATCATTATGAATATTAAAAACAGGCAGGAATATTATTCCAGAAAAAATAACTTAAACATTAAATAACTTTCAATATTTTACTCTCCATAAATCTATATTTAGTCAAAATTATACAAGTTATAAATAAGCGTAAGATAACATCTGGCCATTAATAACAACAAAACAAATATAACCTGGAGGGCCGGATAGAATTAACTTTGACTTTGACACGTGCTGTAGAGCCCAAAACATCAAAGAATTGACAAAAAAATAAAGAATTTTTATAATGTTAAAATCCACAACATTTTTGCAATATTACTTTCTGTGAGATGTAGGTAGTTTCACTTATGAAAGTTATTTATCAACAAATTTCAATACACCAAGCAGTCATTAAAAAAGAACAAATAAAAATACACAAGTTATTCTCACCAAAAAATGGTAAATTAGCCAAACTTTCCTGTCAAAAGGTTTTTTGTGATTTCACATTGAAATGAGCCCCTAGTGGAGTGATAATGAACTACAAGTCAACTTGGATCCAGTTCTACACAACGGGTTTTTTGGAAGGTTTGGCTCATGCTACTGAGATGGGGTCTCAGAAATGCACATATCAGATATATCATCTGAAGATTAAAGTTGAATTCTTCTGATTTTGGTGTCAGAATACATCAGTGGTTCTAGATTGAGTAAATCTGTAGCCCTCGGTCCAGATTATTGTTAATCCTTCTTGTCTTGGATGAACCTTTGATTGCTGGCAGTTGTACATGACTAAACAGACTCCCCCTCCTATTCTGAGATTTCCTGTTGTAATTGCCCTTCCCACGCTGCATCCCTACATCTATTTATAGCTCATTTTTGGCTGCGCTTCACCAGACGATGTGAACCAAATGACCAATGGGATCCTTCGGACTCCGCTTTCCTCGCGCTGACCTTCTCCCCTCTGTGTCCGTCTGCTTCTTAATGGTTCCACGTGTCATGACTCAGGAGCCAAATGTCCTCGCTCATGCGGGGATGGATCAATTAAAAAAAAAAAAAAAAAAACATCACTGATTGAACCAATTAAAACTTCCCTCTTTCTTTTCATCCTTTGAAATGCAGCTGACATTGAGACAAGTGTCGCAGCCTCAGCTACTTCCTCCTCGACTTCACGCTTTGTTTTGCTCATTGTTTCCCAGTAAAAGCGTCCCCTCTCTTATCTGTGTGTCTGTAGGATACACCGCTCCTCTGGAGTTTAGCTGCAGTCAAAGCCTCTGGCAGTCGTACTACACCGCATCCTCTTAGAACTGCCAAGACGCCGATTGTAATGTTGACAGCGTGGAGAGCACAGTGTCTGAAGATAAGCGTAAGCAGATCTCTGACAGCGTAACATGTGTAGGTTCGCTCTCACAACTCTGTAAGAACGTGCTTTGGGAATGCAGTTGATGATGCGTCTCTCTGTGTAGCCACATCTCTGTGGGCATTCTCTTCATCGAAATACTGTTATTTATCCAGCGGCTCTATGTTGTCGCTTTTATTTTTTTATGCAATTTCAGGTTTTTTCTCCTCTGCAAGCCCTGATGAGTTACTACAACCTACTTCTTCTCATCTGACATAAGTTTATGGTATTATTAAAAAAACACAAACCTCTTTTTTATCAAGCTTGTTAATCATATGGGAGAAGAGTAACACTATTAATTTCAGAAATTATATTTGTAAAAAATATTGATATAAAAAATATTAATCTTAAAAAAATCTTATTGAAGCCACCTTTTTTTAATATTTGAAAGCCTTTTGTTGCATCAGTTTACCAGCTGCATATTCAATTGGGTCACATCTAAAAAAAAAAACACAAACAAAAGTGGTCTCATTTAGTGTTAAGCAAATTTGTAGACAAAAATTATCCGACTGATCATCCAAAATGTGTACAAAAGTCACTTTGATTAATGCTGCTCGAGATGTACTGACATGAGGATGACATCACTGAAAAGGTGCGTACTGCTTTCAGTAGTGGTTAGCTTGATGCTGGTTGCTATGACGATGTCATTGGCAGACCGTGGTATGAAAAGGGACGAGTGAGCAGATTGGGAGGGGGGAAAAATAATAAAGAAGGAAGAAATGCCACCCCATTCTGCCCCTAACGCTGGCTGGAAATGTACATTGGTTGTGTAGTGACAGCCTGGTAACTGCCGGGGACAGGCATCCTAAAGGCTTCATGGGAGGGAGGAGGAGAGGGCACAAAGCGGCTCAGGAATTGGACTCTGACTATTGCTTCCTGGCACGGTGTTACCTGTTTTAGCTCCCCCCCTGAGGTACATGTTGTCCTGCTTTATGAATATATTGTTTACTTACATCACTTTTTATGGTTCAGATGATATTTAGGTCTGTTTTTAACCGAGTAGCAGAGACTTTGGAGTCAGGGCCCTGAAGTCAAACCTCAAATATACTAAGAATAAGACTATTTTTGTTTAATCAAAGAAAAAAATAATTATTTGTGTGAGGAACTATAACATACATTTTATTTTTTTGGGTAATTCTTTGGAGTTTAACCAATGGCTTACGGCAATGGCTTATGGCCCGATGTTATCTTGCCCTCATTTCTAATTTGCATAATTATGACAAAATATATTTTTATGGGGGGTAAAATATTGAAAGTTATTTAAGATTTACGTAGTTTTATTTTGGAATAATATTCCTGCATTTTTATCATTCATAATTATGTTAAAAAGTTACGGGTTTAAAGTTTTAAAAATTATCATGCTGCTAGCTTTTTGGACTATTTTTAGCATTTGCTAAGATTTTTTAGGCTATTTTGAATTTTAGCTACATGCTAGCTGTTTTGGCTAACCTGTTTTTTTACGGCTAATTTGGCATTTAGCTAAAATTTCATCAGCTTCAGTGTTTTTATCTATCAATTTCAGCATCCTCAGGTATCATCACATCTTCAGTGACCTAAGGTGTGTTTTGGATTTGGGCTCCTTGTTCGATTGAGTTTGACACCCTTAGTTAGCTTAAAGGGTTTAGACAAAGAAATTAGTGCAACTGATAAAAACTAATTAAACCAAGCACGCTGCCAAATCTTTCGTTAAGTATTTCCAAAAAACGAAAATGTTTAGTGGCGTTTAGTCAGTTTTTCCATTCATTGCCAGCCCCTGTTTCTGATCCAGGCATTTTTAAAAGCCTCAAATATAATGAGTTTGTTTTGCACTAAGACACAAGAATAATTATCTGTTCTCATAAGTTGCTTGTCTTCCATTTCTCTGAGTAATGAGGAGCGTTTCATTCGAATCGAGGCGGCGCGCAGCTGTCAGACCTGTCGGGTTGTTCCTCACTCTTTGATTATCGGAGCAGGCTGCAGTGATCGCCCGTTTCATAAAGTAGGCGTAATGCACTCGATACTTGAATGGGACTCCACCTTGAATTCTTGATGTCTTCTCAAACTCCGTGGGGCTTTTAGGGGCGCCGTATCGCTCCCTCAGTGCCATTCTTATCATGCAAAAGGGTTGTAAGTTTGATGGGATGTCTTCCAACTCTCAGAATCTTATTTTCCCAACAGTGTGAAAGATATTGGAGCTGTATAGCTGCTAAATTGCATCTGGAGGCTGTGTGTATAAAGAGTCTGGATTGGAGGGGACAAATAGAGCCTGAAATAGAAGAGGGCCTTAGGCTGTGTCTGTGGTGTAACTCCATCTTCCACAGGTTTCTATGTGCTTTGCTCTCTTCTGTTCTTCAGTGGCAATCACAGAGGATGGTGCCTGTTTCGCCTGCTGTCAACTTCTAACAGTTTCCTTTAAAGTTTTCCCGTCAGTGATAGAAACGGGGTGGTAAAAAGCCGTAAGGCCCGGCCCCTGTTTGTACAGCTGCGCCGAGCCAGGTTGGGGTCTTTAAACTGATAGTAAATCAATTAAAGGCTCGAACCTTTCCATAGAAGTGTCATTCATCAACTAATTGCTCAGCTGGCTTTAATTAACTTAAGCACCACCTGCTGTAATCGCTGGATGAGCAGACACAAAAGCTGCACTTTTCACTGCAAAAATAGTCAAGTATTATTAAAAACCCTTTGCTGGAGTTTTAAGACTTTTCCCCATAGAATGGTGTCTGATTGTTTTTGGCTTCAAAACAGGTAATGAATAATTAGCATGTTTTTATTTTAACTATAAATCGTTTTGAAATTAAACGTTCCACTCCAACCATATTTCTTTCCATTGTAAAATCCCTTTTAATTATGGTTATGACGCTTCCCTGTCGCTAAGACCTCTGATTGGTCGCTGACGCGTGAGCTTATAGCCTTAAGCTAACATTAGCTGTGCAAAAATAACACAGAGGAATAATGGATCAATCCAGTAATGAGCCAGAATTGCAATTAGCTACATGAGTGTTGAACGCTCATCATGTCTCGCACACCTAAACAAGAGCGGGGCAGGGGGAGGGGAAACTTTGGAGGGACCATTTTAGTAGCTGCATCATTAATCCGAGCATTTTCTCGCTCCTGGTTTTCTGATCCAACACAATTTGAATTGATAAATACTCAGAAAAATCAAAATGGGTCTTTGTTGCTGACAGCAAAAAAAAAAAAAAAGCACATTAAAGAAAAAAATCAAAATACAATACCAACAAACGTTTTATCTTGAGGGGAAAAAATCAAACCAGTGGAATAAATAACAATAATAGATATAATATATTCACACTTCTCTATCATAACTGTATTTAGCTTTGAGAAAACGTAGGAGGAATTAAATTAGCGGTTAGTAGATTAGAGTAATATATAAATAATTATAAATATAACCACAAAAAAAAGCTAAAAAGTTAAATAAACTCTTTAAATTGCTTTTAAAACAAAATCTATTGAATTCTTGGTCTGTTTTACTCTGCCGAGGCTGGTGCTTCTTCTTCTCTGTTGCTGTCAGTAGTAAATACTGATACACACATCTACAATGCCCTCTAGTGGTCGTTTGTGGGAAAAAACTGAAGTTAATACGATAAAAACACGGTAATTTAAAAAAAAAAAGTTTTGAGATACTCCTGTTAGTATGCTGAAGCTGGTTCTGTTCAGTTCTCTGATTGTCTTAATCTGATTATTTCCTTGCTTTAAAGAAAACAAGGTTTGTACGCTTAAAAAAATTAAGTATTACTCTACCATATTGGATCACTCCTTTTTTCCTTTTTTTTCCTGAAAGCAGACTTCATTGTTAAATGGCTTGAATATTTTAAGTGCTGCCTTGTATCAGTTGATCTAGTGCTGACTGGCTGCATGGAGAAGCTTTTAAAGGCACTCTGTTTCTGTCTTTATGGTCGTTCGGTTTCTGCAGCTGAACGCAGTGCCTCATTAATGCTCCACTGACATTTCGAGAAGGTTGTTTTTGTTTCAAAAGTTAACTGAATTTAGAACTTACTGTATTTCTGTTACAGGAGTCTTCATTGGGTTGGATTCAGGCTTTTTTATTTTTATCATACAAATGTTCGATTGATGTGTCCATATAGAAGTTGCAGTTACCTTCAATGTTGTAGAAAGAATTTTTACTTATATATATATGTGTGTGTGTGTGTGTGTTTGTTTTTTTAGTTTTTGTCCAATTGGTACATGTAGAAGCCAATATTAAGGGGTAAAACTTATTTTTTGGTTGCCAAAGCTGCTATTTGTCATGTTTAACAACCCATATAAACAGTTTGACTGGCAAACAAAAATGTAATTGCATAAAACTTTCTAAAAAAAAAACCAAAAAACTTTTTCGTGTATCAGATTTGACTTCACTTTCCTGCCCTGTGGTCCTCATCGTCCAAACATTTCACGGAGTTCTCTGACTCTGACCTCAAAGATTATAGTTGTAATTCCAGTATCACTGACATTTTCTCTACTTCTGGCATGGAGCATCTCACATTTTTCATAGCAGGTGGGATCAGGTAAAAGGTGCTTGTCGGGCTGCTTTGTGCAGCATTTCGTTTTATTGATGCAGTTTGACGTTATGAGGTGACCTTTCACGCCATAATACATTCTGCCTATGTAGAAAATTTACATGAAGGAAGGAGGTGAGTGGACAACTGGGCACGCGTCAATTTCGTGATCAACGTTTTTTATTTCCATGATTATGCATCAAAAAGACAATTTAGAAAACATACATTTTTATTTATGTTTAATCTTTTAAAGTTTTTCGTCCCAAATTTGTTCTATTAATTTCTGCATCTGTTTTAGTCTCATAAAGTAATGGCAAACGAATAGAAAAAAAATCCCAGGGATCTTTTTGCTCTTCAGAAATGCATTATGTAAAAACAAAACTAATGAAGAAAGATGATCCTTACCAGACTTGCCTTAAAGGTTTTAGTCTGTCTCTTTTGAGTCTGAATCAATACCGTTTTCCCTGGATAAAACAGTGCTGACCATTACTCTGGTCCACTATATTTAGTGCCTGTGCTCCAGCTGTGAGCCAAGTTTTCATTGTGTGAACGAAGGAGCAGCAGCTCTCTTTAACGGCTCGCCTTAGTTGGAAATTATTGGCATCTTTACATAGAATGACATTGATCTTTTATTAAAAATTTTAAGCCAATTGGAGATCAGTTAAAAAAATTGAGATCTTTTGGGTCGGATACAGCCGCGCTTCTTTGTCTCCAGCATTGATTCACTCGCAGTCCCATCTGATTGGTTATTCAAACCACAGTAAGAACCAATCAGGAACTGAAGCTGCGTCCTCAGACACAGTTTTAGATAAACTTTGGAAAAATCTTGCCCTCGACTTTGTAAGTCACACATTTTCGACTTTAAAACACGTAATTTTACAAGAAAAACAGAAACAATTGTCAAAAGTAAGTAAATGCAGAAAACTCAAAAAATTGTAATGCATATTCTGGTCCTCTCTATCCTACAAATACTTATGAGTAGCTACTCTGCAAGCTTTTCACTCAAGACAAGGTTACTGATGATGTCAATGTGGAAACAGTCCGTAGTAAAGCACACTGAGGCTACAGAATGCAGATTAAGGTTAGGGATCTACTGGATATTTTATTCCAATTATTCCTACATTTTATCAGGTAAGTTATAGTAATCGTTAGTATTGTTGCAGCTTAACTGTAAATGAGAAAGTTCCTGCTAATAAGGGTTAAAATAGGGGAAGGATTGGATAAGTTTGCCTCTTTCCGCTCATTTTCAGGCAATCAATCAAACTCTACTCGACGTTAGCTAATAATTAAATAATCAAATTTGACATAAGTGTGTTTTTGTTTGTTTTTATTGTACAATCAATGCATTTCATTATTTCTGAGTTTGAAAAATCTGTTTTTTGTCCTGTATTGTCCACAATCTATACTTGAAATAAACTCAGTCAAAAATAGAAGTAAATCAACCACTACATTCACAAATTCTGTGGAAAACAATTATTTTTTTTAAATCTTATTGTAATGCAAATACATATCTGCTCTAAATTCAGATTTTTAGTCCCCTTGACTACTAAAAATTGACAGTTAATTATAAAAACATGTAGGTCAATCTCTAGTTAGTTTATTAGCTACAAATATGATTTCCTGGCAAGAAGATGTAGCTTTCCATAGGAGCAATTTCCTAATTTAGTAGGTCATTTTTAAAGTTTCAATAGTTTTCCCTTTTTCTATGCTCACCTTGTCCTAATGATGGTCACTGTGGTTGCTGGAGCCCATCCTGCTGTCTTTTAGGAAAGGCAGTCAAGTTCTCTGTCCATCACAGCAGTCAGGAACACAAAGCTGGAATGGCTGTGGAGAAGCCGTATTCTCCTCATAAATCTCTTTCCTGTAAAGCTGCTAAGCACTTTTATTTGCTCAGTAATGGCGAACGGTAAGAGACCTGCCGCGTGTGATTTATCGCCTCTCATTATTCAGTTTTCCTTTTTGTCTTTGTCATTCTATCTACTTCAGTGAGAAGTCTCTTACCTCTGAAGCTCTGGTCCTTCACTAATGTGCCAGTTCTCGTCTGGATTCTGCTCTCCTGTTCTTGCTGCAAAGAGAACACAAAGTCTTGAATCAAAGCTGCTCTACATTTTTCCGCCTCTTTAAAGCAGCCGCTGAAGGTGCACGAGGTTACAGGGACGTTTAATTGGATGTCAAAAGGTGAGCACCTGCTGACATCACCCCGACCCAGAAGCACTAAACAGATGCAAATCTGATCCGACTATAAATAGCTTTTGTCTCATTTTGACCCAAATGACTGGTTCTGATAACTCCCCTGAAGAATTCTCACTGCCAGTGGTTGTTTATTTAACTCTGTAAAGCCCTACAGGAAAGACTTGACAGAAAATTTCGTGTTTTTGATTAAGATGTTTAATAAAATTAAGTTTTATTAGAACAAAGTTTTTACTTGCTGAAATTTTGATGAGTTCAGCAAAAAAAACACCTCATATACCCATTAACTTTGTGTAACTTCATTATAAATAATTATCAACAAATTTAGCGTTTTTTCAATACAGTAATAAGTCATTAAAAAAAAAATAATACCAATATGTTAATTATTTTCACTATAAATTATGAAATACTAGCTAAACGTTTCCCGCCAAAAGTGTTTTTGAGATTCCAGGGAAGCAGCCATTTTGAAATGAGCACCACTGCCCCTAGTGGAATGATGATGAACTACAGGATGGAAAACATGGACTAAGTTTGATGCGATAATTTGAAAAATGCAAAAATGTTTAATTATGCTAATGAAATAGAGGTATCAGAAATGCACATGTGAAATTCTATACATATGGTTATAATTAAAGGGTTACTTTAAAGGGATTTACTCTACCAAATACAGAATCTGACAATAACTGGATCTTCTTGCAGAAGAGTGAGGTACATTTTTACCAGAGAACATATTCTTCTTTTTCCTAGAGGAAAATGCACAAACTTGTTACGAATGAGCTGCTAAAGCAAACTATAGTTTGCAGAATGTGAACCACAAGACAACCAATGTTTTCTTCGTCCTGCAGAACATTTCATCATCTTGTGTTTGGCACACAGATGATTTATATGCATAACTTTGATGATCTCCTCTTCAACCTTGTTGGTGTTTTTGTGAATTAACGGATTAACTACCGCATAGATTATGACGGTTTCTAGTGCATTTATAATCCAGTTTTTGATGAACTTCTATCTTTCACCTTTTTATTGAAATCTAGAGCCGTCCTCACCTCTCTGATGTACCTGCCAAATGAATAATTCCCCCTCCAGCTGCAGCTTGGCTCATTCTGAATGCTAAAATATTGCCTATAAGCAAAACTAGCATGGCGATGATGGCACACGGGTGCAACACTGCTTATTTTTAGCATGTTAGCAAGTTCAAAGATGTGCTTAATTACCCCTCACAGAACTGCAAAAACCCCGCCTGCAGAGTCTTGTTGCATGTCAAGTTCCATTTATTCCCAAGTACTAAACAAACCCAAAAACAAGCCTGTGTCATGTAACATGCTTCTTGTTACCTCAGCTCTTGTTGTTCAGAACAAAGTGGTGAAAGTGGAGCTGATTATTCTGTCGAGGAACATTAATTGGAATTTCATTCGAACGGAGTGTGAAAATGACGCCAGGCAAAAAAAATGAAAACAATTGAAAGCCAACAAATACTGTAAATGTGAAGACTTCTTATATATCGTATAATAGAATGATAGAGATTCATCTTTTGTTGTAGAGCACTGGCAGTCCAAACTGATTTAACAGTCATTCATTCAACCTTCAACTTATATCATCAGGAAAAATATTTTACAGGAAATGTTCACATTTTTTTAAAGCAAATACTTTTGTTACAAATAGAATAAACTCTCCTTTTACAATTCCAACTGACTTTCTGTCTATTTTGATACATTTCTTAAGTATTAATGATGAACTCAAACCTCCCAAAGCTGCATTCATGTGAGCATCCACTCCATGGATGTTTCTCCCCGAGTCAGACTAATGTGTACAAGTGTTTATGAACAAATGCATGTGGTTTTAGTTCCCCGTAATTGGACGAGCCTTTTATCTCCGGCTCTTGGTGCTTTTGAATATGCGCTTCCTCAACGAGGCACATCAAAGGCAGCACTTTACAGATTAAAGTAGATGACGGTAAAAATGTGCGCGTTAAGATTTCCATCGCTGGGAAAAGAGAATCTGAGAGAACATTGTCAGCTTCTTTTTCCCCATGTTCATCATATTTTATCAGATGGTTTTGCTCCTTTTTGAAGCTCGGTGGTTCAAAGATTGGCTAAAGTAATGGCAAAATCCAAAGTATGGCGGTAATTTTGCTTTGTTTTGAGAAACTATAAACCATTACGTGTTTATTTCACAGCAGACTGTGCATTATTATGTCATTTCATCACAGTAATTTCAAATCAGACCAGTGATATAAACAGTGACGGCAACGCGGCAGCCCCTGCACAGCAGGGCCTGCAAAGCCCTCAGTGAAGGCCTGAAATTATCCAAAAAGAAGCATCGAAATTGCAGAGAAATATTTTTTTATGCATTTATCCAAAATATACTTGGATCATTCCAACTGTTCTGCCACTTTCTCTCACAGCCCTAGGCTTGCATACCGTCAGACTGTTTTTTTTCACCTGAAAGTTTCTAACCAATCAGATTTCAGCCCTCACTTGTTACTAGGTTAGTTAGTTACTTAATATTGACGAGGATGGTTTTGGCGGAGGAAGACTAAAGCCTCAGCTCTGAAATGCATACACCAGTACTGATTTTAAGATATACTTTACAGAAGTTCAGAACAAGTGCAGTTTGGTATTATAAAATGAATTTAATCTAATATATCTTTTAAATCTTTCTAAATTTGCTAGATAGTAATTCATTTATCTTTGTTTTGTTTACGTAAATAAAATTGCATCAGTAGTATGGCATTTTGCAGCCGGTTGTCAATCATTGACATCACTGCAGTTCCTGAAATGACCACTAGAGGCGCATGGCTAAAAATAGCATTTTACCATTAATTAAGTCAAAAAGTCATTTCAAACAACAAATATGTTTTTCAAGTGCCTCTTTAAAAAAAAGCAAACAAACAAAAAAAACCTGAAACTGGAGAGGCTCCACGAAAGTATCTTTTTGAAAAAAGACACGTGTTTTATGAGGTTTTTGTACGATGGTTGAAGAATTCATACGGAAAGCTGCAAAAGATTTCAAAAAACACATTTGTCAAACCAGATGAAGACAACTTTACATTTGGGACAGCAACTATTAAAAATTAAACAATGGTGACTCAAACTCTTCTTTGTCATTTTCTGCTGTGAATGTGTTTGCATTTAACTGAGTCTAAATTTATCTGAAATAATCGAGTATATTTGGTTGAATGAGATTACTCTTAAGTTGAGGCTTTTTTCTCACACATATTTGCGGCAGTTGTCTCAGACGTTTTTGCTCAACTGGAGTATTGACATTTCCTTATGACTGGTGGGGGGCGTCAAGTTATAATAATCTGTTGGTTCAAGTTGTCAGCTTTTGCTTCCAAGGCTATACTATGTCACAATACACAAAGCCAAACCTGAAACTCAAATAACTTTGTTCTATTATTTCTTCAGTCACTTTCTTCTAAGGCTATAAGCATTTTGAAACTTTTTCAAAAGAGAACAAAAGGGGTTCAGCTTTGCTAACTTTTGATTCTGTGAATGTAAAAAGCGATTCCTTTCCAGCCTTTATTATTCTTTTTCCCCTAGAGTTATTATATTACATTTGTTTTAAAGCAGATTTTGATTTTTTTTTTCTGGAATATTTAATTGAAAATCTATTATGCTTCTCTCACTAAAATAAAACTTGTCTTAACATGATAAAGCAGGTCTAATCTAGAATTAAGATACACATTCTGTATTCTTTCAGTTTATTTTTCATGAGACTTCAAAGGTTTTAACCATTGACTGTTCTCCGTTTCTGGGAAATTTGACCTGCTAATGACGCTTTTCGCATTAAAATCACGTATTCGACGATGGATGGCCTCTGAGTCTGATCCTCTCTAGGTTTCGTTCATTAGAAATAATGGCCCTGTCTTGGTTATTAAAATGTATCCTATTAACCGTTTATCTCCTCTGTTGGTCGTGTAATAGTTTCATTAGCTCCCTGGTGTCTTTCTGCACATTTGTTCTGGCGTTACAGATTATTCTGCTGTCACGTCAGGGGTCATATAAAAAGTCTTCCTTTCTCAGTGAGTCAGCATGCTACCCTGCATGAGCCACACAACCCTCCCTCCCCCGGGCAATGCAGAAGGATGAGCATCTCCCGTGTTTGCATCCATCTGTAATTGCAGTCATAAAGCGTACTTGCATATGAATCCTGCAATGATCCATTCCTAAAGGGAATAAATATGGAGTTTTTAACATATTTTTGCGGCATTTTTCTCACAATGGAGGACATATATAAAAAAAAATGTTGCTGAAAATTGTGTTTCTGAGTATTTATGTTTTCAAATCAATGTGAATCGGAGGCAGACGCAAACTCTGTTGGAATAAGCTTGTAGCTGTGACATAGGTGCTACAATAGGCAGGCAGCTCCTCTAGATCCATGCAGATCTTTGTTTTCATCGTTTGAGCTGACAGCTGTCTCTCGGCTGGATAGCTCCAATATTGCTCGCCATTTTTATTGCACCGCCAATGTTAGGTTGGGGTTGTGAGAGGCTGATCTAGTGAGGGAGTGTGTCAACCGATGGATAATGGGAAATGGGGGTGGTCTTAACTTTAAGCCAACTGGTCCCTCGAGGGCAAATTTCTAACACCTGGTTCACACTGGTTGTGGAAGCACCACGGAAGCTGCTTCCTTTTGGCGCCCTTAGTAACCTTTGGTGTCGTTCAAACCAGGAGCGCGGTCCTCCGCGGAAGGCTCGTGCCATGTGTCGTATCGTTTCGCCGTCTGGATTATTTTGTGTACGATTCACTAGTGATCTGTGTTCATTCTGGCTGGAAGTTACATCAAGATGCATGAGAAATCCGGTTTATTTTCAAAACATAACCAATTTTTCATGATAAAATACCTCAATTGACAAATGCGATCATGTTTTTGTATCTAAACAGATTGTACAGATGAAAATAGAAATACAATCACAACATGCACACACACACTTCTCTCTGTGTGTCGCAACAATAGATACATTAAAGAAGTGTAGACCTACTAACTACTTGCTTCTTCTCAGCAGAAATGCGAGTTGATATTTATAGGTTATTTTTTTACCCATGAAGGCAAAAAAAAAAAAAAAAAAGGCTCTAGCAGAAGCGCCTGTAAACCATTGCGGAAAAATGTATATGTGTGGTGTGAATTGCAGAAGAGAATAGAGGTTGCGCGCGCGCCGCTTCCGCGTCCTGTTTGAACCTAGCTTTATGAAAATGTACATCTTGTGTGAATTGCAGGGGAGAGTGGATTCCGCATGCGGTTTCCGCACCACTTCTGCGCCATTTCTGCGCTTGGTGAGAACCTAGCGTAAGGAATTACTTCTGCTTTTTTAGAGAATATTTTGATTTTAGCTTTAAATACCCTAATCGTAATTAACCCTTTAACACTAGAGCTTCAGTGTTTGTCGTTTGATTTTCTGTTATTTTTTAATTGTTCACACGATTGTGATTAGGGTTAAAAAGTTACAATATGTTAAAGATTTTGTGTTAAGCGTCACCGGCGACGCCGTCGTTGTTAAAGGGTTAAAAGACCTCTGGGAACACTTTGACAAAAGATAAAAAATGATCACTTTAAGGCATTTAAAAGATATTTTATTATCATAAACACAGATACTTTTTAAACTCAATATGTCAACATTTTCATTTAACAAACCCCCTCTGTTTACCCGAGCATCCACTATTAACTTTAGTCAGTCTCCCTTTGGGTCGTCCGGTCTGCGCGTCTCGCTCGGGCTCGATACGAACCCTCTCATCTCTCTGAAGCGACTGAACCATGACAACTGCAGCAGAGGCTCAGATGAGTTTGAGCTGCGGCTTTTATCTTTTCTTTCAGTTTGTCTCGTTTCCTCCCACTCTTCTTGCTCCTGCACCTCAGTGATACAAGCAGCTGTTGTTTGTTCATTAACTTCTTTCAGGCACTATGCAGATGCTGTTTCTATTTTCTTCTTCTGTGATGGAAACGCTCAAATTCAGTATTTTCCTTGGAGCGCACATGTCAAAGTTTTGATTTAGTCTTACATCGTCGGTGTCTAATTAGACAGTCTTCTTTGCTCTAAAGAGACTAATTCATTAGCCGTTGCTGCTCCGAGACCATAACTCTATTTGATCAGTCAGAAAGCTAAAGGATGTGTACAATTTCACAAAGCCTCAAAACGATTCCCCGCTGTGCTGATCAACAATGAAAGGAAATGTCAGCCTTTTTAGGCCACACAGTGTCTCTCTGATCCACACGTCTCCCCTACTCCCTCTGTCTGTCCCCTGCACACATTTGTTTGAATAATCTCTGGTGCACTTTAAGCGCAAGTTCAAAGCGGAGTCGCCGAATTTTCAGGCATGTGACGGAAAGCAGATTGCGCCTGCCCTGATTTCTTCATGTTGGATTGAGGCTAACAAAAAGCTCGAAGAAAGTTGGGGTTTATTTTTTTATTTCTGTTTGATGATCTGTCACGCAACTAGGTGATCTGCATACATTGGGGTAAAAGGTGGAGCAAAAAAAAAAATTCTCTTTGATGATCAAAAGAAAGTGACTTCACAGCCTGTTGAATAACTTCAGGGACGATTACTCTCTCTTTTTTTGTGGGTGTAAACACAGGTTTAACCTGCCAAACAATTCATCAATCCTAGTTTTTTATTTAATACGGTAAAGGGGTTTTATCAATGACTGTCTATGGCAGGGGTGTCAAACTCAATCAGTCAAGGGACCAAAATCCAAAACACACCTAAACAACTCTAAAACACACTCTAAAACAAAATTTTAAAACTTTAAAACCGTAACTTTTTTACATAATTATGAACTAGATATATAGCATTACCTGCAATAATGCTAGTGTGAATGCTGTAAGCTGAATTTGGCCACTGAAGATGCTAGTGCTGATAGCTGAAGATAATGAAAGTGATAACAGAAAACGCTGAAGCTGATAGCCAGCTAAAATATTGGCTAAATGACAGATTTGCCTAAACAACAACAACAAAAAAAAACACTTTGGTTTGCCAAAACAGCTAGCATGTAGCTGAAAAATTAGTAAAATTCCAAATTAGCAAAAAAAAAAAAAAAAAAACTGAAAAAATTCTAAATTAGCCAAAACAGCTAGCATATAGGTGAAATATTAGCTGAACACCATATTAGCCTAAAAATGTAATAAATGCCAAAATAGTCCAAAAACCTAGCAGAATGGCATCATAACTTTCAACTTTGCTACACTCAGACTCTATATAATATTAAATAATGACTAATTGACTATTATACTAGTGGTCAATTATCTTAATAGTAGATTAGTCATGAATTAGTCGTTGATTAGTCGACTAATTGTGGTTAGCTGAAAAAATGGCTATACTTCAAAATATCCTAAAAAGCTTAAAAAAGTCTAAATAGCCAAAACGGCTAGCATTTAGCTGAAATGTTAGCTAAACTCCAAAACAGCCTCAAAAGGTAAATGCTAAAATAGTCCAGAAAGCTAGCAGAACTTCAAAACTAACTTTTTAAAATATTGTGAATAATAAAAAGGCAGAAATATTATTCCAGAATAAATCAACTTAAACCTTAAATAACTTTCAGCATTTTACTCTCCATAAATATATAATTTGTCAAAATTATACTAGTTAAAAATAAGCACAATATAACATCTGCCCATTAATTACAATAAAATAAAACCATATAGAGGGCCGGATATAATTACGCGTAGGACCGGATTCGGCCCCCGGGCCTTGACTTTGACATATGTGGTCTATGATAACTAGGCCGAGTGAATGTGACGTAGAAAATTACGTACTTTCAGCTTCTAGAGGAAGTCAATTCAGTCGCTATTTTAATGTATTTAATTACTCTTAAATTCTACATTCTTATTGGTACGTTAAGTCCTATTGCAAGATTATAGATTGTGCTGAGTAAAACTTTGCTGCAAAAATGATATGAATGTGTTTAATTGTATTAGTACTGATTTATGTGTACACCAATCTAAGCATTGAGGCGGAGACATCCCTCTGCCCAGCCACCTCCTCCCAGTTCTTGAATCTTCTCCTTATTGAGGTGAAAGGATTTGACTACCCCAGTGATCCCGGGAGCTACCCTGAGGTGTTTAAATACCCCCGCTAAGGTCTGTCAATTCAAGAGAATTTGTTGTAAGCACAGAAATGATGAACTTATATTTTCTTGACCCAGACTGAGGTCTACCTCCCCCTGCTATTGAGTCAAGCCTTCGTAAGGAGCTAATTGCTGAGTGCCTGGTGGTCAAGTGGGGTTGATCTTGTTCCACATTGGTTGAGCCTCCACCCAGTGGGCTCTCCACCGTGGGGTGCAACGCGAATCAAAGAGCAAATAAAGATGGTGGCTATGACCCTTTCGATCTAAGTTAAAGATTAATGATTCCATTTTCCAAACACATCTGTTGAGTGGACTCAACTGATGGCCTGTGCTTGGGCAAAATGATTGCTGATTTTCTTGATTAGCCTGTAGATAGGGTTCATTTTCGAGGGATGCTAGAGTTTATTACAGCTCGGTAAATCTTCAGTATTTCCTTCATGCCTCAAATAGCATCTGACAGGTCTTGTATCAATGTGAGCGGTGGGCAAGATCAAGCTGAAGTCAAGTGCGCTGCTCATTAGAGTCATGAATAATTGCTGGAATTTAACATGTAACATAGTGTGAACAGATCAATCTGAAGTTCGGAACATCAGCCCGGTTCTTTGTGTTAGTCTAAGACAGTCATTGGATTGACAAGTGGATCAAGTGGTTTGATAGAACAATTGCTAATTGTGAAGATTGAGGCAGATGTATGTGGTTTACATCCATCAGTCTGTTTTAAAGTCCTCCTCTTGAGGAAGGGAATCCTGGGAATTTAACTATCTGAGATGGGCCACAAAAACATAAGTCAAATTGTGAACGTTATTTATCCTTTACGAGGCAGAGTAATAGAAATCTGTGCTACTTAAGAGAGAAAATTGACATTTTATTTTAGCTTTATATATTTTATTTGAGGTGCACTTCTAAATAATCCTAGAATTTAAATCAGCCAGAGACCAAAAAAATTGTTTTTTTCTTGTGAACTGCCCTGATCATCAACCAGCAGCACTATTCCTGATCTTAAAGCAATGTTTTCCTCCATCTTCATGTATAAATGTCAATCAATTCTAACCCTCTTGACAGATTAAATTCCTTTTCCTTGTCAGACGTGTTGATACAAAGCCGCTGACATGTGCCATCAGCTGCTAAAAATAAACACCGGATGTAAAATGTGTTTGTCACAACTCAGAGTTGCTAAATCTAGCAGCTTTTTAGATCCTATATTTGTTCAAAAAAGCTACTTCTGGTGGTGTTGGACTTTTTTTTGCTGACTTTCACATGAACCTATATTGCTTTTAAATTCTTAAAGGGCAATTGACTCTCTTCGCTGCCTTGCTGGCCTCTCATGTCCCAAGCACACTTCACAGCTGAAACCGTGAAGAATCAAGATGGGGTCTGTCTTTTATGTCTTCAGGCATCGCTATTTCTCTACTGTGGCCGGAGCAGAAATGTTCAGATGTTTAAAGAGCCACTCCAGTCATCCTTTGAGCTATTCTGAAAGTTTCTTCAATTATGATTTAAAGTTTATACTATTTAATTTTGTTTAATTTAAAAAAATGTCCCCATTAGTTTTTTTTTTTATTATTATGAAGTTTTTAACTTAAATCTCACAACCTAAATGTCTTAAAAAGCCATTTTTTTCATGTTGATATGAAGTTTCTTCTTCTAAAATCTCCTCTGAGGGGGCGTGGCTTTTGGTGCTGAGCTGAGGAGCCCCACCCCTCATCCCCTCCCTTCTTATAGCTCTGTGTCTCACTAACTCTGTGTCTTCACCCCTACTACATAAAAATGTCGAGCAATATCGGTAATGTCATACATGTTAAAGACTCAAAAAACTTGATTTTCATTGGAGGGTGACATTAAACCTAAAATAAGAAAACCTGTGTCGTTTTCTAGGACATAGTTTCTGCCTTTAAGTTGTGGGGAGAAACTTTTAAGCAGAGCAACCCGCCTCCCCTTCCCCTCCCAGAAGGTGAGAGGTCTCTGTTTACACTCTCTCCAGCTATCTTACAGCCCCCCCAACTAGCATTAACGATGCAACAAAAATGGCAAGCAATACTGTAGCCATCCAGCCAGATACCAGTTCAGATGAGGAAATCGAAGACGTACATGGATCTATTTGTCTATAAGTGAATGCATTAGATTGGAGCAGACCAGGACATTTGTGGCTGTCATTTTTTGAATGCCTTTTTTTTAGTCTACTACTTATTCACAATAATTTGAATAAATAAATACTCTGAAAAGCAATTTTAAGCTTAATTTATGTTCTTCATCAATCAGAAAAACGGCGAAAGTACATGTTATAAACACCAAAAGTATGGTCTTCATTGGAGTGAAACATTATTTTAATAATGGTGTCAACAAAAAAGAGAGCTATAGTTTTTATAGTGATCCCTAGATACTATGACGTGTCCAAGATGAAACTCTATCAAACCCTATTCAGACATTTTTGCTCTTTAATTCTTCTATATTCACCAGTGGAGTGGGAAAAAAAACAGATCAGAGGGGGAGAAAAATAGAGGCCGGATCCCATGCTAAGTTGTTGGACTTTGGAAACCATCCACAGCGAGCGAAGTTGTGCTGAACGCTGATGACATTCATCAGGGGCTGTAATGGATTCTCTGTGGGAGACTGAATATAAGTCTGCACTCATGTGCAAGGGAATCGAAGCAGTTCGCGCCGGACTGAAAATGTGCTCCTGCTGGGATGACACCAAGTCAAATCTCATTTAAATTTGATGGGTACTTTGCATATGAGGCTGCTAGAGATTACACCAATAAATAAGTTATTTCAGGTAAGCAGGGGCAAATGTTTTTTAAGTTGCAGAGGGAAAAAGCAACATGTTCTGAGTGTCAAGGCAAAATATATATATATATATTTGTATGGGAGGGAACTGTTTATGGAAGAGAGACAAGACAATGTGACAGAGACTCCACCTTGAGTCGTGTGTGAGTGATGGGGAAAGTAATTGAGCGCAGCACGACAGAAAACACGGGAAGGCTCTCTAGACGGAGACAGCTCGCCTACAGTAAACATTCCAGGAAGTAATAAACCCGACGTCTGCGAATTGTTGTGACGATAGCCGAAGGGGAGGGCGACCTGCAAAGGTTAGATATCTCACTCGGTTTCTTTGGGCAATAAACTAACTGTGAGGTGGAAGCAACAGAGAAAAGATGAATAGGATTGAATATAGAGGAGTTAACACAAGCAGAAGAAGAAAAAGAATTTTGATTAAGCGGGGGAATGAAAAGTTTTTATGAGGAATTGAGAAGCTGGGATGTCAAGAGGGAACATAAGCTGTATAACTAGAAAACCTTATTGAAAAAAAAATGAACTCCTCATGCACTTACATGGTAACAAGATTTCCTCATCACCTCATGCATTCAGGATTGATCCAGACAATCTTAGTTAGCATTAGTTGATTAATCGATCACTAATCTAAGGATTGTTGACCACTAATTTAATTGTTGGTTAGTTGTTAGTTCATGAGTATGAGTGTAGCAAAGTTGAAAGTTATGATGACATTCTGATAGCTTTTTGTGCCATCTTGGCCTTTCTTAAGGTTATTTAGGCTAATTTGGAGTTTAGCTCATATTTCAGCTATATGCTAGCCATTTTGGCTAATTTGGAATTTTTGTAACATCTTAGCTGCATGCTAGCTGTTTTGGCTAATATATGCTTTTTCAGGTTTTTTTTTTTTTGGTCAATTAGGGTTTAGCTAACATCTCAGAAACATTCTAGCTATTTTGGCCAATTAAGTTTTTTTCAGCTTTTTGTGGATAATTTGAAGTTTAGCTAATATTTCAGAAAAAAATGTTTGCTATTTTGGCTGATTTTTCATTTTTTTAGGCTAATGTGGAGATTAGCTAATATTTCAGCTATATGCTAGCCATTTTGGCTAATTTTGAATTTTTGTAACATCTTAGCTGCATGCTAGCTGTTTTGGCTAATATATGCTTTTTCAGTTTTTTTTTTTTTTTTTTTGGCCAATTAAGGTTTAGCTAATATCTCAGAAACATGCTAGCTATTTTGGCCAATTTAGATTTTTTCAGTTTTTTTGCGGCTAATTTGAAGTTTAGCTAATATTTCAGAAAAAAATGTTTGCTATTTTGGCTAATTTTTCAGTTTTTTGGGCTAATGTGGAGTTAAGCTAATATTTCAGCTGTATGCTAGCAATTTTGGCTAATTTAGTTTTGTTAATTTTTATTTGTGGCTAATTTAAAGTTTAGCTAATATTTCAGCTGCAAGCTAGCTATTTTGGCTAACGTAGGCTTTCTTTCAACCTTTATGCTATTTTGGAGTTTAGCTATTATTGCAGCTGCAAGCTAGCTGTTTTGGCTAACTTTGGCTTTTTTTAAGTGATTTCAGCTATCAATTTCACCATCTTCAGCTAGCAGCACTATCATCTTCAGTGGCCAAATTCAGCTTACAACATTTACACTAGCATTATCGCAGGTAATGCTTTATATCTCATTTTTAGTTAGTTTAAAGCTAATGGTTAAGATGTGTACTTTACATCCAGTTTGAACATGACCCGATTAGTTGACTAATCGGAAAAGATAACCTGTGATTAGTCGACTAACAGTAGTTGTTTGTGGCAGCACTAGTGAAGATCGAAGATTTTCATCATTGCCTTTAATGTCTTTTTTCTGCCTTGAACTCTTGATTTTTGTTCCGTTTGTCAAAATGCCATTGAGTTTTGTGAAGTCTGTGCATTTCTATCGGCCTCAACTGACTTTTCCTTAAATTTTAGAGCTTTTCCACAAGCTGCTGTACTGCACAGGCTTTAATCATTTTTGATAAGTTATTCATTTTGGCAAAGTCAGAGTGATTTATAGACAGCAAATGAAGGAAAGGTGGTTTGGCCTCTTTCTATTTGTGGGAAACAGTGACAGCGTCCACATTTTGGCAGTACTCAAGTGTTTTGGGAGACCAAGCCAAAAGGATGGCAAGTCAAGTTGAAATGGCTAATAACTATGCAGCCTCATTCAAGAAACCAATTTAACATGATCTGACTTTTGGGACTTGGAGCTTAATCTATCTGGAAGTAGCCATCAGAAGATAATTTATTAATTTTTCAGGGACAAATCAGCTGTACATGATGGATAACGGATGTTCTGCATACAGAGCGTTGAGCTCCCTGGTTTGGAATTTCTGAAACAGACGCAGAGTAAAAGTATGACAAGGTTGGTAGACTCATCATCTCCTGTAGGGGGACAGGGTCCTGTCCCTTTGCGTAGAGTTGACCAGGTGGACCAAGTTTTTTTTTTTTTACAATGGTGTTGGTCTTGAGCCAGCAGCTCTGCATCAACTCCGGGTTGTTTGAGATCTGCTATGACAGGGGTAGGGAACCCTGGTCCTCGAGAGTCACATTCCTGCATGTTTTCCACCATACCCTGCTCTGGCATGTTCTTATTGACTGAACACACCTGAACCAGGTAATCGTGTAGGGACTCATGACAATTACCTGGGTCAGGTGTGTTCAGCCAATAAGAACATGCCAGAGCAGGGTATGGTAGAAAACATGCAAGAATGTGGCTCTTGAGGACCAGGGTTCCCTACCCCTGTGCTATGATATCTTGCCATTCCACACATTCTCACTCCAAAATCGTACGTAGCATGTTGTCATTTGTTTAAGGACCCTTCCGCGTCACTTTTTGACGTTTTGGGCGTCCCCAACTCGAAATTTTTTTGACCTCCTCGCTGTTCCTATTAAATTACGGGTCCTCAACCTCTAGGCCTCGTACCAGAACCGGTCCAGCAGTGCACCGTGTAGCACACCTGTACCCAAAACCAGTACCGGATCCGACATGGTCCCAGGGCGAACTGGATGTGAACCATTACCGAGTTAAGATTAGGGTAAAAGTTAAAGTTACTCACCTCGTTGTGTGAAATCTGTTCTCCGCCATTGACCCATTTCCTGTGGGAGCAGTGATCTGTAGACAGAGCCACTCTCGGAAACCATTTGGTGGTTTAACCCCCCCCATCCAACCCCTTAATGCAGAGTGTCCAGCAGGGAGGCACGACGTCCCATTTTCAGAGTCTTTGGTATGACTCGACCGAGATTTTAACTCACGACCTTCCAGTATCTGGGTGGACACTCCGCCACAAGGCCACTAAGCTGGTACAGTTCAGTAAGTGCTGCCACAAACAATAATTTTAATAGTCGACTAATCACTTATTTTTCAGATTAGTCGACTAACCTGGTCATTCGCAAACTGGATGTAAAGCCCACATCTTAACCATCATTAGCTTTTAACCAACTAAAGCTGAATTTGGCCGCTGAGGATGCTAGTGCTGATAGCTGAAGATGCTGAAATTGATAGCTGAAAATGCTGAAGCTAATAACTGAAAACCAGCCAGATAAAATATTGTTACAGACCAAATTAGCCTAAAAACTGAAAAAAGCCTAAGTTAGCCAAAACAGCTAGCATCCTGCTGAAATATTAGCTAAACTCAAAAATAGACTACAAAAAAGCCTAAATTAGCCAAAAATAGCTAGCATGTAGCTGAAATATCAGCTGAACATCAAATTAGCTTAAAAAACTGGAAAAAAAAATCCTATATTAGCCCAAGTAAATAGTATGCAGCTAAAATATTAGCTAAACTTCAAATCAGCTAAAAAAAAAAAAATGAAAAAAAAAACCTTAATTTGCCAAAAGAGCGAGCATGTAGTGGATATACTAGCTAAGCTCCAAAATCGCCTAAAAAACCTTAATAAATGCAAAAATAATCATAAAAACTAACATGACCCCATTATAACTCTCAACTTTACTACAGTCTTATTCCATATAGAATAAAGTAACGACTAATCAACTATTAAAGTATTTGTTGACCATTTTATAGTCGATTAGTCGACTAATTGTGATCGCAATAACAATTGTCCTTGAAATGATTGTGTTTGGAAATCTGAGTAGATCAGCAGTTTCTGACACATTTAGATCTTTGTCTGGGAACAACAGTCAGTCTTTTACTATCAATGCTGACGCTCACTGTAAGCAGTGTAAACCTCCATGCTGCAATGCGATGACATGGAAGATGGGCAAAGAAGTTTATGCCAAAGACCAATTTGGTCTTTGTAGATTAAATGCCATTATGTGCTTAATAAATCCTTAGATGATTTTAATGGGGCTGTGCACAAACGTTACTTAAGCTGTCAGTCTTCACTAATCGTCTTGAGAACAAATGACCATAAAACATAACTGGAACATTCACGGCGGGTTAGACTTCGAAAACTTTTGCAGTGTGTTTATCTCCAGTCCTCGTTTTAGTATCGCTTACGTAGATGTTTGTTCATTTGTGGTTTAACTGTCATACCATCTAAGTTAAAATGTGTTTTTGAATAATATTTATTGTTATCTAAGGAGGGAAATATATTTGTTTTGTAGGTTATAGGGTAAGCAGTCATGCTTGGGTGGGTTAGTGTTGGAAATCCAAGGTTCTTATCTTTTCTCTGAACTGAAGCGCTGCTGTGAGGGCCCACCTAGCAGCTTGTCCCAATGGGACGAGACAGGAACTGTTTGCAGAGTGACGTATATATGCCCCTTTTCTGTATGATGCTTTCCAAATAACAAAAAAAGTCATTTCGTCAGTTCATTTTTCCAGTGCTCACTTTTAGCAGACTGATTATGGGAAAATGCTGCTGATATGAGAACAAACCGACACAGGGGAAGAAAAGTATAGACTTTATTTGTCTGTCCAACAAAGAACAAATAAAAAAAGTGACGCCTAATATAGATTTTGAGCTCTGTCGAGGTTTGTACTCTTATATGGAAGTAAAACAACTGTAAACAATGAGTGAAGAGGTGGCCAGTGGAGTTCATGATTGATGATGACTAGATCCCTTTGGATCAATATTTACCCTTAAAGGAATTTATATGTTTTTAGATGTATCTTTAAGCTGAAACATTTTTACCAACAAATAATCTTTAAGTTCTCCTTTAAGTTAATTTTTTGCATCTTTTCCCAAACTAAAAAGGCAACACTTTTTAATGTATAATATTATGCTTTAAAAACATATATATATTATATTTATAACAGGTGGGTTAAAGTCTTTATAACAATAAAAAATACAGATACTATCTTTTTGTTTATTTTATTTGTATTTTTTGTTATGGTTCTATTATTATAATAAATAGAATACAGAGTCACATTTATTAATGCATTTGGATTAAAATATAATCCATACGCATTAAAATATATATTTGGATTAAAATACATATTTTTATGTCAAGTTTGAGTAGTTTTAAGTACTGTAGTATTTTGTTCTGAGAAAGTTGATATTTATTTGGTGTTGAACATGCAGAGCTTTTTAATTCAGTTCATGTCATGCCAATCATCATATAATCGATGATAACACATACTCTAAAATATATTTTACAGAAATTGTATATTTTGTTAAAAAAAGGCTGTCATTCAAACATGTAATCGCGCTTTATTTTTATATATTTCAAATTAAAGTACTTTTAAAATCTTGACTTACTGAAAGTGGAATAAAATATGTCCTGTTTTTACATCAGTTTTTGTAACTTGGATTAATTAAATCATGATCTTCAATCTATAGACTATGCATACATTAAACTATGTATATAAAGGTAAAAAAGCAGCAGATATTTCATAGTTTAAGTGTTGCTGATGGTGCATTACTATAATCAGCAGATATAAGATGTTAATTTTGCAAAAGGAGCCTCATAAGCTGCTGCTGTCGACAGTTTTCTCTCGCCAGTTCATACTTTGACCTAATCTTTTTACAGCTTCTTCACTTCACAGAACAAAACTTTCTCTGTTTTTTTAACATATTTTTTTAAGAATAAGATTTGATGGGAAGTCTTCATTAGTGCGTGAAGTTACCTGACAGAGCCTCCTTACCTCATCCCTCAAAAGCAAACCCAGCTGGAGTCAGACTCTCTTAAAGCGACCTGCAGGCAGAAGCCGCATGAACAATCTCGTTGCTGTTGCTTTTTTTTTTTCCCCCTCGAGAAATTTTCTTGCAGACTGAAAAAGAAAAAAAAAACATTTGTGCGAGGAAAAAGAATTGCCAGAAGCCTGTGAACATTCAGTCAGTCCGGCAAGTTTATTGCCTTTAAAATTTCAATTGAATTCATTCATGTTTTATGGTTGGAAACGTATTCTCTCCAGGATTTTATGTTTCTTTTAATTTCAAAAGCAAAACTCTGTGCGGAATTCATTGCTTGTATTTAGCATCTTCAAAGGTAACCCATTTAGAGACCCACTCCAATGAAAACTATGTTGTGGGGTGTTATTAACATTGTTCTAATGATGGAAGACAACGTATACAGAAAATTTAGCTTAAAATTGTATTTCTGAGTGTTTCTTTATTCAGATCACTGTGAGTCAGGAGAAGACAAAAAAATCAACGACAAGATAGCTCCATTTGGTAATGTTAGTTTGAGGGTGTGAGGAGCTATAAGCTTCCAGGAGAGCGTGTAAACAGAGGGATGATGGGAAGTCAGGGCAGGCTTACACCACAACCTTTTTTGAACTACTGCCGCTTTGCAGAAACAATGTCCTACAAAGTGACACAGGTTTGTGAATTTTGGCTGAAAAGGACATAATGATAAACCAAAGACTCCTGGGAAGTCTTTGATCATCTTTTGATCTATTTTCAAAGGGCTGGGACCTCAAAAAAAAAAAAAAACAATGCATTTGGAATTGGAATTGGTTTATTCCAAGCAGTTAAAACAAAATAAGACAAACAAATGACACATGGATGTCAAACTTTGGATGATTACTTGGGAAATTAAAAGTAAAAGAAGATACATATTCATGTTCATCCACATGTAAATTATGCTTTACTCTTAATCATAAGTAGATCTATTTGTACTTACAATGCATAACACATGGAATCCATTAAATATGACGTTTTTCGAAAAAAAAAAATTTTTCCTAAAAAAAAAAATGGAAGGATTATATGCTTTACTGAACTATTTAACTTATTTTCTTCCATACTTTACGTAATGTTTGAATGATTTAAAAGACTTCATTTCACCCATGTCTGGTATCACTCCTCTTGTGTAAAACCTGTAGTTCATATTAGGAGGGATCAGACAGTAAACACAGACAGTGATACATCTCGCCCCTCATCCCACCTTAAGGTTACGTCCCGGGAGTCTTGTAGACCCACTAAAAAGCTTTTCCAAAATCAATAACTGTTTACCGAACAACAGCAAACAGCGCTTGTGATCAATCTTCTTTTCCCTGTTAAAGAGTCTGCATGTGAATTCAGTGATTTTTACTTTTGGTTGTGTGGAAATGAATTGAGTAAGACGTCATTGGTCTGCTTGAACTATGACTCCTGCTCTCTTCTCATGGCAGCTCCATCGATCAGTGAAGGTCAGCTATCAGTTGAATGTCAGACGGGAGTTGTGCAATGTTTGTGGGTAAAATTTCCAGCAAGAAAAATGCATATATTTTCATTTCTATATATGAAATTCGACTTTTTATGACGAACAGAACTGGACATGTCGTTTTCTTTGAGATGCGTGACATGGTCTTCTTCCTAATAAAACTTTGAATAATAAATGAAGGGACTCCGCTCTATTTCTGCTACACAGATTGCCTTTTTTTTGTTACAAATTTGTATATTTTTGATGTAGAAGCGGATAAAAGCGTCATCTTTTTGTGTATTATAAAGAAAGCACTTTTTTATAATTACACAGCTATGCAGACATATCAGGACCCTGATCTACCCAGAGGGGTGCTGCTCTCCGAACAGGAAGTGAAACAACCCTGATAACCTGAAGTGTGGGAAGCAGCTTCACTATGTATAGGAAATGATAGTATTAATGGATTATCAGATTTTTATTCACCCTGCTGTTCGTTTTTATTCACCCTGCTGTTCAGTTTGGCTTTTTACATTTTTCATTTCTGACTTATTAAATCTAAACTATTTCTCTCTTCTCTTGACATTACCAGAAAAGACTCATTCCTTTTTAAATTTCTCTTTTTGCTCTAATATTGCTCGCTATTTTTGTTACACCAGTAATGTGGGCTGTAAGCTAACAGGAGAGCATACACATGGGTGATGGGGAAGGGGGCAGGGTTTCTCAGTGCTAATAGTCCCGCCCACAATTCAGAAGCAAATATCTGAACTTTGAACTAATGGCCAGAAACTATGACCTGTTATTCCCTTTTTGGTGATGAATTTACATAATAATCCTTTTAGTGTGTTTTATTTATAATCTTTCACTAAAACCAGTTAGATACTTCAGCTATAAACCACAATGAAGAATTTAACAGCATATTAATGTGGATTAATGGTGCTGTTTTTACAAAGTGACCTTTTTGTTTTTTTCTTTACTGTAATTACTTTTACAATTGTGTTTTTAAAGGCTTGGTTAAAAAAAGAAAACGCTTTTTGAGAGCTGAATAGGTTGAAAAATGGTCAAATGGAGCTTAAAGGGAAAGAAAGACCTTGAGGTAGACTACTTTATATCACTCTTATGTTTGTGTTTAATTCTTTTAAAATTTTATTTTCACTCTTTTTTATTTAAGTTTTTAATCACACCTTGAACTAAAGTAGTTTTTTTTTTTGCTTTGTCTTCTATCTCTGGCTTTTTTCTGAAATCGTTTGGAAAGGCTACTTTCTGATTGTGATTACCAATTAAGCAAAAGAAAGTGTTGATTAAATGAAATGATGCAGTTTTACACACATTTAAGAGAATTTGAAGTAAAACTGTTGCCAACTGTTGGTTGGCTGCATCTTTGTGTCTAATTTTAAAGAACAGCCAAATAAATTTTGTTTTAGCAGCTCGGTCAGAACGAATAGAATTGAAAGAAGTTTTGAGCTTTGTTTTTCCTTTACTTTTTAGGTAGTTCTTCTCTGAAATTAAGAATTTGCCAGAAAATACATGAAACATAGTTATTGGCCCAGGGGCCAGAACCGGCCCTCCAGGTAATTATATCCGACCCTTTAGATCATTTTATTTTATTGTAGTTAATGGTCCGATGTTATCTTGCGTTTATTTTTAACTTGTATTTTTTTTTTTAAAAGCATAATTTTATGGAGAGTAAAATATTGAAAGTTATTTAAAGTTTAAGTTTATTTATTCTGGAATAATATTCCAGTCTTTTAATTTTTCATAATTATGTTAAAAAGTAACAGTTTTAAAATTAAAAAAATTGGCATTCTGACAGCTTTTTTGGGCTATTTTGGCATTCACTAAGCTTTTTTAGGATACTTTGAAGTTTAGCTGATATTTCAGCTACATGCTAGCTGTTTTGCCTAATTTAAGCTTTCTTGTTTTGATTTTTAGGCTGTATTGGACTTAGTCTAATATATTACGCTGCTGTTGTTTTGGCTAATTTAGGCTTTTTTCAGTTTTTAGGCTATTTTGAAATGTTTTTTTTTTTTTTCAGCGACATGCTAGCTGTTTTGGCTAACCTACGTTTTTTTTTTTTTTTTTTTTTAGGCTAATTTGCATTTTTTGATTTGCTGATCAGTTTTAGCTGCTTTTCAGCGTTTTCAGCACTGCCATCTTTGGCTGCCAAATTCAGTTTACAGCATTCACACTAGCTTTATTTCAGGAAATGCTATATAACTAGTTCATAATTATGTCAAAAAGTTAAGGTTTTTAAAATTGAAAACATTTTGTTTTAGAGTTTTCAATAAATTTTCATCCTGTTCGGCCTGCAACCTAAGATGTGTTCTGGATTTTGGCCCCTTGAGCAATTGACTTGGACACCCCTGATTTAGGGTGTATTCAGACTGGACACATTTGGTTCGCTCTGACTCATTTGGACTCTGGTCCGTGACCAGGAACCGCTCTTGGACCCATCTATTTAGGTGGTCTTGGCTCTTTTCTTTTTTCTTTTAGTTTCAGTCTGAATAGGCTCCATGCTCAGAGCGGAACAACTGGACCAAGCAACCACTGTAGCTGGGCATTATGGGATGCAAGCAGAGTTGAAAGGAAGCTAGCATGACGGGTGGACAAACGTGAAGGAACAATAGAACAAAGCAGCTCATTGAAATTTAGATGGAAACGACTTATAACACGGAACACATTGCTTCTCACACTTTTTTTAACCGACAATCTATATGTCTTATCCCAGGCATGTTTCCATTAAAAGCGGGGTCATTTGGACTTTTCTAGCCTGAGTCATCTACAAAAATGTTTAAATGACTAAGTTTTTATGCAGATTTTTCTGGGTTCACCCACTTTACTTTTATTTTTATACTTCTCTTTTTTGTTTCCTATGAGTCTGTACTTATAACTTGCTTTTAGCTTGCTCAACATCCATCATCATCTCTGCTCTTCGGTTCATATCAGCTCCATCTGTGATCTTTTTGCCAGATTTTCTTTCTCGGATTTCTGTCCCAGACTGCAAAAAAATGTGTTTAAAAAAAAAGCAAAAAAAAAAACGTACCAACGATTAACATTTAATCCAAACTCTTAAAGCCCAAATCTTTAATTAATGCACATCATGTTTCGTCACTCTTTTTTCCCTTTATATCTCAATTTCTATTCCGTGTTTAATTAGTTATGCTTATCAAATGTCTACATTCATCGCAGTTAATTTTACATCTCACACTTAAGAAAACCTCTCAGCTCTCATTTAAGTGTCAGTATACATCAAAAAGCCCATTAAAGTGCCTGGAGAATGTAAATACTTTTAATTAGCTAAGCGGACTTCAAAGTATTTATCTTATGAATATGTAGGGTTGTATTGTGTTTTTTTTTCACTTGCTTTGACAGCCATCTGTCTGCATGTCTTTGATGTACGCCCCACGTCTGCTCTGCTGCACACTTTCCCGCTCCAGTCCTCAGCCACATTCAACTTTAATACATGGAATCAATTTTAGATCAACGTTGCCCCACAGAACCGCTTTAAAGATGGTCTTTCTTGTGCGGTCAGGATTTTTCTCGCAGAATTGGACATTTCTGAAAGTTGACGTTGGTCATAATTTGGCATAACTTTTTCTAGTAGATATCTAAAATACTTTGTTTTTTTATCCTTTAAACCAGGGGTGTCAAACTCGATCGCATAAGGGGATACAATCCAAAACACACCTTAGGTTGCGAGCCAAACAGGATAAACATTTATTGAACACTCCAAAACTACATTTTTAAAACCTTAACTTTTTAACATAATTATGTGGATATATAGCATTACCTGTGATGCTCGAGTGAATGCTGTAAGATTAATTTGGCCGCTGAAGATGCAAGTGCTGATAGCTGAAGACACTAAAATATCTAAATGCCAAATTAGCCTAAAAAATAACCAAAAAAACGTTGGTTACCCAAAACAGCTTGCATGTTGCTGAAAAAATAGCTACATTTCAAAATATCCTAAAAAACTGAAAAAACACTAGCCAAAACAGCTAGTATGTAGCTGAAATATTAGCTAAACTCCAAAATGGCCTAAACATTTTTTTAGTGAATGCCAAAATAGTCTGAAAAACTGGCAGAATGCCAAATTTTCCCAAAACTCTAGAACTGGAACTTTTTAACATAATTATGAATAATAAAAAGGATAGTATTGTATTATTCCAGAATAAATCAACTTAAACCTTAAATAACTTTTAATATTTTATGCTTTATTATAATATTTTTTGTCAAAATTGTGCAAGTTAGAAATAAGCGCAAAATAACATTGTGCCGTTAATAACAATAAAATAAAATCATCTGGGGGGCTGGATAGAGTTACCCGGAGGGCCGGATCCGGCCCCCGGGCCTTGACTTTAAATTGACCCGTTCCTCATTCTCTTCGGAATGAAATCTGGCCATTTTGTTCTGACTTATCCGTACTTTGCTCTGAAACCCTTTGCCCATCTGCCATGCTTTCCGGTGGTGCGGGCCTCAGGAAGTGGGTGTGTTGAATTGGTTTAGGCCAGGGAGAGGTAGGGAGAGGAGGGGAAGGGGAGGATACTGATTAAAATAATAAACAGCTGTGTGATAGACTGGGGCTAGTGGCCAGCCACAAGAGCAACAGTGGAGGAGAAAGGACTATGGATATGCGGCGTGGAAGCTTGACCTTTTCGGAGGGGGGGAAAAGCTGAAGAAGAGAGGAAACTCAACTTTGAAGAAACTTTTTTTTGTCCTGAAGGGCTGAAGAGACAAATCAGCTGCTTCTACTTTTTTCAAGACAATCGGGAGGCCGTCAAGTCACACTCTCCGCACAGGATCTTAACGCCGAGCCTGGAGGCAGCTCTCTGAGAACATGTGGCTCCAACAAAAAGACATTCTTTGACTAAGTGGGCCAGTCGTGGCGGTGATTAGGGAGGGTGTGACGGAGCGGGGCCAGACCTGACAGGCTTTTGAGGCAGATATAGAGATGGCTCTTCTAGCCTACCAGAACCGTACTCGGGGAAAGAGGAGGGCGACGCATGCGCCTCCTTGTTCTGTTTTCCTGAAGGGTATGGAGTTTTATCTAAGTAAGTGAGAAGAAGTTTGGACTGCTGGATATCTTATAAACATCTCCTTTCATGCCTGGAGGAGAAGAAGAGGAAGAAAATCCCACCAGGGCTGAGGGAGAGGGGCAAACCTGTCCTTGAATACTGAGGTTTCCATCAGCTTTCTCTTCCCTCAAGACACAAAGCTGTAATCTCAACTCTGCAGACCTCCACCCTGGTTTTTTTTGTATTCCTATCCCAATCTCAATGCCCCATTCCTGGCTAAAGGAACTCAGCTGTCACCCTTCAGCGGTATCTTTGTCGATCCTCCAGTGGCACCCATCATCATTAAGTCCCAGCATGGCTGCGGGGTAGCTGTCTTCCCCTCACAGGAGGATGCTACAACCATGGGGTGGGATTGGGCGAGCACACACAACAGACTACGTGTACGCATACCGCAGAGGGATGTGTGGAGTTAGTACATCGCCTGATAAACGGTTTCAGTCTGGATTTTTATTTTGTGCCAAGTATTTTTTCGTCCGGATTCCAAGTCTCCCAAACTCCAGTTTCCCTTGCGTTTTGAACCCTGAACTCGAAACGTTACACTTGGACACTTGGAGGACTTGTTTGGGTTGTCTAAAACACCCCTCGAACTGTGCAGCACTGTAAAAGATGTAGATGCCGGGGCGAAGGGGAGGAGCCACAGCCAACGCTCCACAATGATTGGCTTGAACTTCAGTTTGCACGAGTTACTCAAAAAGTTTGAACAGGTATTTGTCTCTTTCATTTCCCATTAATCCGAGAATACTTTTGCTATAAAAAGTTACACCATCACTTTTTCCGTGTAATTTTTACCTGGTATAATAAACCCAGTAAAAAGTATTTATCATAAAAAATAGAACAAAATATGACAGCATATATTTAATTTTCAAATGTGGCTTATTGTAACAAAATGGAAAATAAAAACATTGAAAGATCCTAAAAACCTGCTCAAAATGTACTGAAAAACTACCTATTTAGCATTACCCGCGATAATGCTAGTGGGAATGCTGTAGATGCTAAATTAATAGCTAAAAACGCTGATAGCTTGCTAAAATATTTGCTAAATGCCAAATTAGCCTAAAAGACTGGGAATATTTCTAAATCAGCCAAAACAGTTGGCATGAGGCTGAAATATTAGCTAAACTCAAAATTATCCTAAAAAGTGAAAAAAAAGTAAAGCCTAAATTAGCCTAACAGCTAGCATGTTTCTGAAATATTAGATATTCGTAAAAATAGCCTAAAAAAACTGCCCCACTCTATTAACAGCTTCCAACTGACACTAAATTTGAACTAGATTTCAGTCATAACTGAAAATCGACTCCAATATGACATGTCGACTTTCAACTACGACATCTTAAAATTAAAATTAAAAATTTTAAAGTTAAGATTAAAAGTAAAATTAAAGGTTCAAGATTCTAAAGTCTGCTGAATAGTTTAAAAGTTGAGTGGTTTCTGTCGCTGAACGTCTAGATGAGTTCTAATGTTTCTTAGAGCTGAAAGTTTTAGCTGAAAAAGGGGCTTTTGAAGATTCCGTAAGCCATTTCCAATGGAGTTAAAAAAGTGGTAGTCTGTTGAATAGCTTAAAAAGTTGAAGAGTTATGAAGTTGAAACTTGTCAGCAGGAATCTCCTAAAATAGTTGAATATTTTGATAGTTGAATGAGCTGAATATGTGAAGGAGCTGAAGTGCTATGGATGGGCAAAAATGTACGGAAGAAAAATGGAACAATGGAATTAGAGAAAAAAAAAAATCCTAAATAAATAATGATACTGGAGAGTTGGCCTTTGGCTACCCATTCCTGGGACATGTGAGTCTTTATCCTGGGATCTATAACACTCGGAAAATTGCTTCATATTGAAAATCATGTAAATACTTTTCCTCATGTGAAAATCACCCGGCGATAGGTTAAAAGCAGCTGAAGAAAAAAAAGAAATAGCAGAATTAAAGAACCGGCAAAACCTCACCTTGTGTTTGCTGTTGTAATTAGTTTTATGAGTACTCATTATTAAACTTGTTTATATAAAATAATGATTTCTTGCCTGCTAGGCTGCTTAAAGTGGGTTAGTACCCAGAAGGAATGTCACGCAGAGCCCAGAATTCGACATAATTTGTTAAAGCAGACTTTCACATGGTTTAGCACAGTGAGGCTCATTGTTTATAATATAAATTGTCATTTTGGGCTTTGTCTGCTTTCTATTTAGCTTCCAGGGAAACGTATTATTAAATGATCTGCGGCTAAATTGTTCAACTTGCTTGCGTCTGGTTTCCACTTCTTCATGTTGGTTATTTCGCCTGATTTAAACTAAAAGCTTTCACGTTTATGAATGGGAGTCATTTGATTTCCTCTGCCCGGTGGGTCAAACAGAGGCCAGTAGTTACAAACCTGATGATTTTATTTTTCTTATGTTTGCATGCTGGAGTGAAAGAGGCAGATCATTCACTAACCTGAGGTCCATCAGGAAACGCATCAGCATACGTAAACCTGCCACCGTTCAGTGGAGGCTTTGAAACTTTTCAAAAATGAATGTGCGCCACACAGGTCATACTTTCTCTCCGATGCATGAATGTGTCAGTGTTTTTTTCTTTCTGTATGGTCTACTTTGTGTGGAAGTTGAATAGGGAAGGGAAGCACTTGGGTAATGAGTTGAAAATCAGCCATCTGGCTTAATGGCTCAAAGTGTTTTTGTCTTTTTGCTCTTGGTTAGTCGGTCTTTTTGTTCTTTCTTGTACTTTCTGACTTTCTTTCTCCTTTTACCTTTTGTGATCTCATGGCTTGCAGATTCCAGCAGACAGTCGAGCTGCAGCTTTTGTAATAATTGGCTGTTGGCACTCTTTGCAGCCCGTCTCCACAGATGCCAATACTATTTGTTTTAGTGGTGAAGGGCTTAATTTCTTTGCCAAGAATCCTTAAACTATTGTTGTTTTGTGTCGTCAGTGTGTTGGCTGATGGGATTGTAGAGTAAAAAGGTTTAAATGACGACTACAATGCACACTCTAAAAATTCTTGCATGATTTTTTCTGCTCATCTCACATCCTTTCAGATGTCCTTGACTCTCATTTTGACAGGAATGTCAACCAGATCTGTTGCTCGTGCATTCACTGTTCATTTCTCTCTTCAATTGACAATCTGATAAACTCTATGTGAATAAGATGTGTTGCGCTGCATGAGGCAAACGGTGGTCACACCAGATACTGACTGGTTCTGGGTCCCCAGACCCTCAATAAGGCAAAAACAACCTGCACATTTCAGGGTGGCCTTTCATTTTTGGCAATCTGAGGCACACCTGTGCACTAATCATGATGTCAGATCAGCATCTTGATGTGGCACACCTGTGAGGTGGGATGGATCACCTCAGCAAAGCAGAAGTGCTCACTATCACACATTTAGACAGATTAGTGAACAATGGTTGAGAGAAACGGTAATATTGTGTGTCTGGAATAAAGTTTAGACCTTTAAGTCTATCTCATGAAAAATGGGAGCAAAAACAAAAGTGTTGCATTTATATTTTTGTTGAAACAAAGATGATGGCTATAAATTGATTTATATTTTGACTATAAGGGCAAAAATGTCTAAATATAAGTTTGATCAACTAGTGGAAACTAGAAATGTTGTTACACTTTGGAGGAAAACATATTTCCTTGTATCTCCATGTATGATTGTACATCGTCCAGAGTACATATACATTTTCAGCAAATATTTTCCTTTTAGAAAGACACTTAAATTAGCTTTTCTGTTTAGTTGGAAGTGCATTTACACTTAAATTGTATTATCTATATTGATTGTAATAGATTCGGATTTTATGTAAGATTATTTGTCTATTATTTGTCTTTTTTTAAGCAAGATTCTATGTTCAAAGAGTCATATGAATCAGGTATTTAATATCCAAATATATTTAAATGTGTTTATTCAGTCCCAGTTTCCACGCTTTTGCAGCCTATAAACAAATATCAGCTGTTAAGCCACTTTGACACCATTTTAATAGTCATATAAGTCACGCCTCGATGCATTTATGCATGTGTATACAGTGCTGACGACGGCTAAACTCGGGAGCGAGGTTTGAAACGTACAGATGTTTTGGCTCATTTGCGATCTGCCTCTGTGCTGCATGGAAGCGTTGTTGTCACGACGCGCCTGTGACGCCGGCGTCTTTATCTTCAGTTGATTTAGGCTGAGCCGAGGAGAGTCCCAGTTGAACGGGAGAGAGAAGGGAAACGGAGCGGTTTTACACGTCTAAAAATAAAACGTTTGACAGGATCCTCTGCTTGCGTCAACCCCCCCTGCCTCTCTTGTGGTTCAGTCCTTTCAAACAAACTCTCATGTACACTCTCTGAGATGTTGTTGTGTGGTGGACGTGTTTGTTGCACCCGAACACTGGAATCCTGCTTTGTCACAGACACTAACGTGACCTTTCAGAAAAGCATTGTTGCTCGTATCTCACATTGACTGTACTCGAGAACTGGACGTCACCCATAGAAAATGACTAACCTCTGGCTCTAGTAAAACTAAGTCAATTCAGTCACCATGTTTTTGCGATACTGATGCTGCCATGTTGGAACCAGAAAGTTGGGATTGGTCATAAATTTTTATGGCAACCCCTCTTGCCAATCAGGAGTGGGTTTGTTGGAAGGCCACACCCCCACTACTTAGAAGTGGGATCAGGAAAATCAATGTCTAAATTCTTGAATACAATCAATTAATTGATTCAAGTCGATTTAAGCTTAACAGATCAATAATCGATTCTTAAAAACATAAATCGATATAGCACATAAAGCTAAAGTTCACTAGCCTGATGCTAACGTTTAATGGGTTTTCCCATAGGACGGCTAATGCTAACTTGACCTAACTTTCATGCTTGCATGAAAATGCGTCTCATTCCATTAGAGCACATATGTTAAAGTCAAGAGCCGGATTTGGCCTGCCGGATAATTATATTCAGCCCTCCAGATCATTTTAATGTTTTGGTGTTTATGCCTTGATGTCATCTTACACTTATTTTTAACTTGTACAATTTTGACTAAATGTATTTTTATGGAGAGTAAAATATTGAAAGTTATTTGATGTTTTAAGTTGATTTATTCTGGAATAATATTCATTTTATTTTTCATAATTATGTTAAAAAGTTACAGCTTTAAAGTTTTAAAAATTGACATTCTGCTAGCTTTTTGGACTATTTTGGCATTTGCAAAGATTTTTTTAGGCTGTTTTGGCGTTTAGCTAATATTTCAGCTACATGCTAGCTGTTTTGGCTAACCTAAGTTTTTTTTTTTTAGTTTTCAGCTTTAGTGTTTTTAGTTATCAGCTTCATCATTTTTAGCTATCATTTTCAGCTATCAGCACTAACATCTTCAGTGGCCGAATTTAGCTTACAGCATTCATACTAGCATCATCGCAGGTAATTCAATATATCTAGTTCATAATTATGTTAAAAAGTTAGTTTTAAAAATGTAGTTTTAGAGTGTTCAATAAGTGTTTATCCTGTTTGTCCCGCAACCTAAGGTGTGTTTTGGATTTTGGCCCCCTGTGTGTTTGAGTTTGACACCCCCGGCATTAAAGTAACTGTCATACATCAGATAGCTTCAGTACCCACTGGATTTTCTCAGAGACCTCTGGGAAATTTCTAGGGCGCTCCTGCAGCCGTACAAAGTCATAAATGCAGTATATACTGTACTAAGTAGTGAGGCTTCTATCAACCAAACATTTTTAGCGTTCAATGTAAGACTGCATACTTTTATTGATCTGATTGGCCAGTTTATAACTTTCTCTGCAGTAAAAATATAAATTTAATTACCAAGAACATGAAGAAAGGTATTGTTTTCATATAAATCCTGAGTAATTACTGTTTATGTCTCACTAGAAGTCTTGGAGCGGGTACTTCCTGTTTGAAACAAAAAAGGGGAGGGGTCAATCACTCCAGTTCTCATAAACAGTTGGCATAAACTTGTCAGATTGTGGCCTTCATGAAACGTCAACAGAGTCATTTTTACAATAGAAATTAAAATCTTTTGGATGTCCCTAAGAAAAAATACATCTTTAGTGGGTTTGACTCTGACTTTGTTGAATCCACAGCATCAGCATGAAACCCTCCAACTCCAAAGTTTCACCTTGTTCACTCACTTTATAAGCTTGTCACTGATTTGTGCTCCAAAGGTTAGACATAGCTCCTCTGTAGACGGTTATCAAGGATGCACACGTAATAAAGATGTTTAAATGGTACTAGCCTTATCTTGAAAAACTAAAGAAATGATCATAAAAATGCCACTGTGACCTAAAGTATCCTCCACCTGAAGGGTCCCAGAAAATTTATGGAAACGCTCACCATGAACTTTGTTTAATCTATGCGTGAAAATGTGTTATTTCTTTGACAGTTTTGGGTGACTTATTCACCGACTCTGTTGTCCTCTGTGATGCACTTATTCAAAGAAATCCACTTTTGTCTTTCTGCAGGACATCCAGGCGGAGATTGACTCTCACAATGACATTTTCAAGAGTGTGGAGGGGAACAAGTCGAAGATGGTCAAAGCGCTGGGGAGTTCGGAGGAAGCCGTGTTCCTCCAACACAGGCTGGATGACATGAACCAGCGCTGGAGCGACCTGAAGGCCAAATCGGCCAACATCCGGTTAGTGATTTTCTGATGTCACTTTTTTTTCCTGCTTCAGCTTTTACTTTCCAATATAAATTAGATTTTGGGAGGAGGTGGAAATGTAGCTTTTCAGTAAGTTTAGTTTTTCTCCACAGATTTGGTGGCGATTCAAATCATTTCTACTTAAATAGCATTAAATTAAGACAGCGAGTGGCAAGCAAAGTGATTTAATTTCTCCAAATCAATACATATTGTTTATGCTTTGTATATTTAATAGCTTTTACATACATTTAATGCTTTTAGTTGATTCATCTGATGAAATAAACACGTGCCTTGATATTACTTTTGAAGGACATGTTTAGTCTAGTAATTTTCTACAGTGCAGCAGAAGGATCTGCGTGACAGAGCCAGGAGGAAAGACAGGTTAGCATCATTGATTGGACACCACATCCAGATGGACGTACATAAACGCAACCAGTTAGAGCACAAGCCACCCATCCATGATCACATGAAGCCATAAAACGATTAGCACGCTCCTTCCCTCCTGACATGCGGCTGGCTGTGGAACCAGTTGTTTACTTCTCTTACTATTTGTTTGTTTGCTGAAGTAATCTAGCGAGCTCCGTCCAACTTTGAATAACAACTATTTCTTAACTTTAATAAATGTAATATTTATTAAGTTTTTAGAAGAGAGCTACTTCAACAACTTGGGGGCTTGTCCGGGATGACAACACAAGAAACGAATAGAAAAACCATTTTTATGATGTCTTTTTTAGAGTAATTTTCCGGCAGACGGTGCTAAATTAGTCTAAGCTGTCACAGGAATTCAAATTTTCCGTGGAGTTTGAATGTGGTTCAAGGCTTTTATCAACAAATTAATACCTGAGATGAGCCGTCTATAGCTGCTCCGAAATGACTCTGAAGCTTCCTCTTTCAGCTCATATTAATGAATGTGCAGGATCCAATTTGAGAAGTGCTGCACCAGTGCACAGGGTCATTACACACGCTGCCCATTGTGTTTACCTTGATTACATTACATGCCCACACCAACAGGCTGCTGGAGAGTGACTGCGGACACATCCACACCTGCATTCACTGCAGGATGAACTCTGTGAAACCGTGACTTACCTTACATCATTAATCTCCTGCTTCTCAGAATGAATTCAGTTTCTCCATATGCAGAATTCATTTTAGACAAATGACACAAGTCTGCTTTTGCTGTTTTGCATAGAATATGATGGAGTTTAGTTGGAATCTAATCTAATCGAGTGAGGAGCTCATTAATTTTTAGTATTATTTTGTTTTTTTGCATTCAATTATGCTGAACTCCTCTAAAGAAGCTTCTTTTCTGTGGAGATTTATCACTTTTAATCTATTGTTGCTGTTAATTGCTTTATCTTTTTTAAATATTCATTGTCAGTGCAAAATGATGGCTTTCGAATAACTAGTTTCTGCAAAAAAACCTGTTTATTAGATAATTTAGTTTATTAAACTGAAGTAATTTATTTCAGAGGAAAATATTCCATTCTTAAACCAGTTTCAAAGTAGAAACTTTATGACGCACAATTAGAGTCGAAGCACAAATATAAAAAAATATTAAGTATCTCACAGAAGTGAATACACCCCTCACTTTTGGTTCCAAGAGTTTGGCTATCGATGCATCTATTATGATTTATTTTGAGAAAAAAAAATAACTTTGCAGTGCTATACAACAGGGGTGTCAAACTCAATCACACAGGGGACCAAAACCAAAGCACACCCTAGGTCGTGTGTCGAACAGGATAAACATTTATTGAACACTCATTCATTCATCTTCTTGGCCGCTTTATCCCTTTCCGGGTTGCAGGGGTGCAGGAGCCTAATCCGGCTGCTGATGGCCGAAGGCAGGGATCACCCTGGACAGGTCGCCAGTGTGTCACAGGGGCAATCACACAACCATGCACTCTCACTTTTACACCAAGGGGCAATTTAGAGTCACCAGTTAACCTATGAAACATGTTTTTGGACGGTGGGAGGAGGCTAGAGTCTGTGGTGAAAACCCACGCAGGCACAGGGAGAACATGCAAACTCCACATGGAAAGGTCCCCAGTTGGTGTTTCTGTTTCAGATCAGCCGGAATTTGAACCGGGGCCTTCTAGCTGTGAGGCAAGAGCGATAACCAATCCGCCCCTGTACAGCCATATCAAAAGTTTAAGTGTTTTTTTAATTTAACTCTCTAAAACTAAAATTTCAAAACTTTAAAACTGTAACTTTTTAAGTAGATAAATAACATTAACCTGCAATAATGCTGGTGTGAATGCTGTAAGATGAATTTGGCTGCTAAAGATGCTAGTGCTAAAATTGCTAAGATTTGCTCAAATTTGATAGCAGAAAACACTAAAGCTGATATCCAGCTAAAATATTAGCTAAATGCCAAATTAGCCTAAAAATGACAAAAAAAAAAAAAAAGCTAAAACAGCTAGAGTGTAGCAGAAAAAATAGCTAAACTTCAAAGTAGCCTAAAAAACTGAAACAAGCTAAAATTAGCCAAAACAAGCTAGCATGTTGGTGAAATTTTAGCTAAAGTCCAAATTAACCTAAAAAGAAACGTAAAAAAAAAGGGTAGGTTAGCCAAAACAGCTAGCATGTAGCTGAAAAATAGCTCAACTCCAAAATAGCCTAAAAGATCTTAGTGAATGCCAAAATAGTCCAAAAAGCTAGCAGGATGCCACTTTTTAAAACTTTAAAACCGTAACTTTTTAACATGATTATGAAAGAAAAGGCAGGAATATTATTCCAGAATTCATCAACTTAAACCTTAAATGATTTTCAATATTTTATGCTCCATAAAAATATATTTTGTCAGAAATATTCAAGTTAGAAATAATCACAAGATAACATCGGGCCATAAATAACAATAAAATAAACTGATCTGGAGGGCTGGATATTGGACACTGACTACTTTTCATCGTATCAAAAATGAATTTTAGTTTTGTGGTTCCATGAAAAAGCTATAAATAAATACGAGTAGAAATGTATGGGCTGTATTCACTTTCATGAGATATTGTATGTAACAAAAAGACAATTCACAGGAAATTTTGTGTACAAACAAAGCTTTTTTTTTTGTTCTTTGACAAACTCTTAGATATTCATGAAATAAATGTTTCTATTATCTAAAGAGTCAACTTACATTTTTTTGTAAAACAAATTAAAAACAAAAGATTGTTTCATATGTTATTTTTTTCTAAGAACATGACAGCAAATAATAGGCAAAATAAAATTGTTGCATGTCTGCAGGTTTGTGCTCCCCTCTTTTGTAGATTTGCTTCATTAACTTTTGAAACTGGACAGTGTTTTTTTTTTTATTTTTAAATTTATAACTTTTCAAAATAACAGTATTATCTAAACAAGTGTTGAATTAACTTAAGTCATGCTCTCTAACCTGTAAAAAAGACGAAAATCAAAGTATTTAAAGTAGAAACTCACTTTAAAATAATAACACATAGAGTAGCAGGCAGATGATATATTTTATAAAACTGTGCCATGATTGTTAATCAATAAAGTGAAAGTTAAAAACAAATTTTAGACCGTTTAGAAAAGTCAAATCTCTGACAGAAATTCAGACGGATGCAGTCGGCTGTAACCAACGCAACATTTAGTTCAGCTCATTGGGAACATTATTACATGATGTACGGTTCAGCTCTTAATAGCACGGTTAAACAGCTGATTCCCCAGTCATTATCACTGCTGATGATTTCAAATTAGGTGTTCTGATTTCAAAATAAAAGAAGCAATGATGAGTGAGAAGACAGAAATGTTTATATCATTTTTGCTGTTTGGTCTATTTTTTTTTTTTTTTCTGAAAAATTTTTTTTTTTCTGAAAATCAACCATTTGCTGGGGGAAAAAAAAGCCCAATATGTATGAAAGAAGTTGATTTTTTTTTTTTTTTAGCATGTAAACATAAAAGCATAAAAGTTAATTTCTTAAGGTCTTCTATTACTCAAATCTATGTGATTCTTTTGAGAGACAGAAGTGTTTTTTTTTTTTTTTTTAACTTGGTAGGTTCTACTCCTCACTGACATCAGTTCAAATGGTCAGCGAATCAGAGCTGCTAGGTGTGGCCACACTTCCCACTGTGTCCTGGTCCTTTTAGGAGATCATCATAATAAAGCCATTAGCTGTCTAATGATGGAGCAGCAGGGGGCGTGGTCATTGGGTTAGACTTGACAGGTTAGCCCCAAGACAAAAAGATAGGTACAAAATAGAAACATATTAAGGTAAAAACAACCGAGCTGTCTTTAAATCTTCTTACCAAGAAACACTTTGTATTCTGCATAAGTTTTTGTCCTGTCATGACCTCTGCTTCAGATATAAAATGACCTTGTCACATTTTTTATTCCTCAAACTCCATTATATTGAAATCATGAACGGTATGAATGAACCGTTTTTGAAGAATCCTCTCCAGTTCTGGATATCTTGACAATAAAACAAAGAGTCTGTCCTCCAACACAGACAAAAAGCTGGTTTAAATTGATGGAAAACTGGTAATGAAATAGCCACGTGTAGATGATTGAAAGACGAAGTGAGCAGGAAAAAAGGGTTCAGATATGGACGCACCAGGGGAAATTAAAGTGCGGGAGGAGAGACCCTGCTCTGAAAACAGCATTATTGAGGTGAAATAGGTCCAGGTGAAACAATGTGGAGGTAATACAGTGAACCTGTTGATGGTGTGGGTTGATTATAGGGAGCCCATCATGACGTAATTGCAGTACATCTGTAATTAAAGCGAGCTCATTGAGTCGCAACACGAAGCCTCTGCACGCTGAGTTCACATGTACCCAAAGGCAATTGCTATTCAACACGGCGTTTCTGCATGACACCAGCCACGCATTTGGCAACTAACGCGTCCTTTTCTGCACATCAAAGTGACACGTGAAAGTAGGGTTTGTAAATATCTTTGATTTATAAAATTATGCAAGTTTTAGAGTTGCTTCAATCAGAAAAACAGTTCCTGTTGAGGGATAAATGTTTATCAGACAAACAGAACCATTACTCAATTGTGCAAAGACTAAAGCTGATTGGTGCGTGTCGGCAGGGCGCACCTGGAGGCGAGCGCCGAGCGCTGGTCGCATCTTTTGAGCCTTCTCGAGGAGCTGTGGAGGTGGATCTGCATGAAGGATGAGGAGCTGGCCAAGCAGATGCCCATTGGAGGAGATGTGCCCACCCTGCTGCAACAGCAGAACCACTGCACGGTAGGTGACATTCCTGCCACACTCGCAGTTTTTACCCTTGAGCTCTACGGTTTTTTGGACTAAAGGATGCACCTCTGATACAAGTTAAAGTCATTCATTTTAGGTTTTAAGGGTATCTCCCGTATCCTTTTGGTTCTAGATTTTTGTTAAGCACATATCTTTAGCCCACTCCAATCATCTTAAAAGCATTCCCTGTGGCCTTTTAATTATGATTATTAAATATTTATCCAAAATATCTCATTTTGTGGAACACATGGGTCAAAGTCAAGGCTAGGGGGCCGAATCCGGCCCTCCGGGTAATTCTATCCTGCCCTCCAGATCATTTTATTGTTATTAATGGACCGATGTTATCTTGCACGCATTTCAAACTTGAATAATTTTGACAAAATATATATTGAAAGTTATTTAAGGTTTAAGTTGATTTATTCTGGAATTATATTCCTGACTTTTTATTATTAATATTTATGTTTAAAAGTTACAGTTTTAAACTTTTTAAATTAGCATTCTGATAACTTTTTGGACTATTTTGGAATTTACTAAGATTTGTTTTGGCTAGTTTAGGATTTAGCTCATATTTCAGCTACATGCTAGCTATTTTGGCTAATTTAGGCTTTTTCAAAAAAAGTTTTTATAGGCTATTTTTACATTAGGCTAGTAATCACACGGTAGCTTTTTTGGTTAATTTAGGATTTTTAAATAATGTTTTTATGCAATATTAGGGCCTAAGTTTTTTTTTTTTTTTTTTTTTTTTAGTTTTTTAGGCTAATTTGGCATTCAGCTAATATTTTAGTGGCTATCAATTTCACCATCTTCAGTCATCAGCATCTTCAGCGGACACATTTTACTTAAAACATTCACGCTAGCATCGCTGGTAATGCTATATATCTAGTTCATAATTATGTTAAAAAGTTACAGTCTTAAAGTTTTAAAAATGTGTTTTTAGAGTGTTCAATAATAGATGTTTATCCTGTTCGGCCTGCGAGCTAAGGTGTGTTTTGGATTTTGGCCCCTTGTGCGATTGTCGACCCGTTGCTGAGACATCTCTGTTTACACATTCTCTAACTAGCTTACACCCCCTCACACCCCTCAACTTAACATTACATAACAATTTGAATAAATAAATACTGAAAAATGCAATTTCTGAATTATTTTTGCAATTGATTGGGGTGTGGTAAAAGTGTGAGAAGCAAAAAGGTGGACCTCAAGCCTTCACTAAAGACAGTGAGTGTGTGAGTCTGTTCACTTTGATTGTGAAGGGTTTTACCACGACGGCGGCCTCGCCCGAGAGAGGCGGCTCCCCTATTCGTCCCGACCACGGTCACTCTAAAAAAAAAAATTAAACATTGGATTTAGATTAAATTAAAAAAATATATTTTTCCTCATATTACAATTTTGAGTTGATAATTAACTTGACTAAAACTTGTAAATTGATAAAAAACTAATATATTTTTAAATGTAATAAATTACAGTACTTTTTTTAATGGATCCAGTGTTTCACTTTATACAGTGAAGAATGAGAAAAGTTGGAAAGATTCACAATTAGCTCAGATTATTGGAGAGAAAAAGCAAGATGTTGGATCATTAACAATTTTCTACCCACTTTTCATCCTTAGAATTTTCCATCACCATTGAAAATATCTTGATCTGATACGCAATCCTCGTGTTTTAGCGTTCTGAGCCACTTTCATATGATCTTCTGGTTTTTCTCACTGTAATTTATCTGAAAACTTTAAGATAAATTACACACCTTCAGTTGATGTCATGGTGTCTGCACTTCACAAGGCTTCTGTTCCGTTTCCCTTAACTCCTCTTAAGTAAAGAAATGTGCATTTATTCATAAATGGTTCATTGGGATTTTGAGGGAGATTAGTTAGGGCAGTATTGGTTCCAAAGATATGAAACTCAAATCAATGATATGACAAATATTTCCTGAAAAACAGGTTTTAATCATTTTTAAAGCACATATATTTTTTTGATGGGTGAACCAGATGGTCAGGATGACATTAAGCACACCTTTTAAGGTAAAAAAACATAAAAATAATGGAAATCCACTTTGCATAGATTAATAAAAATATGATAATAAGACATTTTTTGTGCACGTTGGGAGTTTAAAGAACAATAAAGATTCTACATTTCAGCTTAAAGAAACTAATTGTTATTAAATCGATATTCTCAGTGCATCCTTACTTTGAAGGCAAAGTAACGGGAAAGGCAGATAAGTGATCTCCTGTGGAGACGGCGTTTGCTCTTCCTGCAGCAGACGATCAATTTCTCGGCTGCTTTAGTGCCTGCTAAGAATAGTCTCCTAATGATATAATCAGAAATCATTTCCCGGAAGTAGAACGCATCCCGCAATAAAACCTTTCTTTCTCTGGTATGATTATATTTTAATGGAATCTGCCTCCGCCCCCTAAAAAAAACATTATTAAATCATTAAAACCCTTTTTTATTATGATTAAAGATCCACTTCAATTGTCTTTGTGGTCTTTCATTTATAATTATGCTGTTTTTAGCTTAAATCTTGAGGACGTAATTTCTGCAGAGTGGCAGTAGTTCAGAAGAAATTCACCTCGGAATCTGCATAACGCATTCTTAAACGTGCTTTTATCTCAGGGGTCGGCAAATTTTCACAGTAAAGGAGCCATTTGGACTCACTAGATCAGTTTTCTACTGATGAAAACCTAGAAGGAGTTGCATAGTCTTTATGAATGTGCTTTCATATAAATGATGTCTTTTTTTTGGAATGAACAAAAGCAAAAGTATAAAAAGAACCTAGAATCTTTCAAAATGGGATTTTTTATTTATTTTTTTTGACAGAAGGTCAAATAACTTATTTTCAAAATAAAAGATGTTCTGTGCTAAACAGGATCATCTCAGTGCAGCTCTGGCCAGCTAATAACCAGTGTTGTACAGAAAAAGATTAACTCATAAAAAAAATAAATCACCAAATATTTGCTTTCCAAATAAAAGATGTGCATTCTGGAGTTAGCATTGAACAAACAAGATGTCTTCAGGTTGACAGGGATGTAAAAACCTACATAGTTAATCATCTCTGTGCACTTCAGCCATTAATTTATAAATGTAATTGATTTAAACTAAATAAATGCTAATTAAGTAATCCCTACTTTAAGAAAATGCTGTTTTATTTTATTTTATTTTTTCCCCTCTTTGTCTTCAGTAGTCTTTACTGCTGGGTTTTGTTCTTTTAGTTTGGGGTTGGACCTTGGTAGTCTTAGTTTGCGGGCTTTGTTTATTTGTTTTCTTGAGGTAGTTTTGGTTAGGCAGCCATTAGCAGGGAGATGCTGACTCAGACGGTCGACATGTCTGGGTCAGCAGTCTCCATGAATTATTTTATGTTTGGCCATGGAGCCACCATGGAGCAGGTTGTGGACTCGTGGTCTAGCCTATAGCGTTCATACTGGACAAACAGGGAGGGGATTGTTTTTTTATGCCTCACCTACAGTTGGTGTGTAATATCAAAGCGGCACAAATGTTGCTCCAGCCCATCTCTTTCTCAGCTCTATTCCGATATACGGAAGACTTGGTGTCATATAATTCCGGCCGGGCATAAACTGCAATTATTAGTTTCTCCTCCGCGATCAATTTTCAAACAGTAGGCATTTCCGTGAATTAAATATGTCACCAAATCTGAGTCCCAGATTGGTCAAAGTTCAACCTGGTTTAGCTCGCGTTAGGGGCCACGCATTTTGGATGTTGGGCCTGAAAATGATTTTAAAAAGATAGGCAAGAGTTTTGAACAGTGAAACCCTAAATTTTCATTTACATAGACTTTTCATTGAACGTGGTCGCTTTAACATTTGTTGCAAAGACTGGTGTGAACGTAGCTTTAGACTTGTTAGCAACTGATTATCTAAAAAGAAAACCTCACCTTTGTTTTCTCAGTATTTTTTTTAAATTTGTTCGAGTCTTTCTATTTGTTGATTCATTGTTCCAGCTTCCAATCCCCAAAAGCACTAAAACAAAAACATTTCCGAGTGGAAATTTGGAGCAGGGCAGCTAAATGCCTGTCATTTCATTTAGTCTGCGTTGCAGTTCCCCCTCTCTTCCCTGTGCTGTACCTCTAATAGATTGGCCTTGAGGTCTCACTGACCCTGAGAGGGATGAGGGAGCTGAGCAGAACAAAGGGCTCCAGCTTTGAACAAGTCATGCTCTCTTACGCTCATTCACTTGTCAGCCTTCCTGCGCTCACAAAGACTCCACCATTCCGCTCTGTTCAAGAGGAGGACGTATGGAAAATCATAATAGACAGGGTATTGAGGTCAAGAACGAGAAACTGTCACTTCTCCTTCTTTTTCTTTAGTTTCTTCTTTTTTTATTTATTTATTTCGGGGGAATTTGGAGAAATTGAAGGCTAAGCCACTTAGTTCAGCAGAAGGCTGTGAGCGTTACTTAAGCATGAGAGGAAGGAAAATGTGTGAGCGCGATGAAAGGTGAACAGCAAGCAAATGTAATTAGGTTAAAATGATCATTTAGAGTGGAAGAATGGTTAATGGAAGGATGGGAGCAATGTGTTTTCACCTAACACATAACCAGACTTCTTAAATCTTGGAGAGACGGAGGCTCGGATGAGGGACTTCTTGCTTTCCTGCCCAACAATTTGCATGTTTTTCTCTGCCGAAATGACCATAATAGAATGTATTAATTGTGCTTTCAATTATCCAGCAAAAAGGTCTTTGATGAAACTCATCAGTCTTTTCTATTAAATAAATAGCGTATAGATCAAGCAAGTGCGAAGACGCTGTTAACCACTTATCTTTCAGCAACAGTTGGAGGCTCGGTTACATCGCCAGAAGAGTTCGCTCTTTTATGAACCCCAATAAACGAAAAGAAGGAGACGTTGGTCTGAGCTAAGTTTAGACTCACTGTTTTTCTTTGTGTGGCTCAGGAGGACGTGACTGCGCAGTTGGAAGTGAAAAGAGTGAAGTAATCTTAATCATTGTGCCCGCATGATTGATTGGGACCATTTGCTCTTGGATGGGCGAAGACTGGAATGCATTAACAGTCTCGAACGCCGCAGCTTTCATAGAATAGAAGGATATTTATCAAACTCTCGGTTGTCTCTGTTTGCACAAGTTATTTGTTTTTGTTTTTTTCAGCTTTTTATTGTGTAGAGAGCGTTTCATTTTTGGGCTATTTTGTAATTTGCAACATGTATATATTAAGTGGTTTGTGTTTGCTTAAGAGACGGACATGAAAGATGCTGCAGATTTGGGTCAGTTTCTTTGTCCCTGTCTTAAGAATTGTAGTGGACACCTTCAACGACCATTGCTTCATTGGCCATCAAACAGCTTTTATCTATTATTTCCTTGTGTTTGTTAAAAAGGAGCAAGTTTCTCAAAAGCATAACGCCTTAGTCACAACTACCCACGAAATTTGGAGAGGACTGTTCACATACGTGTGCGCTCCGTGCTGGTTTCTAATTTGTTAGGAAATTAGACAATTAGAGCAAAGTTTGTTTGGTCTTAAGTAGGGGTTTACCACCGTGATCACGTGATCCAAATTGGGCCCGATCATGTGGTCGATGACTAGATCGATATCGTATGTTGCCCCCCGATCAGTATCGGATATTTAATTTAGTCTTTTTATGATCAGCGCTTCATATTTCAATCTGCATGTCATGAACAGATCACAAAATGTTGTTGCCGTAAAACGCAGCAGAAAACGGAAGCAGCTCAAACAGGCAATAAAAGCAATTCAGCTAGCTAGATGTTTGCAGATTCAATAACTCTTAAAAAAAAAAGCTTTAAACTGACACGAGTGTCTCTAAAATTATACAAGTTAGAAATAAGTGCAAGATGACATCGGGCCATTAATAATAAAATCAAATTATCTGGAGGGCCAGATAGAGGTACCTGGAGGGCCGGATCCGGCCCCCGGGGCCTTGACTTTGACACATGTGAGGTATCAGGTTAAGGAACCGGTACCGGCTGCGTCCCGAGGTCCAGTCTGACAAAACAGCTAGACCCCGGATTTAATTCAAACAGCCAGCACTAGTTCGGGGTATCCAAAATGTCAAAAAGTGGGAGGGGTCCTTAACCGCGTGCCAAAATGTGAGGAGTTGAGAATACTTCGCGATACACGTACAACACACGTGTATCATCGTGGTTAAGGTGGCCACACAAGCCTCAAGATAAGACAAGATTAAGCCACGCCTCTCTACGCCTCTCTCCCTTGATCAAACCAAAAACCTGCAACCTCCCTGAACGGGTGCATATGGCTAAGGCTTAAGCAGAATGTACTTGATTCTCAGATGACAGACAGCTGATGACAGACAGCTTCCTTGCTGTCTTTCGTCCTCTTTCTTTTCTAAAGTTCATTGTTACTGTCAAATGTTCCAGTGTTTTGGGTTCATAGGGTTCCCTCCTGTTGTGTCATTGTTACTCTTACCATCATATCTCTTTCATATCCGGTTCTCCTGTTGTTGCAGTTACTAACAACATATCTCTTATGTCATGTTCCAGTGTTTTTAATCCTCGCCTTCTTTCTGTTTTCTCACTGTTCTAATTACTAACTTGTCTTTTCTGTTTAGTAACTCACGTTTTAGGGATTTTGTGTCAATTTATTTTCCTATTCTTTCTCTATTGCAGTCTCTAACGTACTTGCTTCTTCCTATTTCCCAGCATTGTTCCTGTTTGTCTTTCTCCTTCCTGTCTTCTCAGACTCTATCTCGTCATATTTGTTTCAGCTGGAGATGTCTTCCATATGGATTATTCATCTTCCCTGGTGCAGTTTGTTCACTAAGTACAGAGATTACACCCAAAAGCTTTTAATTTCTCTCACTTATACCGGTGCTACACAATTAAGACCATCTGGCCTTAATAGACTCATAACTGGATTACAATAATCTGGCTGAATTGCATAATAATAACCATAAATAAAAAAGCTCTTTTTATGGTTGTGAGTCAGATCTTTATAAATAAACGAAACAATTTTGATATTTCTGTGTGTATATTTCTTGGGCGTAGTTTGATTTGTGGCGGCTGAGATAGGAAAGCTTGGAGAGCGGGAAGAGGGATGTTTGGCTGGAAGTAGCCTTGCCGAGATGTTATCTCTCAGGCGCCACGTCACCGGGCCCGAAACGATAAGCTGCTGTGTTAAAGCCACACATCAGCCGTTTCTATACATGTGAACACAAACTGTGCCACACAGATAAACTCTGGGAACACACACAGTCAAGGTCATACAGGAATAGTTTTATGAGCAAAAAAATAAATATATTTAAACCAAAGTTTATTTTTGTCTGGGATTTTCTTGACATATTTCTTTATTATTTATCTTTGAGGTTTGTTGTGCAAAATCTGACTTTACGTTTTGGTAAAATAATCAATATATCTGCAAGGAAAACCAGCAACTGGATGACAGTTGGAGGGAATTACGAGTTTTATCGTGTGGTTTGATTCTCAAAGGTAATGAGATGCAACATACAGGAAGTCCAACGTTTCCGATAATAATTAATTAACTCCATTTAGGATTAATGGGATTGATCGAGCAAATCCCAGCCTACGGGATTTAAACATGCATTTTATTCTTTCAAAAGTTAACCTACAATTGTTTAATGCATCATTTTCAAGCAACAAAACCTACTTTTATTTATTGGAACAGTAACCTTTGAATTTCCGTGACATTTTACCAATCTCAGATGTTTCACTCGAGTATTTTTTCCAAAAACGGTCTCACGTTTTGGCTCTCCAACCTTCTTCTCTTGACTCTATTCACACCTCTTTTCTTCAATAGCCTCTCATTTACTTTCTGTCTCTCAAGTCTCCCTCTCTAAGCCTCTGCCCATTATGCTCCCGCCATGTGAATTTGGAGGAAATCATTGGAACGGGGCGAACCATTTATTAGAGAGGGTTATGTAATTTGTGTCTGGCAAGATGCTTCATTTCAGCACGACAACACATTTAGACGGTGACACTGTCATGTACTGGTGGAAGACCAGAAATCTCTATTTTCTGTGTCTTTTACATGATGATGCATACATAGATGTAGTGTCATCTACTTCCTGCTCGCCGTCTGACATTGAGATCAAACTTTCAGCATCACTTTTTGAAGCATTTGTCTGTTTTTAGTTTGAAGAGCTCAGCTCTTTGCCTTCAAAAACATTGTGTTTAATCAACTTTCTTGACAATGTCTTGAACTTCGTTGCATCTTCACAATGCAATCACACACTCCAATAGGCAGTACAGTCATATAAGGTCAGCTATACACTCGAGAGTAATTTTACTTTAGTATGCTGCTACTTTTTTAACCAAACGTTTGGAAATTGACAGCTTGACAAGAGTTTGAAGGTTTTTCTAAAGTTATTTTCTAAACTTTCCAAATCCAGATGTGTATTCTATGTGTGTATAACTTTATATTTGAACTGTGTACTGTTGGCGCGTTATGATGGATGCTGTTGTTCAGTCCATAAGCTGTGCACAAACATTTGCTGTTGTTCTTTAGTGGATTTTTGTAGAATATTTAAAGTTTAAGTAGAACTTTCTGGTTAATATAAAAGTTCATTTAGAGGTCATCTGCATAAAATCTGAGGAGAGTCGAGTATGCTTAAACCCTCAGGGAAATTTAGAAAGTATAGCTTTCTGAAGGGCTCTCCTCTTAGTTGCACAACATTTTTTTTTCTTATTTTGTTTTGCATGCAGATCCAAATATTAGTAACATGATCCGTTCTCCTGCAGGCACTGTGCTCCGAACTGAAGGAACGTGAGCAGCTGGTGATCAACGCTTTGGACCAGGCCCGGATGTTTCTAGCAGATCAACCCATTGAGGGACCCGGAGAACCCTGCAAGAACTTTCAGCCAAAGACAGGTTTGTTGAGATTTCAATGTCAATCATGTTTTATTATACAGTAGAAATTCTTCTGTCTTTCTAGTTTAGATGATAGAGTAACACTTATGTTATAAACTGGGGGTTTATGTAGAAGTGGCTACAAATTTAAAGTTAAAATGTTTTAATATATATATTTTTATAAACTTATTTGTGTATTAGTTAAATAAGTTGGTAAAAAAATGGAAATCCATTAAAAAATGTGTCTGAAAGTATTTACGAATTAGCTTTCAGAAACTGGGGAAGTGTTCTGCTGATGTGCCTTATGGACATTAATAAATAAACATATTTTGGAAGTAAGCAAGCACAAAAATATCCCAATTTGTACTTAATTTTTAGTGGATGTTCCTGCTTATAATCAGCTTGTGATTTAATTTTTTATGTTAGTAGATTTTCTGGGCAGAATCATTAAATTTGCTGTAAATTTTCTTTTTGTTCTGCTTTCAATTTAAAAGTTTTTTTATTATAATATTTTGATCATTTCACCCATAAGCAACCTAATAATTTAGGATCTGTCAATTAGAATTTCTTACATTCAGAAGTTTTTTTTTTTTTTTTTTTTTTTAACCTGGTCTACATTTGTTTGTATGCTTTAGAGCAGGGGTGTCAAACTCGATCACACAGGGGGCCAAAATCCAAAACACACTTTAGGTCGCGGGCCGAACAGGATGAACATTTATTGAACACTCTAAAACTAAATATTTAAAACTCTAAATCCATAACTTTTTAACATAAATATGCATGAAAAAAGGCAGGAATATTATTCCAGAATAAATCAACTCAAACCTTAAATAACTTTCAATGTTTTATCATCCATAAAAAATAGATTTTGACAAAATTATACAAGTTAGAAATAAGCGCAAGATAACATCATTAATAACGATAAAATAAAATGATCTGGAGGGCCGGATACAGTTACCCTGAGGCACGGATCCGGCCCCTGGCCCTTGACTTTGACACATGCTTTATAGTGTGTTTTTTTTTTTTTTTTAAGTAGTGTATTTTTAACCCAGGAGAAGCCATTTATGCTTGCTGTTAGTTGCTGCAACCTAAATTTAACAAATATAACTAAATTATCATCAAATTAACTTAAAACGCCATGAAAAAAAGGTTCTAAAGAGTTAAAATGTGTTTCTTTTTTCCTTATTTAAATATGCAACTGAGAACTAGATGATAATTTTCTGTCGTCCCTTTTTACCTTCACCTTTCATGCTGCTCATGTTAAAAATAAACTTCATAAAAGTAAAGCTGAAGCAAGACGCCAATCATTCTAAACTGATCCGCTCAGCTGGATATCACACGTTTGATTTTTTAAAAATATTTTTCCTTTTTGAAGATCAAACCCTCAGAAAGCCTTTTGCTATAATTCTCTCAGTAAGTGCTCATAAAACTTTACTGAACCGTGCTATTTATTAAACAAATGCATAAGGGGAGAGTCCAAGCTAAACATGCATTAAGTCAGACGTAGCAGGGAAGTCTCTGCTAAGTCAGCACATTTCTCTCCCAACTAAACCCCCACTGCGTAAATAATTAAAGCAGGAAAAAGGGGGCTGTGCATGGGAGGGACACGAGCTTGTTAAGAGTCATCTTTGATGCAAATATCAAAGCATCAAAATTGTGCGGAAAAAATATCTTTCTAAAAAAAAATTTCAAATTATTTTTAAATTTAGAATATTTTCTGAAAGATGTCCTTTAGTGTGTGCGGGCTGCAGCAACAGGTAAATGTGGTTTCACAGTGGCTGCACTGGAAATGAGGCCTTGGAACTCATCAAAGCTGCTCATCTTTCTCTGCTGCTTAAATGAGTATTTAGGCAGCAGAGAACGTTGTTCAGTCTTTAGCGATTACCTCATTCCCTCCATCCTTCAGCCTCTACTTACACTTTATTTTTTTATTTCTTCTTCCAGAATAACCTTTTACATTTCCCGTGCATTCTGACTTTCCGCATCTCTTCTCTGTGAAATCAAAATAAAAGCAGAAACCTGTAACTGAAAGGTGCCGCCAATTGATTTGTGGACAAGGATTTTGTGCCCCAAGTCTGCCGTTTAGCTGTCATTATCTTTTGGAGCTACAAAGGATTTGCAAAGGATTGATCTGACGATTTGAAACCATCTGCTGGGTAGCAGCCAAAACTCTCAACTGACCCTCAGTGAGCTCAATAACTCACAGTGGGGCGTCTTAGTATTATCTAATTTTCTGGATTAAGCTACAGCTTTGAATTCCGATCGGTGCAGACCCCACCCCAGAGGAAAAGGCCAGAGGTTTGGCCCGGGCGATCCGCAAGCAGACCGTGGAGGTGAAGGAGCGGTGGGCGCGCCTGAAGGGCCACGTGGGCGGCTGGCAGAGTCAGGTGGAGAAAGCTCTGGAGCGTCTCCAGGATCTGCAGAGCTCCATGGACCAGCTCGACCTGCGGCTGACGCGCGCGGAAGAGGCCAAAGCGACCTGGCAGCCTGTGGGCGACCTGCTCATCGACTCGCTGCAGGACCACATCGATAACACAATAGTGAGTCCAATGAGTGCGCTGGAGATGTCAATTAAAAGGGAATCTTTTAGTTTTTTATTTAAACATTTTCAGTCTTTTTCTGTTTATTCATAGTATTTATTATGTATCTTGTGATTTAAGAAAAATATTTTTAAAACTTTTATTTTAAAGTCCCACCCTGATCATTTTTTGAACTATTTTAAAAGTGTTCCCAATTGTCTTTTAATTATGATTTTACTGTTTTTAGGCAAAAATAACAAATTTTTTACACAGTTTTTGCAGAAATTGTTAAAAGAAAACAAACTGGCAGATGCAATGGTGGATAGACTCAATGGATGTCCAATGGAAGTTGGATTTTATTTTATTGTATTTATATAGTCCAATATCACAACACAATTTTCTCATTTAGCCATTTAGGACGGAAGTTCTAGTTTTTTTACTGCACGAACTTCTCAGCTTTCAATTTTAATAATGGAATTCTGTTTTGCTTTTTTCAAAATAATTTTTCCTTGTTTTGTTCGTGAGAACTAAAAAAAAAGAGAGGTTTTTGTGAAAAGTTTGATCCAGCTGGACTCCAGGTGTTCTGCTTGGCTAGAATCTGCGTGTCGGTCTACTCTGAACTGCTCGCTTCCGTTGACGGCGGTGGGCGTGACTTTCGTGTTTAACCGAGGAGTTTCTGCAATTTTTATACAATGCCGGTGTTCATTATTCTAGGAAATTCTGTTGGTCCCAAAATTAAACAATGATCGGTTTTGTCGTTGTTGGATTTCTAATTCGTTCTTTTGGTCGGAGTGGGTTTGTAATAAACTTTTCTAGAAAAATCTAGCTGCTGGTGCCCTACATTTTATTTTTGTTCATTTTGTAATAAGAAAAGTGACTTTAAAAGGCTTTACTGGAAAAATAATTTTATAAAAATGTGTTAATTTTAAAACTTAAAATTACAAATGTAAAGCTGAGTATAAAGACGGTCAAAATCTAAATTGTAACACTGTTTCCAGGCCTTCAGAGATGAGGTGGCCCCTCTGCGTCAGGATGTTCGGATAGTCAACGAACTCTCCGCAGAGCTCACGCCTCTGGACATCCAGCTGTCCTCCACCGCCTCCAGACAGCTGGACCAACTCAACATGAGATGGAAACTTCTGCAGGTAGTTTCACCTCCAAGCACTCTTTTCCTGTTTTCTTTACAGCAAACACCTTCCTTTTATCCTCTTTTCTTCATTCTCCTGGTTTTTTGTTGTTGTTTGCAGCCTTGGGATGTTTTTTTCTCCCCCGAATTCTCTGGAGATAGCATGTTGTCCCTCTACCTGTGTTGGTGTTGAACACAGCCCTGCCTTTAATGCGAGATTTTGTCCCAAAGCATCAGTGGGTACAGCTATCACAGCACATAAAGCCACTTTCTAGGCTCTCTGTGAACTTGATAGTCTCGGTTTGTGTTTCTCCGAATGGAGCGTGTCTCAGGCCTGCAGGGAAATGCGTTTCTCTACAAGTTATCTCAGAAAAGGAGACAAAAAGAGAACTTGTGAATTGTTGTTAGTGCAGGAGCCGGTTTGGGGCTAAAACCAGCAGTTTCAATTCTCCTAATTTCGATTGCTCCATCCCCAATCAAAGATTTGTGTAGTCAAATGAAAATGCATTTTTCTTCTGTGTTCCTGCAGTTCGTTTGCATTGATTTCTGCTGCACTATTGATACGTTACTGTAGATAAGGAAGTCAAACATGGAGGCTTTAGCAAATGTTTGTGCAGAAGGCTTATAGGTAGCTGCAGAGTTCTTTGATTGAGGACAAAACTTGCTCAAAAAAACAACAGCAAACATAATGAAAACCTTTAGAGGGATCCAAATCAGAGGAATAGATTGTTTTATTCTTTGATTTTCTCCCCTCTTTCATTTCCCCTGGCGCATAAACAGCTGTTTTATTGCTAAGCCAGGTTACACAGTGCCGTTTGATTTGGTTTTCATATGCAGACAGTTACCATCTGCCTCGCTGTGGGGCGGCGGGGCAGAGAATTCATCAGTGGCCAAAGAGAAACACAACCGCTGGCCTTTCCGTGCCAATTAACAGAATCCCTGTGTGGACAACTGTGATCCGGCTGCCATAATCACCAAAGCAGTCATTCATTCCTGCTAGAGTCCGACTTACTGTCTATATAGTCCTGCCAGTCAAAAAGAGGGACCAAAAGGCTCCAGTCACTCCTCCCGAGATGTTAATCCTTCTGAAGGAGTCCACTAATGATGGTCGAAAGTTTAGAAAAGTTTTTTTTATAGCTATTTAAACGACCGCAACAAATCCACTTCCTCCCAGGGATCATGTTTTTTTTCTTTCTTTTTAATAGCTTTACATATCTTTTATTTCCAAGCACTCCAATCGTTACCTCTTTGTTATTCAGCTTCAGTTCAATTCTCATTTTAATCTTTTGTTCAAATCACAAAGGCCTTAAGAGTCAAGAGGAGATCAAATTAGGAAGTAGGATGAAAAAATGCTCACAGCAGGTGAAGGCATGAAGCACATTTTTGTCAGAATTACAGATTTTTATCAAAAAAGAAAATTATAACCAAACTTCTTTTTTTGTTGTCGTTTTGAACATTATTTTGCTTATAAAATGTAAAAGCATTTAAGTAAAACGCTTTTATAATATTTTTTCAATGACATTCTTTCACTCTATAACAATATAAGAAATACCAGATTGGTTTTGCAAGTTCTGCTTTGTTCAGTTTAAATGACTAATTATATGAAAAATCTTAAGTGTCAAAATAAAAACACATTAGTTGAAGGAGATCGACACCATAGTCCAATCCCAATTCAGTCAATTTGGATCGAACAGATTAGTGAATGTGGCAAATTGCTATATTTTTATGCTTTCTTTACTGCTATTTACCCCTAAATTACCTGCTCAGCTGAAAATTGTGTTATTAAGATGTTCTTGTGGTATTTTTCTCCTCATGGAGGATATAAACTAAGCATTTCTTTATTCAAATCATTGTGAATCAGGAGCTGATGAAGTCATGCAGTTAGAAAAAGAGGATTTGTGACGTAGAAAACACACTGGATGGGCCACTTGTTGACAAATAGATCCCTGTACGTCTTAGTTTTCGTCATCCGAGCTGGCATCTGGATCACAACTGTACGATGAAGAAAGGAAAAACTCAACAAAAAAAAAGCAAAAAAAGAAACAACTAGATTTCAGGCACAGAAAGAAGAAACCTCATGAAGGAGGGATCATCTCACATCAATGAGAGAGAGAAAGATGAGCCAGAGGTGAGGTCCACTGCCAAGAACAGGAGCCCAGACGGAATTTGAGATATCTTCTGCTCTCCCGGAAGAAAAGAGGAACAACACATGAATCACACTGCACCAAACAGAGGCATGAAAACTAAATGAAAAATAGATGGTAAAGAATAGAGGGAAGAAAAAAATGTATAATGAACTACTGCCACTCTGCAGACGCATCGTCCTGGAAGACAACACAGGTTTTCAATTTTGGATAAAAACAGTATTATCTAAATTAAAGACTGGAAACACTTTTCAAATAGATCAGAAGATAATTCGAGTGGGTCTTTAAGGAAATGATGCTGATGCTGCTCCTGTTGCACCTTTTTGAGGCTTTGTGTGTGAAGTAATTTCTGGATACTCAGCTATTTTGTCAAAGAAATTCCTCAAATTTACTGATACTCTTGTTTGAGTGACAGAAAAGGACCAACAAATCTGAATGAATACATTTATTTACTTTTCAGTCGCATTTTTAACAAGCCCTTCATTTGAAATAAAAATATTCTGTCCATGTATTAGAGTTAAACGACATAAGAGGTGGTATTTTGTATCTTAATCCATAAAAGTTGGTGTTCTTGAGAAACCCGCTCATACATATCTGTGCAGAAATTGAAATCCTTTAAGCCGTGACTCGGTTCGGCCGTCTCTTCACGCTTCTCTCCTCTTGCGTGTGGTCATCTCACAGGTGGCAGTGGAGGACAGACTGAAGCTCCTGCAGGAGGCGCACAGAGACTTCGGCCCCTCCTCTCAGCATTTCCTCTCCAGTGAGTACAATTACCCGTCATGGTAAAAAGAAATGGTGTGTGCCTTGGATCGCCTCCACTTGCTAATACGGTTCCTCATCCTCAGCCGCACACATTCGGTGGAAGCGCACGCTTTGCTCTTTAATAATGCAGGGCCTAATTACATCTTAAGAGACTCTCTTCTTTTACTTGCTCTTCAGAGTGGTCATTTTTCAAGCAAAGTGTGATTCACACAGGAAAAAAAAAAATAAGATAAATTCAGAAACATTAAGCCGCCGGCCTCTTCCTCTCTGTGTCTTCATCACCTTATTTCCCACAATCCGCCTGGTTTACTTTGCCGGCTGTCAGGACGCAGACAAAATAGCGGATGTGCGATTCAAAGCAGGTGCTCAGCTGCCACGCCGCATCACCGACGGAGAGCTCGGCCGCTCCGCTACACAATATACTACTCTTCTTTCATCTTCCCAGCTCTATGACACTATCTCTTCCATCACACATTCGCCTTCATTACACTAGTAGCTTAATATTCCCTCTGGGATCAATAAAGTACTCTTGTCTTATCTTGCTCCATCCATCTCGTATATCCCACAATCTCACTTTAATCGCTTTCTCTTACTGTCTTCTCATCTCTATCTGAATTTGGAGTTATGTCATCAAGGGGAGTGGTCTGCTTTTTGTCTTTGGCTGTTGTATGGAGACATACTCTGTCAAATATTTTCTGCAGAAGGGAACAGTTTTTACTACATTTTATAATTTTTATTATTGTCATTTTTAAAACTGAACACTGTTTTGTTTCTATATGTAAGGCGACCTTCAGAAAGGCGCCAGATAAATAAAATGTAATATTATTATTATTATTATTATTATTATTATAACAAGATATGTGTAAAGAAGTGATTTTTGAAATGTTGAGTACATAGACATATTTATGAATGGCCAGGGTCAAATTCGCAAAAAAATTATAAATAATGATTGAGGTGATCAATTTGCATTAAAATGATCAAAGTAGTGTTTGAATTAACCCTTCTTTTGCCGTAAACTTCATAACAATGACCAAAACGTGAGTGTATACTATGTTAGCAGTGTATTTGTCTCTTTTTATCCATTAAGAGCACGGATCCCCAAACTACGGCCCGCGGGCCGGATCCGGCCCACCTCCACATTTAGCCCGACCTCTGAACAATATCAGAGATGCATGATTTTTTTCCCCCAATCTGGATTAAAAATTGTTTGCTAACACTGCTAGCAAAACAGTGTTTTGATAAGTGTTTTCTATTGGCAACACAGTGTTTTGCTATCAGAAAACACTGTTAGCTTCAATTGCAGACAGAACTGCTAACAGAAAACGCTTTTTCTGTTAGCCTACAAACTGATACGGAAAGCGGCCTCGTTTTCACGTGATAACAAGATAAAAATTTGTTATAACAAGAAAATAACATAACCGTGATAACGACATACTAACTACATAATAACTTGTAATCCCGAGAAAATGAGCTGGGTTTTCTCGAGAAAATCAAATTTGTTTTCTCGTGATAACGAGATAATCAATAACAAAAAAGAAAGTATCCCGCTCTCCCTTTACCGCATGGAGATTCCGAGACTTTTCCTGTTTTAAGTCTTTTTATTTTGTGGTTAACAAGAAAAACTGCAGAAGAATCCTCCACAAAATTTGTTTTTAGTCCGTTTTCTTTTATTATTTTATTATTGAGTCTACGCTCCTCAAACTCCTTCCGTCCGTCTCATGCACCAGCCCCTCCTCCTTTTACAAGCCTCCAAACAGGCTGATTGACAGATCAAAGGGCTGACTACAATCTGCGCACGATGTGTTCAATGAAATCCGGACATTAGAGGACCCACACAGACACTCGGCTCAATTCAGCCCGCCACTACATCTGTTGTCATTTTTATACAATATTCAGCAAGACAAAGCAGTTTTTCAGAAAAAATGTCAACAGTTTGTAATCCATCGATCTTATAAGCATCAGTTCTGGGGTCATTTTTAAAGTCCTGTTGATGGCACGTTTTCTCTGATAACCTGCTTGGTTTTGCTGTTGATGTCCAGAGTTCAGTGAACGCACCATGCAGAAACGCTCGGCAGACCTGAATTCTGTCAATCTGGCCATGTTTGTTTGGGGTTTTGGGGGAAATTAGGGGGGGAGGTTGGTGCATGAAACTGAATTAAGACCCTATATCCACAAACAGTTTGGTCACTTTATTTTTCTAATATTTTTTTCTAAAATTAGTTTGTTTTAGTTGGCTTTGAATAAGATGATTGATGACTGCAAGACAGGGATAAAAACGTATCAACAATTTAATATTGTTAAGTCAAATAGATTTAATCCTTCAATCATCTCTTCAAACATTTAAATCACTTGACCTTTGAAATTCACAATTAATTTAACGTTTCTTTTTTCAAATTGCCTTAAAGTTTTATTAAATTTTGGCAAATTTCACCTTTGACATTTCAAAAACTGTATTATTGAAAAAAATAATATTTCATTACAGTTCTCATAGAGGGATTCCCATGTAATCCTTTATTACTGTGTATTACTGTGTACTATGACCTCATCTCTGTAACAAAAAAAGTCTTCCCTTTAGTATTTTATTTTAAACTTTTAGAAAAAGTGAGACTTGAAAAAAGAAGTAGACCACAGTTGATGCAGTTTTGTTTAAAATAACTTAAAACTCTTTCTGTTTTTTTTTTTTTGCAGCATCTGTGCAGCTCCCCTGGCAACGTGCCGTCTCTCAGAATAAGGTTCCCTATTACATCAAGTAAGTAATGAGATGTAGCTTTAGCCTCCATCGTGTGTGTGAGAGAGCTGTGTGCGCACTGAGAGGGAATTACAGCCGAAGAATAAAATCAATTTCAGTCGTAATTCTACTATTTCAATGGTTTGAGATTATCCATATTTATTTTTCTACTGCTGCTAACCTGTTCCTCTTGAACATAGTCAAAATATGTAAAAACTGTTTTTTTTAATTTTATGTTGGTCAATATGTTGTTTAAAGAGCAAATATCTATATCATGGCATACATATTAAAAATGTTGGGCATGAGATCTTAATTTGGAATAGACTTTTTTTTTATATTGTTAACAACATTATCATCATAACCTTTACTTCACCAGGCAAAACATTAAGAACAATTTCTTATTTTCAATGTTGGCCTGAAGCGTAATGTTCCTACACTTACCTGAAAAATCTCATGTCCTAAAAAAGAATTCTCCAATTTTCAGATTATTTTTTTATAAAATCCCTCATGTGGAATGACACTGAGTTTTTTGGCCAGTGGTCATCTCCATTTTGCAAAGATATGATGACCAAACTGGTATTTCCTAAAATGTGAAAAAGACGAGACGTGCAAGTTTGATGATTTTTGGAACATGCTCTGTCATGTGAAGAAAAAAAAAACAGTTTTTCTTGAATATATTGAATATTTTTCGGAAAAAGGACAACTTTCAAACAGTTTTACATTAAAATAAATAGAAATATTTGCTTGCGTTTGAACCCCCTACAGGTTACACGATGAACTGCACTTGACTTAGTCTTATTTTTCGACCAAGCCTCAACATGGAAGTCAAAAGCGGATAATATTCCTGTATTAAACCCAATAATATGACCTGCATTATCTTTAGAGCTCCATTTCTAAACATTTACTAACAAATTAGATGTTTTTTTCACAGATGTTGGACAGGCATAAGTCCTATTCATCTGCATCCTTGGAATGGATTCTTTAGGTCTTGCTAATTTATGGTAGAATATTTGAATCATTTAAAATAAAGATATTTTAATTAAAAAATTCCGATGTGCTCGGAAAATCAATCATAAAGTTGAGACCCAACATTTGATTTTGTTTCGACGAGTGTAAAAAAAGATTAATTTTTATTACTTTACTGAAGATAACAAATAATTGGAAACATTTATATTTAATTTACAATGTTGATGTTTCTTTAAAGCGTTAGCTCTCTCAGGAACCATCTTTGATGACATTTCTTAGTTCTTTTTTTTTAAAAGAAATTGCAGATGTAATCACCAAAGCAGACAGGATTTAGAGCAGGAGCGCGGCCGCCTCCTGTCTGTCCCTGCAGCGATCTGCTCAAAGGATTGGAGATAAAAGCCTGATAGCCGGTGGCTTTTAGGGCAGGTTTATTCCCACATAGTGAATGACGGCCGGTGAACCTGACCCTATTCGCTCAAAACAACTCCAATTTTGCCCCCAAAATGATCATTTTTAAAGTCCTGTTGATGGCATGTTTCAAATCTCAATAGCGACAACATATAATTTGGTGATACAAACCTCCAGCTGAGGCGGTTTTCTTTTTAGTTTTTTGAACTTTCAGTTCGTTAGTGGAAGCTGATATTCTCGTCTTTAGCCCACAAATATAAGAAACAAAAAAAAGTCTGGTCACACTCCAGAAAACCCACTTCATTTAGTGTCTGAACTCCATCAGCAGGACTGATCAGAGGTCACTTTCAGCGCCGTTCTGGACTCCTGCATCACTATCTGACACATTCATTTCCCCCAAACTCCCTTTGTGCGTCTGCTCCCATCTCCTCCCATGCTCTGCGTCCTTTCTTCAGGCTGACAAATGTCCCCTGATTAAGACTGCGCCTCGTCCAGCCCCCTGTGGAGAGGAGTTCAGTTCAGATCTTGAAAGGGAACTTCATCTATGCCGTGTGAACGACGTGTCACATTCCGTCCCTTTTCACTCATTCTGGCATGTTTTCGCTGCAGCTGTGAACAATGTGCTCCTTTAGATCACATACTTTAAAAGTTTTAATAGGATTCGAAAACTGTCAGAGCTGAGAATCAAAGGCCGCACGGGGCTACAACAGAGGAGGAATCGGTTCATTCTAAAACAATAAAAAAAAGTTATGGAGATTGAAGCAAGACCAGCGACAAAAATATGAAACTTCAGGGAATAAATGCAGCATCAATAACTTGTCGCAGGATCGGTGAGATAAGCCTGACAGATTTGGAGAAAATGTTCTCAAATTTTATTTTTACTCTGATAGATTCCTAGAAGTTTATTTTTCTTGAATATCCATTTAATCATTTCTGCACAGAAGCTACAAATAACCTGCCTTACTTTTTTTCCTTCGTCTTATCATAATAACGTCATCTAATATCATCAAGAGAAAAACATCAACCTTTTGTGATATAGAGATATACCATCACATCATCATGAGGTTATAACGAGATAGTACATGTTGTTGTCATGGAATAACAAATTTTATGTCGCAATAACGATATCTACTATCTTTTTATTACGAGAAAAAAACTTTTATCTTAATAATAACACATGAGACAAAAGAGTTCTTTTCTCATGATTGTAAAGGTGCGCTCAACTGAACATGATTCACGCGGCAAATAATAAAATAATAGATGCCGATGTCACGAGAAAGCAGGCGGGGAAAAAAAGCTAGATGTTCTGACGGGAAATGTGAGAAAGGTAGATAAGAAAATAATGTCATTATCATGAAAAGATGGGCGAAAAGAAAAAAAAAAAGCAAGGTAGGCCGTTTCTGTATTAAAGCAGCTTGTTGTGGGATTTATTTCTATCACAGTTTTAACCACAAAGACTTTCGAGAAAATCTTTTGCGCAAACTTATTTTTTTTTTTACTCTTTTAATTCCCATAAAGGGCAAATTCAAAATTTCTGTTTCTCACTGAAGAATTGGGATATGGTTAATTAAGCAGCAGCAGGAAAGAAATTAGAAGCCAGAACCACTTTAACCTTCAGTGTTACTAAGCTGCCGGGAATCGTGGAGCTGCACATAAAACGTCAAAGGCAGCCGCAATTATTCTTCATAAGCTGATTTAATATTACGGTGGTGATCTGTCAGACGGAGAAGGTCACTTTTGTCAAATATTCTCAGCTTCTCTGGTCTTCCTCGGTCAAACAGAAGTCTCGTGAAATCGTTTGGTTCCTCTGTGACCCCGTTTGACTTCCTGCTCTCATTAGAAAACATCCCATCCCTTCGGCTAATCTTTGTTCTTCCCTGGGCTTCCTGAGGCTACAGATCTCTGATACTGAAGTATCTCTTTTAAAGTTATTCCAGGAAATACATGAACATCCTGAAACCCTTGGCTGCATGTTTTCTACTTTAAGGTTGTTGGACTCTAAAGCATCTTTTTTTCCCAGCAGCTAATCCCACATATTAACCTCTCTGGAGTTTTGCCCATTTTCAGACAAACAAAGAAAATATAGACTGAGAATAAAGCAAATGACACCTGCACTGTTTTCTACTAAACTGGGATCAGAAATAAAAAGCCAGGCTTGGAGAACAATAAGAGGATCACTTTCAGGTTAACTCCAGGCTGTGATCATGGATGTGCCCGTCGATTTCAGAGAAACTCTAGTGTGTTTAGCCTTTTATTTTGTGGGGTAAGGAACCTGCAGGAACAGCAGAGCAAAGATGAACACCTTTTTTTACCGAAAGCTAAATCAAACCGAGGTGTGTGTTTTTGCATGCTCTGCATTCAAATAAAGCCTTCTGCAATCCAGGAAAAAGACTCTCCATGAGGGTCTTCCAGTCTTATCAGAGAGGATATCAGAGAGGATATCAGGGAGCGATCCTGCTAAATATTGATGAACATCTGCGTTCTGGGAGAGCTTCTGCCATCCACAGCTGCAGTTTGACATCACTTCCTGCTGTCAGCAGAAAGTGATCCGTTCCACCATCCGCAGGGAATATCCTGCATTTCAAAAAGCACCATCCACAAAAAAAAAAATTCTTCTCCCAACATTCCCCACAGGTGTGAGCGTGACTGCTGACAGCCAGATGCCTTTTTGAAATGTATTCATGCAAACACAAACAGCATAGGGCTCCACATCACAGCCAGCAGTGCTCAAACAGAGTCGCTGACTGGCAGCTGAAGCCGGAGAAAACTGCCCCTGAACGCAACATTTGATTGGTTTTGGTTGTTTTTTTTTTTTTTTATCTTTTACCTCCATATTTTCGAAACAGATTTTAAAGCTGCAGTGTGTTTGTGGGACTAAAAAGAGACTGAAAACCTGATTTTTAGTCCTTAAAAGAATTTCGATTATAGCTTTTATTTAACAAAAGGCTATACGAATTGATTCTGCAGGACCTCTTCTTGTATTTTACACATTTTTTGTGTTTTTATAATTTCCTTTTGTGTATTTTTCCCTTTTTTGAAAAGACTTGAAGGTTTGAAAAGTTATATTTCCTGCGTGAATGTGTGCTTTGACATAAGTGGCTCTTGGTGTGTTTGTGTGTCAGAGTCTACGCTTGCAGTTTTTATCATCGTTATTATTTTTTATTTTAGGGCTTCCAGAAATAACTGTGCCCTTATTTTGTTGTGCTTGCAGTCATCAGACGCAGACGACCTGCTGGGATCATCCAAAGATGACAGAGCTCTACCAGTCACTAGGTAGGAACGCACAGCTGCATGAACTTCACATCTCCAAGAGTTTTTCCAAATACTGACAGAAATGCAGATTTGTTTGGTCACCCGAACTGGTATTGAGATCTTTATGCCTCACAAACAACTCCTTACAATAAAAAGTATGTGTTATTTTTGCCTCAAGATAAAGGACTTTGGAATAAAAGTGTTTTCTTTCCTTCGAGATGAAGGATAAAGTCATTCTTAGACATAAAAGAGCCAGATAAAACATGAGAGAGAATAAGAAGTTATCGCATTATATGAGACATAAATAGAACCGCGACATTTGCATCTACAAAGAACAAACCGGACATTAATGGAGGTCAAAGTGAGACATTTTCGCCTCCTTTGAAGTCAAAAACGGCGTCCTTGTTTCAACTGAGCGGTCCAGACTGGATTGAACCGGGTTGGACTGGACTTTCAAGCGTTTCCGTTACCAAATAGACCCGTTACGCCGGACCGACTGGTATAATTTCTGGTTCCCCCGTTGGTCGTTAGAAAAATAGATCAGACCCGTGAGGGCGGAGCTTCTGTCGTCAAACAATGTAACGCATCGAGTGGTGGAAAGGTTTTACCACAACAGCGAGCGTCCGACCGGCGCATATCCCGACTCAAGATCCAAATCTAACGTTTTGTCCTCTTTTTGGCTGTATTCTTTTGACCCTCCCGCAATCTTCTTGCAAAGAATAATATTCTTTACATGCAGTATTCCCTCTTGTTCGATTTTTTTGTTATTCCGGTACTATGTCCCGCCACGACAATCCAAGATCTTTGACACTGCGCTGGCTTTTTTGACAGCCAAGCATTCAATTTTTGACAAAGATCCTTTCATATTGTTCTTTTGTCCAGATTGAAGGATATTGAACTAAATTTATATTGTATTTAAACTGACCAATCACAATACAGATGAGAAGTCTATGAATCATTATTGTCCCGTTGCACCCACGTTTCTGAATCAGCTTCACTTTTGTTGTAGTCACATCGTTTTGACGCACAGCTACGTCATCCGTCTACACCCCGCGTGCATCTGACGATGCTTCAACGCTCAATGCAAACGCTCACTTGAATTGCCCGGAACATTCTAAACCTGTCTGCTCCGTACCGCTCAATGGAAACGAGGCATAACTCTTCCCTGTGAAAGACAAATGAATGTTAAAGCATTAGGGCCAAAATCGACAGCGGTTTATTTGAGGGAGGATATCAGTTGGTGGGATTGGCAGGCCGTTACTCAGCCTGAAAGGAGGAACAAGATAGACGTCCCGCGACTTAAAACTCTTTGGTTGAATCTATTTTCGTCCGTCAGGCGATCTTAAAATATCTCAGTGGTTGAAAACTCAAATCTCAGATAAAAAAAAAGTGTTTATAGTTTCACTGGCAAGTTTTTCTTTTTCAGCTCAACAACAACAAAAAAAGAAGTAAAAGCTTATTAGCATTTGGAGGAAAACTAATTTAAATTTGCCTCAGGGGCTTATTTACCTTTTTTTATGTCAGAACTCAACATAAGGAGGACTTTTTTTTTCATTGGAAGGCAGATGTGCCCATGACTGATGTCTCGGCTCCATCCCGCTCCCCGTCAATATCCGTGCGCATGTCTGTCCCCGTGGGATGGAGAGTGTGATTGTTCTTTAATGAGCAGCCTGAATCATAATAACCAGTGAAACTTTGGGAGCGTCTGCTGTAGGGCCAGCAGCTCAGCAAATAGCGCCGGCGCCCTCCGAGACGCACCTCGCCAGCCTAATTACACAGTCCACATTAGCATTCGCACCTCTCAATCACCTCCGTGGGCAATTACATCAGTCAGATTTACAGGAAGACCTGCAAGTGTTGCCCTGAAGATGGATTTTTCTCTAATTCTGTGTTTTTTTTTTCTTTTCTACCTGCAGCAGACTTAAACAATGTGAGGTTTTCTGCATACCGAACAGCCATGAAGATTCGCAGACTACAGAAAGCTCTGTGCTGTAAGTGAAAGATCTCTGCTTTTGATGCTCGGGGGGCAGGGTGGCGGGTTGGGGGCGCAGTGATCATTTTCGCACAGATGCCGGGGATGGCTCAGCTGCTTGAACGTGTGGCTTTGCCACGCACGCCGCCTCAGCCTGCGCCTGTTGAATGTGGTGGCGCCGCACAGGTGGGCTTCAGTCTGAGAAAAGCTGCTTTCTCTTTTGGAATGGGAGCTTTGATATAGGAGGTCATTACCTTCCCTGCAGTTTCAGGTGGTCACAGAGCCATCTGAGCACACAGGTACGCGCGCTTTCAGCGGAAAATAGTGACAAACGGCTGCAATTATCCAGCTGTTGATTTTTTATCACTGCAACAAAACAGTGCGGCCACGCTTCATTTACATCTTACACGGTTTGTACGTTTGTGAGGAGCAACAAACAAATGAAAACAGCAGCAGCAGCTGTACGGGGTCAAATCAGGATCAGCTTAAAGTGAATGACAACACAGACTGAAAGTTTCAAAAAAAGACATTGTAACAAAAAAAAAAAAAATGGAAATTTGAAAACAAGACATTGTAATTTTGAGAAAGAAAAAAAATTTTAATTTGGGGGGAAAAAATGAAAACTTTAAATAAATCTTGAACATTTGAAAAATTATAAAAATTTGATAAAAAATATTGAAAACTAGAAACAAATTTTGAAAATTTGAAAAAAAATCTGAAAATTTGAATAAAAAAATCAATAAATGTAAAATTACAAATTGAAAAATAATGTATTCAATAGTAACAGCTGCTGTTTTGAATTTTCAACTTAAAAAAAAAATAATAATTTTCTGAATCTTCACTTTCAGTCCTCAGTTTACAGCTTCAATTCTGATTTTCGAGTTTTTGCTGTTGAGCTGAGTCTAATTTTAAATAGAGGTGGAGCTTTGAGCTCATTGGCTACTGGAAAAAGCATCCCATGATTCCCCGAGAGGTAATAGTGATGTGACGTTTTTTCTGTCTCTTTTTGTCTGTTTGTCTCCGTCTTCCTCACCACACTCCAATCAAACTTAGGGAGAGAAGTATCACGACTGTTCAGTTTTACCTCGCTAATATCACAGTCTTGATGTTTGGTGGATTTTTTTCAGCGCGACTTTGCTGATGATCTTGTCCTCAGATTGAGATTTTGAGCAGATTTTATACAAGCAGTTTGGCAGCGTTAAATAAATAAATTTTCATCATGACTAGATCCTTGTTTCCATCTTAATGCTAGACTTATTTTTCAATGAAAATTTTAAAATTAGGAGTAAAAAATTATAGAAAAGTGTTAAAATATTCATGGTGTCTCTGAGAAAAGGGTAGAAAACGTGTAGTGAGGAGTCCCCTCTGTCAACCCGTTAGGAAACATGCCCCGGCTGCCGATGAGGTCAAAGCCCCGCCCCCATGTAAAATTAGGCTCAGCAGCAAAAACTCGAAAATCAGAATTGAAGCTGTGAACTGAGGACTGAAAGTTAAAATTTAGAAAAGCAAAAAAATAATACTAATATTAACAAAAACTTGAAAACTAAAAACAGCAGCTGTTACTAATGGATACATTATTTTGCAATTAGTAATTTTTACATTTATAGTTTTCTATTCAAATTTCAGATTTTTGTTTTCAAATTTTCAAATCAATTTCAAGTTTTCAGCCATTTTTTTTTCAAATTTTCAAAAAGTTTCCAAATTTTTATAATTGTTTCAAATTTTCAAGATTTATTTGAAGTTTTCCTTTTTTTTTTCAAATTTACACTGTCTTGCTTTCAAATGTTCAAAATGTATTTTCAGTTACAATCTCCATTTTTCAAGTTTTCAATCCGTTTTTTTTTTTTTTGTTCGCTTTTAGCTGATCCTGTTTTCACCCCATCCAGCTTCATCCATATGTACCAGAGTAACATCAGAGTCTTCTGTTTGCAAAATTTTAATGGTTTGGAATTATTCAGGTTTTCCAGCTCGCCGTCGCAGATTGCTTCTCTGATCACGCGTGCGTGCTGGAGACAGGAATGCATCACCCCGAGTGATTCCGATGCGGGGCACTGCGATTCCATTTTGTCCATTAGATTAGAACACGAGGAGGCGAACGCACACACACGCACTTTCGGTTATCAGTCCAGATCCAGAAGTGTTTATTAGCGTGTTGAAGAATGGCACACGCATTTACATGTGTGACGGGGATACTGCGCGCTGGCTAATTGGGTTAAATCAGTGCCAGGAGGCTGGAGAAACACAAATGATCGCGCATGGCATCCCGCTAATTAGCCACAGCCTTTTTCAGCTCTCTTCTGGAGAGAAGTAAAGTTTTGCTTTCTGATAGCAGCTGATAGTGCGGTGGTGCCGGCTGCATGTTAATGAGTCTGCTTTTAGTGTGGTATGCAGAGTACCAAGCAGGGACGAGGAGGGGGCCTCACGCTCAAAAATGGCAGCAGTCCTATGTGGACAAAGCATATAATTATTACGTTTTTTTTGTTAGAGTTTTACAATCCCATGGGACTAAAGTCTCATTTTTAAGTTCTGTGTTTACAATTTTCTATAGCAGTTGTCCTCAACTTGATCCTGATGAAATAAATCAGAAACTTTTGTTTTTTTGTGCATCTCTGTGCTCAAAAAACAACATATTTCATGCTGGGCAGTAAACGAACAACTTGTGTTGAAACAGCCAGCTGGCAGATCTATTTACATCTGCCCTGGAGCAAAACACAAAATGAGCCCAGTTACCAAAATCTAGGTATTAAACCCTGTTTAGATCATGGCTGATGTATTAAAAAAGCAGAAAAATATCTTGTTTTGACGTTTTCTTCTTATTAAGCTTGTATCTATGGGTTTAATGCAGATTTATTGTATTATGCCTTCTTTTAATTCATGTTAATGAATACAAGAAAAAAAAAGAACCATTGTAATCGAAGAATCTGACGCTTTGTTTGAGTCTCCCAACAGATTTCTTGATGATGTAGTTGTTCATCAGCAGTTATTTTCTCTTTCCTGTTTTACTCTCAAAGTTTGGTATTTTCACTAAACCTCGTGTTCTTCCTCTTCCCCCTCAATCATCCTCCGTCTCCTCCAGTGGACCTTCTGGATATCGGTGTCGCCCAGAACACTTTTGAGCAGCACAAACTCACCAACAACAGCCAGCCGCTGTCTGTCCCGGATGTCATCAACTGCCTGACGTCCGTCTACGACGGCCTGGAGCAGGAACACAAAGATCTGGTTAACGTCCCCCTCTGCGTCGACATGTGTCTCAACTGGCTGCTCAACGTTTACGACACGTGCGTACGCCATCTGTCATCAGTCCAGGACAGCCGCTCAGGATCAGCCCACTTTCTTTTTTGAGGCTGTCACAGTTTTGCACGTGCATGGCTTCTTCAGCCTATTTGTGGTCTTCTTTAGTTTATTTATACACAGCCTAATAAAAAACATTTAACTTATTTAAAAGATAATTTATACAAAATTACATAAAAATTCCCAAACTTAGATGAAATAAATGAAGAAAATGAAATGGTTATAAAAATAAAAAATTAATTCTCTGTCTGATTTTCTAGGAACACAGAGATTCTGGCTGTAACAAATTTTCAACAATAAATTTCGACACTCAGAATAACAATAAAATAAACAAGTATGGAGGTTAAATTAGGTAGATATACTTTTTAGCAGGAAACCAACCCAGAATTTTTTACTTTGGAGTTAAAATGAGATCTTGGCTCTTGCAGTATTGTAAAAAAAAAGCAACAAAAATAACTCAGTTGTTGGATAAGGAAAATCTACGCAAAATAAGGAGTTTAATATTTTTGAGTTTTGTGAAACTGTTGAACTATATTAGTCTTTTTATCAAACAAACAGGCTTCTACTTTCACTAATTCTTAATTTAGAGCAGGATTGATTTATAAATAATGAAGGGTGTCATCTGCATAGCAGAAGTTAATGCAACCAGCTTTTTTTTTTTTTTTTTTTTTTTTTTAAATCGGTCCAAATTCACAATTTTGTGGGGCCGTGGTACTTGTAAAAGTGATGTCATACATTTTAATAAACCAAAAATAACCATATAAATATTGCTTGAAATATTTGGTTTTACCCTGCAAAAATGACCCCTCAGAAATTAAGTAAAAAAATGTTTACTCCCTCTGCAGAATTTCTTAAAATAAAAAAAATAAGATCCACCAGTGGGGTGGGAAAAATTGCATTATTTTTAGGAAAAGAAAATCTACTTAGACATGTGTTTCCTAAACTAATATTATTTTGCAACTGAAAAATGTAGATACAATTATTTTTCTTGCAAGACAGGAAATACGACAAATTTTCTTAAAACAGGTTTTGGTAAGACTTCAGATGAGGTGCTGCAAATCAGTAAATATAATGTTAACTGAGAGAGTTCAATATGGCCTTCCTTTGTAGACAATAGTCTCACTTTAGATATTAACAAATCTTACTAAGTATGTTAATAAACCTTATTTGGCTTATTGTGCTAGTAAATGTCTTTCTTATAACCTATAAAAAAATCAATAATGTTTGTTAATGTGTTAATGAAGCTTCTTGAGGAATCCTATAAACGTTTTGTTTTTAAACGTTTTTAAGACTGTTTTTGAAGTGCACCACTATGCATATGATACACCTTGTTATTTTTCAGTTAGTCTTGGTCTAAATTAAGAATTTGTGAAAGTGCAAGCCTGTCTGCTTGAGAAAAAGGACTTGCATGGACCAACATGTTCACAAAACTCTCCCAAAAAATAAAGGCAGAATACATTTTTTGTAGAAATGTTTTCTGTGGAACACTTGAGATAGTTTTTACCCAGCTTCAAATAAAGGGATGACTTGAACCTTTGAATTGGTCCGAATCTGGAACTCTTTGGGACATTAGCACTTGCAAAAGAAGTCAAATTAGGAAATCAACCATATAAATATAACTTAATAAATTGTGCATTGATCATTTTAATTCAGTCTAAAGGATTAATGGTGTAAATAAACACAGAAAGTATCAGAAATGACGAGCAGGTCCAACAGAAACCAAATCAATAAACTGTTGTGTAATTTGTAAACAAGAAGACAAACACTCATGGATGTTTGCTGGGAAAAAAAATCAACATAGGATGTGTGTGCTTAGCCTTGTAAACATTCTGGGTGTACAGGAAATACAATAAGAATCACAGATGGAGAGGAAATAGTCCTTTCCTGTCGCAGAAGTGTTTCATCAAATCCAAATTCCACTTTAGACATTATTTAGTTATAATAAATAAAACCGAGTGCTTGACGAGGACTTGTTTGCCTTTGCAGTGGACGTAGTGGGAAGATCCGCACCCTCTCCATGAAGATCGGCCTGCTCTCCCTTTCCAAGGGACACTTGGAGGAGAAATACAAACGTAAGTGAAGTTGACAAGCTGCTATGCACTGTCTGCTAATGCAGGCATGCTCCTTAAATGCACGGCTGTACAAGTCCTTCTGCGTCACACACGGCGCCCCGCATCAGCTGTTATCCCAGCATCAATATTCAAACGCCAAAGACAGCGTGTGAAGGGCTCGTCTAATTGGACGAGGGACCTCCTACGCATGGCTCATGTATTCTTTTTAATTCTGGTTTGTTGTGGAGGATTAGACTGGATATGGGATTGCTGCGCTGTGAGGAATATTGTCAGTCAGCCTTTGCTCTTCGTCTCTGGAGATTTATCTGCCTTTCTCTTCCTTCACTGCCACCGCTCACCCCAGCGTTCATCTAACACTTTCACTTTTGTCCCATCTTACTTAATCTCACTTCCCCGCCTTTCCTCTCCACTTCCTCCCATGGTTTGATCCCGGAGCGTTTTCCTTCCACTGGCAGCTTCTATTAGCTGGAGAAGGGTTTCAAGCATGGTTGATTGCGTCCTTCCTCCTTTACAGTTTCATTGATTGTCAGTCCGGTGCATGTACTCTCACTGCATTGCGCCCATGCTTAACTCAATGTTCTGCCATTTTAAAGCTCTTCTGGGGGAAAAGGGTAAATGCCAGCGGATTTAGTTGAGTTTTGACTGTGCGAGCCGTGAGAAAAAGGAGGTGAGAAGTGCAGATCACAGCTGGAGATTGCATGTTGCACACGCATTGATAAAGGATTCAGAATTTTTTTTTTTTTTAATACGTCTGTGGCGTTTCATAACCCGAGGCATGTCGACATGTGGCATGTGTCAGAGGGCCGGCCTCATCATCCGCTGCAACGTTGTCAATCTAAATGAGAAGTGAAGGAGCGTTTAGGAAGGAAGAAAATCCTGGCGTGGAAGACAGAAACATTAAAAATGAATCTCCATCTCTGGTGCATCCACACTCTTCCTCCCACTTACAGCCATATAGTCTTTCTCCCTCCACATCATCCCTCTACATCTATTTATACACTTTTCTTTTTCCATCTCAATGTCAGCCACAAGTGCTGACTCTTCCTCACCGACTCTCCTCTTGTTTTTTTTTTTACCCCCTCACTCCTCCACAGATCTCTTCAGCCAGGTAGCGTCAGCAGGCGGTACGTGTGACCAGCGGCAGCTGGGACTGCTGCTGCACGAAGCCATCCAGATCCCGAGGCAGCTGGGGGAGGTGGCTGCGTTCGGAGGATCCAACATCGAACCCAGCGTCCGCAGCTGCTTCCAGCACGTATGTCAACACAGAGACAACACGAGCACCAGATGCTTGCTTTACTGACACGTCGACAGTCGGAAGAAAAATTCATGTTTTTCCTCTTTAGTTGTCATTAAATGTGACTTGATTTTAATCGAGTCGAATATATTGACAAATTTTACATTTTCTGGTAGCAGCTATAAAAGAACATCACCGATGACAGCGGTCTGCAACCTTTAATAGTAAAAGAGCCTTTTGGGTTTGTTTTCTACTGATCAAAACTTAGTAGGAGCTGCACAGTCTTACTTTGAAGCTGCTGTGCATTCGTTATTACAGTGTATTATTTAACAATAAGTATAATTTATGTTTTCTGTTTTGGCATGAATGAAAACAGAAATAAAAAAAGAAACTAGATCTGCGACAGACTGGCGAACTGTCCAGGGTAAACCCTGCCTTCGCCCATCAGCTGCCGGGATAGGCTCCGGCATCCCCGCGACCCCGAAAGGGATAAAGCGGCAAGGAAAATGAATGAATATTTTCTCAACATGTGAAGTAATTTTTTACGTTTGACAAAAGCTCTTATGATTTATTTTCAAAATAAAAGACGCCTTGACAGCATAAGATATTATATAATTTAAAGTCGTAAAGGATCAGAGAGGAAAGCACACAATGCTGCACAAAAATATTTAATGAAAAAGAAATATTTCTTTTTGTACGTCTGATTTCAATTGGATTTTCTTTCCAAAACGTGTCCTTAAATACATGCTACACTCCTGTCTGTTCTAGCGGGCAAGCCCTCATATATAGTGAAAATCCAAACCTATTTAATTCTTAGTTGCAGTTTATTGAACTATTTATCTTTGCATGTAAACTCGTACTTTAACGTAAGGTAAAGGCCAGTTAGGGCTTATTATACAACAGAAAGAGTGTTGTGCGCATGTATATATAATATATATGGCGTATATATACATTTATAAAACACAAACCTGTGAATTACATTAATTACTACTGAAAAATAATATTCTAAATGGATCAGCTCTCCTCTCATTGTTGTGGTTGCCAGTCCTCGAGCTTCACAGTTACTTTATTTTTCCAGCTTCTGAGGTTTTTTTTTTAATTCTGCTGAAACGTTGCTGATCAAGCATGAACTCTCTGTTGGCCTTTTCAATCCAGTTTATTTATAAAGCACCATTTCACGACCAAGGTTCTCTCAAGGCACTTCACAAAAGCCAATCAACCTCAAATTGAGCCTTTGTTAAAAATCCTGTCATTCCAGATTGTTGCAAACTATTCAGTCTTCTAATCAGATGTCCTCTAGAAATTTACTGTGACCTGCTTCTTTTTTTTTTTGCCATTGTCTCTGAATGTTTACAGCCTCTAGTGAAATATGTGGTTTTTCACTCTATCATCCTTACCCAGAAACAGAAGCCGAAACTTAAAACTGCAATATCACAAATTGAATTGATTTTCCTTCACTGGATGTCCCAAAATAGAACCAGGCAGCATTTTTATTTCCCAATAAAAGAAAAAAAGGTTTTCTAACACGGAACTTCTTCACAGACTTTATCATGAGTCTGACTGTCAGTTGCAGTTTAAATTTTCATTTGTCGTTAAATCACCGAGCCATGTTGGCAGAAAACAGACAGGCATCCCCCCCACCCTCGGTGATTGTGTGCAGACAGAGCCCCGTGTCGCCTCGAGCACCAGTTTGCCCTGCAAGTGTTAGTGCTCTCACCCACTCCATTCGCTTTAATGGATGTGCGATGAACGAGTTCCACCGCCATAAATTTGGCCCCGTTTTGCTGCTCCTTCGTCGCTCTCCCTTGATTTCTCCATCCATCCGTCGATCCGGTCGTCCTTTCAGCCAGACAGTAATTAATGTGCAAGTGCTATAATTCTACCATCAGATGGCAGAGAGGTTGACGAGAGATGAGACTAATGTATGTGGAAGAGGAGACACTGACATCACTGAGGCCAAGGTCAGACTGAGTCAGTTTAAAAAAAAAAAAAAAAAAAGAGGCAGAGAAAGTTTTATTCGGTGGGACTTCTATCCTCGGGTCAGACTTTATTTCACATTTAACAAAATAAAAGACCAGAGTTTTCCTCACATGCTTTATAAAATAAAAAACTTTTGACAGATGAATTTGTTGAATTTAGGTGAAGTGATAATGATATAAAAATAAACGTATAAAATGCAGTTAACAACCGCTATCTAAAACAATTGCTGTTAAAAACAGGCAGTGCAAATTAACAAAGTTTATTTAAGTAAAAGATTTAATATATGTATATATATTTTGGAATATCCTAGAGTGAAAGTGAAAAATGCATATATACATATATCACACGTGTCAAAGTCAAGGCCCGGGGGCCAGATCCGGCCCTCCAGATCATTTTATTTTATTGTTATTTATGACCTGATGTTATCTTGCGCTTATTTCTGACTTATATAAAAAACATGTTTTTATGGAGAGTAAAATATTGAAAGTTATTTAATGTTTAAGTTGATTTATTCTGGAATAATATTCTTGCCTTTTTATAATTTATAATTATGTTAAGAAGTTACAGTTTTAAAAATTGGCATTCTGCTAGTTTTTTGGACTATTTTGGCTTTTACTAAGATTTTTTTTAGGTTATTTTGGAGTTTAGCTAATATTCCAGCTACATGCTAGCTGTTTTGGCTAATTTAGGCTTTTTTTCAGTTTTTAGTATATTTTGAAGTTTAGCTTTTTTTCAGCTACGTGCTAGCTGTTTTGGCTAACCTTAGTTTCTTTTTTTTTTTTTTTAGGATGATTTAAAATTTAGCTAATATATTAGCTGGCTATCAACTTCAGTGTTTTCAGCTATCAGCACTAACATCGTCAGTGGCTATATTTAGCTTACAGCATTCACACTAGCATTTTCGTTGGTAATGTTATCTATCTAGTTCACAATTATGTTAAAAAGTTACAGTTTTAAAGTTTTAATATTTTAGCTTTAGTGTTCAATAAATGTGTATCCTGTTCTGCTCGCAATCTAAGGTGTGTTTTGGATTTTGGCCCCATGTGCGATTGAGTTCGACACCCCTGATCTAGTTAAACATATTCTTGTTTTGTGCACATCCCGTTTTTCAAAAAGTATGATTTTATTCCCATTTAATTTCATTCCCATTTAATTTCAAGCCCAACTTTAAAATTACATTTCTGAAAGGTCTAATTTCTCAAGGTAATAACGGTTTAATTTCATGTTTAGTTTAGCTGGGAACGAAAGTTTATACCTGGTGACGAAATGCTAATAAAGTTTTGACACGCCACACCATAACAGCTGCAAAGAACGGAACAACTTGTAGAGTCTGTAATGTATTTACAAACACATTCTGCCCTTTTCCTGCTTTTGCGAGCCGGACACGGTGGAAAGGTTGATTTGCTAAGCGGTGACAGCAGCCGTGTCAGAGTTTCCCACTGCGCGGACTGCTCACATCGGCTCATTATAGCATGTTGCTGCATTGTACAGACACCTGCGTTTCACTTCGTGCAGGAAAACCCCCAACCAGTTCGGCTAATGTCAGAACAAATGCAAAAAAGTGATTCTTGTCTCGTCTTTGCGTGTCGCTGCATCTGATGACATGAGGGACAGGAGCAAGGAGGGTGATGAAGTCAGTCAGTGTTTATTGGAACACATTTGAAGCATTAAAAATGAATAAGATACTCATAAAAGTTAAGTTCTCTGCGCTATAAAGTCTTTCAGGAAGGGCTTGTCACTTTACCATGCAGCTGCTTTAAATCTGTCTGTTGGTTTATTAGCATGAGTAAAGTGCTGCAGTCTGTTGTACCTCCTGTAGTTAATTTATTTTACTGTTAAACCGAACCTCTACGGAGGGGTTAATAAAAGTTTGATTAAAAGGCTGGAACTCCTTTTATTTTTTTGGACAGGTAAACAATAAAGTGGAGATAGACCCTCGGCAATTTGTCGACTGGATGCACCTGGAGCCTCAGTCCATGGTTTGGCTTCCTGTCCTGCACCGAGTGGCTGCAGCGGAGACCGCAAAGCATCAGGCCAAGTGCAACATCTGCAAGGAGTGTCCTATCGTGGGCTTCAGGTAAATCCAGGTTCCTCATATTTGGCATACAAAAGATTTTTTTTTTTTTGGCCTAAGACAAATAAAGAACACCCCCCCACACACACACTCACACCCCCACCCCAACACATTAAAACGTGACTTCGTTCTGGTTTGTTCTGTGTTTGTTGAACATAAAGGGCAGATCTGCTCGGGTGGGCAGACATTTATCTAAATGTCACCATCTGATACACCGCTGGCTAAATACCATCCCAAGTTTTGTAATTTGCACACAGACTCGTGCGTGGCTCGTCCGCACACATGAGGCAGAGGACTTCCTCATTCACAAAAATATCATGTCAGTCATTTCCTGTGGAAAATTGAACCCTTTATTCCTGAAAGTAAACTCCTCCTTGGACAGTTTAAAAGTGTAGTTGTTCATATCTAAAAGTAAACTCCTGCTCGGACAATTCAAACGCGTATTTTATTCCTAAAAGTAACGTTCTCCTTGGACACTTCAAAATTGTATTTGTTTATTCCTAAAGGTAAACTCCTCCTTGTACAGCTTAAAAGTGTAATTGTTTATATCTGAAAGTAAACTCCTCCTCGGACAGTTCAAAAGTGTAGTTGTATAAACCCCCTCCTACCTTAATAAGCTGATTTTTTTTTGTTTGTTTTTTTTTTGTTTACTGTATTGCTTTGCATTAGATGGTCAAAGTACGGTGGCCCAGAAGTACAAATGAAATTACAATCGCTCAACACAAAAAATATAGGAAAGATCAAAACTACTATTAAAAAATGAAAACAAATGATAATAAAAGGACAACATGTAGTTCCAAAAAAATCAAAATAAAATAAAACTAAATTAAAAAGGAAACTTTTCAGGGAAAAAAAAGTAATTTCCAAAAATCAAAATGAAATGAAAGAAACAATAAAAGGAAGGTATTATTGGACTACACTGATTGGAGGATCTTGTTTGTTCAAACCGGAAATTAATTTTGTTTTCCAAAACATTTTCCCTTTTTTTTTTTTAGTTTCAGTTTTTTTTTTTTCTTTTTCAGAAACTAAATGTCATGCTTAAGTTGAACATATAGAATCTGTGAGCAGAGTAGAAACTTGGGCTGCTTCAGTGCATTTATAATGTGTCCCACACAGTCCTTTTCCCGCCTTTACTGAGGCATAGTCAAACTTAGTCTGGTGGACTGACAAATTCTACAAATCCCTAAACCCTTGCTAACTTATTTTAGTTAGTTCTTGTCGATTTAGAGACAGAAAATAACCAAAAGTAAGGATTAACGACATCGGACAGGAGAATCCCATCAACCCTGACCTTAAGCGAGGGTAGCTTTCCTCTTCTTAGTGACCAACGTAATGCCGAGTGGCAAGATCGCGTCCCCTACAGACCCACTGCTTTGCAAGCAGAAAGAGAAACCCATTCAGACATTTGATGAAGCACATATCTCCCAAGTTCTGTCACTGATCGATGGGAGTGAGTGATGGTGGGAAGGAAAGGCAGAGAGGAACAATGAAATAGAAGAAAAATGCCAGGCAGGCAATTTGGGTTCTCCAGAAATGACATGTAGCAAGAACAGTTCTTGCTTTTGCTGTTCAGATGACATAGTAAATGTGTTTATCAACCAGATACAGACTTAGTAGGAAACAACAGAACAGAAGTAGAATTTGCTTACTAAAAAAATCCTTACAATGTTCTCTTGTTTATTTATTGTGGAATTTACGCTCTAAAAATAATCTACAAAATAGGATGTTTTTGGGCAGTAAATGGCCTCACTACAGACTTTATTCACTTTTCTCAGACAGAAAAGAACATTTTCACACTTTGCTCTCTTGTTTAAACTCTCACAGTTCAAGTTTTCATAGAAAATAAGTCCATTATTATAGGACTAAGCAAAGATCTGCTCATTAACAAGAGTTTGTCATTTCGATAACTGATTCTGTGCAGGAGACACGGCAAGGAGGAGATTGATTAACAAACAGCCAATCAGGATGCGGAGCAAAATGTACAGATTTTTAAAAAATATAATAATAATACCAAGCTATAAGGAAAGGTACATTGTTCAAATTAGGATTATATTAGTATAATTATGTATTAATAGTCAGTGTTTTGCTTTGAACAAATATTTAACATCTCTGAATCATTTTAATTATTTCTAATTTAACGTTCTATTTTCATTATGCTTGTAAATCGTTTGTCGTGTTTACGAGTAGAAGTTTGCTAAATTTAGGAGGTTATTACTTAGAATAAGTTTATGTTATCAGTTATGTCATTGCAGCCTTTACCAAGATTGACTTAATCTGATTTGATGATATAACTTTTTGAAATGTTTCAAGCTGAGTTACAGTTGTTATATAGGGCAGGAAAATAGGTTTGAAACCTACAAATGTAAATTGTTTACATTTTTTGTAGTAGGCGGTCCTAATGTCAAAGTTACCCATTATTTTTAGGGGGCAAATGAATTTTGGGGTTTTCCCAGTGAAGGTCGTTGTCTCATAAAAATCTGCCTTTCGTCAGCACTTGTTGTGCTCACACTTGAATCATTTGATATATGAGCCTCTTTCTTCGCTCATCAGTCCACTAACCTTGAGCAGAGCTTCAGAGCAGAGAAAGGCAGAAGATTGAAGGTATCATGTTTGAACGGCTCCCGTCTCAATTTAGCTGTTAAATGGCAGAGCGGCTGCAGCTGCTGCCGAACATCCAAACGTCAGGTTGTCGCGTCTCGCCGGACCTCGAGCCCGTCTGTCATTCTGGTGTTGTACCGGCGCGCGCGACCACGCAGGGTTATGTGACAGAGCGACAGCCGCACTCCGGGAGCTGAGTCATGTTGCAGAGATGTACTAACAACCCCCCCACCCCCCCGACTAAGACGAGGTCCAGAGGAAATCAGAGTGACATTTACAGTCTCTTCTTTCCCTCACCTCCGCTCCTCTCTTTGTGTCTGTTTGAAGGTATCGCAGTCTGAAGCATTTCAACTACGACGTGTGTCAGAGCTGCTTCTTTTCTGGGCGCACCGCCAAAGGCCACAAGCTCAACCACCCCATGGTTGAGTACTGCACACCGGTGAGGAGACAGCTACAGCACACACTCTTTATGTTCCACACTATACTCAGACTCTTAATGAAAACATACAAATTCATGCTTTGGGGTTTTTTGTCAGGTACACAATGAGTTATTGAAGCAGCAAGATACTTAGTTTCTTTAAATACTTTATCAAGAAAGCAGCAACTAAACAAATATATGCACTGAAGAGTCCTCATTTAAAAAAATGCACCTTATAATCCAGAGTGCCAAATATATGGATTAATTTTGGTCTTACTGATGTTGAAGGGATTTTGAGAAGTACACAGCGCTCTGTCAGAACATCAGGTACCATTGTAAATCCACTAATGTCGATTGTGTGTTTTTTTAACGTACTACTAACAAGATTAGAATTTAGCTCAGCTGAGGATCTGGGTTTGAGGTTTAGTTCTGTTGTGCTGGTTTAGTTTCATTCTTTTTCTTCGCTTTGTCCTCAGCAGTTTTACACTGCTGGTCGGACCTTGGTAGTCTTAGTTTGTGGGCTTTGTTTGTTTGTTTGTTTTTTTTCTGTAGGTAGTTTTGGTTTGACAGCCATTAGCAGGGAGCTGTTGATTCAGACGGTTGACATGTCAGCAGTTTCCCTGACTTATATGTTTGGCCAACGAGCCAAATCCATTTTGTTTGTGTTTTTATTTATTTATTTCTTTTATTTTGTGTGTCTATCCAATACTAGTGCTAGACTAAAGCCCCCTCCCCATTTGTGTCTTGCTTCACATTTCATCAAATTTCTCCCAGCATGCCACATCTTTTTAGAATGTTTTTTAATGCTCAGTAGTCTGTGGCATTTTATATATATTTTTTTTTGTTTTATTGTGTTCTTATTTATCTTTTATGTATCTTACTGCAGACTCATTTTGTAATTTTATGCTGTTTTTTTTATATGTTGTTCTCAATTTCTTTATTTTTAAACTTTCTTCTTTCTTTTATTGTGAAGCACTTTGGTTTGCTGCAAGCAGTTGTAAAGTGCTTTATAAATAAAGTTCATTCATTCCTATTCAGAGATAAAATCATAGGCACATTAAACGATTTATCAACAGTTAAGTGTTGCAGAACAGATTAAGCCAGAGATAAGAAAAAAAAAAAAGAGAGATTAGGAGAGTCTGGTGAAGTTTCAAAATAAAATACCGTACACTTCCTCTGGCTTAAACAACACAAATTGATTATGTGGTGGAGAGAAAAATGTTCATTAGCATGTGTAACACAGTTTTTTTAGTATTCCAAAACAAAAGAGAAAAAGTGGAGAAATGAAGTGCAGAAGACAAATATATTTACGAAAAAAAAGAAAACTTGCAGCTTTTATCTGTAATGCTTTTAAAAGTGTTCTTTTTTTTTTTTTTTAATAAGACATAATAAGAGTCGTTTCAACTTCTTTTTGCACAACTAAATGAAATCACCAAAAAAGCTTAGACTTTCTCCAGATCTACACAGACACAATACAGCTCCTACTGACCTCTATTCTTCTCTAGAAGCGTCCTCAGAGCAAATGTTACACCTGTGGTTCTCTTCCTTGGCACAAAACCTTTCTGTTGCTCAGAAATGCTCTCTTCTGACCTCAGTCGAGCGTCCACTACTGTTTCCCATATTTATTGTTATTCCTCTGAATTTTCTACAACTCTGCACGTTTCCCTTTTAGAAAATGGGCACCATTAAATTTAAACTAAACTCTTCTGTACCTCCACAGGTGATGTTTAGACCGACTGCCTTTCCACTCTCTTCATTCTCGCTGATCTTTTCCACTTCCTGCTCCACATCCGCTTTATTTTCTTTTCTGTACTGGCTAACATTTTCTCCTTCCATCTTTCCATTACATTTATGATCCACTCAACACAACTCCATCCTTCAGATTTGTTTCTCTGCCAGGACAAACCTTGTGTTCCCATGATTTACTTTTTTTTAGAAGTACACAGAAATCAGGACTCAAACATGACAAAAATCCAGTCAACTTTATTTCAAAGACCAAAAGTTTTAAAGATTAAAAAAAAAAAACAAAAACTGCAAAACTTTTCAATTGAAACCATAAAGTTTGCGAATGAACATGAAATGACTTTTGTTGTTCTGCACCTCCCAGTTTGAGAACCGTCTTTACTCCTTGTCTTTACTTTTGTATTTAATTGTTGAATTCCTCCTACATTTCCCTCTGGCACAATTGCAATTTGCATGAACAAATACTAAAATGCTCAGTGATCTCTTGGGTCTTTTCATAATTTCTTTCACGAGGCCGTAGATTTTGTTTTATTGCTTTCCAGAAAGAAGGAGAACTCAACTGATGCATTTTCGAGGCAGCAATTCACCGTTGTGAGGCGCGTTTGTCTTGATGTTTCTCCGTTCTTTCCTTTAATGTGTTTGTTTTATTTTACAAATGAGATAACTATTGACTCTGAAGGAGCAGCTGTAAAGAGCAGCAATTATTCTTCTCCCAGATAACGTGCCCACCAGCTGCCCTCCATCACTTTCTAAACCCAGCATCCTCATCTTGATCCGTGCTGCATCAACAAACACTTAATATGTTCAGAAGTTCAGAACCAATAAAGATTTATCTCCAAACTAATTTGCAAGTGTTGCATCTTCAAATCAAAGTGCAATTTATGATGGATTCTGCATACAAAAAAAAACAACATCAAAGAAGAAAATGTTTTCGTGAAGGTTTCTTAAATCCATTAAAAGCAAATCCACGGAAATAAAACAGACTAAAATGATGGAAGTTTCATTTGATCCGCTTTCATCACATAAATGGAACTAATTCATATTCCTAAAAACCAAATCCATTAATCTTGGTGGCTCTTGATAAATGATTACATAAATTAATACAACTTTTCTGGAGCTTAAATGACATCACTATGACCTCTGTCTCCTGATGTCTCGATAGCCAATGGGCTTAAAGCCCCGCCCCCTCAAAAAATCAGGGTCAAAACAAAAAGTCTTAATTGAAACCGCAAATTGAAGACGGAAAGGGAAAAGGGACAAAAATTAAAATAAAATGTTAGAAATGCAAATACGCATATTATTATTTCATTTGGTAATAATTGTCGGTTTATAGTTTGATAAAATTCAAAGTTTCGTTATTTCCTCAAAATTTTCTTTAATTTTACTTTCAAGTTTTTAAATGTTTCCAAATTTATATATTTTTACCAAATGTACAAAATCTATTTTTAAAATGTTCAATCTGGTTTTCCGTTAACTTTAAAAGTTCTATCATAATTTGATCTTCTTTAAATGTGTTCCCAGTGGTTTTTGAATAATACAAATTTTGATGTTTTTAGTAAAATTCTCTAGGACATAGTTTCTGCAGAATGACAGTAGTTCATTAGAAATTCACCCCTGAGTTGTGGGCAGGACTGTCCATCTGTTTACGAGCTCTCCTGCTAGCTTACAGCCCGTTACAATCGTCCAGTACTGGAGTTATCCAGCTGCTAAAGTTTAGATCCAGATTCCAGTTCTGACGAGGAAAACAAAGACGTTCATGGATCTATTTGTCTGGAAGTGGATGCATCAGAATGGAGCGGAGCACCTACAAGCTTTTTTGCTGCTGATTCACAACGATTTGAATAAAGAAATACTCAGAAAACATTATTTATGACCTTATTGTCAGAAAAATTGCACAAAAACATGTTAAAAACACGAAAAAGTTCATGTTTATTGAACTGGATATTTAAGATGATCCTAATTTGATCCTATAGTTTTAGATTTTGTTTCATTGGATTGCTTAAAATCCCAAAAATATCTCATTTTTTTCTGTAGTTTAACCAAGCCTGTGTATAATTACCAAATTTATAGTGGTTGCTTATTCTATTTCTAAATCTAACTCTCTGTTTCTCCTTACAATATCACTTTGATAAACTGAGCAATCACGGTTATCTTTGTGCTCAAACTGTTTCATTTTTATGCTGTAGAACACGGAGTCCTGAGTGAAGAATAAAGTTTAGAGTAGAGACTGATGGGGACTTTTAGGAGACTCACTGCAGCCATTCTCCAGTTTATTTCTCTCATTTTTGTCACACTGTTTCTGTCATAGACAGGATATTGCTTTTTGTGTTTTGTTGCAACTTTTATTGGTGTCCATGTTGTAATTGCGTCTGCTGGCAATATTGAACAAACCAGAAACGTTAATTTACGACCGAAATTTTCCCTGGATGTTTATTGTCTTCCGAGTTCTTTACCTAGTAAATCCACTTTGATTTTCTCTGCATTTAGAAGGTCAGAAGATGTTCAAGTTGCGAGAAACTAATTATGAGATTCATTCCTGGGACTCGCTGATTGTATTCTAGTGGAGATGGCGAGCAAGTATTCATCCTCCACATTAGCATCCATCCTCTTGCAGCTGAGTGATATTTAAAAAACAAAAGTTTAAGCCTCAAAGCGAGGAGATTTAATGAACCGCGTGCATATTTTGAGCAGTTGTTCTGTTGCTGCAGATGATTGGCTTTTGTAAATGATTGTCTAAATCCTCTGGAAAGGGATTTTGTGTCCCTCTGGACAGACTCTTGTGGTAATTTGTTGTTTGCTTACACGGCAAAAACTCGCCTCAGCAACAGGAACACCTCTGCTAAGTACCTAATTAGCAAACACATTTTCTTCGACACAAATGCTCATCTTGATTACATTTGCACAAGAGACTTTGCATACAAATCACAACACAGAACAATAGGTGACGACCAAACTGTGTTTTTCATCTGTATTTTTTTTTATTTCACCACACAGACGACGTCAGGCGAAGACATGCGAGATTTCACCAAAGTACTGAAGAACAAATTCCGATCGAAGAAGTATTTCACCAAACATCCGAGGCTGGGCTATCTGCCGGTGCAGACGGTGCTGGAGGGAGACAACATGGAAACGTAAGTAACAGCTTTATGACGCGGCAAGTCTGCAACAAAAGCTGCTTCTCTGATTTGTGAAAACAAAGTTTACTTTCTGCTTAAGCTGTTTGATTATGAAACAGTTGTAAAAAGACAACTGAGATGATTGTGTATGTCTATGCAAATTCAATTCTTTATTGGGATTTTCTGACTACTTTCATCCCCGATGTCATTTATTGTTTTGTTTTTTTATTCATGACAATTGCAAAAGTATAATATTGTTAAAGGGGATTGATTTGAAAACATCTCAATTATTTATTTAAAAGCATGGCTTCTTAGTTGTTGGGTAGATAAACCTAACATTGCCTCAAACTTTACATCGTCCCACCCAGAACATTGGTTCCGAGTTTGGGTTTGGGAACCTGCGGCTCCAGAACCACATATGGCTCTGTTATCTCTCCATGGTGGCTCATTGGCCGTAAAATAAGTCAGGGAGACGGCTGATCCGGCCACGTCGACCATCTGAGTCAGCAGCTCCCCGCTAATGGCTGCCTAATCAAAACTACATAAAGAAAACAAATAAACAAATCCCACAAACTAAGACTACCAATGTCCAACCCTAAACTAAAAGAACAAAACCCAGCAGTGTAAGACTGCTGAGGACAAAAAAATAAATAAATAAAAGAATAAGAAAATAGCATTTTTTTAAAGTGAGGATTACTTCATTAGCATTTATTTAATATGTATTAGTTAGATTTATAAATTTATGGCTGAGGTGCACATAGATGATAAACTGTTGAGTTTTTTTACATCCCTGTTGACCTGAAGACTTCTTGTTTGCTCAATGCTACCTCCAGAATGCACAGATTTTATACACAAAGCAAAAGTTTGATCTTTTATGAGTTAAAACACATTATCTTGAGCCGGGGATACCCAGGGGTTCAGGGGGTGAAGAGGAGAGATCCCGGACCAGGGGTCGGTGTGCGATGATCTGGGAATGAGATGTGGATGCACGTACAGAGGGGTCAGTTTAAATTCAATATAAATTTATTTTAAGATAGGAAAAGTAAACAGAGAATGAAGCAGCAAATTATTTAAAGGAAAATAAATTAAAAGAAGAACATAGAGAAAATGAATCAAATGTTTAAGAGGAATTTCCAAAGTGAGGATGAAGATGTGCCGGCCGAATCTTCTAAAGGAGAGGATGAAGAAGAGAAGATGCAAATTGAATGGAAAATGACATCGAGACACCAGGACCATGAAGCAAATGTGACTTTTCTATGTCACCAGATTATCCTTAATTTGGACAAAAGAACATTATGATCAGTTTAAAGACAAATATGAATGGATCTTTGCCAAGAATATGGAATGCTTGGCCTTCAAAAATGCCACAGTGTCAAAGATTGGGTCACTCCTGGACACAAACAGACAAAATAGAATTCTTAAAGACTCGATGTTGGAAGGAGAAGAAGACTGTTGTGATAGATTTAACAATCCCAAGTAAAATGAACATAAGAGAGGAAGGAACATCAAAAGATAAAGAAATACCAAGAGCTGGAAAATACAATCTGAACATGGCAGAATGTCTCGAGCCGATTCTAGGGAATCCTGGGAACACGTCGGATACTGCACTGGATCATCCAACTCCCAGAATTCTACAGGAACTTGAAGGGAACCAAACTGCTCTCAGGACAAGTGGAAACTTTAGATCCATTCAGAGGCTCATGTGGTTATATATCAGTAACACTGGTCCGCTGACGACGTTTATCAAATTTATGTCTCCTCTTCTAGTACTTAAAAATCCCCCGAGGAGCTGTTTCACATCATGCAGACGCTCCGTTTTCTCCCCCGGAGAACTTTTAGGCCGTGACTCTTTGGAAAACGAACCCATTAGCATGTGCGCTCTGAGACCTTCACTTTAGATTTGTTATGCTTGTGCTCCATGTTTTCAAGCATGTCTCGTATTATGTGTGGTTTTTTTTGCGGAATAACTGTCACATTTACTCATATTTCTTAATTTTCTTTGCTCGCTTAAACCCCTTAAGGAGCATCGACTTCTTGAGACGCAGGCAGTGAATCAGCGGCTGACTCACAAAAGCTCTGCCCCATTTTGAAAGTTGCACACGGCCCTTGTTCAGATGGATCGTGGTATTTCTTTCATCCTGAGTATCCTTGTCCTTCCTCCTCCTCCTCACCTCCCACCTTGTTCCATTCTCTCTTCCACTTTTCTTTGGGGAAAAAAAAAAAAACTCCTGCGGAGCTTCCTGCCTCATCAACGTCTGTAAAAAAATAGATTAAAAAATGTTTGAGTACAGGATGGAGAAACAAAACCTTGAAAATTACAGGTATTCAGTGATTCGACGTTTTTGTACATTTATTTCATTTTTTCAGCTCTGAATCATGACACTTTTATGCCTCCAAAATAATACCACATCTTAAATTGAAATTGATTTTTCTAGTAATTGGTTGGTCCATCTTTCCACATTTTTCTATTATTCAGATGTTTGTTGTTGGGAAGACAACAGGTACATTTCTAGAACAGAAAATCACATTTTCCACAAAAATTTAGGATTTCCTGTCAGTCCTGTTGTCTTAAAGTTTTGACAAAAACAGGCAAAATGAATCATCTGTTTTTCTCACTTCTAACGTCAACTCTTAAAAAAAAAAGCCTTCCCACTCTGGTTTTCTCGGAACATCACCTACTCCTACTTCATACTTCTATTTTTACACGTTGTCACGGCAGATTTTACATTCGTCACAGCTTTGTTTGATAATGCGACAAACATTTGAAAGGTTTCCTGCTTCGGGTGGATTTTGAGACTTTGAACCCACACGACAGAGTGGAGAGGAATTTGTTTTGCAGAAAGATTAATAACCTTGAAATACATTTTTTATTTCTAATAAAGCAATCTAAAGTATAGATATTGGGATTCGAAGAAAAAACAGCGATGCCAACAGAGTAGGCAGAAGAAAATGTAGTCCTCCTGCACAAACATGCATATGTTTGTATTTATTTATCAGATTAAAAATGAAATAAACTATGTTTTCAGATTATTTCTTGGCTTTTTAGTCACAGACAAAACACATATTTGTATTTGACTTCCTCTTCTTTAAAATAACCAAGTTGAGGTTAAGAAGCGAGGGGAAAAAAGTGAATACCAAGACATGATGGACAAAATGGATTTTTAGAAACCTTTCAGGGCATTCATCAAGGAGGGAAAAACCTGGGAAAACAAAGTATATGCTTTGCAGTTTTTGACAAATCCATAAAGTGATGACAAAAGACATCGGCTCTCTCTGCGGGCTCTTCAGTATGTCAGAGTCAGCAGTTTTTTGTTTCGACAGTCGCCATTGGGGGACAAGCAATTCAAGCGTGCTTTAAGACAGATTTCTAATCTGTGTGTAAAGGTTACTACAGGGAAGTTCACGTCTTTCCTTTCATTTAAGGGTTGAAATTGTACTTTCGAAAGTAGCTTATTTAACATTTTTCGTTTATGTAGTATTTCTACACTGGCATTCCAACTATGAATTTACCAGCTGAGGGGGATGATTTTGAAGAAAGTTTTCACATTCTGCAAAGACAATCTGGAAAACTTAAAATGTGCAGGTGTTAGCTATCCTATCCCCCTTCTCCCTCCATTGTTTGTTCCTGTGTTTTCTGTTAGATGTCAACCCCTACTGGCATCTGCAGCTCCTCTGACACAAATATTGTCATATATATATATATATATATATATATATATATATATATGAAGCAAAGTTGATAGAAGTCAAACAAACTTGACTCATCTTGTGCAAAAATAAGACATTTCTGGATTTCCTCAAATTCTTTTTTGAAAAAAAAAATGCTGAAAAGTTTAATAAGGCAGTTATAACAACACATGATTAAAGTGGATGGAACAAATTAAGCTACAAGAAACTTAGAAAAAAAAATTTCCAAAAAGTATTCTTGATATAAGCATTTCAGGTCATATAGTACATTTTATGTCTTATTCTGGTTTCACTTTCATGAGATTGTTAGATTTGTTTCTAAGGGAAAGCCAAAAAAGAGGAAAAGAACGCTAATATTTGGAAGAAAATGGCTATGAAATCAAATTAAGTTAAATCCACAAAAGCATTTAAAAGACAAAAATAAGCTAAAAAAAAGAGCTAAACTAAAAAAAAGTTAAACGTTATATTGATTAGCACAAGTTCTGTAATATGTTACTTTTATTTTTTTTGTTTTGTTTGCATTAGATTCAAATTTTGGGTTAATGGTTTACTCAAATCAAAAACTTAATTTGATGAAAATTAATAGTTTTAAATAAAAGAAATTTCAAATAATTTATTAATTGTTCCATTTTTTTTAAACTTTTTACAGTGCAACAATTAGAATAACTTAAAATATAATGTTATACAGCCCAAGAATTGCTATTTTTTGCTAGCTGTAAGCAATTTTTTCAGAGTTTATGATGTACTTAATTTGAGTTTTTTTCACAATCGACTGAATTTAACAAAATGCTCCACATTTTAAGTGTTCCGTCTTCAGTGTTAATGTTAAAAATGAACCACAAAGACAAACTGTTGAACAAATTTTGTCTCTAAGTAAACAGAAATTTTGAAACTCAAATAATTCTAAAACCAAAAATAAATGGATCCTGATGGATTGATGGATCCCGGACGAGCCCCCAGTCTTTTTCAGTCTTAAACTTGAAAAAGAAATACCCCCTTAAAATTGAATAAAAAATTACAGTGATTCTTATTAGCTTCAGAAAATTAATAAAACTTAAATAAAATGCATTTATACGTATTTTAAGCATTCGTAAAAGTAAACAACTTATTCTACAAGTTATTCTATTGTCAAGAATATGGAGAAAAAGGATCTTGAGTCATTTTTATTAATAGTTTTTTTATTTGTAGATCTTAGTTCTTCATGAGACACAAATTGTGCTGATTTTACAAAAAGCTTGGAAAGGTTTAAAACAAAAATAACTTAAAGCAACTTAAAACGAGCTTCTAAATCTGCTAATATCAAATAGTTTGCAGTGTAAATATATTTCGGCCACATCTTTCTTTTTTTTTTTAAACCTTTTTTTTTCCTCTAAGTGGTTCTAATTATAATTACCAACCAGCTCTTTGGAAATGTTAACATTATGTTTTATTTCTTGTTACATTATTGTGTTTGATTTTACACAGAGTTGTGCATTTGCATTTGCTGCTTGTGTTTCCTGCGAGCAGCAGATTTTTGTATCTTCGTCTGCCATCTTTCCGCAGTGTTGGTCCAGCTTTTTCTACAGCCGCACAGACTTCAATCCTTTCCGTTTTTGTCCTAAACTGTGTTGTGGTGCTTTTACCTCCCACCCCTCCTTCCCTTGCGATTCTCTTCCAGCCCCGTCACCCTCATCAGCATGTGCCCGGAGCAGTATGAGTGAGTATCTCCACCGGCGGACGCTGCACCCGCCTCTCTCCGTTCACCTGCATCCCTCCCATCACCCACTTCCTCACACCGATTAATCTGTTGCTTCACTGCATGTTGCCCCACTGCCTGCCTTCCTTCCTGCCTGGCTGAACATGAAACCGGGAAATCTCTCTTGCTATCTCCCCTCCCCCGACCACCTGGATGCTCATCTCAGCCAGGCTGTCAGAAACCATCCAGCTGCTCTGTAGATCATCCCCCGTTTCTCTCTAGGATCTTAAAATGTGTTTCTAGGTGATGCTGCGAGGGCCGCGTGCGCATGTTACCCGTGAATCTTTGGCGCTTTAAGCGGGCTGCTGTGTGATCTCATTCATCTCCATTACCGCATTCATTTCCAGGCTGTCCCAGTCACCCCAGCTCTCTCATGATGACACCCACTCCCGGATAGAGCAGTACGCCAGCAGGTACGAGCTGCAGCCACGAGCTGCAGCCACCATTGCATCATCCCGCGCCGCACACGCGTGCACTTGTGACCAATTAGGTCAATCTTAACCTGATTACCGGCGCCGTTTTCCCTTAAAATTTTCAAAACATGTTTTATATTTTGGAATGCAAGCCACGTTTTCATGTATGCAAAACTGCTAACGTTGCAGTAAAAATATTAAATTAAAAAAAAGCCTCTACATTAATCTGAATGCTGCAAATGTTTTCCAATGAATAATAGAAGCATTTTTATTTTGTTTTTCTTATTATTACATTCCTTTTAGCGTTAGATTTAATTACCGTGCCTCCATATTCTGATTCTGTCATTTTCGTGGACGCTTGTGAAAGCCTAATAATGTTTGACATTAAAACAATTGAAATTTTTATATCATTATAATTTTATAGCACAATAAACAGAAAAGTTTGATTGCTTTAAGCAAAATTAAATTAAGACTAAAACACAATAAAATGTCAAGTGTTGAAGCAAAAAAAATTGTTTTGTTTTCTTTTATTACACACATAAACTGAAATGCAAAAGAGGGTTTTTCTGTTTTTAAACTGAACTGAATCCATTCAGCCGAGACACAAAAACGAATTTTCAGTAAAATAACTGGAGGTAAAAAATTAGCATTTTCTCTTTCATGTGCGTGCACTTTGAAACTTGCTTGGTGCATAAGAGAGAAGCGAAAACATTTTACAATTTTCTCTGAGAGAGCAGCCGAGCACCAATCGACGTCTTTTTGAGAACCCTGATGGCGGTGAAAGGGCATAAAGCGGACAGTTCACTGTAACCTTCTTCACTTCTTTCTAGACTGACACGTTATTTATGCACATGAACCGATGGAGAAAACATTTTAGCCACGGCTGCATAGTTTAATTAAAAACGTCAGTTTTATAGAAAGTCAAGGCACAGGGCACATTAATGTTATTAATGGCCTGATGTTATTTGTATCATTTTGACAAAATATATTTTTATGGACACATTTTTGACTCAAAACTTCAACTTCTTGTCTGTACTGTAGATTATTTCAACAAACCAGTAAAGCTTTGCAACCAAAGTGTTCATTTTGCATTTCCTAAATGTTTTCAGATTTATTGGATTTCCTCAGTTGTTTTCTGTGGATCGATGCCTAGAATTACATTTGAGTTTGGTTGGTTTTTCAGGTTGGCGCAGATGGAACGCTCCAACGGGTCCCTGCCGACTGACAGCAGCTCGGCGACAGGAAGCATGTACGTTATTATTTTTATTTTTATTTTTTGGAACTATGGAAATTAAACATTCTAAGTGTTTTTTTTTTTTTTTGTTTTGGGTCTGCATAAGTCTGCTGTTTATTTTGAAATGTAGAGCTTACATAAGGAGTGCTGTATACCTTTTATCCCTGATAAACTAAAGAAATACAAATCTGACTCACACAGAGAAGCAAGCTGTGTAGAAGGTAACAGTGGAAGTGAAAGCTTTCACCAAAAAGTATAGAGTTGATCAAATGAAAGTGACAGCTTTTAAGAACTCTTGGACGTTTGTGTGATTAGAGGAAAACCATGAAGTGTTCCTGTTAAAGTGTGTCATTTAGAGTGGACCCTCAAGTCAAGGACACTTTTTTTTTTTTTTTTTTTAAACAAACGCTTATCAGGAAAGGAACTCTTGAGATGACGATGTCCCCAACATTTTTGCGACACGTTTGCATATGATTACATTCAAGTTCGTGTCACTCTTCCGCTATGTACGATTCGCGCATATTGCATGGATGAAAATTGGTGGAAAAAGTGAGTAAAAGTTGTTGTGTTTTAGCTGAATTTTTTCACACTTTAAAACCCCCAAAGAAGTACGAATAAATGACGCAAAGAACACATAAACAGGCACTTCATTGAATTTCTTCTCTTAATATTTAAGGCTCATATCATTTCAGCACCTTGGACAGCACCCGCTTGTTTTAGTTAAGCTGTCAAATTTCCCCGGTCCACACAAGTTCGAAGTCATCTTCTAGTTTCATTTCTATGTTTTGGCTTTTATTTCATCTCAATGAATATTTTGTTTTGCTGAGAAAACTGTTGATCATGTAGACTTTTTATTAATAAAACCATTGCTCTTCAAAGAGGGTTTAACCACTTGATACCTATTGATTCAAATATGCCTTGAGCCACTTTAGCTGTAAAACTACCTTAGATTAATAAAAACATAAATGCATACAAATGTGACCAATGTAAATAAAGTTTAGCCTAAATTAAAAAAGGGTTTATACAAATATACACTGTGTGTCAGAAGATCCATAAACCCCTGATGTAACAGTAAAATATGTCCAACACAAGAGACCGTCAGTTCTTCTGTGTGTGCTCAGCTAACAAATAAATCCATTTTTATAGCTAGGCATAAATTGTCAGGGGAATAAAAAATCAACAATTAATAAAAATTTATTTTGAAAATCTGTTTTTAGTCATCAAATTCATCGATCAGCTGTTCTAAAGAGAAATTATTTTGACTTTTTTTCATTGAAAAAAAATCCTTTTTTATAAATGCGAGCTCCACAAAGCCTCTTTTTTTATTCACTACTAGCAAACGTTTTTTTTTTCATACACAATTGAATATGTTTATTAGCTTAAATGCAAAAGAATAAACCCGTCTATCCATCAGATGCGTGTTTGGAAAGAAGTGACTCTGTTTTGCTCTTCAAACTTCTGTAATGCGTCACTGTTCTGTTCAAAGAGCTGCTTTTTACTAATTTTTTTCCCTTAGAAAAGAATCCATTATCTTTTCCACTCAGCCCAGAAGTCTAATGAGGTGATGAAGATGGTGTTTTTTTCCTTTTTTTTTTTAGGGATAATGGTTTTAACAGCCGTACTTTTCTTTTCAATAATCACATGTTTTTTGCACACTTTTCTGCATCATTTTATGTAATATTTGTGACTCTTTGTAAACAAAAAATGTCAAAAGTTTCCACTGATTGAATTTAGAAAAAGCATCAACTTCAGCACATTTTTTTTCTCTATACACCGTACTAATTACTGTTCTGTAGTAAATTATAAGCCGTCTTGTGATGGGTTTCACTGAGGATAGAAGTTTCATTTATCACAGCCTAAAGTGAATCACTTAATGGCACCAAAAACCATTACAGACCCGTTAGAAATGAAAAACCTTCAATCTCTCAAATTAAAATGCTATTTTACACAAGCTAATATTACTCGTCTCCAAACATGCTTCAAGTTAGAATTGTGAGGTTAGAAAGTTTAAGCTTTTATTACACGTTTTTATATATTACAATCAGTCCTAGTTTAACTCAAAAACAGCTTATTGTGCTTTTCTTATGCTCAACACTTGTATTACTAAATATTCTTCAGCTGAAGGGTAAAACATCTCAGACAAAGCGGGCTGGATGAAGAGTTGTTTTTTTATTCCACCAGAGGATACGAATTTCCACCACACTCCTCAGAGAGGCTCAGTGTGCTGCCATCTAGTGGTCGAGGATTTAAGTGAAAAACAAAAGTAGGACGCTGAAGGACTTTCACAAAATAATTAATTAAATATCATCTTGTCAGCATTTTAAACCGATACAAGTATTGCCAAAGGAAATATTGCGACGTATCGCCGAATCGATTTCTTAGCCAATCACATGAAGCTCCTTTGATCACATGATAGCCTAAGTCAGGGGTGGGCAAACTTTTTAATTTGTGGGCCAGAAAGGGTTCTAAAATTTGGCATGAGGGCCGGACAAGGAGCAGATGGAAGGAGTGATTTGGTAATGAACCTCATAAACTAAAAAGATAATATGGAATTTAGAGAAAAACATGCTTTAAGTTGGATTAAAATTCACATATATTCCTTTAAAAACAGAACATTTGGGAATTTTAATTTCTAAATTTTGATTTTTGTTCTCTTTTTGGTGATCCAATGGGTTGATGTTCTTCAGAGGAAAATGCAAACTCAAAGAAATCCGAAAAGTCACCTTCTTACTCAGAAAAACGCACACGAACGAAATAATTAGGATTTTTGATTCAATGTATTTTAATTTGGAGGGCCAGATTGAGTAGTTTAAGGGGCCGCATGTGGCCCCCGGGCCGTAGTTTGCCCACCCCTGGCCTAAGTGCTGATTGCTTTGGTCTGAGTCATTCACTATATCTTCTGGGGAATTTTCTCCCAAATTTAAAGTAAAAGAAAATTCAAATACATGATCATGCTGGAAAAAAAATCAGAGTCAAAAATAAGAGTTTGATCCGGATGAGACTATTTTACTTCCATAAAGCAGATATTTGCATTTTTAAACCCTGTGTTCTTCTCCGATGAATTGAAAAAGATAAAGACTGATTGATGATTCTATTGTAAACTTTTCGCTGTCGTTAGGGTTTCTCTGCTAAGCTGAAGGCTAAATTGCATGTTGTCATCCTGCGGTGGCCCCAAACAGAGAGTTTTTGAGGAGGCTGTCACTTCAGATGCTAAAGTACACGTTGTCAAGCAGAGAAGGAGTGATTTTCAGAATAATAGCCTCCCCCTACAGTTTCTCTGCGTGGAGTTTTTATTTATTTATTTATTTATGATTGTTGTTGCCTGGAGGTGAAAAGGCTGGAGCGCGCTCGGTTTCTCTCTTTGCGATGACGTTTTACAGGTAGCAGCTCTGCTTTAGTAAATAAACATCATTTAAGGAGGACGGCGGTGTTCTCCAACCACTCGTGGCTTCTTGGAGTTCCTCTTCACCTCTCGCTGCATCCTTGAGCTCCACTTGAAACGTTTGGTGTTTTAAGTCGACGCCTTTCGTTGCCGCTTGCAGCATTGGAGCAAAAGTGCAGTGAATGCAGCGACCTCGCCGCTGCTCGCATCTTTCAAATCCATTCTTATCCCCTCTCTGTTCTCTGGTTCTATTTTGGCCTCGCTGCAATCTCCGCTCTTTGCGACGCTTCCCTCTCTCCTCGCTGTTTCTCAGCAGGTGTTTGTGAGCCAGCTTTACCCCCCGCTGTCCCCCTTTTTTAACTCGTACTGATCCCCACCACCACCACCACCTCCTGCAGTCCCCTGTCAGCCGCTGAACTTCTCTATAATTGGTCGCTGGGTTTGTGCAGCACCTAAATTCTGAGGCTCGGAAGACGACAGCGGCAGCATTTCTCTGAGAGCCGAGCTCCTCTGTGTGCTCCCTGTCTGTGGTGTCAAAGCAAACCAGCCTTTCCTGAAGAAAAATGTTTGTTTGGGTTCAATTTTTTGCGAGTTACAGCAGCAGTTTTTTTGAATGCCTTCAATCCCCTTTTTAAATGACAGAACTCTATAAAAAAAACTGAACTGATTTGCATTTATGGACTAATGCAGGATATGATTTTAAAAAAAAAATCATGTGTGGGTGTTTTTAGCATGATTTTGTGGTGTTGTTCTTCAGATAGACACGTATAAAGAAAAGGAAGTTTACAATTGCATTTCTGAGTATTTCCCACTCATTTTCAAGCAATTCATTAAAACCAAAACAAATATTTAAAGGTTTAAATTTGTCCTGTACTGCTTAACGAAGTGCTTGCACTTCTATTAATGGTTAAGAGTAGTAATAATTTAATTATTTATGTGTTTTATTATCGTCATTATTTAATTTTTTGATGTTGAACTTTGATAAAAATGTTTTCTGAGGCTATTTCTGATGTGACATTGTTGTGTATTGTTGTAATGGAGTACTCATTTTAAACTATGATGGTCTGACACATTAATGTGATCGTGTGAAAGTGTTCTGGAAATGCTGCAAATGAATTGAAGCGGCCTCTGGTCACACGCAAGATGGCATCAGAATCGGTCTGTAGCCGGAAGCGGAAATCGTAACTTTAGCTGGTTGCGTAAGCGGAAATTTCCTAAACCTTACAGGAAACTCTTTCAAAATAATATTTTTAAACTTTTTCAGAACTATCAGCTTTTACGCTTTTGAATGATGGCGTTTCACGAAGAAAAAAACAGAAAATAGGGTTGATAAAAGAGAAAGGGGGGGAAAAAAGGTTAAAATTATTATTATTTTTTTTTTTTTTGCTGCCGGCTCTGGCGGGGGAGGGTCTTCCGGCTATGAATTTTCGGGCGCCATATTTTTTCTCTGTTGCCAGATTCGCTCTCCGGTACTAATAAAGTTTTCTGAATCTGTATATGAATGTATGCATATATGTATATGTTTTTTTTCCCAGTAAATTTACAACTAATTATCCTATGTTTGAAATATCTATTAATAGATATGCTGCATATTTTTTGTTTGTTTTCTCTAGTTTAATTTTTGTTTCGATTGTTTGTAATATTACAATTCCAAATACAAATTGCTACAAATCAGAAGATGCCATTTAAAAACAACTACAATTATTTTGGCGGAAAACAGCAAAGTCCTCATTAAAGGACAACTGGGAACGCTTTTAAAATGGATCAAAAGGTGTGGGTCTGTCTTTTTTTACTTTTTTTTTTTTTTTTGCCAAGCACTATGCTTATTCTTTCTCAATAATGCAAAAAAAATCCCAAAAATAATATATATTTTGTTGTAATCTTTTTCTGAATATTAGAATCAAAGAAACAAAATTATTACCTTGTCAGCAGAATTACAGATTTTTAAATTGTGCTTCTTTTTTTATTTGTTCTGCCACAAAACTAGAAAAAAATTCTCAGTATTTGTTTTTTATCTTCAGTGGTTCTTCCTTTGTCATTTGGAAACCTGTAACTTTCTGCCAATTTTTAGCCGTTTCTGTTAAAGCGCTGCTCTTAACCGAACAGACTGAGACCGCCAAAGTGACGGACAGAAACAACATGCCCTTGCTCATCGCTGACTCTGTGCTGTCCGCAGGGATGACGAGCACGCCCTCATCATTCAGTACTGCCAGACTCTGGGAGGGGAAGGCTCCCCGAGCAGCCAGCCCCAGAGTCCTGCCCAGATCCTTCAGGCCGTGGAGAAGGAGGAGCGAGGGGAGCTGGAGAAGATTATCGCTCGTCTGGAGGAGGAGCAGAGGTGAGCGCCGGAGACAGGAAGCACCACAGGAATATTGCTACACTTTTATTGAAATGGTCGTTTTTCCGGATCGTTCAAAAATGATCTACTCTTTACAGAATTCACAGGCCGTTTTTCACTGAAAATAGGTAATAATCGCTCTTCCAGATCCACATTTGAGGCTTTTTTTGGCCTGATTAGTAAATAAGATGAATATTTTAGCAGGTACAATTTCTGCAGAAAAACGGAGCGATTTAGCAAATGCACACTTTTCCTGAGTGTTATTGAGGCTAAGAGCTTCGCTGCCAGGTTCACAAGTGCCATCTTGCGTAAAACACTGCAGCTGACAGAGATTAAAGATCAGGAGGTGCAAGGAGAAAGAATGTGGTTTTAGAGTCGTTCAACTTTCACTGAGAGAGCTAAAAGCAGAAGGATGTATGCACCAGGGGGACAATTTGTTGTTTTTTTGTTTTTTTTTTTTTTGTATTTTTGCAAATCAGAGAGTAAAAAAATGAGATTGTGTTGCACAGATTTCTGGTTCTGCAGCGCACATCCTTTAAAAGGAAAAAAATCAGCTATTATTTGAAGAAAAAACACAAAAAACCAATTACTGTATAGTATTAGTAGAGTAAAAATCTGTTTTTGAACCCTATTTTCTCAGGACGCTGCAGAGGGAATATGAGCTGCTAAAGGAGCAGCATGGCCAACGTGGGACCCAGTCCGGAAGCCTGTCGGAGGTTTCCTCGGCCCTCCCCGACGAGGCCGACCTTCTAGCCGAAGCCAAACTGCTGCGGCAGCACAAAGGTCGTCTGGAGGCCCGCATGCACATCCTGGAAGACCACAACAAGCAGCTGGAGTCTCAGCTCCACCGCCTCCGACAACTGCTGCACCAGGTGACCCTCTGATCCGCGTTGTTCCCCACATTAAACAAATAAGAAACAGGTTTCATTCCAGTTGTAGAAATGTTGTCAAACATTCTTTCAGTCTTGATGAAACCGGAGCTGATTTGAAATGAAAGGATTTAAATTATTAGTATATAAAAAAGGATAAGTTGAGTAAAAACTGAAATATTTATTGATTCCTAAATTAATATTATTATAACATAAAGTCAAAATGTTTTAATCTATTTAGTTGTTTTCATTTACTTTTTACTGTATAATAAAGTTATTCTGATATGGAAAAATGTATATTATTTTAATTTTAGCCTCATCTGTAAACTATCTTTTCCAAGACACCAAGTTTCATTTTTGTTTAAATTTGATTAAGAATGTCTCTTATTAATGCAGATAAAGTCCTCCTCCGATGAAAATCCTGTTTTATGAAAGAGAACAAATGTAACAAGAAATCATTTGGTTTTCGCATTTCCGATTATTTCTCCTTTTAAAAGCTTTGTACTTTCTTATCTGAGCTCATCCAGCTCAAAACGGAACGCCTGGACGTTACCGATAATGTGACATTTTGATGTAGCAGCGGTGAAGGTTTACACTAGTGAGACACAGAGCTATCATGATCAGACGGGTATGATCGGGGCGGGGCTGCTCAGCTCCAAAAGCCACGCCCCCTCAGAGGAGATTTTGGAAACAGAGGCTTCAGATCAACATGAAAAATGGCTTTTTAAGACATTTAAGTTGTAGGATTTTGGTTAAAAACTTCATAATCATAATTGAAACACTACTAGGAATGGGTTTTTTTTAAATAAAAAAAAATTGTCATAGATTGACCTTAAGTCGTGTCGGCTTTAGAATACAATATTATCCAAGTGATTTATTTAAAGCTGGAGGTAAGTGTACATTTGTGCTCATGTCAACCCTGTTTTTTCACATTGTCTATCGGTTTTTTTTTAAGGAGGAAGTAGAAAAGGCACACCTGTGCATTCACACTCTATCAGACAAAAATTCGTCTTTGAAGGACTTTATTATTTAAAAAAATCTAATTAAATAACCTCCTGATGAAGACGTTTGTTATAAATGAAGGAGACTCATCCCATATGCATCATAAATACTGACGGAACGTTCTGGATGGTTGGTAAAGTTTAAGCCTTCATCTTCCAGGCTGAGTTCATCATTAACAGTCACTCCATCCCCCAAATATCTCTTCCTAAAGTTGGATTGTTCAGCTGCAGTCCTGATGGATCAGAATAAGAAAACTGTGGTGCCAGGAAGCTGGGGGGCAAAGCAATAACTCAGAACAATTGGGGGGTCGGATGATGTGACTCGGCCCATTTTAAAGGGGTGACGAGGAACGCTTGAAAAGAGAGCGCTTTTGTGTGGGACAACCTGACAGTTCTGACTTCCTTTAGAAGAAAAAGGTTCTACATTTTAAAGATAAAATCACTTCTGAGGATAGATTTACTACACGTGAATTAGTTTGTTTTAAATGATAGAATTTGAATAAAGTTTTCATAAACTTTATAGTTTTTTAAATGGTGAGCAAAATATGCCCCATAGGAAATGAAAGACAAAGTTTTCAAATTTAGCAACAAACCTTTAAATATATTCATGAGTTATGTTTTCATCTTTTATTGTAAAAATATTGGAGTTTAGGTAATATATTAGCAACATGCTAACATTTTTTACTAATTTACTTTACTGAGGGATTTTAGGCTATTTTAGACTTTAGCTAGTATTTCAGCAATGTGTTAGCTTTTGGGCTAATTTGACATCTACTGATGTTTTTTATGCTAGTTTGGAGTTTAGCTAATATTTTAGCAACATGCTAATGTTTTTGACTAATTTAGTTTACTGAGGAATTTTAGGCTATTTTGGAGTTTAGCTAGTAATAAATCCACAAGCTAGCTTTTTTGGCTAATTTGACATCTGAGATTTTTTGCTTTTTGAGGAATTTTACAACAAAATTTTAAGAAATATAGATGAACTTTTGCGTGCTTTCATAGTTCTTTAACTAATTTAGCACATTTAACAGTAAATTGCGTCACCATTTTCAGCAAAAAGTTTCAGCATTTTCAGTGACTACTTTCAGCAAAAAGCATTCACACCAGCATTATCGCAGGTAATGCAACTTTTCTAGTTATTATTATTATTATTTGGAGTAAAATGGCTTTTAATTTTACCCAGAATTCATTCACCTCAGCAAAGCCCCACTCCAATCATATTTCATCTATTGTAAAAGTTTTTTTTTTAAATGTTTAAGTCGTTTTAGCCTAAATCAAAAAAATCTGTCATTTTCTAGGACATAGTTTCTGCAGTCCGGCAGTAGTTTACCATCATCTGAGTCGACCCCAACTCCCCTTCCCATCATCTATATCTGAGCTACCTGTGTACTCGCTTTCCCACTGGCTTACAGCCCCTCACACCTCCAACCTGACATTACCGGTGCAGCAAATCAGCAAGCAATATCATATATTATGTGCAAAATACAATTTACACATGCACACATGAAACTAATTACACGCACAAATTTTTAAAAATTACATATGAAACGCTTGTTAAGCACAAACAGAACCAGATTTAGACACAAATCTGAGGTGAGACTCTTGACGTCTCCAAGATTCGTCTGTAAATGAGGAGTTTAAATGCTGCTAGAATGCTGTGTCAGCTGTTTTGAACTTGGATTGTGAAGAATATCTGGAAACTTGACATTTTTTCACTTTCTTAAACAGATATGCCCAGTAATTAATACAAAAAAGTCTAAATATGTGATTTTAAAACACTAAAACTCCTTTATTCTGGTCGCTGCCTCGGAACCGTGCTTTCCCTGCAATCGGCTAACGGTAAAGAATTAGCTATAGACCAGCAGAAAATGGGGTGTAAAGAACTTCAGAATTTTTGTACATATGCCCAAAATATATTTTATTTACTACTGATTCTCAATGATTTGAATGAAGAAATACTTAGAAATCCAACTCTGACCTTTATGTTCTTCACATATGTCCTCCATCATCAGAAAAAAACACCATAATTCCATTTTACTTTAAGAATATCTCTCTGAGCCATTCTAGTAGGGAAGTTTTAACAAAGTTCTTAAACAGAAGAGATCCTAGTGGGAATCAGCTTCAAGTTTGAGCTCTAAAAGCTGCAGAGCCGTCACCAAACATAAGATGAACCTTCTAATGTGTTGGAAGGAATCTCTTCTGGAAGCTGCGGCATCTGTTTAATGCGTCCCCCTGCGTCATCCGTCCCCCTTTGCGTTCTGGACCAACCAGACATCCACATCACTGCAGGCTCTGGAACAAAATCACTATTCTGTGAACATCTTTGCCGCCGGTACCGTTCACACGGAACATTGTGAGCTAATCACTTTATTTTCGAGCAGAAAAAGGAAATAAAACCAATAATCTGACAGTAAAAATTCCCACTCTCTTATGTTTGATTCTGTGGAGGCCGGAAGGCTCCAGGAGCCGCAGCTTCTGCTGAGCTCCAGAATAATCAACTCCACCGGCTTGATTTCACACCTGAAATTCAGCCTCTCCAAGGCCGACCAAAGACCTGAACTTAGCTATTCTTAGGAGAGGCCGGCTGTGCTCCAGGGACTTTTTCAAAGCATTAGCCTTAGACCAGCAGATAATGGGGTGCAAAGAAGATGAGTTATTAAAGGAGAAGCGCGGGCGCAATATATATTTTATTTTCCTGCTAAGTGGAGCGTGAGGCGGCATTTTAAATGTCAGTGGGCAGAAGCGTTTGTTCCTGTGTGTCGTTTCTGACTTTCAGACATGATTCACAAATAGTTTTGTCCTGTTGGCGAGAAATTGAACCCTCACTTTAGCTGAAATGTGTCTTTTCAGTCAAAGTTGCAGCACTGGTGGGCTCAAAGCAGCAAATGAGAGCGTAAATCAAAAGATAAGTTGTAGATTTATCCTAAAAAGAATAAAATTAGGGATGAGTATCAAAAATGGGAGTATCTGCAGTATCAGTAAGGGAAAAATAAATATCAAAAATTGATCGGGCAACTTGAGTATCATTTGAAAACCACAGATATTAACAAGATTATGTTGGTTAAAAGGTATAAAATCAATCAAAAAGAAAATCATGGGGTTTAATTAACTTAAAGGGAATGAAAAACAAGATTGTAAATGTGAAAAAAAAGATGAAAATTTGAAGGAATTATTCAAAATTCGAAAAAATTCTAGCCAATGAGCTCAAAGCCCCGCCCCCATGTGAACTTAGGATCATCTCAGCAGTGAAATCTCTGAATTGAAACTGAAAACAGACTTCAAAGCGAAGAGGGAGAAACAAAGAAAACGAAATTTGAAAGTAAAAACAAAACATTAAGTTTTTAACAGTTTTAGGTTTTTTTTAACTCAAGTTTTTTTTTTCAAATGTTCAATAATTCCTTCAGGTTTTTAATAGCTATTTTCAAGTTTAAAACTGCTTTCAAATTGTCAAATTTTTTTTCAAATTTTCAATCTACTTTTTTCTTCACTTTAATCTGATCCGATTCGACTCCATAATAAATAATCTTCTCAGGCAATCTGCAGTTTCTATTTCTGTTTTCTTTCCGTCTTTGTCATTTTATGTACATTGCAATGCAAACAAAAACACGTCCGATCATAAGCTTACTTCTTCCAAGTCAATACCTGAATACATTTCTCGATCAAATGCCATACATTATTATGGCTCTAGATTAAAACAATCGGACTGTATCGTATCGCCAAAAAGTTAGTAGAATCCTTTATGAATCATTGCGTGTGCCATGTATCCAGATGCAAATCGAATTGTGTGAGAGGGAAAGCTACACACCCCTAAAATAAATATATTTCTTTTAACATTGTTGTTTTATTTTGTTATATGTATAATTTCTAAAAATCCTAAATATCACATTAAGAAAATCAGAAAATGTTCTTTTTTGTTTGAAAGCGAACAAATTATAAATAGTTTTGACATCAACTGACTTTCTGGAGATTTTACTTTTATTCCTGTGAAGAAAACTGCTTTAGAGATGTTCTTCATACAGTTTTACCCGACACGGCGTGTTCGGTCATAAGTTGCATGTATCTCATAAATACTGACATTTTCCTTGTTCTTCATCTCAGCCGGAGGTGGACTCGCGGGTAAACGGAGCGTCCTCTCCTGCTGTGCAAGATCGAGGACCACTTACAGAAAACTCAGGTGAGCAAACCTGGAGAATGGACACACACACACACACCCGCACACTGCCTGCCCCTTGGCATTAAACCTCAGCTCAGAGAGCTACTCATGCCTTGCTGTGACGGTACTTTCCTGAGTTTGCAGCCATGTAAAGTGTGGCTGATGATAAAGCGGTAAACCTCTCTGCGCCTGTGTGTGTGCACGTGTGTTCAGATGAGCTGCTGGACCCCCTCAATAGCAGCTCTGACCTGGCAGATGTAATGGAACAGATTAACAGCTCCTTCCCCGCATGCAGCCGTAAGTCCTCGTCTCACGGCGTTCATCCGGCGTGTGTGCGTTTCACCATGGGGTCAAATCCAAATAATCCATTCCAAGATGGCTATTATTCATCATTTTGCACGTCTTCAACCACCCAGTAGGACACTTTTATCTGTAATTGTCAGTTCCTTTGTTTTTGACGCCAACATTCTTGCACGTGTCAATTAAAGCACCAGGAAAATAAAGCGAGTGGAGATGCAGCGGTGCTCTCCTGAAGCAATCATCAATAATTCCAGCTGGAGTTCATCATCCACCTTTCAGTTCTTCCCAGCAAGGCAGGATCTTCCTCCTTTCCCGCCTCACATTCATTCTTTCACTCAGGTTGTTTGTGCGTGTCTGCTGTCAGATGTAATGTGATGGCAGCGCAACATCTCCTGCTCGTTTTTGGTTGGTGTGGAGCAAACTGATGAGTTCAGATGTAAACAGACAGAACAACCTGAAGGGAATTTGTTGTCTGAAGCTTTTAAATGTAGTGAAGAAAAATATTTGACCCCAATCGTGTTCATTAAAAACCCACATATAGAAGGAATATTTGAGTATTTCTTAGTTGAAATCTTGTGAATCAGAAGCAGACGGCTGGACAGCTCCGATATTGCTCGCCATTTTTGTTACACCGCTAATGTTAGACTGGAGTTGTGAGGGGCTGTAAGCTAGCTGGAGGGCATGTAAACCAGGGGTGTCAAGGGGGCCAAAAACCAAAACACACCTCAGGGCGGGGCCCAAAAACTGGATGAACATGTACTGATCACACTAAAACTACAGTTTTAAAACTTTAAATACAGAACTTTTTAACATAAATATTAATAAAAAACATTTAGGAATATTATTTCACAATAAATAAACTTCAACATTAAATAACTTTAAATATTTTACTCTCCATAAAAATATATTTTGTCAAAATTATACAAGTTAGAAATGAGTGCAAGATGACATCGGGTTATTAATAACAGTAAAATAAAATGATCTGGAGGGCCGGATCCGGCCCCCGGGCCTTGACAGTAACACGTGATGTAAACGAAGGGATGATGAGAAATGAGGATAAACTTATGTTACGTACACACTGAACACGGTAGTGCCGCGGAGCAGAGCGTGCAGCATCAGCTCTCTCCTGGAATTCACACCAGAAGCCCATTTTTCCGCGACGGTCGACAAGAGCTTTTCATAGAACTTTTTGTTTTAGTTAACAACTAGGGCTGGGAATTGATAAAAAAGTTAACTAATTAATCGTAGACCTGGGAAAAAATTAATAGCAAATTTTTTTTATTTGCAGACTACTTATTATCTACGGATAATCACAAATGAAATTTACACCCAAAATAGTCCATTAAGCATATTTATTTTTAATTAATGCTGTCAATTGGTTAAAAAAATATCACACTTTTGTGTTGTAATTAAACACAATGTTTTACTAAATAAAAATGATGACAATATGCAGCTGTTGAACCATATTAATAACCTAAAAATATGATCCCATGTTTCTGCTAAGAAGAAGCAAGTAGTTAGTAGTTCTACATTTCTTTAGTTTATCTGTTGTTGAGACACAGAGAGAAGGACGTGTCGGTTTTTTTTTTTTTTTTTTTGTGTGTGTATGTGTTGTGATTGTATGCTTGTTTTCATCTCTACAGTCTGTTTAAATACAAAAAGATGATCACTTTTTTTCTGTGTTTTATTGTGAGAATTTTGTTTTATTTTGAAAATAAACTGGATTTTCTCCTGTATCCTGATGTCTGAATTGACGTAGATCGCTCGCACAAAATAGTCCAGACGCCAAAACGATCCTTCCGCGGGGGACCGCTGCTCTGCTGCGGTTTTTCCGCTTACAGTCCCGCCCACATTTCAGAGGCAAATTTCTAATGAACTCCAGCCGATCTGCAGAAACTATGCCCTAGTAATTTTAATTATAATCAAAAAAACACCAGGAACGCTTTATAAATAGATTTTTTTTAAAAAAAGATTGGAGTGGGACTTTAAATATTATTTCTCTTTTGGTGGTTTTAATTAAGTGTAAAAAATAAATAAAAAAATAAAATGTTTATGTTTTAAAGCAGAGCTCACTGACTTGAGTTGTAACTCCTATGGGGGGCTTAGGTTAAAAATCCGTTCTAATCCTGCAGTCACTCCAGTGTTATTAGACTGTGCGAAGCGGTGAGGCGGAAGGACTAAGCAGTGCAGGGAGAGCGAACAAGTGGGAGGCTCCAGATTTAGCTTGAACTCATCAAAAACAAAGAGAAAATGAGAAAGTTTGAGTTTTTAACTGCTGTTTTTTCTCCCCACAGCCTTGAGTCTCTCATCAAGACCCCAGGTAAGACGCCATCTTTTACTTTTCTCTTCCTGGTCAGAAAAGATGAAGAGATTTGAATTGCAGCACACTGGAGAGATAATTCCAGTCGAGCCCTCCATGTCGCCTTCACCTGCCTCCGTATCGGGCGATCAGTGGGAAGAGGGCACCTAATGGATCTCAGGAGAACACGATGACTAACCCTCCTCCTTTTGTCCCGCTCTGAGGGCCAGGGTGCATTTCAGGACAGAAAGCCTCTCTTATCGACCTTTTCCCACTCCCGGTATTCTTCTCTGACCTCTCCCCAGCAGTCTTTTCAAACCTCACGGATTCTACTTTTTGTGCTCCTCTGAGGCAGATTTTTGACCTCAGCCTTTTAGCAATCATCCCCTCACCCTTCCAGCTAATGTCCGGATGCTAGCTGTTGTCGATTGGTTCAGGATAATGTCTAAAAACTTCTTCTCTTCATTTTCAGGTGATGTAAGGACTGAAGTGCGCACGCATGAGTTCAACACCATTCCCATCCCATCTCCCGAAATCCCAAAGATGCACAGGAGCGGACAGCTAATCCACTTTAACCACCTCATCTATGCAAACTGTACATTTTTACCGGTTGTTGGCTGATCCTGTTTAAATAAATGTGAGATTTTTCATTCGTAAAGTAAATTATCCAGAAAGGATCAGAAATGGGAATCAAACTGTTACACTATTTTTCCCGTCATTCCGCCGCTGTGTTCCATCCAATTCCCTTCTATGTGTCCATGGAAGCACACACACTATTCCCGGGAGACTTGTTGAAAACCGTTAAATCTGCCCCGCAGCACGTCAGGTCCCCCTTTAAAGCGTTCGATGCCGGCTGATTGTTAAAGGAAAACTTTACCCTTTCTGTGCCTATACAGTTTGTCATTCCATGTGGGGAATACTACAAGCAGACGTTTTTGGAGATTTAAATCGGAAGGTGTCTGGGTTTGTACGAGTCGTCATATGTAGAATAGCTGGTGTGTTTATTCTTATTTTCTTTTTTGGAGAACTGTATGTTGAGAAATCAGAGGAAAGCCATGATTGCCTTGCTACCTCAGACTCACAGACACAGTTTTGTTCTCGTGGTTCTTGTTAAACAGTCGTGATCACTTACAGTTCTAGCTTACTGTGTTGGTGTACACTGCGACGAGGATTTACCAAGTATATAATAAAAAAAAAAAAAGAAGTCATCACTGTACCACGACGCGGACTGCCGAGGCTCCCACTCTGGTTGATTTTTTTCTGCTCCCACTGGCCTTCTAGCACTGGTCCCTCACTGTGTTGTGTTGTTGTGCTCTATGCTATCCTGTAAAAACATGTGAGGCTGAACAACACTACAATCATGATGAACCTCACCATGGCAGGACTGTGTCGCCCCTCCTGAGGTGTGTAAAATAGATCGACCACACTACATGTAATATGGCTACGTTGTTTTATTCGAAATAAAATTTTTATATCAAGAACCGTTCTCTCCGTTTCTTTTTTTAATGCACACTCTAAAAAGTGAAACATTCATTTATCAAATACAAATTGAGTTAAATTTAATCATTTTAAATATAAATGATAGAACTTTTAATTTATTTAATGTTTTGAGTTTACTTCCTTCAAAAACTTCAAAACTTGTATTTGAAAGCAGAAATAATCATAGAGGAGGAATTCCTGATTTACAGAGTATTGGCCTCATTACAGCCGCCTGCGAAGATGTCATCCAGCCAGAGCTGTTATTATTTATCAAGTGAATTGATCACGCCGTGTGAGGATTTGTCACCATTACTTGTTTGCATGCTGCGCTGTAGAAAACAAATCACTCGGGACGAATGGGGAAAGGTTATTAGCTCTAACCAGGAGAGGATGCAGGAAAAATCTTCACTGGTGGGGGTTAGACGGGAACCTGGATGAGTCTTGGAAATGTCCGTTTGGAAACAGTTTGTTGAGTAAAATCATTGTTTTTTTTATTTTTTCTATCCAACAGCTGAGCAAACGTGAGAACTGAAGGCTTCTTGTTTTGGACAGGTTTTAGTGTTACTATAGGGGGTAGTTTATTTGAATAAACCCCTTTTGTATCTGAGCTTTATTTATATTGATCTGGGCTCAGGTGGGTGTTTATTTTCATACTGAGGTGGATGATAGAATGCAAAAAGAGGTTGGGTGCCACCGGCCACCCCCACACCAAGATCCCTGCTGAAAGAGCAGTGGTAGCCTGGGCCCCCTGATACCCATGTGGTAAGAGGATGTCCGGCCCCCGGGCAATCCCAGACCAGGCCACAACACCAGAGAGCAGGGGGGGTACAGGAGCAAGGAGTGCGTTAGCTCCAGCCTAGCCAGAAGAATAGCCCTCCTGCCACGCCAGGGGGCCCCACCCTGGGAGAGCGCGCCCGCCCCAGACGAGCGGCCCACCATCCCCCACCCCAACTTAGGGACGAGCCAGGAAAAACCACCCGCCCATCCCGCAAGAGGTCTTGGAGAGAACGAGGCAGGGGCCACCCACTCCCACCCAGAAGGAGGACGCCCCAGAGAAGTTAGGGTCCCTGAAGAATGTTATGAAGATGAGATGACCGAGATCACCCATTGGTGGATTTTTGGAGAGGCCCAACACTCAAGGGAAAGAACCAGAACCTAATTTAACCCTGAAGTATTATCGCCGGGTGATTTTCACTCAAGGACAAGTATTTACATAATGTTCAATATGTTGCATTCTTCTACGGGTCATGGGTCTGGGTTCATTTTCACACGTCCCAGGAATGGGTGGACCAAAGGTTCAGCCTCCAATTTTTTGGTATTTTTGGTTCTCAAATTCATAATTCTTTTGGGATCTCCCTATGTTTTTATTTCCATTTTGTTAATTACACCACAGTTGAAAATAAAAGAAAATATGTTGTACTATGTTTTTATATTGGGTAAAAATTATCTGACAAAGGTGATGATGTAATTGGTGAAAGTGTTCTTGTGTAAACTGTTCCAAAGAAGAAAGTGAAGTTTACTTACTGCTCTTACAAACTACTAAATCAAGCATTTACCACAAAGAAAGAAAAAAAAACGCAATAAACCAAAGTAAGACAATAACAGTAAAACAATAAAGTTTAATTATATTAAAAATAACAAAAAAGGTTAGAACATAGAACTAATATATCACCTGTAAACAATTTCACTGATACTTAGCAAGATGTTATAAATAAAAAATAAATCACATCTAAATAATTTAACAATTCAATTATTTATAATTTCACCACTATTTCAGTTTTCTTCAATATTTATGATTATTTTCTTTTTATGTTTTGAAACATTTTCTAAATAAGACTTACAAAAAACTTTATTACATATAATTGGGAAAATAAGTTTATTAAAACTTTTGCAGCTAAACATCCTTTTTTCCCTGAACACGGTGTACTTCAAATACATTCTTTACATTTGCTCTTTTTGACATCTGAACACCGCTACCGCTCATCTTTAGTGATATTTTTCCTTAAGTAGGTCATGATGCAGTGAAAGGCCATGTTTGTCACATTTGATACATTTCCAGACTGAACAACATCAAAATCTCTGCTTGAAATAATGTATACAATCTTATTTTCTGCCCTCTGGCAGTCTTGTTCCTGCCGGGGCTGCATGTGCTTACTTTATTTATTATATGTAATGCGAGCAAAAAATTCTCAAAGCTATTTTGTTTTATAAATAGCCCCAAAAAACATTATGTTGTCGTTTTTTTGGCAATATTTTTTTCAGTCATGCTGTGCTTTCTTCATCCATTACTTAAAGGTTTGATCCCGACACATGAAAACACTAAGCTGTTTTTGAGTCTTGACAGCTCTTTACTCACTTGTTGCTTTACATTTACTCATTTCAAGGTGTGTGTTGTTTGCTGCTTCCTGTTGCTGGTTAAAAGTTCAAATCCAATCCAACCTGGGAGTAAAATTGAGTTATTTTAACAAGCTGTCAGATGACATTATCCTTTAGCCAGAAAGCCGTCTCACTCTGTGAGCTACAGTAATTACAACCACATCAAAAGCTCTTTGCTTGTTTTTATTTTAGCTGCTTTTTTTGACGGTTCATCACTTTTTTTATGTTAAAAACCACAAACCAACAAACTGTTTTCGTATGTGTGGCCCTCGTACAGATTCAACAATAAACTAATCAAACCAGCATAATTCTGTAATCATTTCTAATTCTATTATACATTATAATAATGCTGCAGTGGCCAAGTGGTAATGCACCCAAAGTGGATTAGAGACTTCTGCCCATATTCCTGCTCTGCACAGACAAAGTGCTCGCTTCCTCTGGGCGCCCCGAGCTGCTTTCATTAGTCTACCTCCCACATTTCTGTGAAAAATGCATCTATAGGAGCAAAGATGTTCCCATTCACAAGTTACAGGTCGTGTTTATTTTAAGTGGAATCCCATTAAAGTGATTTTAGGTAAGTGAATAAAAGATTTTGGTTTTTTTATATGTATACATTTTTTAGTTTAGTTAAGATAGGATACAATAAATTATTGTCTTTATACTCTTGAAAAAAAAATTAAAAATCTTTTAGTCTTATTGAATCCCAATTTTCTTTGCAATTTATGACAGTTTCAAACAATTCAATGCCACAAGTTTGAACTTTTTACTTTAGAGTTGTTGGATTTGTGCCTCTTTCATTCTTGAGCTCGGCTGTTTTTAGTCAAATTTGTTCAGAAATTCTTCAAATTTTTAACAGAATAAATGTTTTTTTTTCTTAAATTCATAATTTCCACTTAATATATGAAGCTAGATCAATTCATAGTCTCAGCCTTAGAGTTCACTTTTTGTCAAACTTCGATCTTTTTATTTGCATATATGATGTGTTCAGTCCAGAATTTCCCTCAACTTGCACAGTTCTAAGTACCTAATAAAACCACAAACAGCAGCTCTGAGTGAGGGACAGGACGTAGAATTGAAGTTTTCACTGGGAGTGATGAGGAATGAATCCATCAGAGGAAATCCATCTGGAGATAAATGTAAGGAAGCCGATTGAGATGGTTCGAACACGTTAAAACGGAGACACAATGGTCTTCATAGTCAGAGAAAAGTTTGAAATATTGAACAGATGTTACAAAAAAGATCATCTATTATCATCTGTGTTTCATTTAGTTCTCCATGCCTCGTTTTGGTGCAGTGCAGTTCATTGAATTGAATTGAATTGAATTGAACTTTATTAAAATCCCAGGGGGATAAATTTATCTGTTATGGCACCCATATATCTAAAACATTTTACAAACACACATATTCTTATGAACATAAATATACATATGAGTAATACACACCTATCTACAATAACTATATACTATACAATACTATACAAAACTATACAGCACAATACAATACAGTACAATACAATACAAAACTATACAATACTATATACAATATACTATACAATACAATAATATACTATAATAACAATACTGTACAATAATTTTATATACACATATTAACCTATTAAAATAATAAAAATAAAAATAAATAAATGTAAAAATAAATAAATAAATAAACAAATAAACTCAAACATTTAAACAACGGCGTTGTGCAGTCTGATGGCTGTACAGAGGAATGATCTGCGGTAGCGCTCGTTTCTACACTGGGGATGTCTCAGTCTGCTGCTGAAGGAGCTTTTCAGGTCCATCAGAGTCTGATGCAGAGGGTGAGAGCCGTTGTCCATGATGGATCTGAGTTTGGATAACATCCTCCTCTCACCCACCTCCTCCACAGAGTCCAGCGAGCAGCCCAGGACAGAGCTGCCCCTCCTCACCAGCTTGTTGATGTTCTTCCTGTCCCGGTCAGGGCAGCTCGCTTTCCAGCAGACAACAGCATAGAAAACAGCCGAGGCCTCCACCGAATCAAAGAACATTCTCAACAGATGTCTGCGCACCCCAAAGGTACCCAGTCTCCTCAGGAGGTGGCCTTTCTTGTAAAGGTCGTCGATGTTGTGGGACCAGTCCAGTTTGTTGTTCAGGTGAACACCCAGGTACTTGAAACTGTCAACAGTGACTATTTCATCTCCCTGGATGTTCATGTGTTGTCCCTCTATCCTGCTCCCCTCTGGAGTAGCGGGAGAGATTTCAGATTCCAGGTGGCTGGTCTGTGTTCCTGTTCTTGGCCGTAGACCTCGCCTCTGGCTCGCCTCGCACCCCCAGTTCAATCTGGATGAAGCCCATCTGCTACACTGTTCTAATATATAGTTATAGAGATAGAGAAACAAATTCTTGAAAAGCCCTGGTACATCGCCTGTCCGTCCTGGGAAAGGATCCCCTTTCATGTGGACATCCCTAAGAGTTTTTTGTTATCGAGAAGGAGGGTCAAAGTTCAGGGATGCTAAGTTTATCTTAGTCTGTTGAGTGTAGTCAACCAACCAGCTACTGTCACCGTTCAAATCCCACATGGGGGTTTTTCTGCAACAGACTGGCAGCCCAGTGACCCCAAAAGAGACCCGGCAGGTTCAGGAGATGGACGGAAGGAAACCATCACTGCACAATAGATTTGAGAGATTGCATTTTTATCATCTGTGTTTTCTGCAGGAGTTGTCCCTGTAATCTGTGAAGCTGCCCGGCTGATTAAGGTTAATACCGTCCCCTGGCTGTGTTTGACCCGCTCACAACACACACATTTCTGGTTTTACGCTTCACTCTGGCTAAAAAGGATCCAAAAAAACTGTCGATTTATTTAGTATTTTTTGTGAGAGTCAAGTTTGATATTTTGTGTGATGTCTAACTGACGAGCTAAAGGACACACGAGTACATTTTGTGACTTTCTCTATAAGTTTCTGCTGATTCAGGTGAACGTTTGTATCAGAAAAGACCACAACACAACATCAGTTTTGAAGTCACATCTGTACGCTCCCTCTCTGCTTCATCCTATTTAGAGGATCTGCTGGAGCCAATTCCAGTCGTCATCCGTCAACAGGCGGAGTACCCGCTGGACGGCTCCACAGAAAAGCCCAAGAACCTGGAAAGCACCCAAACCGTCTCATTGTACGGCAAAAAAGCAAACCACAACCGTGTATACAGATGTACTAACCCAGAAAGGAACATTTAGGACATCCATCCGTCTGTCCCCCGACGCCCTTCATCTGCCCGTTTGTCATTCTCTCAGCAACGCCGCGTGCTTGCAGATCCGTTCGACAGCTGTCCCCTTTGATCGGATGCTTGGCAGGCGGCGGCGGAGCTGCAGCTCGTGATGTGGATGTCTTTGTGGATTGCTGCCCCCTTGGCACCCGGCGGGGATAAGAAACAGATGTTAAGGGGGAAGTAGGGCAGTGCTGGATCTGTGTGGGAACTGTGGGACCCCTGAGAGGAAGCCAAGTAACCTAGATGGACACAGGAGCAGATTATTATTATTTAGATGATGTCAGCAGTTGAACCTCTTTTTTTTTTTTGCTGACGCCGTGGACCTCCATGTAAATTCTCCAGCTATTTAAAACAACTTGAGTTAAAGCTGGTGTTCTAATGAAACTCCTATCTTTAAGAGTTCCTCTGTGGTACTTATCGGCTGAACTTTATCGTCCCCGGTGGACCTCGGATCTCCAAAATGTGCTGAGTGCTCATGATGAGCCGCTCCACATTAAGTCTGGCTTTGACAATTAATGCCAAGCAGCTAACTGGACCTCCTGGCAGGAAATGCACTCCAGGATATCAGGTTGGATGCTTTTCTGCAATACTTTGCTCTCCATATCAGCGATTTCCTTCTGGGAGTCATAAAAAATAAGAAAAAAAGAAAAGGAGAGGACGAGTTATAATTTCCTTAATTTTTTATGCTTCATTAAGAACCATCGACTGTCTCTATATACTGTCAATTCTGGTTAACCAGCTGCACCTGAAAGTACATTTAAAATAGCCTTTCTGCATATTCAAATGTGTGAATCAGGAGCAAAATACAGTTTGAAAAAGATTGTAGGTGTGACATAAAAAAATAAAAAAGGGCGGGGCTTAAGCTGGCTCTGGTTGCAGGCATTTAGTATGTCTTTGTTTTCCTCATCCGAGTTCCATTATCGCTCTTTTAATGGACTGGTAATGTTAAGCCTCATTTCCACTGAGCGGTCCGGTACTGTAAGGAGTAGTACGGGACGGACCAGTTCATCCAGTTTAGTTTCCACTGAGCGGTTTGTTTTCACGCCGCACGCGTTGTGTAGACCGCTAGCGCGTCAGTGCTTGGAAAGCGACAACAATGGAGGTCGTCCAGCAGCTCGTCTTTTTCTTTCTTTACTTTTTGAACATCGTGTATAAACAGGAATTTAATGTTGTTTGAAAGAAGACTGCGGGCGGCTAAGAAGAATATCACCGTAAAGAAGTATCTGGAGATGCTAGCTTAGCGCTGGACTGGTGCTTTCAAATGTCGTCATTACTTTCTGCCAGTCAGTGGGTGGTGACTCCGCCTCAACCGTCATGTTCTATTTTTCTATGGATCTACAACCCATGGGGGCTCTGAAGAGGTACGGGTAAGAACTGTTTTAAAGGTTCATTGTTGGGGGGGTTGGAATAACACCAGTTTAGGCGAGGGCAGGGGTCTGAAACCTGCGGCTCCAGATCCACATGTGGATCTTCATGGTGGCTCCTCGGCCAAACATAAAATAAATCAGAGAGACTGCTGACCCAGCAAAGTCGACCGTCTGAGTCAGCAGCTCTCTGCTAATGCCCGCCTAACAAAAATATCTAAAGAACACGAATAAACAAAGCCTGCAAAGTAAGACTACCAAGGTCCAACTTCAAACTAAACCAAAACCCAGCAGTGTAAGACTGCTCAGGACAAGGAGGGGAAAAAGAACAAAACATAAATAAAAATAAAATAGATTTTTTTAGTAAGGATTACTTCATTGGCATTTATTACATTTAAATTAGTTACATTTATAAACTGATGTCTGAGGTGCACGTAGATGATAAACTATGTAGGTTTTTACATCCATGTTGACCTGAAGATGTCTTGTTTGCTCAACATTACCTCCAGAATGCACAGATTTTATATGCAAAGCAAAACTTTGGTAAAAAGTTTTATCTTTTATGTGTTAAAAGCACACATTATCTTAGGCTGCACAACATTGGTTACTAGCGAGATAATCCTGTTTGACACAGAATGTCTTTTATTTGGAAAATATGTTATATAGGCTTTTGTCAAACATCCAAAAAAAAAAAAAATCACATTTTGATAGATGCAAAGTTCTCTTTATATTTTCACTTTTGTTTGTACAAAAAAATAGATGTAATTTATATTTATTATTAAAAACAGAGGGTCCTGAATGCAAATCCAAATATCTTAAATATCTTAAAACTATGCAGCTCCTTCTAGGTTTTAATCTGTAGAAATTAAGGCCAAATGGCTCTTTAACTGTTAAAGGTTGCTGACGGCGAGATGCGTTGCCGATTAGAGCACAGGAAGAAGAAGGGCGATGTGTTCTTCAGCCACAAAGATTTACTAATAACTCCGGGTGTCCCATCAAGAAAACCCAAAAAATAACAACATGAAGTTAAATGGAGAGAGCTTATTTTCATTGTAGCTAACTGCTTTTGCCTCATGGAGTGCTCAAACCCATCCTCAGGATAAGGAAAAAAAATCTATAAACACTTTCAAATTAAGAGCCTCTTCAAAATAAGAGCCTTTTCTACATCTGTTTTACAATGGAAATGCTTAAAATACTGAACCGTAGTGGAACACTCAGAGGAAACAAAGCTTTAGATCAGGGGTGTCAGTCCTCAAGGGCCAGTGTCTACGTGTTTTCCAATCAACCTGCCATTGAAACATATAACACACCTGATCCAGGTAATCGTCAGCAGACAAGACAAAGTTTCAGGAAATCCAGCGTCGAAGACAGACTTTGGACACCCTGCTTTAGACTGAGATGTGCTGTAAGCTAGCAGGAGAGCATATAAAGATTAATTATAGGTGATGGGAAAGGGGGATGGAGTTGCTCCATTCCAACAGTTCCTCCAACAATTCAGAGGTACATTTCTAAAGAAAAACTGCCGTTCTAAAGACACTATGTTTAAGAAAACAACACATTTGGGGGGAAAAAAATGGCATAATCATAATTAAAAGATTTACAAATAGATCCAAAAATAATAATTTTTAGACATTTTTTCATCTTTCTTGGGTTCACTTTTACACCTGCTCTGTTTTCATCCAAAGTTTTGTTTTCCATAACTTTTGTCTGTAGTATTAAAACCATTTTTTTTACTTCAACTTATAATTAAACACCAAGAATGCCTGGTGTGCTCAACACATTGTTTCTGTGACAATAAAGGAGCTGCTTATTTTGAATATCTTCTCAGGAGCCGGAATTAATGAAGGGAGTTTATTAAAGCATGCACCACTAGCTCAATGCAAATTAGCCGGATTATGTGTGTTGTGTGTATAATCCTGACATGATCAGGACGTTCATTAAGTCCACACGGCTTGATTTGCATGGAAAGAGTAGTAGAAGTAAATTATCGGTGTTGTTTTTTTCTTCACTTTCACAACTGTCTGCAGCAGCCACTCTTGGCTCATCACACCTGTGCGGCTGACAGGTAACGTTTGATGTGCCACACACTCTGAATTATTTAATGATTGCTCATGGTCACGGTGTTCAGAGACGCCCCGACTGCAGCGTGCTGATGAGACCCAATGAAATTACCATAGAAGCAGGCGGACTGGAGATGAGTCATTGAAAAGAAATTGCGCACATTTTGAAATGAGAGTGGAAGTGGGCTTGAGAGGACGGGTTTCTGGCACTGCGGGCGCTTTGATTTTTAATCACTGTTGTGTAATGATTACTGCTGGTATGCAGATGATGTGCCGATGTTTAATCGGGACTTAGGCGTGCCAAAATGGGCCCAGAAGTATTTTGCTTCCTTTTTAAACCGGCACAATAAAAAATAACATCTCAAACAGGTCTGAGTAAAACTCAGCGACTGTGCTGTTCTTTATATTTGCAAAACAATGACGGGAGCGCGGATAATTACACTGCCATTCTGATTCGGTTCAAACGCATCCTCTAATTAGCCAGAGTTTCCTTTCTTAAAAAGGAAAGTGACTATTATGATTCATGCAGTTTTGCCACATTTCTAAAGGTATATTTGTCAGTTCTTGGATTCAGCATCTTTTGAGGGATTTCCTGGCAAAAGCTCGTCCAGTTTTTCAGGCTCAATAAGATTTGGGTAAAAAGCCACTAAAGGGTCATCGTTCTTGCTGGGTTTATTCATTTATTTTTTATTTATTTAGTCCATCTCCCTTCTAAAAGCATCTTTACTTAAAAGGCTTCTTCAGATAAACTTTATTGGAGTATATTTTTATTTTGAATGTTTTCAATCTTAAGGCAGAGAAGGAGAGGCAAGCTTATTTGTATATCAGATTTCATGTATGGAGGCAATTCAAAATACTTTACATAAAACAGTAAATTAAAATAAAAATAATTAAATTTAAAACAAGCATAGATAATCAGTGCAGATGTAGACTTTTGAACCTGGAATTTGAGTGTTTCAGATGATCTAAGAATTTCTGGAAGTCTGTTCCAGATCTGTGGAGCATAGAAGCTGAATGCAGCTTCTGCGGTCATCTGCATAGCTATAGTAACTAATGTTGTTGTTCTTTATAACTTAGGCTAATGGGAGGATGTAGATGTTAAATAAAAGTGGACCCAGAATGGAGCCTTGGGGAACTCCACGAGTAATTTCTGTTGAATCAGATAGAAGTTACCAGTTGACCCAAACCATTTCTTGTTTTCCAAGTATGTTTTGAACCAGTTTAGTACTGGCCCAGCAAGTCCCGCCCAGTTTTTCAGTCTGAGTAGTATAGCATGGTCGACTGTATCAGTAAGATAAAACTAGCACCGACATATTTTCACTGTTTACATTCAAATATATGTTATTAGTCACTTTGGTCAGAGCTGTGTCAGTGCTGTGGAAGAAATCAACTCTCCAAAAAAAAAAAAAATCTGAAAAAAAGATCAATCACAGGGGAACAATTAAGAAAAAATAAGCAGCTGTGGTGATTAATAATTTAAAGCAGGTGGATCATGACACAGGAGGAACAACACATTAGAAGAAAGGGGATGAAGAAAACTTCTGAGCAAAAACATGACTCAAGACCTTCTCAAGTTCCTACTCAGGTCAGATTGATATACTCCGTTTCACTTTGCAACCTTTATTTTGTATTTATTTACTCTTTGCTAATTAGTCACAGTTGCTTCACTTAATTATATTATTTGCATGAGCCATGTACATGCAGTTAATGAACCACTTAATGTGTAAAAGTCAAACGCTTCAGGTGCTCTACTCCTGATCCATTTCTTGTTAATTACTGTCATATTTAAATGATGTTGTTTATTTGTCTGGCCACGCTGTTGAAGTTTATAGATTTTAATTTGCTTAAACTTGTTTGAAAGAATCTATTTGTTACCAAACTGTCGTCTGGTCTAACTGCAGTTAAATGCTTGAAAAGCTCAAATTTGAATGTTTAAAAGTCATTTTATAATGGTTTTATTTTGAAATTCAAAAGATGTCCTTAACTTAAAAAACAAAAAAACCCTGTGGTGGTTTAAAACAACTCTATTTTATGAATGTCATAGGTTCTATTTAACCTTTATATTATGTTTAGGTCAAAATTGACTCATTTCCAAGACCGAACACATCATGAAGATTAAATAAATTAAAAAAATGCAACCTATGTCTTCAGAGACATCTGTCATTCTTAAACCAAAGTGTCTCTTTTTATGAAGAAAAACAAGATTTTACTATTAAAAAATATTTGTGAAGTTAAAAGTTGGAGAGTAATAAAAAAAAAAAAAATCTACAAAATCACAAATAGTTTAAAGCCCAGAACAGAAACCCCTGAATTATGAGGTGGATTTTCTATTTTTGATCGGATTCTAGGTACATCTTAAGGTTTAAAAAAGATGACATAAGGTTACATAATTAGCTCAGATTTAATTTTTGTAAAGTAAAGTTACAAATTTCTAGCTGAGACGCAACACATACAGTAGAATTTATATGTTTTCCTCAAATCAATACTGAGATTACATTTCCTTTTACTACATTTGCTGCACTAAGATAATTCTATATGATGTAGAGTGTCTTTTATATTGAAAGGATATAAACTATTTAACATTTAGAAATTTGTGTTTCTCTTTATGCCCAAAAGAAAACTTTTTTTTTTAAATATTTATGTTAATATTAACACTACCATAACAATAAATCGGTGTCTTATTTTGAAATTAGACTTAGTGGCTCCTACTGGATTGTTATCAGTGATAAATTATTCTTTAAGTTTTGAAGGTTCCTGGTGAAGATAATAGAAAAATATTATTTTTTTAAATCATTTATTTTCAGTTTATCCTGACAGTCAAATATCCTCAACATAAACAATATTTTTACATATTTTATTTTCTATAAATGATCAAAAACAAATATTAAATAACTGTCTTGGATAGAAGAGTATTTAGCACTTGATAGTTTATAAAATGAAAAAATATTTATAAAACGTCCAAAAAATTACATAAATAAAAGTAAACTTTATTTCAATTTTAAATAGATGTGAGTTCTCTTTCAGAGCAGACTGACTTGTATATTTGTAGGTGAATTACTTAGAGTTCAAGGCTGTTCTGGCAGTGCACCTACATCCACGTTTTATCCACTAATAATTCATATGAATCTCCAATACATCATTAGAAGTGACGGGAGTAAAATTCCCACAGAATTGAGTAACTCTCCCTGCAGAAATAGGAACTTCCTTCATAGCTGGAACTTTTTGAAATCATATTTCTTTTGACAAGTGTGCGACTGCTGATGAAAGTTGAACTTTTGAAACCTTTAAAGAGTTCAGCAGCCTGACTGACATGTGTCAAAGGAAAAAAAAAATCACTCACAAAAGAAATAAGATGTCAATGAATCGACTGAAGAATTAGGGTTTCACTAAATCTCTCACATGTGCTTATTTTTTTTTCTGTGTAAAAAAAATGTGTATGAAAATGCAGTAAAGATAATTAAATAATTGCTTAAAAACATGAAAAAGTAAAGAGCGGCAGATAAATGAATCCTGACGTTTCTGGTTTTTATTGTCAGTAGAAAGACAGAATGCAGCCTTCAAAATAAAGTGAAAATGTTCTTCCCGGTTTCACCCCTTCGCTTCCTCGACATGTCTGTATTTCATTATTCATGGATGACAGGGTTGCCAAGGAAATTGATGCCCCACTTTCTCCTTGCCCTCCTCTCATCTCATTTGCTGACGTTTCACTGAAACTATACTCGTTGTTTTTCGACTTCCAACTTCTCTTCTTTCATGAATTTATTTAGTCTTTTCCAGCCTGAGGTTGACCTGATTTACTTAAACCGTACGAGTTCTCGCGCAGCCAAATTCCTTTGTTTTTTTACTGAATGAGAATTTGCTGGTAATCAGTCTTTTGTGTGCAACACTGATAACAGCTGGAAATCAGGTTATCCTTTCATTCCTGCAGCCTTGGGATGACACGACGCAGGACTTAGTGTTGGTTCCTAAATTAGCCAATGAGCAAGAGATGCTTTGCACTAATTTTAGCAAATGTGGAGCAGCCAACCTTGTCTTGTTCAACACACCGTGTTTTGCTAATGAGATACAAGGCAAAGCACAAAAATGGATCAAATAATTAAATGTAGACCCAATTTTTTTTTTTCCTTTTTTGAAAAAAAGGCTTTTTTGTTGATAATTATTGTGTTTTTTGTGGCAACAGCATTACAGACTTGAAAACCTGCCAGCTCTTATTGTTGCAGCCTAAAAATGTCTGATTTGGTATGAAGACAGGAACTTCTATCCCACTCTGACAGATCTGTTTAGTTAATAATTGACCAAAACATCTGCTTTGGGGGGTTTTTGCTAAAATGTGGGAGATGGAGCAGCAGATATTTGAAGTTTTGCTTCCTTCAGGATCCAGTTTTCAGACATAATTTAACTTGGTTTGAGAAAATAACACAATAACTAAAACAAGCAAACATTTGATGTCATGCATCTGCTGGGTCTTTACAAATGAAATCTGAGAAAATGTCCTTGCTCTTTTGACCATATTCATTTAGCCAAACCCATTTTATATTTTTTACATCTTTTATTTATGATAGAATTTTTTTTTTTTTTTTTTTGTAAAGTTAAAAGTTAAAATAGTCATTAGGAAAGTAATTTGGTGTAAGCTAAATGCAAAAGTTTAGATATGTATTAATTAACTTCTATGGACTTGTTTGAAAACATCTTGCAAACATTTTTACAAAATATTTTACAGTTTAAATAACTCAATTTAATTTTATATTGTCATATTTATTTATTAGCTTTATTTTGACTTATTGCTTTTTTTGTTTTTTTTTTGTTTATGGCTTTAAAAATCTGCTGTTGCAGACTTATTTGTATGCTATGGCATCAAATGTGTGCATTTTTCACTTGAGCTCTAATTATGATGGGAATTTTAACATTGTAAAATAGTTCCATTGGTCCCTATAGGTAAAGGGGTGCCTGACTTAATCGCACAGGGGGCCAAAATCCAGAATACACCTCAGGTCACGGGTTGAACAAGATAAACATTTATTGAACACTCTAAAACTACATTTTTTTAAACTGTAATCTTTAAACAGTAACTTTTTAACATAATTATGCCCTAGATAGATAGCCTTACCTGCGAGAATTCTAGTGTGAATGCTGTAAGCTGGTTTTGGGAGCTGAAGATGCTGAAATTGATAATTAAAAACCCTGAAGTTGATTGCTAGCTAAAATTTTAGCTAAATACCAAATTAGCCTAAAAAACAAAACAAAAAAAAAACTTAGGTTAGGCAAAACCACTGGCAGGTAGCTGAAAAAAAACGCCAAAATTTTGAAAATAGCCTGAAAAACTGAAAAAAGATTAAATTAGCCAGAATAGCTAGCATGTTTAGCGAAACTCTAAAATAGCCAAAAAAAAACCTCAGTAAATGCCAAAATAGTCCAAAAAGCAAGCAGAATGATAATATTTTTAACTTTAAAGCTGTAACTTTTAACATAATTATGAATAATAAAAAGGCAGGAATATTATTCCAGAATAAATAAACTTAAAACATGAAATAACTTTCTGTATTTTACTCTGCATAAAATATATATTTTGTGAAAATTATACAAGTTATAAATAAGCGCAAGATAACATCAGACCATTAATAACAATAAAATAAAATGATCTGGAGGCCGGATAGAATCACGCGGAGGGCCGGAGATCCTATGCATCGACTGATGCATAGGTCCAAAAACAAATTCTGTTTGCGTGATGACATTCATTGACTTTAAAAACCAAAAACATAGAGTATAAATTGAGCAACGTAGAACTTATAAGAACCAACTAAAATATTTTAATCAAAATAGCTGGCTTGGTATAGATTTACAGGGTTTGCTTCAGAACTTGTTCTCAGCTTTGTAATTAAAATGTTTCAAGTAACGAAGCGAGTCAAAGGCAGAAGAGCGTAAAGGTTAATTATCTGCTTAACAGCCAGAAGGCCGGACTTTGTGGTTTTGGGATCATGGGTGATGGTCTTCATAGTGCTAATATCAGCTGTGCTGTGACACGAAACTAATGGACATTTAAAGTTCAAGCGCTTGTCGATTGCGGGTTGATAATTACTTATTAGCGTGTGGAAGAAACACCAGTGGCAAAAAAGGGAAAGAAAAAAATAAATGAGGTTTCTGTTCTGGAAGTCATGATGTCCTCTGTGTTTTATTTCTGATGGTTAATTTTTTGGTTTTTCATTTTTAAAGTTTGTGTTTTTATATCTTTGAATATATCCAAAACCTTAAAGGCAAATTGTATTTAATACATTAACAAAAATACAGTTTTGCCTCCAAAACAACAAATTCACACAAACATGAGTTCTCTGTGTGTTCAAAATTTAACAATTAAATCTTTCCAGTAGCCTCTAAATGTTTTTTATTTTGTTACAGTTTGACAGGATGAAAAGTTTTATTTCTTAATGTGTAAAGTTAGTTTGGTTTCGGATTTTTCATCTCCCAATAACATTTTGAATTAAAGGCAATAATCTGGACAAATTCTTAAAAAAAGTTTAAGATTTCATAATAAAATTTCAGATGGGTTCAATATATTTTTTCAGTTTTGATGATTAAACTAAATTGCTTCTATCGTTGAGCAAAAACATATTGAATTCTTGCAGCTCAGTGATATTTTTAGACCTTGATTCCAGATAATCCTTCTCCAATTATAGGATTATCTCTGAGAGTCATAAAAAAAAAAAACCTGCTGTTTACCGAATACAACGACATGAATGGTCGGGTTCGGGTGAGTTGAAGCCGACCAGCAGGTAACGCTGATCCCAGCTAATCCTTCGATCTATTAGAGCAGGTTGTCATGGTGACCACTGAGGGTTTGGGGTAAAAAGCAGGGCCTCTCATTTGTTTAGGTTATGAACTGTATCCAGTATTAAAAAGACGGATAAACCAGAAAATATTTGTTTTGTGATTTCCAGGAATTCCGTAGAGCATCTTAGGATAATCTGAGTGAGGCTTTTACATGGATGAAGTTATTTTTGTCGACAGCTGCTTTGTAATAACCTGACAGGGTGACAGTAACACACTTCCTGTGGTTGTGGTCTGATCCGGTGCAGACTCCCATAACAAATTCAATTTATTCTTTTTAGTGTGAAATGCTAAATTATTTCTTTTTTTATAATCATTTGGTGAGTCTAGCAAAAAAAAGTGTTTTTTAATACATTTTTCTTGTAGTATTTTTCAACGTTTATAAAGAAAATTAAGCTTAGAATTCAATTTCTGATCATTTATTTCTTATTTCAAATCACTATGAATCAGGAAGAGAAAAAAAAATAGCTTATTTTCAATAATATGCTGGACTCAAGCTTACATCCACCTGTAGACGACCACGTAGATCCTTGGTTTTCCTCATCCAAGCTAGAATCTTGCTCAAACCTGTACAGCTGGATAGCTATAATATTGCTCACCATTTTTGTTGCACCGTTGGGGCTGTTAGCTAGACTGGAGTGAGTGTAAAGAGTTTCCAGTAACGGGGAGGGGAAAGGTGGCGGGGCTGCTCTATGACAACAATTATACTGAGCAAAATAATCCCTGAAAGAAATGAATAGGAAATTGCTCAAAAACTTTGTGCAGTTTTTTTTTTTTTGGGTAATTTGGTTTTTAGCTTTTAAGTTACATGCTGGATGTTTTTGGCTCATTTAGACATTTTTTTTTAGAATAATTTGGAGTTTACCTAATATTTTAGAATATTTTAGAAACATTTTAAGCAATGAGTTTCAGCCTTTTTTAGCCATCAGGTCTGGAATCTTCAGCAGCTATAATTCTGCTTACAGCCGTCAAACTGACAGTATCACAGGTAATGCTATATTATCTATTTTTTTCGGCTAAAAATGCATAATCAATTAAATTATTATTTTTAAAAACCCACTGAAAACGCTCAAAATATATGAAAAGACGATCATCGAAGTGAGTCTTTAAAGAGTTCCCCGTCAGCCTTTGATTGTTTTTTTTTTTTTTTTTTTTTTTAGTTTCTAATACCTAAAACAGATTTCCAGGTTTGTGTAGGAATACTTTTTTCTCGAGCACTCTGAGGTCTTTTCTTCATCTCATCAAGATGATGCTGAATAAACAGCCGCCTTCTTCCCACTCAGAATCAGCGCCAATTTAGAGCAAATTCAATTTCTTGGCAGATCCTGATATTAAAGTTGGGACTCGTACTGCTATAACCTCATTTGTTTTCTTTGATTTGGCTAATGAAAGCTTGCATTTTAAGTTTTGTGGAATTAAAAACAAAGAAGAGAAGATTTAACATGCTGTTTTTTTTCTTTAATATCCTCCCTTTGTCTTTGGATAAAGGTCTCCACACTGAGTGACTCTTCTGGGGCAACCATAAACTACTCTGACCAGACACATTTATCATCTCGGTATTTACTCAAACACTGCAGAGATTTGAAATCTCCTTTCCTTTGTTCTCCAGAGATAACCTGTCAGGCTTGTCATGCTTGGTTGATGTGGACATAATTTCAATTTTTGTCTCCGACTGTGGAGTTGTGTGTTGTGTCTCCAAACTCGGATACATTTTCGTGGGGGATCCTCTTCCGTGGCGGTGAGCAAATGCGTTTTCAAATGATTCTTCCCGTTTAGTCCCAAAACGATGCGTTTCCAATCGTCCACCTCGCCTTCACCCAATGGTACCTGGTAAACTGAAGTGACCTTTAACGGGGAAAAAGCGGTTCTTCGTCTGCACTTGAATATAAGTGTGTTCAACAGAAGGAGTGCTGTAATTTGTTGCATTAAACTCGCAATAGCAGCATTGTAGATTGAAGGCTCACCTAAATAGCTCCTTTTGCTTCAAAGGAACAAGGCCAAACACGTCCCAGCTGTGCGCCGAGAACTGGACTCAATTTTCTTTCCTTCGATGAGCAATTTAACTGCAGGAAAATGGCTCTCCACATGTCGGGATCCTATTTTAAAAGTAAATCAATCTAGATGATGTTTTTTTTCTCTCTCTCTTCATATTTATGCGTTCCAGGCTTTTTCATTAGCTCGCCGTGTCGGGCGCAGAAGGCCGGGAGAGAAAACGGCTTTAATTACAATATCAATCAAATAATTTTCATGCCTGGAAAAATGAGAATAAACAAGCAAATATTGAATCTGAAAGGGTCTTCGCTCTGTCTGACGTCTGGACGCAGTATTGAATGAAAGAGAATGCTGGCGGGGATTACAGACGAGACCCTTTTAGTTCATTTTATTGATCCTAAGGAGAAATGAAACTGTACACGCTCATTTGTTTTTGGTTATTGTGCATTTTAAATGTTGCTAAAATGAACGAGGACTGACATTTAGCCACAAAATGAGACCATTCCGGCGACGTTTGGAGCCGCCTGCATCTTCTCCCTACAGCCTGGAATGTGACAGCTTTCACTTCATCTTGTTCCAGCAGCTGCAGGACAGCCTGTAAATGTGCTGATATCATCTAAGTGTCTATTCCACTAACCTGACCTGAGAAAGAACCGGTCTGGCTTCAGGTCGGCGGGATTTAAACCTCCGATCCCCTTCAGTCAACCTGTAAACTCTTGGTGATAAATGCTCTCTAGGATGATCCCAAAACTTCAAACGGGCCGACCTTAGACTCAAACATTTCCTCAACCTCGCTCAGTTGCCTTTCTTTTTTTATGTTCTATAAAAGGTTTTTTTTTTTCTTTTTAAAGATACTTCAGAGTTTCTCATTTTGAACAACCTCTTTGATACCTCTAAGTCACAGTTCAAAAGCACTATTTCCACAGAGATGCTGTCTTTGACAGGAGCCTTGAGAGCAGCTGTTAGTTACTCCTCACTTCTCATCCTCCTGGACTTTTCTCTTGCACAGCGTTCGCTTTTATTACTTCCTTAGCAACAAGTTTTCATGCTCAGTTGAAAGATTGTGACAAAGGAAATATTTTCAGTTGAACCAGTTTCACCAACAGGTTCAGAGTTGGAATCCCCTTTATTTCAGAGCCTCTTTGGATAAGATCATCTGCTGTTATGGGTTCTTGTGTCACCGTTTTTCATACAAAACTCCTCCCCTCTGACCAAAATGTCATCTTCTGATAAATGATGAATTTTGATACTTTTAAAACATCTTTGGTTTTATTTGATTTGATCTTATTGCTTTCAATAGAATTCAGTTGGATTGCATTGACATGAATGGAATTTGATTTGATCTGGTTTTATTTTATTTGATTGTATTCAATAGAATTCTATTGCAGTGATTGAATTTGATTTGATTCAATTCAATCGGTTTGGTTTGGTTTATTTCAAGCATAGAATGTTAGAAAAAAATGACAAAACACACAATTTTTTTTAAAGCTCTACTATCGCTCTCTCTGGTGAAGAAATAGGGCCGCAGTTTGTTTCACCGATTACTTCATTCCTCTTCTTGGTCCACAAAGTCACCGTCAAACTAACACACAAATAACTTAAATACAAATTTCGCTATAAGAAATTACATGAACAACAAATGAAAACACGTACCTCGCTGGCCGCATTCACCAAAAAAAAAAAGAAAGCAAGAAAACTTCTTCTTACAGCTTCGTAACTGTTAAAATGTCTTTTACTTCTCAGTCGTTTTGACATATGTGTCTTAACTTTTCATCTTCTTTGGTTCATATCTTTTGTCTTAAAGATCTCAGCAAGTGGCGTTCCATCAGAAGTTTCTGCACAGCACAGTCTAACAAAAACTCCGCCCCCCAGAAGTTTACAAAATAAAATACATAAATATGTAAAATAAAAATTGAACGAATAAATTAAGAACAAATACAGACACTCTTATTGTGGCAGTTAAACCAACAGAATTGATGAAATGCATCGATTATAAAATAGAAAACAAAATAGGAAAAAAAACACTAATGTCTCATTTGATACATTAAATAAAATAATTATTAGCTGAAGTCAAATAGAGTTTGATTGGTTGCTTGAAAAGGAGAGGGAAGAAGTGAATTTATATAACCCCACCCCTATTTATGAAACTTCATTTTACAGTTTTGCAAAATTATATGATCAGGTTCTGATCAGATCAAATTCAAGATTTTATTTTATTCCCAAAGTGAATGGCTTTTGGATTATTGATTAATCTCACAAAATATTATTTAAGGATTTTAATAAATAGTAACATCAATCACGCATCATGTAACATATATATGTAATTTTCATGGATTTTCACCAAAATACAATTTCATATTATTCCAGAAATCATCGTTACTCTTTGAAAATCAAGTTTTCAAGTAACAATAGAGTGATATTGATTATTCTCAGAAAGAATTCTAACATCTTTTCAATAACCATTGATAATCATTATTAGAACATATAATTGCATTAATCCAGTAATCAATGCTACAAATTTCAGATCAAGTAAATAAATCTTATTGATTTTAGTCAAAACATTTCAATAATTATTACTGCATATTACATAACATATAGCTCATTGGTTGCAATTAAAAAACTTGGATTATTTCACCACATTCAGGCTGAGATGTTCATACATTTAGAATTATTGAAACACCAATTTAACTAATCTTTTGATGAGTGAGATGAGATGAGACGTGCATAGCAGAAAAACTGTATTTCCATGGCTGTGAATGTACATTCAAATTAGTTGAATTTGCTATAAATATGTAAAATATGGTTGAAATTATATAAGTGTTTACAGACATGAAAAAACAAAATAAAATAAACTGTTGGCTCAACATAAAGATTTCTGCCAATAAGTCTGGTAATTCTAATTAGGATTTGTCTGTATAGCCACGATAAAGCAGCAATCATTCTCTACATGTCTGGACTGTGGAGGTTTTCTGAAAACCTCAGACGACATCCTTGTCATTTGTAATCTAAAGCAGCAGTGGCAAAAAGGCTAGAATAGAATTCTTTCCAAAATAAAAATCTTCAGCTTAGAAAAAGTGGAATTTTCATCTGTGTCTCTAAAAGTCTGGCAAATTTTCAAAAATCTCAAATTTAAAAAAATTACCCAATAACAATATTTATCAATGTCTGCTAACTAACATTTTCCCCTTTTTCTGAGAATAAGTATTTATTTTTATTTTAAATATTTTTCTTCTGAAACTTCAGCCACATGCTGGCTATTTTGGCTATTTGTTTGTTTTTTAGACTGTTAATATTTCAACTACATGCTAGTCTTTTTGGCTATTTACAGTTTTTTTGTTTACATTTTTAGGCTCTTTTGTAGTTAAGTATTTGCATGCAAGCTGTTTTTTCAGTATTTTAGGATACTTTGAAGTTCAGTAATTTTTTTCAGCAGCAGGTTAGCTGCTTTGACTAACTTAAGTTTTTTTTTTTTTTTAGGCTAATTTGGCATTTAGCTAATATTTTAGCTGGCTATCAACTTCAGCATCTTCAGCGACCATTTTCCTCTCAGAGCATTCACACTAGCATTATCGCAGGTAATGCTATACATCTAGTAATCGTGTTTTATTTTATTTATTTATTTAATTTAACTACATTTAACCACCAAAAAATCCTCTGATCTCTTGGGACTCCTGATCAAGAGGCAAAAATTACACATACCCTGGCCTATAGAACAAAAATAGGCTAAAAATGTATAGTTTTAAAAATGTTGTTTTCGAGTTTTCAATAAATGTTTAACCTGTTTGGCCTGCGACCTAAGGTGTGTTTTTGTGATTGAGTTTGACACCCCTGCACTAGATACCTGAAGAACTTTATAAATGATTACTATTTGCCCCAACTTTAATAGTATAGTAATATCAGAGGTACTTTGTATTCATGCTACTTTTTAAAGGTATTTTATTGATTAGAAATGTGTTTTAATGAGCAGTTCAACACCTTTGTCTAATGAAATCATCCCTCTTCATCTCCATGAACGGTCACATGATTTTATATATATATATTATATATATATATATATATATATATATATATATATATATAGGAGGAATTACTTTGCTGACGATAAGTTAATCGATCAAACACTACTTTTGTTTTTTTTTTTTTTTTTTTTTTTTTTTTTTTTGATATATATATATATATATATATATATATATAGCCCAAAATACCATGTTCATCCTCCAGCATGCTTTTGTTGCATTTGAAAACATATATACTAATATAACAGTGGATAGCAATCTAAAGAAATGAGTGCTCAGGTTCTGTAAAGACTTTGCCCCTGCTGTAGTGATCATGTAACGCTAATGATGATGTTTCCTTCTATCGTTTTTTTTTTTTCTGCTGCAGGTGACCTGGAAAGTGTCGATGCTTAACAGGCCGTTAAATGGGGATTGCCGCAGCACCCAAACACTGCTGATGCAAAACCTGCAGCCTCTCGGTTAATCTGCTACCAAAATGGAGGCAATCCTGCACAAAAACTTAAAAAGTAAAATACTTTCTTCTTTTTTTGTTTGCAGGTCAACCTAATTGACACAGAACCCATTCAGAGATTGTTTTTCTTGACAGATTTTCTTTTTCCCACCCACTTAAAATCCAATTTTAAAATTCATTTTATGCATTAATTCAGCGTGGTGTCTGTTTTCCAGCTAAAAGAGCTGCAACATTGTTTTCTTGACATTTCCAATATAAATGCCACGAGCTGTTCATTTTAAAAAAATGTTTACTCTGAGGCTTAAGATTTTCTTTGGGGTCCACAGAGCTGAAATACCACAACAAATAATATAGACTGAGGCAACAGTAGGAATATGAAAGTATTTCTTTTGGGACCCCAGAAAAAAATACTTCATATGTTTTAGTAATTCTGATAAAAATCCCCAGGACGAATATTTTACTCTAGCTGGACTGGGTTATGAATAAGTAAAGTTAATATCTGTTTTTGTTATGAGGAAATGCATTCTGACGTCCGGAGTAGCAGAAATGAAACAATAGCACCTTATATTACCACATCCATCGTTGCTGACTCATCCCCTCCTTCAATGCGAGTGGGCAGCTGGTAGGAGTGCATTACACTTCCTTTTTCAAGTCCAGCCACTCCTGTCTTTGTCAAAGCAGATATGAGTAACTTCTGCGATCGCTTTAGGCGTTATGGAGGACAGTAAAAGTATTTCTAAATCCACTCAAATGCCCACGTCCTCTCCATTAAACAGCCACAAATAAGTTCCTAGTCCCACTTTTTGGACAGTTTAAGGTTTTCTTTAAGATCAGGTCCAACTCTGACTAAAGTTGCAGTGCAGAACTTAACGTTTACAACAATGGACTAGTTAGTTGAAATATTTTTAGAATAAATAAATAAATACAAAGGCGAAAGGGACAATCTAGCATCGGGGGAGCTATGGCTTTTGCAGCTCTGGAGACAAAAACTGTTCCTGAGTCTGTTTGAAGCTAAGTACACACCCAGCATGTGAGCTGCATTCAATATTGTGCTTTGCGTGCGCCACTACACCTATTGATTCAAATACCGTATTTTCCAGAGTATAAGTCACAGTTTTTTTAACGGATTTGCCAGGGGTGCGACTTATACTCAGGAGCGACTTATTTGTGTGTTTTTTAAGACCTAAATAGGCTTATATATGCGTTATTTTCCCAGTAAACACCGGTTGTCCTTTAGCGATTGTTTCCTCTAACAACCACTAGAGGGCGCTGGATCTGAGTATTTGCTACTGACAGCAGCAGCAGAAGAAGAAGTGTCGTCCAAAACAAACATGGAAGAAAATGTGATTGTTTTCCTCTTAAACTTTGATATTTTCCTTCTTTACATCTAAAAGTTAGTATTGTTAGATACTAATATTATTTTCATTATTAGATACTATTATTAGACTGCAGGTCGGCCTGAATATAGAACTAAAAGGAAATCTTGTGTTATTTCCATTCTCTGCTATAAAAGTAGAACATTATTAGGTTCTGGCTTTACAAAGAGATATTTTAGGCTATATTTGTAGGTGTTCTCAACAGGATTGGCTCAATCATTTTCATAGTAACAAGACATAAAAGTTATAAACCACTCTAGATATAAGGCATATACTCTGTATATTTGTATGCTTTTTGGGTTTTATTTTTTGCATTGTGGGAAGTTATATTGTCGTTTTTCATGTGTGTGTTCAGTTCTGCACAGGTTTCTTCCAAAGCTCCAAGCTTGTTTTCTCTCAGAAAAAAAAAAGAATAAATATTCAAGATAGTCTGTGGGAATTGCTTGCCTTGTCAGTCATATCAGGATAACATGATATCTGCAGGGAAATGTCAGTGTCAGAGGTGCAAATTGGAAAGAATTGGCTTTTTCCTTCAGCTGATGGGACTGAGACGGGTGAAGGGAATGCACGACGGAGGCAGTGAAGTGATGAAGAAGAGAAACTGGGAAAAAAGTGCTTTTTGCGTAAATATTCGTATCAGTTTGTTTCTAATTTCTTTGGAGATTAATATTAAAACACATTTTTGGTCGTGAACGAATTAACTTTTTTTTTTTACTCCTGATAAATAGTTAATTTAGTTGGATGGCAAAGGGTCAGTTTGCTGTAATCATTTTGATTTATTTTTTGAATAAAAAATTAGCCATAATTAGCCTTTTGTTTTTAATTATCTCACTTATAATTACAGCAAATTAAATCCCTCTGGCAATTTAAAACGTGATCTTATTAGCCTGTAAATCACATAAACATAACAACTTTATTTTAAATGCTTACATGAGTAGAAAAACAAGTTGTTTTTTTTTTTTTTAAAGAAAGAGCTGAACAAAAAATACTCTGCAAACTTTATTTCCACACCGAAGCATTTTCAAATGAACCAGTTCAAACTGAAACTGGAAACCACTCAACTTATGCAAGGCCATTTTCAGATTCCACACCTCCATTCCCAACTTTGACCTGCATTTTATTCAAGGTGGAATAGATTCAAACGGCCTTCTCTCAGAAGTGCCACAGACTTGAAACTGAATCTAGGGGTAAGTAGTGGAATAAATGACTGTGAGGCTGCAGATGAAAGAAAGGATTTGAATAGAAATAAAGATAAAGCCACACACACTGCTCTAAGTATTCTCCAACCTTACAATTTGTTACTGGATTTTAATTTAATTTTGTGCATTGTTTACATCCGATTTAAATCCAATCTGCAAATATGCTACTAAATAATAAAAAAAAATATAAACTCCCTACTGCCATGAAAAGCCTTTGCACGTTTTTTTCTTTTGTCATTAACTGTGAAGCATATTCTGATTTAATTTTTTTGATTTATTGATTTGTTTGAAGGATTGATTTTCGACAATACAACAACAAATCACACCGATATATTGGGCTTATTAAAGAAACAATGACTTGCATTATAATAAAAACAAAAAAAAAGTAATGTAAATGTTAGAAGAAAATAAGAGTGTGATCATAAATAGACGATTTGTACATTAGACTCATTAAACATAGTGATTTTTGACTACAGTTTGATGCATTAACGTCATTAAAACTGGTTCGCAAGCAACATTTCAACATTTTCTTTATTCATAAAAAAAGGTAGGAAAAATAGTTCAACAAATTTATAAAATCAGTTATGCTTTTTGCACTAATTCAGGGGTGGCAAACTCAATCGCACAAGGGGCCAAAATCAAAAACACCTTTACTTTGGGCTGAAAAAGATAAACATTTATCTTAAAGAACAAGGAGTTTTCGGCTGAAAGTTAATATGCCACTCCTCCAAGTATATGTGCTGTTAGTCTTTTATATTATTTGTTAACATCTTTTAGAGTAAAACAGTTAAAAAAAAAAATAGTTGTGGGATTGATTTCATGTGCACTGTCCCAAATAAACAGATAAAATAGGAACTAAAGTTACTTTTAAAGACAACAATAACACAAATAACCACAGATTAGTTGAAATATTGTTTATTTTTTCAACAGTGATTCCATACCTTCCAGAAAGAGTAAAAAAATACACAGATTTCCTTCATTTAGCACCAGTTATTTCACATCGAGCTACAAGAACTTTCTGGACACCGTTTCCCACAATGCATTGTTTTGTAATATTTTAGCCTCCATTAAAATATATTTTGTCAAAATTAAACAAGTTAGACATACATGCAAAGTAACATCGGGCCATTAATAATAATAAAATAAAATGATCTGGAGGGCGGAATATAATACCAAGACCTAGACCAGGGGTCGGCAACCTTTAACAGTAAAAGAGCCATTTGGGCTCGGTTTCTACTGATCAAAAGCTACAAGGAGCCGCCTTGACTTACGTTAGCCTTTGAGAAATTTGGGTTCTATTTTATGCACAAAAAAAAAGCAAAAAAATATAAAAAAGAAACTAGCGTCTCTCAAAATGGGATTTTTTTTTTTTACGTTTTCAACTTTTGTAGCAAAAAAGCTAGCTCGTTGCTTAATTACATGCTGAACTTCAAATTAGCTTTACATTTCTCTGTAAATTAAATAAGCCAAAAATTTTAGCATGTTGCTGAAATGAAAGCTAAACTCAAAACTAGCCTGAAACCCCCAGCAGATAACAAATTAGCTAAAAATGTTACCATACTGCTAAAATGTTAGCTAAACTCCAAATTAGCATAAAAACTAATTAGAGGCCAAATCTGACAAAAAAAACAAAAAGCTAGCTTGTTGCTTAATTACTAGCTGAACTCCAAAATAACCTAAAATTCCTCAGTAAACTAACATAGTCAAAAATGTTAGCATGTTGCTAAAATAGAAGCTAAATTCAAAATTATCAAAACAAAAATTTTTTGTCGATAACAAATTAGCTAATAACATCAGTATTTTACTAAAATATTAGCTAAACTCCAAATTAGCATAGAATTCCTCAGTAAACTAACTAAAACGTTAGCATGTTGCCAAAATAGAAGCTAAAACTCTAAATTAGCCTAAAAACCCCAGTAGAAAACACAATAGCCAAAAACATTAGTTTGTTGCTAAAATAACAGCTAATCTCCATTTATTTATTTTTTTAAAATGTATTATTATTTTATTTTTCTTCAGCCAGAGAGCCACTATTGAGAGATAAAAGAGCCACATGTGGCTCTGGAGCCGCAGGTTGCTGATCCCTGACCTAGACTTTGACACATGTGGTCTAATTTATTTGCAGCTTAAAAAACACATTAGAAAACTGTTGCAGAGAGCTTTAGTTCTTAAGATACAATATGGACACATTCCAAAAAAATAAGGAAAAATAAAAAGCAGTGAAAATGTTAGCTAAGACGATATATTAGAGGTTTTGCAAAATGCAATATTTAAAGTTATCAGAGCTTGTGAGAAGAAAAGGTTTAGCATTTATTAACTATGTATTGTTTCTTTGAGGGCAAGAGGTCAAACATTTCTGTAGCAGGGTGGTCAGGGGGGTCACTGATGATCTGGAAAGCTCTCGTCAAAAGTCTGGATTTGTTTGTCCTTTCCTTTTTTTCAGTGAGATTATCAAACCACACGGAACTGATAAAACTTTTAACACCACACTGATAAAAATGTAAAATAACTGTTTTGCTTTGAGAGAATTCTTGGTTTTTGTAAAAAGAAGAGAAGCTGGCGAGCCTTTTCAGCAACAGGAACTGAACCTTCGGTATACCTCGACTGTGAGAAAAGCACAAACAAAAGAATTTCTACATTCACATTCAGTCTATAACAATTAAACAATGATGAATGGGGCTCCGCTGGATATATGTGGGCCATCATTTTGCCGCAGAGAACAAAACAACCAACTGATGAACGTTCAGTCTTTCAGAGGGAATTCTTTTTGTTCTTAATCAGTTTGAATTTAGCTTACCGATACTTTTTTTGTATTTTAATTTTATTTAAGAACAGAGGGGATATTTAAACAAAAACGTGGGCGAAAAACATGGTACGACTAGCCAAAAAGGTTACATTACTTAAATACAAGAATAACAAGAAATCTGCATTGCAATAAAAATTTCTGAAATGTGAATGAGAAGGATTTGGTCTTTTCTTTAAGACGGATAAAGATAAAGGAATGTAGTTATCAAATTAAGGGTTCAGGACCTCAAACACCTGATAACAATCTCATCATTTAGAAACTATATCTACTCATCCTGCAGTCCTCGTTCTTTCCTCCCCTAATAAATTAATTCCTGCTCGTCTCTGATCCTGTTAAAACAAACTTATCAAGAACTCCCCACTAACTAGAATTCACAACCTGTTTGTTTTGCAGTCATTGCTCACATCACCAGATGCGTAAAATGGACCAAGCCTTAGTTTAATGGTAAAATCCCATGCATGTTCAACTTAAGACATAAAGAAATAAAGGTTTAGAGGGGTGAAATAGCTTGGAACAACTCAAATAAAGTCGTGACATAAAGGTAAATGAACTCAGTCAAAGCACAATTATTATTTGAGGGTGTAATGGCTTCTTCGCATCATATTACTTATTATAATTGTCGCACTTGCAGGTGTCCTCTTACACAGAGGCAGATGCTGCCAGCTTAAATGAATTTCTCATATTCAGCAGGATCATTTCCTGAAACCATTATTTTCTTGTTCTGGTTGTTGAAACTTATGGAGCCCTGGACATAACAGTCAAATGAATAAATAAGTAAACCGTTCCCTAGAATTAATCATTTGTGGCTACAAATGGGCATTTATTTAATATTTTCTGCACTTAAATTACTATTCTATATACACGGTAGTATTATGTGGGCTCAAATAAGAATTTTTTACTCTCATATTAGCACAAATTACTCATTTGTGCCACAAATGAATAATTTAAGAATATATAAGTAATGTCCAGCGCTCATTAGAAACTGAATATGAATGAACAGCAGGTTTAAGTGAACATAGTGAACAACTGAACAACAGGGTACATAGTAAATGCTTTCATGGGCCGCTGAGGTGTAAAGGTCAGTCACAAGTGTCCCCACCAACCAAAGTTACTTTTCACAGTATACGAAACTAATCAAAATAGCCAATAGCATTCAAGTTCTTTCTGCTATCATGATCGTTTACTTGTATACTTTCACCTAACTAAATGTAATACGAGAAAAATAGATTAAACTGATGTTATCTTGTGCTTATTTCCAATTAATTAGAACAAAAATATGGAGAGTAAAATATTGAAAGTGATTTAAGTTTTAAATTGATTTATTCCAGAATAATATTCCTGCCTTTTTTTTTTTTTAATAATGTTGAAAATTATAGTTTTAAAGTTTAAAAAAATGGTATTCTGCTATCTTTTTAGACTATTTTGGCATTTATTAAGAGTTTAGCAAAAATTACAGCTACAAGCCATCTGTTTTGGCTAATTCAGGCTCTTTTCAGTTTTTTAGGACATTTTGAAATATAGCTATTTTTCAGCTAAATGCTACGTGTTTTAGTTAACCTACGTTTTTTATTTATTTTTTTATTTTTTTATTTTTTAATACACACGTGGACAAAATTGTTGGTACCCCTCAGTTAAAGAAGGAAAAACCCACAATTCTCACTGAAATCACTTGAAACTCACAAAAGTAACAATAAGTTAAAATTCATTGAAAATTAAACAATCAAAATCAGCCATTACTTTTGAATTGTTGATGAACATAATTATTTAAAAAAACAAACTAATGAAACAGACCTGGACAAAAATGATGGTACCTCTATAAAAGATTGAAAACTATTTGACCAGAGTGACATGATTAACTCAGGTGTGTCCTTTAATTGACATCACAGGTGTTTCCAAACTCCTAATCAGTCAGTCTGCCTATTTAAAGGGAGACAAGTCACTCTGCTGTTTGGAGAAAAGGTGTGTACCACACTGAACATGGACAACAGAAAGCCAAGGAGAGAATTGTCCCAGGACATCCGAAAAAAAACTTATAGACAAACATCTTAAGGGTAAAGGCTATAAGACCATCTCTAAACAGTTTGAAGTTCCTGTGACAACAGTGGCTCATATTATTTAGAAGTTCAAGACCCACGGGACAGTAGCCAACCTTCCTGGACGTGGCCGCAAGTTGATGACAAATTGAAGAGACGGATCGTTCGAAATGTATCCAAAGAGCCCAGAACAACCTCCAAAGAAATTAAAGGTGAACTCCAAGGCCAAGGTACATCCAGGGGTGAAAGTAGATTTTTTTGTTATGCTGGTACTATGCTGCCAGAAATCCTTTAATTGCACTGATTGCCTCAAAAGGTTGTGCAACAAAATATTAAGTTATAGGTACCATCATTTTTGTCCAGGCCTGTTTCATTAGTTTGTTTTTTTAAATAAGTATGTTAATCAACAATTCAAAAGTAATGGCTGATTTTGATTATTTAATTTTCAATTAATTTTAATTTATTGTTACTTTTGTGAGTTTCAAGTGATTTCAGTGAGAATTGTGAGTTTTTCCTTCTTTAACTGAGGGGTACCAACAATTTTGTCCATGTGTGTCCATGTAATTTGGCATTTAGCTAATGTTTTAGCTGGTTATCAACTTCAGCGTTTTTAGTTATCAATTTCAGCATCTTCAGCTGCTTCAGGGTTGAAGTCTGGACTCCTTTTTTTTTTTTTTTTTTTTTTCATTCATTCATTAATCCACATTTTTCTCTGTTATTTCATGTTCAATGTGTTCTCATAACAGATGACTAAATCAAATGCATGACGACAAAGAGTACAGGATGAAAAATAGAAGATCAGATTGTCCCATTTAGGGATAAACTTAAAACAACCTCTGTGATGAATTAATTTCTCATAATTTTTGGGATTTCATGTCTAAGGTGGGAAAACATTTTCCAGAGGTTCATCTGACGCAATGTTAAAAAAACACAATTTTTGTGGTAAAACTTTCAGTAACCTGAGAGCCCAAAGTGCACCGAATTCAGAGAATGACCCAAAACTATCCCAATTACAAAACACACCAAAAGCAGCATATTTACATGATTGTTTAATCAACTTATTGACACTAACCATTTGAAGACACATAATGGTAATCAGAAGACAAACTGAGTTTAGTTTTTCTTTTTAAATCTTTATTTTGAAGTACAATCCTCTCTGTCAGGCCTGTGTTTGTTTGTTTTCAAAAATTTGACAATGTCAGACTTGTACCAAGTTTTGATTTATATCTTCCTTTGTATACTTCGAGGTTTTCCAGCGACCTTTGTGGGTTAGTTCTTTTTTTTTTCTATTATCGTGGAGTATCAACAATTTTTTTTTGTACCCATTTTCTCCAAGTTCCTTGTTGATGCTCATTGTCAAACTTCTTGCCAGGATATGATTTTTTTTGGCAACACTCAAAAACTCAATAATCCAAAATCATGTTTTTTTTAAACATAAAATCTGAACTTCATGAATTCTGTATATTTCTAGACTGTGAACTGCATGCATTTTTCATTGGAGAAAGCAGAGCTGAGCATAGTCTGCATGACTTGTCTCAGAATTTAATTCCAGTGAAAAGATGGCCTCCTCAGGACAAATTTCCATATTCTCCTCACTCTTCATTCTTTTTTTATATATATATCTTGAAGCTAAAGCCAGGCGTCTACCTTCCTTGTCAGACCTGCCTAAAAGAAGGACATCTAACCCTCCCTGATGTTACAGTGTGCATGTATCAGTTCCTTTGACCCATTCTTGGACATTCAAGGGTGACAATTTTCTTATTTAAATGGATTGTTAGCAGGGGGGAACAGTCTGCAGTTTACAGATAACAAGGTGTTCAGAGCTATCTTGATGTCAACAGCAGGTAGGATGAGCACTGCCGTGGAAATTGGTCCTTGTGGTAAAATATCTTGTCTGAAATATGAACGACTCTGCATCCTACATGCCTAAAATGACTGAGTCTGTCTTCAGGAACACACAAGGTGATGAAAAACTAACAAAAAAAAACAGTTGACAATAAAAGTTAACAAAATATATATATGCTCTATTTTTTTAAGTGAAAAACAAAGAGCTGAAACTCAGATTCTGTAATGAAGGAAAGACAAGAAACTAGATATGACTTGCACTATGAGGTGAATACAGATTTTGAGGTACAGTGAATTTGATGGCACTTTTTGAACATGCCACTACTATAGAGAACACAGGTTTATCAATGTGTCAGGAAGTGGTGGTGGACCCAAAAATGCAGGAGGCAAGTCTTGGTGACAGGAACTTAAAACAATAATTCATGTCAAGCCACATCCACCGGATCCGTTCCTGAGGGGCAGGATGGGCTGCATGGCGCCCTGGACGAAAAGCGATTTAGGCGAAACATTAACTTATAATCACTGGGATTTGGCGCCCCCTTCAGCAGATGGCGCCCTTCTATGCTTGGGTTTTTAAGGTGCTTTTGTCATGTTCTGTTTTCCTTGTCAGCCTCACTGTGTTTATGCTAATCATCCACACCTGTCTTCATTTAGTTAATCAACCTCAGTGTATTAAAGTGTCAGTTCATCGTCAGGTCATCCACTTTGTTCTGTCACCTTTTTGTTGCTTCCATGATTTTTTTTTTTTTTGCCATGGTTCAATTTATGATGTGTTTCTATTTTGCTGCCACCTTGCCTAGATTGTAGGTCCTCCACCACTTCCTGACAGACTGTTCTACTCCGGATCACCAGGATCGTGACGCCATCGACCCATAGCCATCCTGAGAACTGCCATCCAGAACCTCTACTTATCTCTTCACAATAAACCACCTACCCTCAAACTCACCATTGTCCTACATATTGGGTCCACTACGACCAGTTCCTTACACAAGACTGCAGAATTGTTTCAACAAGAATCAAAAGGTCCTAGAGTTTCAACCTAAACCTTTTTTATGTGTAGCCTTCGGGGGTTTTATTTCTAACTTGTTCTGTCCAACAGCTGAGCAAACAGATACGAGCCGAGAGCCTCTTGTGTTAGACAGATTTGACTTCACAACAGGAGATATTGGTCTTCTGACACGCGAACTATATGTTTGTATAAACCCCTTTTGTATTTTATACTAAACGTTATCTATATTGCTTATGTTTCTTTTTTTTATTTTGTTGGACCGGACGGAAAAGAAGGAGAGGGAGGTTGGGGATGGGGTGGGATTAAAGGCACAAAAGAAAGGTGAAAAGGGGAGTTTAGAGAAAAAGGCAGGTGGTAATTGAGGGGGGCAACATCATAAAACAACCAGGTATAAAAATGTATGTGAAATGGGTGGAGCCTGTCAACACACACACTCAGTACTTACAAACATATCTGTTGGCTAAAATAGTCTTCACATACAAACTAGTCAAAATGTACACAAAACAACTGTAGTTCAGAAAATCCTAGACTTTTAGAATCTTACAGAACTTTAAAAAAGGAGGAGTAGTAAATCACATCAGTTTTTTTCAAAAAACATAAGAATTTTACCTTCATTAAGCAGATGTACTTTTTTGTGAAACTTAAAGACAATTTCGTGTGACAGAAGTGTGATTTTACAGAACAGCACCACATCTGAGTTCAACCTGTAGCAAAGTAAAATTCCCTGCCTCGCATTAATTTTATTCTGCTTTTCTTTTTGGGCAATGAGGAGACAAGGCAGTTTGATTTACAAAAATGGCTGCATATCACAGCAGTTTGATAAATTAGCATCCAGTGTGTTTTGTTTTTTTTTTTTTGAGAGGGGGAGAGAGACTATCAGCATTGTGACTCTTCATAGGTCAGAAGCTGCTCCGATACAGGCTGATGATGATGCATCGCTTGAATTGTGTTTTCGCATTCACAAAGCATCATTTGCGGAGCTTGGGGCTCATTTTTATCCTGTCCCTTTCTGCTTGCTGATATGCACACTTATTCACACACAAACACACTTTAGAAATCAGTGCTTCTGTATGTGTGTGTGGGTGTGATGCAGTAATGCAACCACAAGGGGACACGATCTAGTGCTCTCTTGCGCCAATCCCAAGTCTGGATAAATGCAGAGGGAACATGTGAATCACAAAAAGAGATGAATATTATATATTCTCTTTGTTTGTTTTTTTTAGTAATTCATCAGTCTTGGTGATATTCTTCCTCTTGAAGAAACAGAGGCTGAGGACTGACCACTATCCATGCTAAATTTCCAATGGTGTGTGTGTATATGTATGTATGTATGTGTGTATATATATATATATATATATATATATATATATATATATATATAGCTTCAATGACCAAATGATTTGATGTTTCATTTATAAATATTGTGTGTGTGAAGTACTTTAAATGCTTATTGAATACATGATTTGAAGCGTTTCAAAAAATTAATTTAGCATTTATATTGTTTTTTGTTTTTTTTTTACTTTTCACTGATAAAAATGATCCGAACCATGACACGATCCGAACCGTGGGTTTTGTGATCCCTTACACCCCTATTATGTAGTCTCTACAGTGTGTTCTGGTTCTGCCGCGGAGCCTCGGCCCAGTGTGGCTTGTCCAGAACACTTTTTGAGCTCCTTATTGCAGCTTTTATTTGGGTTCTTGTTTTTTTCCGTCATGACCCAAAGTTCATGACCATGGGTGAATACTAGAACAAAGATTGACTGGTTGCATTGTAGCGCAGCTCTGAATTTACCTGACTGGTAGAGCGACCACATGACAGTAGACGTGGCACATGTTTGGTTGTCAATCTAACGCTACGATTTTTCTTCACTCGTGAACAAAACCCAAAGATACTTAATCTGTATTAAGACAAAAAAAACATTCGATTAGCTTTAAGTGAACCAGAGTTTTTTTCCCCAATTAATCCAAAATATATTTTCAATCTGAATATACAAACAGCAAACTCTGGACTGGGACCAGGAACTGCCCTCTGACCCATCATTCGAGCTAGCATTTTAATGAGATAGTCAGACTTCCCTCTCCACATCCAGCTTCAACATCTGCTTGAAGCTTCTGCAGCTTTTACCAGTCAGTCGTCTCCAGCATCCTCTCATATGCCGTAGTGTGCTGAGGAGGCTGTGCCAAAAGAGTGAGGCTTAGTCTTAATCTTGATCCCATTCCTGACACAACCCTCTGCATTTATCCGGACTTGGGACCGGCACAAGAAAGCACAGAGTAGTGCCCCCTTGTGGTTGCATTATTGTGTTTTTTTTTTTTTTTTACACAATTGTTTTATTTTTACAAAATTATTTTATTTTATTTTGACACAGTTATTTTATTTTAAAAAACTTTTTGGGGAACCAGAGTCCCTGGAGAAAACCCCAATTTAAATAAATTACAGAATAATATTTAAAGTACAATTAAACAAAAGTAAATATTTACAAAACTAACTGATGTACTACTGAGTAGTGCCCCCTTGTGGTTGCATTATTGTGTTTTTTTTTTTTTTTTTTTTTGTGTTTTTTTGTTTTTTACACAATTATTTTATTTTTAAAAAAATATTTTATTTTGTTTTTACACAATTATTTTATTTTAACAAACTTATTGGGGAACCAGAGTCCCTGGAGAAAACCCCAATTTAAATAAATTACAGAATAATATTTAAAGTACAATTAAACAAAAGTAAATATTTACAAAACTAACTGATGTAAAGACGGAAATGAACTTATTTTTGTATCAAAAACCGAAACTGGAGAAAATCCATAACTTTAAGTAGAAATTATAAAAATAATAGATTGCATTGGCTCATCAGTTTTATGAGGCCGTTTGTTCCAGCCATTTTAGGAAATGTCTCTCGCTGAAAGGCTTGTCAAGAGAATAGGTCGTCCATTCTTTTTGTTCTTCTTGGAGACATTCCTTTATGGCGGTGCCAATGTTCTTTAGAAACTTTTGATTCCCTAGGGGGGTTAAACGTACTCCATCACGTTTGTACAGGTTCTCATCAGCTGAACCCAATTGTTCATGTTCAATCACTGCATTGAACAAGTTGGCATAACCCTTCATAATGTCATTAACACAGGTCCGGTGTTTCTCCATGACAGCAGGATTTCCAACACCCCAGTTTCTCCTTGGAATGATGAGGGACAGAGCTGTTTTCATCTGAGGGTACATTTCTCTCAGATACTTCAGATCTTTGATCATCTGACTTGCAATTACAGTTGGAGGCATTGTCCCCAACTCACTGCCATCAGCTTGGATGACCAAAACTTCAGGTGGACCATCTTCTTCAAGAACAGTTTGATGGACTTTATCAACTGCGGCCCTCCAACCCGAGTCTTGAATTCCAATCCATTTAACGTTGGAGTTGAGAATTTTACCAAAGGAGTCGTCGGCTGCAAGCTGTACTTGTGAAATGCAGCTTGAGCCAACGATCCAGACGTCAGGTGGTCGGGTTGTTTGTGGGCTGTCCGGTCGTAAGCTAACATCCGGGGAGTCGGATGTGTTCTGAGTTTGGCTCCCAGTTGCTGGTGAATCTGCAAGACCGCTTTCAGATTCCAGCTTACCCTCCGAGACCAGAGCAAGGTCCTGGCTGTCGTTGTCACCAGTGACCTTCCTCTTTTTCGATGGGGACTGGGGGTCTTCTGAACGGTCTTTTCTCTTCAGTGATGGCTTTTTGTCTTCAGGCCTTTGTTCTTCCTCAGAAATCTTCCTCTTCTTTTCTGGTCCAGACAACTGTTCCTCCGAGGATTTTCTTTTCAGCCCGCGATGGACGTGTGGGACTGATGGGGTGTAATCGTTTGACTGGGGTTGGAATTGGCCTCTTGGAAAATTTTGCTTGAGCGTTTGGTCGATGGTGTCACGGATTGAGCTGGCAAACTTCTCAAATCCTTTGGAGGTGAACTGTATTCCATCCGGTTGGAACAGATCGCTTTCAAATGGTGTCAATTTTGGATGCTCGATCACGACACCATTGAATAATCTGGCCTTAAATTGAATGTTTCTGTTGACCGTGCATCTGTCTTCATTTATTCTCATTGGATTGAATTTTCCCCATGTCAATCTTGGAGTAATGAAGGAATATGCTATCTTCATCCTGGGGAAATTGTCGTGAAGGTGTTTCAAGTCCTTCAGCATCTCATGGCAGAGATCAGAGACATTTGAGTTTCCCAAGTCGTTGCTGCCAACATGGAGAACTAAAATGTCCGGAGAACTCCTTTGTTGAGAAACCTCACTATTAAAATGAGTCAGGACATCCTTCCAACACATGTTTACCCTTCCAATCCAGTTCACTTTTGCATTGAGACCAAGGTTTTCTCCGAAACATTGATCTGCTGTGTGATGTGCCCCGTTGATGTAATATCCAGACCCCATGATCCAGACTGTGGGCAGTTACTTTCTTTGCCATCCGTCCTTGGTGTTGAAGATGGAGGTTGCTGTCTTGTTAAGATTTTGGAATTTCCTCCAGAGCTTCTTTGGAGATCCCTGTCGCCTGCGACAAATGGATGTCGCAGCACCTGATGAAGGGGAATTCGTTTTGCAGGATCCAACACCAACATTTGCAGGAACAGGTCAATGAACTGTTCCAATTGTGTCTGTTCTGTCTCGGAACAGATTCCTGACTTCTGCTGGTGTCTTCTGAAGTCGTTTGGTGAGACAAACTTGACGTCTTTAGGGATCTTCCTTCCGTATTCTCTGGCCGACTTTAAAAGCCACTGGTTTTTGTCACTTCGGAAGTAAAACTCTTTTGTCTTGGATCCTGAATTCAACAGATGATCTGGAAAGTCACCGTGAGTTTGTGTCACGTTCCAGATCATCTCATAGTCACTATAGCCAATATAGAATGGATATCCAATAAACATTTCGGCTACAATGCAAGCGAGGGACCAAACATGGGAAGTTTCAGTGATGCCAGACCCCACAAGTGTTTCTGGAGCCATGTACCACCTGAAATGTCTGCAAGAATCCACATGAAAGTCCCCAAGTCGACTAAATTCTGTAGAAGTAACTTTTCGTTGCTGGTTTCTTCCAACAAGCAGCTGAATCCTGGCAGGTGTCAGAATTCCATGATTGTTTTTGGGATTCTGAAAAGCTGTTGCCACCTGACGCAGAATTGATCGGATCTCATTCAGACCAAACCAAGAAACTGCTTTAGTGTGCAGAATTTCCCAAAGGGAAACTTCTTCTGGTTGGTTTTCTGTGATCCGAGACATTTTTGTTGAAATCTAAGCAAAAAGTGTAAAAACTGTGTTTCGTAAAATCCTCCGGAATGTTCTGGGGAACGCCGAGTGATCGCACAGTGATCCAGCAGTGATCGCTGTTCCTAACGAAAGAACAGCTTAAGCCCTTCTGAGTTACTTTTAAAGGCTTTATCTGATGATGTAAGATGATGTGGCAAGATTAGCTCTTTGATCTCATCATCCTCTGTTGCTGATTGGACGAAAATGGTCACATGGGCCGTCCGTCGTCGTCTGTCCGTCCGTCTGTCTCTCTGTCCGTCCGTCCGTCCGTCCGTCTGTCCGTCCGTCTGTCTCTCTGTCCATCCGTCCGTCCGTCCGTCCGTCTGTCTCTCTGTCCGTCCGTCCGTCCGTCCGTCCGTCCGTGTGTCTGTCTGTCCGTCCGTCTGTCTCTCTGTCCGTCCGTCCGTCCGTCCGTCCGTCCGTCCGTCTGTCTGTCCGTCTGTCTCTCTGTCCGTCTGTCCGTCTGTCTGTCTGTCTGTCCGTCGCACACTGTAGGTCACGAGCCGAAGAAGATAAACATTTGTTGAACACTCCAAAATTACATTTTAAAAACTTTGAACCCGTAACTTTTTAACATAATTATGAACTTTAGTAATACCTGTGATAATACTAGTGTAAATGCTGTAAGCTAAATTTGGCCGCGGAAAATGCTTGTGCGGATAGCTGAAGATGCTGAAAATGATAGCTAAACACACTGATGTTGATAGCTGAAAACAGTGAAGCTGATAGCTGAAAAACACTGAAGATGATAGGTAAAAATACTGAACCAACTAAAATATTAGCGAAAACTAAGGCGTTCTCTAGCTTTAAATGAACCAGAGTTTTTTTCCCCAATTAATCCAAAATATATTTTCAATCTGAATATACAAACAGCAAACTCTGGACTGGGACCAGGAACTGCCCTCTGACCCATCATTCGAGCTAGCATTTTAATGAGATAGTCAGACTTCCCTCTCCACATCCAGCTTCAACATCTGCTTGAAGCTTCTGCAGCTTTTACCAGTCAGTCGTCTCCAGCATCCTCTCATATGCCGTAGTGTGCTGAGGAGGCTGTGCCAAAAGAGTGAGGCTTAGTCTTAATCTTGATCCCATTCCTGACACAACCCTCTGCATTTATCCGGACTTGGGACCGGCACAAGAAAGCACAGAGTAGTGCCCCCTTGTGGTTGCATTATTGTGTGTTTTTTTTTTTTTTTTTTTGTTTTTTTTTTTTACACAATTGTTTTATTTTTACAAAATTATTTTTTTTTATTTTGACACAGTTATTTTATTTTAAAAAACTTTTTGGGAACCACAGTCCCTGGAGAAAACCCCAATTTAAATAAATTACAGAATAATATTTAAAGTACAATTAAACAAAAGTAAATATTTACAAAACTAACTGATGTACTAGTGAGTAGTGCCCCTTGTGGTTGCATTATTGTGTTTTTGTTTTTTTTTGGTTTTTTTTTTTGTTGTGTTTTTTTGTTTTTTTTACACAATTATTTTATTTTTAAAAAAATGTTTTATTTTGTTTTTACACAATTATTTTATTTTAACAAACTTATTGGGGAACCAGAGTCCCTGGAGAAAACCCCAATTTAAATAAATTACAGAATAATATTTAAAGTACAATTAAACAAAAGTAAATATTTACAAAACTAACTGATGTAAAGACGGAAATGAACTTATTTTTGTATCAAAAACCGAAACTGGAGAAAAAAACATAACTTTAAGTAGAAATTATAAAAATAATAGATTGCATTGGCTCATCAGTTTTATGAGGCCATTTGTTCCAGCCATTTTAGGAAATGTCTCTCGCTGAAAGGCTTGTCAAGAGAATAGGTCGTCCATTCTTTTTATTCTTCTTGGAGACATTCCTTTATGGCGGTGCCAATGTTCTTTAGAAACTTTTGATTCCCTAGGGGGGTTAAACGTACTCCATCACGTTTGTACAGGTTCTCATCAGCTGAACCCAATTGTTCATGTTCAATCACTGCATTGAACAAGTTGGATAACCTTCATAATGTCATTAACACAGGTCCGGTGTTCTCCATGACAGCAGGATTTCCAACACCCCAGTTTCTCCTTGGAATGATGAGGGACAGAGCTGTTTTCATCTGAGGGTACATTTCTCTCAGATACTTCAGATCTTTGATCATCTGACTTGCAATTACAGTTGGAGGCATTGTCCCCAACTCACTGCCATCAGCTTGGATGACCAAAACTTCAGGTGGACCATCTTCTTCAAGAACAGTTTCTGATGGACTCTATTATCAACTGCGGCTTCAATGACTAGTATTCCAATCCCATTAACGTTGGAGTTGAGAATTTTACCAAAGGAGTCGTCGGCTGCAAGCTGTGCTTGTGAATGCAGCTTGAGCCAACGATCCAGACGTCAGGTGGTCGGGTTGTTTGTGGGCTGTCCGGTCGTAAGCTAACATCTGGGGAGTCGGATGTGTTCTGAGTTTGGCTCCCAGTTGCTGGTGAATCTGCAAGACCGCTTTCAGATTCCAGCTTACCCTCCGAGACCAGAGCAAGGTCCTGGCTGTCGTTGTCACCAGTGACCTTCCTCTTTTTCGATGGGGACTGGGGGTCTTCTGAACGGTCTTTTCTCTTCAGTGATGGCTTTTTGTCTTCAGGCCTTTGTTCTTCCTCAGAAATCTTCCTCTTCTTTTCTGGTCCGGACAACTGTTCCTCCGAGGATTTTCTTTTCAGCCCGCGATGGACGTGTGGGACTGATGGGGTGTAATCGTTTGACTGGGGTTGGAATTGGCCTCTTGGAAAATTTTGCTTGAGCGTTTGGTCGATGGTGTCACGGATTGAGCTGGCAAACTTCTCAAATCCTTTGGAGGTGAACTGTATTCCATCCGGTTGGAACAGATCGCTTTCAAATGGTGTCAATTTTGGATGCTCTATCACGACACCATTGAATAATCTGGCCTTAAGTTGAATGTTTCTGTTGACCGTGCATCTGTCTTCATTTATTCTCATCGGATTGAATTTTCCCCATGTCAATCTTGGAGTAATGAAGGAATATGCTATCTTCATCCTGGGGAAATTGTCGTGAAGGTGTTTCAAGTCCTTCAGCATCTCATAGCAGAGATCGGAGACATTTGAGTTTCCCAAGTCGTTGCTGCCAACATGGAGAACTAAAATGTCCGGAGAACTCCTTTGTTGAGAAACCTCACTATTAAAATGAGTCAGGACATCCTTCCAACACATGTTTACTCTTCCAATCCAGTTCACTTTTGCATTGAGACCAAGGTTTTCTCCGAAACATTGATCTGCTGTGTGATGTGCCCCGTTGATGTAATATCCAGACCCCATGATCCAGACTGTGGGCAGTTTACTTTCTTTGCCATCCGTCCTTGGTGTTGAAGATGGAGGTTGCTGTCCTGTTAAGATTTTGGAATTTCCTCCAGAGCTTCTTTGGAGATCCCTGTCGCCTGCGACAAATGGATGTCGCAGCACCTGATGAAGGGGAATTCGTTTTGCAGGATCCAACACCAACATTTGCAGGAACAGGTCAATGAACTGTTCCAATTGTGTCTGTTCTGTCTCGGAACAGATTCCTGACTTCTGCTGGTGTCTTCTGAAGTCGTTTGGTGAGACAAACTTGACATCTTTAGGGATCTTCCTTCCGTATTCTCTGGCTGACTTTAAAAGCCACTGGTTTTTGTCACTTCGGAAGTAAAACTCTTTTGTCTTGGATCCTGCATTCAACAGATGATCTGGAAAGTCACCGTGAGTTTGTGTCACGTTCCAGATCATCTCATAGTCACTATAGCCAATATAGAATGGATATCCAATAAACATTTCGGCTACAATGCAAGCGAGGGACCAAACATGGGAAGTTTCAGTGATGCCAGACCCCACAAGTGTTTCTGGAGCCATGTACCACCTGAAATGTCTGCAAGAATCCACATGAAAGTCCCCAAGTCGACTAAATTCTGTAGAAGTAATTTTTCGTTGCTGGTTTCTTCCAACAAGCAGCTGAATCCTGGCAGGTGTCAGAATTCCATGATTGTTTTTGGGATTCTGAAAAGCTGTTGCCACCTGACGCAGAATTGATCGGATCTCATTCAGACCAAACCAAGAAACTGCTTTAGTGTGCAGAATTTCCCAAAGGGAAACTTCTTCTGGTTGGTTTTCTGTGATCCGAGACATTTTTGTTGAAATCTAAGCAAAAAGTGTAAAAACTGTGTTTCGTAAAATCCTCCGGAATGTTCTGGGGAACGCCGAGTGATCGCACAGTGATCCAGCAGTGATCGCTGTTCCTAACGAAAGAACAGCTTAAGCCCTTCTGAGTTACTTTTAAAGGCTTTATCTGATGATGTAAGATGATGTGGCAAGATTAGCTCTTTGATCTCATCATCCTCTGTTGCTGATTGGACGAAAATGGTCACATGGGCCGTCCGTCCGTCCGTCTGTCCGTCCGTCCGTCCGTCCGTCCGTCTGTCTGTCTGTCTGTCCGTCCGTCTGTCTGTCCATCTGTCTGTCCGTCCATCTGTCTGTCCGTCCATCTGTCTGTCCGTCCATCTGTCTGTCCATCTGTCTGTCCGTCCATCTGTCTGTCCGTCCATCTGTCCGTCTGTCTGTCCGTCTGTCCGTCCGTCTGTCCTTCCGTCTGTCTGTCTGAAAGGTTAATTGAACTGAAAGAGTTTAAAGAAAAGACAAAAATACAAACCCTGTAAGGTAAAATTTGACCAGCCCCGGGGTTAACCAAATTATTTTACAAATAAAAAGCCTGTGATGAATAACTTTTTTGGGGGTTTCTGTTTTAATTTTCCATGTTTATTTCATCACTTGAAGGTATTTTTTTACGTCTTATTCATTTATAAATATTCAAATGGTTTAAAATCATTATTTTGGTCTGCGGTTATTATTTGATTAGTCTATACACTGCTCCTCTGAACCTTGAGTATTCTGGTCCGAAATCAGCATTCGAGGTGCTATACATGAATATAAACAAATGTATTTAATGAGAAGTTGTGTCTAAATTTTTGGCCTGTACTGTTTGAATGAATACATATTTATATACACACACACTATATATATTTACACGTAATACACGTACACTGAACTGGGGCTTTAAAGTTGTCACACAGTAATGCTGGGTGAACCGGACGATCAGCAGGATTTGGGACCCGTATCGGTACCGGGTCAAGGTTAGGGTTAGGTTAGGGTAGGTTCGGACAAAGCGCCCGGAACCTTGTTAAATTGGGCCCCGAATGACTTCTGTAAAGCTAGAACGTGATCACAGTCGTACTACTTCCAGGCCAAGAGACGGTAGAAAGTGATCCTGAAACGAAGATTATCAAGCATAAATAATGTTCCTTTAATTTCTGCCTCATGAACAAACACAAATGTCGGTTATTTTAAGTGACAATAACGAGGGATGCTTTTCAGAACAAATGAAAGAAAGACTATTATTTTTAACACATTATTAGTTATTATTAACGTTATTTTTAATCCATTATTATTATATATTATTATATTATTATTATTATTATTATTATTATTATTATTATTATTATTATTATTATTGTTGTCATTAATATTATTATTAGTGGTAGTAGTAGTACTAGTATTAATCTATTATTATTATGTAAATAATGATATAAAATGAATGGCATAAACAAAATACAATTGATAAATAAATAAATTGTTGATCCTCAAGATCAACAGACTCCAAGTTAATGATTATTTAAAGCTGAAGGGGTCAAGAGAGGATCTCACTATTCAGACAACATTTTTTTATTCTTTATGAAAATTCAGCTATCAGCACTGGCATCTTCAGCAGTCAAATTCAGCTTACAGCATTCACACTAACATTTTCGCAGGTGATGCCATATATATTTATTTCATAATTGCATTAAAAAGTTACAGTTTTAGAGTTTTAAAAATGTAGTTTTAGTTTGTTCAATAAATAAATGTGTATCCTGTTTGGCCCGAAAACTAAGGCGTTCTCTAGCTTTAAATGAACCAGAGTTTTTTTCCCCAATTAATCCAAAATATATTTTCAATCTGAGTATACAAACAGCAAACTCTGGACTGGGACCAGGAACTGCCCTCTGACCCATCATTCGAGCTAGCATTTTAATGAGATAGTCAGACTTCCCTCTCCACATCCAGCTTCAACATCTGCTTGAAGCTTCTGCAGCTTTTACCAGTCAGTCGTCTCCAGCATCCTCTCATATGCCGTAGTGTGCTGAGGAGGCTGTGCCAAAAGAGTGAGGCTTAGTCTTAATCTTGATCCCATTCCTGACACAACCCTCTGCATTTATCCGGACTTGGGACCGGCACAAGAAAGCACAGAGTAGTGCCCCCTTGTGGTTGCATTATTGTGTTTTTTTTTTTTTTTGTTTTTGTTTTTTTTTACACAATTGTTTTATTTTTACAAAATTATTTTATTTTATTTTGACACAGTTATTTTATTTTAAAAACGTTGGGAACCAGAGTCCTGGAGAAAACCCCAATTTAAATAAATTACAGAATAATATTTAAAGTACAATTAAACAAAAGTAAATATTTACAAAACTAACTGATGTACTACTGAGTAGTGCCCCTTTGTTGTTATTGTGTTTTTGTTTTGTTTTTTTTTTTTTTTTGTTGTGTTTTTTTTTTTACACAATTATTATTTTTAAAAAAATATTTTATTTTGTTTTTACACAATTATTTTATTTTAACAAACTTATTGGGAACCAGAGTCCCTGAGAGAAACCCCAATAAATAAATTACAGAATAATATTAAAGTACAATTAAACAAAAGTAAATATTTACAAAACTAACTGATGTAAAGACGGAAATGAACTTATTTTTGTATCAAAAACCGAAACCGGAGAAAATCCATAACTTTAAGTAGAAATTATAAAAATAATAGATTGCATTGGCTCATCAGTTTTATGAGGCCGTTTGTTCCAGCCATTTTAGGAAATGTCTCTCGCTGAAAGGCTTGTCAAGAGAATAGGTCGTTCATTCTTTTTGTTCTTCTTGGAGACATTCCTTTATGGCGGTGCCAATGTTCTTTAGAAACTTTTGATTCCCTAGGGGGGTTAAACGTACTCCATCACGTTTGTACAGGTTCTCATCAGCTGAACCCAATTGTTCATGTTCAATCACTGCATTGAACAAGTTGGCATAACCCTTCATAATGTCATTAACACAGGTCCGGTGTTTCTCCATGACAGCAGGATTTCCAACACCCCAGTTTCTCCTTGGAATGATGAGGGACAGAGCTGTTTTCATCTGAGGGTACATTTCTCTCAGATACTTCAGATCTTTGATCATCTGACTTGCAATTACAGTTGGAGGCATTGTCCCCAACTCACTGCCATCAGCTTGGATGACCAAAACTTCAGGTGGACCATCTTCTTCAAGAACAGTTTGATGGACTTTATCAACTGCGGCCCTCCAACCCGAGTCTTGAATTCCAATCCATTTAACGTTGGAGTTGAGAATTTTACCAAAGGAGTCGTCGGCTGCAAGCTGTACTTGTGAAATGCAGCTTGAGCCAACGATCCAGACGTCAGGTGGTCGGGTTGTTTGTGGGCTGTCCGGTCGTAAGCTAACATCCGGGGAGTCGGATGTGTTCTGAGTTTGGCTCCCAGTTGCTGGTGAATCTGCAAGACCGCTTTCAGATTCCAGCTTACCCTCCGAGACCAGAGCAAGGTCCTGGCTGTCGTTGTCACCAGTGACCTTCCTCTTTTTCGATGGGGACTGGGGGTCTTCTGAACGGTCTTTTCTCTTCAGTGATGGCTTTTTGTCTTCAGGCCTTTGTTCTTCCTCAGAAATCTTCCTCTTCTTTTCTGGTCCAGACAACTGTTCCTCCGAGGATTTTCTTTTCAGCCCGCGATGGACGTGTGGGACTGATGGGGTGTAATCGTTTGACTGGGGTTGGAATTGGCCTCTTGGAAAAATTTTGCTTGAGCCTTTGGTCGATGTGTCACGGATAGAGCTGGCAAACTTCTCAAATCCTTTGGAGGTAACTGTATTCATCCGGTTGGAACAGATCGCTTTCAAATGTGTCAATTTGGATGCTCTATCACGACACCATTGAATAATCTGGCCTTAAGTTGAATGTTTCTGTTGACCGTGCATCTGTCTTCATTTATTCTCATCGGATTGAATTTTCCCCATGTCAATCTTGGAGTAATGAAGGAATATGCTATCTTCATCCTGGGGAATTGTCTGAAGGTGTTTCAAGTCCTTCAGCATCTCATAGCAGAGATCGGAGACATTTGAGTTTCCCAAGTCGTTGCTGCCAACATGGAGAACTAAAATGTCCGGAGAACTCCTTTGTTGAGAAACCTCACTATTAAAATGAGTCAGGACATCCTTCCAACACATGTTTACTCTTCCAATCCAGTTCACTTTTGCATTGAGACCCAAGGTTTTCTCCGAAACATTGATCCTGTGTGATGTGCCCCGTTGATGTAATATCCAGACCCCATGATCCAGACTTGGCAGTTTACTTTCTTTGCCATCCGTCCTTGTGTTGAAGATGGAGGTTGCTGTCCTGTTAAGATTTTGGAATTTCCTCCAGAGCTTCTTTGGAGATCCCTGTCGCCCGACAAATGGATGTCGCAGCACCTGATGAAGGGAATTCGTTTTGCAGGATCCAACACCAACATTTGCAGGAACAGGTCAATGAACTGTTCCAATTGTGTCTTTCTGTCTCGGAACAGATTCCTGACTTCTGCTGGTGTCTTCTGAAGTCGTTTGGTGAGACAAACTTGACATCTTTAGGGATCTTCCTTCCGTATTCTCTGGCTGACTTTAAAAGCCACTGGTTTTGTCACTTCGGAAGTAAAACTCTTTTGTCTTGGATCCTGCATTCAACAATGATCTGGAAAGTCACCGTGAGTTTGTGTCACGTTCCAGATCATCTCATAGTCACTATAGCCAATATAGAATGGATATCCAATAAACATTTCGGCTTACAATGCAAGCGAGGGACCAAACATGGGAAGTTTCAGTGATGCCAGACCCCACAGTGTTTCTGGAGCCATGTACCACCTGAAATGTCTGCAAGAATCCACATGAAAAGTCCCCAAGTCGACAAATTCTGTAGAAGTAATTTTCGTTGCTGGTTTCTTCCAACAAGCAGCTGAATCCTGCAGGTGTCAGAATTCCATGATTGTTTTTATTCTGAAAACTGTTGCCACCTGACGCAGAATTGATCGATCTCATTCAGACCAAACCAAGAAACTGCTTTAGTGTGCAGAATTCCCAAAGGAAACTTCTTCTGGTTGGTTTTCTGTGATCCGAGACATTTTGTTGAAATCTAAGCAAAAAGTGTAAAAACTGTCTTTCGTAAAATCCTCCGGAATGTTCTGGGGAACGCCGAGTGATCGCACAGTGATCCAGCAGTGATCGCTGTTCCTAACGAAAGAACAGCTTAAGCTCTTCTGAGTTACGTTTAAAGGCTTTATCTGATGATGTAACAGGATGTGGCAAGATTAGCTCTTTGATGTCATCATCCTCTGTTGCTGATTGGACGAAAATGGTCACATGGTCCGTCCGTCCGTTTGTCCGTCTGTCCGTCCGTCCGTCCGTCTGTCTGTCTGTCTGTCTGTCCGTCTGTCTGTTTGTCCGTCCGTCTGTCTGTCTGTCTGTTTGTCCGTCTGTCTGTCTGTCTGAAAGGTTCATTGAACTGAAAGAGTTTAAAGGAAAGACAAAAATACAAACCTTGTAAGGTAAAATTTGACCAGTCCCGGGGTTAACCAAATTATTTTACAAATAAAAAGCCTGTGATGATACCATTTGGCGCTGTTCGAACGGCTGCTTGTTTTGGCACCTCCGCGATATTTTTTTGGATCATTTAGATTTTTCTAGATCGTTTTTCTTGCTGGTTAGAGTTTTTGTTTAATTTTTATGGGTGGGATTACTTTTTGCCACCTTTATTTGTTTTGTTTACTGTTATTTTTCCCTATTTATTACTTTTTATCTGGACTTTTTCGGTCATGTTTTTGTTTGTAACTGACTTAGCAACGGTGCGTTTGTTGTATACCAGCGATCAGCTGATGGCTCTGCGCAACTTCGCCTTTCTCTACGGGGAGAAACCGGACATTCCCAAAGAGATCCGGAGGAAGAGAAGAGGCTGCAGAGCTGGACGAAAGCTCCAGGAGAGGAGACGGAAATATAAGCCCAACGCAACGTGCCATCTGTCATCATGAGTAACGTACTGTCTCTGTCCAATAAGATCGATGAGCTTTCCGCGCTGATCCGGCTGCAGCGTGAGTTCAGGGAGTGTAGCATCATGTGCTTCACGGAAACCTGGCTGAATGGACTGACTCCAGACTCGGTAGTCTCGTTGGAGGGGTTCAAACTTCTGCGCGCGGACAGGAGTGAGGCGGAGAGCGGAAAGAAGAAAGGGGGGGGGGGGCTCGCGGTGTACGTCAATGACAGGTGGTGCAACCCGGCGCACATCTGCACTAAAGAACAGCTCTGCTCTGCAAATATCGAGCTTCTGGCTGTGGGCATGCGGCCGTACTATCTCCCGAGGGAGTTTTCTCATGTTATATTGTTTAACGTGTACATTCCTCCCTCTGCTGATGCTGCTGCTGCGTGTGAGCTGCTGCACGGCGCGGTGACCCGGATGCAGACCCGTCACCCGCAGTCCCTCCTGCTCATCACCGGGGACTTTAACCACGCCTCCTTATCTGCCACTCTCCCCTCACTTATTCAGTACGTGAATTGCCTGACCAGGGAGAAGAAGACATTAGATTTAATGTATGCCAACGTCAAAGATGCATACACCTCCACTCCCCTCCCCCCGCTTGGACGTTCTGATCACAACCTCGTGCGTCTCCTCCCAAATTACATCCCCATGGTGAGAAGACAGCTGGCACAGAAGAAGTCTGTGAAAGTGTGGACAGATGAAGCCATGGAGAGTCTGCAGAACTGTTTCCAGACCACAGACTGGGAGACACTCTGCAGCTCTCATGGAGATGACATGGACGGTCTGACCCACTGCATTACAGACTATATTAAATTCTGTGAGGAGAACATTGTGCCAACTCGAAGGGTTCGGTGCTTCAGCAACAACAAGCCGTGGGTGACCCCTGAGCTTAAAGCCCTGCTGAACCAGAAGAAGAGGGCTTTTGTTTCAGGGGACAGAGAGGAGCAGAGGAACGTTCAACATGAACTCCAGCGTAAGATCAGGCAGGCCAAGGACAGCTACAGGAAGAAGCTGGAGGAGCGGCTGGAAGAGCACGACACACGGGAGGTGTGGAGAGGACTGAAGAACATGTCAGGATCTGGACAGAGTAACACCAGAGTGAGACCTGATGGAGACCAGCGGTGGGCCAATGAGTTAAACCTGTTTTTTAACAGGTTTGACTCTAACCCCTCCCCCTCTGCATCAATCTCTCCTCCCACCTCCTCACATGTCTTCCGTCCACCATCTACCTCCACCGTGCCCTGGTCATCTTCACAGCTCCCTTTTCCCTGTCTTTGCCCCACTCCAACTGATCACACCACCAGCCCCCCTTGGACCTCCACTCCCCCCCTCTCCTTTACATCGGACCAGGTGAGGAGGGAACTGGAGCGACTGAAGACCAGGAAAGCTCATTGACTGTATATAGGAGAACTGGACTGAGCATGCCCCCCTACTTCCGTGTTCCATATAGGAAGTACCACTGGGTTGCAAAAAGGCTAAAGTCCCATTGACTTACATTGAGAAACAGACAGTTATTTCTCAGTCATTATAAATTTCAGAATAATCATTCTTCCTCTGGTGCTTTCTGATTAACTTCTTTTTTCTAATCCTAATTTTTTTTTAAAGATTTTTTTCCATTATCACAAGTTATTTGAGTTATAAATTGACCAATCAGATGGCTCAATAAGCGTTTGTGGGTCTGACGTCGAACGTCTGGGGGGTTTGAGTGACAGATGACGGGTAGCCAATGGGAGCAGACTTCATCAATGCGGTCTGTGAAGACCTTTTAACACCTACTTTACAATTCAACAATGTTCCAATCATTGTCCTTCTATTGTTTTCCTCAATGGAATGCAGCAGTTTAAAACAAGAGGCGCATGCTGTCACCATCATTTACTCTGTAGAAATAGATTTAGAGGCTCAACGCGGTTAAACCGGGTGTAAAAAACACGCTCGCTTTGCAAACTAAAGAAGTTGAAAGTTAACGCGGACGTGCGTTCAGAAAGGCCAGCGTATACAGTCTCTAGATGATTAGAACTGAGAACGTTTATGTTTCCGGAATATGTGTGGCGACACATCTTTTAGCTCGATAAAAATGAAAATATGTAAGTCAAAACAACATTTGCAGTGTTGCGGGAAAGCTACGGAGAGAGAAAGGGACGGGGCGGCGCGAGTGTGATTGTACGTGCACGCGCGCATGTGTGCGAGAGAGAGAGAGAGAGAGAGAGAGGATGAGAGCGGAAAGAAAAGGAGCGGGCGTTCAGGGAAAGTTGGAGTAAAGCAATGTGCTGTAAAACAAAAGTGAAAATAAATGGTGGATTCCAGCCTCCAACCAGACAGAGAGAGTATCTGCCTACAGAACCAAACACCCGCGGGTTTAACCGCGAGGACGTTCGTCCGAGGAGCTGCAGCAGCTCCTCTGTTCGCCCCCGACCACGGTCAGGACGAGGAAGCAGGAAAGGTTAACAGCAGAATCAAATGTTGGAATGGTTCTCCCTCAAAGGCTTGAACAATGACTTGTACAATTCTCTCGAGCCGCCGTTATTAAAGTGGAAGCTGTTTACATTCCGCTGTCTCGTGGTAGAGGCGTGGAAAGAGGCGGAGACTCACAATAAACTCACTTTAGATTGGTTGAAGGCACTTACTATAGATTCCAATACTCACAGAGACTCGGACCAATTGCTGATGATGGTTTGCAAAATGGTGATAGCCGTTTCAGGAAGTGACGGTGAAAGCGGCGGCCTACTTTCGCGAGGAGAGGAGGCAATGCATTTCCAATGGGAGACCTCATTGCTTGTTTTGTCCAGTGTTTTTACAGTCTATGGGAAAGCTGCAGGACCAGACGGCATCAGCCCCAGACTGCTCAGGAGCTGTGCGGGTCAGCTCTGTGATGTACTCCGGTACATCTTCAACCTGAGCTTGAGCCTGGAGAAGGTCCCTGTCCTGTGGAAGACCTCCTGTGTGGTTCCGGTTCCGAAGACATCGCACCCGAAGGAGCCAAACCACTACAGGCCGGTCGCCCTCACCTCCCACCTCATGAAAACCATGGAGAGACTCGTCCTAAAGCGTCTCCGCTCTGTGGTGAGCACCACAATCGACCCGCTGCATTCCCATAGGCCAAGAATCGAGTATAGAAGAATCGGAGAAGACGCCATCATCTACCTGCAGCACCGGGCCTTGACTCACCTGGAGAATGCTGGGAGCGCTGTGAGAATGATGTTTTTTGACTTCTCCAGCGCCTTCAACACCATCCAGCCTGGACTGCTACAAGGGAAGTTGGAGCGAGCAGGAGTGGATGAGCGACTGGTGGGATGGTCCATGGACTACCTGACCAACCGGCCACAGTACGTGCGTCTGCACAACTGTGTCTCTGAGGTGGTAGTCTGCAGTACTGGAGCCCCTCAGGGAACAGTACTGTCACCGTCCTTCTTCACCCTCTACACCTCGGATTTCACCTACAACACCAACAGCTGTCATCTGCAGAAATACTCTGATGATTCAGCTATTGTGGGCTGTGTGTCTGAGGGAGATGATGCAGAGTATAGGTCGGTCATCGCGGACTTTGTGAGCTGGTGTGAGAACAACCACCTGTGTCTGAACACCAGCAAGACCAAGGAAATGGTGATTGACTTCCGTAGAAGGACGGTGACCCACACACCAGTGAACATCCAGAGAGATGTTGACAGTTTCAAGTACCTGGGTGTTCACCTGAACAACAAACTGGACTGGTCCCACAACATCGACGACCTTTACAAGAAAGGTCAAAGTCGACTCCACCTCCTGAGGAGACTGCGGTCCTTTGGCGTGTGCAGACATCTGTTGAGAACGTTCTATGATTCGGTGGAGGCCTCGGCTGTTTTCTACGCTGTTGTCTGCTGGAAAGCGAGCTGCCCTGACCGGGACAGGAAGAACATCAACAAGCTGGTGAGGAGGGCCAGCTCTGTCCTGGGCTGCTCGCTGGACTCTGTGGAGGAGGTGGGTGTGAGGAGGATGTTGTCCAAGCTCAGATCCATCATGGACAACAGCTCTCACCCTCTGCATCAGACTCTGATGGGGCTGAAAAGCTCCTTCAGCAGCAGACTGAGACATCCCCAGTGTAGAAACGAGCGCTACCGCAGATCATTCCTCTGTACAGCCATCAGACTGCACAACGCCGTTGTTTAAATGTTTGAGTTTATTTGTTTATTTATTTATTTATTTTTAAATTTATTTATTTTTATTTTTATTATTTTAATAGGTTAATATGTGTATATAAAATTATTGTACAGTATTGTATTGTATAATATATTATTGTAGTGTATAGTATTGTATAGTTTTGCATTGTATTGTACTGTATAGTATTGTGTTGTATAGTTTTGTATAGTATTGTATAGTATATAGTTATTGTAGATAGGTGTGTATTACTCATATGTATATTTATTTTCATGAGAATTTGTGCGTTTGTAAATGTTTTAGATATATGGTGCCATGACAGATGAATGTTTCCCCCTGGGATATTAATAAAGTTCATTTCAATTCAAATCAATAACTTTTTTTGGGGTTTCTGTTTTAATTTTCCATGCTTATTTCATCACTTGAAGGTATTTTTTTTATGTCTTATTCATTTATAAATATTCAAATGGTTTAAAATCATTATTTTGGTCTGCGGTTATTATTTTATTAGTCTATACACTGCTCCTCTGAACCTTGAGTATTCTGCTCCGAAATCAGCATTCGAGGTGCTAAACGTGAATATAAACAAATTTATTGAATGAGAATTTGTGTCTAAATTTTTGGCCTGTACTGTTTGAATGAATATATATGTATGTATATACACACATATATATATATATAATATATATTATATATATATATATATATATATATATATATATATATATGTATGTATTTACACGTACACTGAACTTGGGCTTTAAAGTAGTCGCACAGTACTGCTGGGTTGTGTGAAATAAAAAACTAATTGTACGTGTTTACTTTATACTCCTAGGACCCAGTCTCATGCTAAAACGTGTAGTACCTACGTTTGTCCACAGAGGAAAACGTAGCAGTTTCACTAGAATCGGGTTCAAATCGTGGAATTTATACGTCTCATTTTCAATCTGAATAAACGAACAGCAAACTCTGGACTGGGACCAGGAACTGCTCTCTGACCCATCATTCGAGCTCGCATTTTAATGAGATAGTCAGACTTCCCTCTCCACATTCAGCTTCAACATCTGCTTGAAGCTTCTGCAGCTTTTACCAGTCAGTCGTCTCCAGCATCCTCTCATATGCCGTAGTGTGTTGAGGAGGCTGTGCCAAAAGAGTGAGGCTTAGTCCTAATCTTGGTCCCATTCTTGACACAACCCTCTGCATTTATCCGGACTTGGGACCGGCACAAGAAAGCACGGAGTAGTGCCCCCTTGTGGTTGCATTATTGTGTTTTTTTTTTTTTTTGTTTTTTTTACACACAATTGTTTTATTTTTAAAAAAATATTTTATTTTGTTTTTACACAATTATTTTATTTTAACAAACTTATTGGGGAACCAGAGCCCCTGGAGAAAACCCAGATTTCATGATTTGTCTGTCTGTCCGTCCGTCTGTCTGTTTGTTTGTCCGTCCGTCTGTCTGTCCGTCTGTCTGTCTGTCCATCCGTCCGTCCGTCTGTCTGAAAGGTTCATTGAACTGAAAGAGTTTAAAGGAAAGACAAAAATACAAACCTTGTAAGGTAAAATTTGACCAGCCCCGGGGTTAACCAAATTATTTTACAAATAAAAAGCTTGTGATGAATAACTTTTTTTGGGGTTTCTGTTTTAATTTTCCATGTTTATTTTATCACTTGAAGGTATTTTTTCTTATGTCTTATTTATTTATAAATATTCAAATGGTTTAAAATCATTAATTTGGTCTGTCCACTCTTTTCTGGTGGAAAATCCCTCAGAATAAAATATTTTGTGGACTACTCTTTATTTGGGTAATATTTCTAGCACGAAATGTGCCCGTTACTATCATGACATGCATTTCATTCGGACATGAAGATCGTAGTTTGTCTGTTTTGCCTGACTTTTCCCCAAAAGAGGCTCAAGGCTTGTTTGTTTGTTTTTTTTTTGTTTGTTTTTTTTTTGCAAAATTATTTTATTTTATTTTTGCAAATGTATTTTATTTCATTTTTACAAACTTATTGGGGAACCAGAGTCCCTGGAGAAAACCCTGATTTAACGATTTGGGACATTTTTATCCTGGCCTTCTCTGCCTTCTAATACGCACACTAAATCACACACATACACACTCTAGAAATCAGTGTGTGCGTGTGCTGTCTGTAATCGTGGTCTGATATGTGCAGCAAATGAGAAGCTCTCTCCCAATCCCTCCTTGTCTTGTGTTTTGTCCAAAGAAAAACAACCAGCAAGACAAATTAAAACCTAATGTGATTCTATAGAGCTGTGGTAGACTCACCTGAGTCCTGCGAGCACAACGACACAGATGGAGCAGATCATAAACACCACAGAGAGTCTCAAATGGCTTTGCAGTTGCAGATTGGAAGAACATAGCCAAAAATAAAAAAAAGTTCATTAAGAAAGGCTTACTTTTGTCTCTGCATGGTGAGTTTACCCTTCAGACAAATCTGTTTTTACCTTTTCATTTTTAACTCTTCCCACCACCTTTTGCACAAATGATAGTGTTTACCATTGAAATACCAGAACATAATGCAAAAACTAAGAAGTGAACAATGGTTGTGTCTGAATTCCTTCTGTAGTCACTACTTAATAAACCATTTTATTTTCATTAATCAAAAATTGGCAATGACCAACAGACATTACTTTTTTAAAGCCCCATTTAAAGAGATCAACAGCCAAAAAAAAAAAAAGTTGATATAGAGTTTGGTTACCCTTTAAGTAGCCGGCAGGACAAGTGCTAACCAAGGTCCATTGACCACACCTGCCAGGTGAGCAGAAGGACTGGATGGAAAAACGTCCAGCTGTAGCAACAGGACATAGCATTAAACCAATTGACACGAGGAATATAGCTGCTGACAGGTTCACAAACATGGCTTTGCTTAAATTGGTTTTAAAAAACAAATGCAATACTTTATAGACTGGTTGATCACTTTTATTTTCTAATATGTGGGTCAAAAAATAACGTGAAAAGGCTGTAAAATCGTTAAAGTTTTTTCTGAATTAAGCTGAGAAAAGACGAAAAGTGGAACTACAACAGTAGAAAGGAAATGGCAAAAATATAAAAAAGGGAGTAAAAGTGAGTTTATTCTGTATGAGCAGAAGAAAAGTGCAGGAAAGAATAGAACATGAATCGTAGATGAATAGAAAGAAAAATATAAGAGATGAAGAAGTAGACGGAAGCTGAAGAGGGACACTAAACTAAAAATAACTGAAAGTTACAATTTCTTTTTTGTTGGCAGAACACAGAAAACCAACATTACCATTAGATTTGGATATTTAAAAAATACAGGAATAATCTAAATGGATCAATATTAATCAATTAATTTAGTCATAAATAGATTTAAAGTGGAAACATATTGCCATGCGCAACAGAAAAAGATCTAAGCAAAAAATATAATATTCTCCTTTAAAGGCTTTTGAATCTAATTTTAATTTTTATGGGGAGTTTCTCTTCACGGAACCATAAAAAATATATTTTCATTTGGAATTCCTTCTCTGTGTCGGATGCGTCAGAGTTCAGAACCGTTTGGCCCTCACTCAATTAGCCGCACGTTCACTTTGATTGAATTGTCTGACAGGCTGGACAGGAATCACATTATTACTAAATGATCCCTTCATCTCCTATCATCTCACTTCACTCTTTTGTCTCCACACTTCACAGCAATCAAACACCGACGTTTCTGCCTCCACGTTACAGAAGCTCAACCACTGGAGTATTCATTACAGACTGTTGGACGAGCCTCTCTTTCAAGCTTCACGCGCATGGTTAGAAACACCTCTCGTTCATGGTGTCGCAATTATCTCTTTGCCAGGCTGTAATTACCTAAACAGTTTTTGATGTGCTTTTTGAAAGGCGTCTGTTAGTTGTCCCTCTCTTCTTTGATCAAAGTGAAGCAATTCACTCTGGAGACGGAGCGATCCGGTGTCTGAGCTGGTGAGGAGGGAGGCGGCTGGGGGTGTGAGAACCATGGCAGATGATTTGACAGCAAGCTTGGCTGAAGGTGAGTGGAGGAAAAGCAGAGGACTGATGAGAAGAAAGACCTGACGGCAGAGATAATTGTGAAGTATGGAGCAGAGCAGCAATAAACCAAGCTGTTTTCTGTGACATAATTGAGAAACATCTAAAGTTAAAGAAGAACATTCTGTGTTTTTAGTTTTTTCTGAACATCTTTATGACGATGAACAATATATCCAACCAGCCATTGAAGCTCCTTGTTGGCTAAACACACGTGATCCAGGTAATCAGCAGCAGATAAGGCAGGGTTTCTCGAAAACCAGCATAGGGCCTGGATTTAGACACCCCTGATGTAAACAGAGAACTCTCAGCGACAGGGAGTGTAAGTGGTTGCTCCAGTCCTTCCCACAACTCGAAGGCAATTTCTACGAACTCCTGCCACTCTGCAGAAACTACGTCCTTGAAAACAAAACAGTTTTTTAATTTGACTTAACAGCAAAACTGGGAATGTTTAGAATCGCTCAGACGATCACAGTGGGACTTTAAAGACAAAAGCGGTGGAATACTTTAAAGGAAAGTACAGAAATCCCAACCGTGAGTGTAGCTAAAGGTTGACGCTGTTAGCACCCGCTCTCTGACAAACAAGCAATTCTCATTTCCAATTGTAAAGCTATTGATGAGGAAGAAATACAATTGTCCCCGATAACAATCTATGAAGAATCAACTCTGGAAAAGTTGAGAACTTCTATCACAGTATGCTGCGAGCAATCATCTGTCCGAGGAGGCATCAGCGCGCTCGGGATGTGACATGAAATTATCCACAATTCCCTCCTGCTCACCCATCAATTTGTCAGTTGCGCAAGCCCCCAGAGTTGTGGAATAATTTGAGTTAGGATTTGAAGCGAAATTGCATTTTGCCTCCATGCATATGTTGTGTGTGTGCAGAAACGAGACTGCCGTAAATTGTAGACCTAGCTTAAAACACTGACAGAGAAGGGAATTAATCTTTCTTTTATGGGTGAAGTGTGGAAGATAAATGTCTTTCATAGGCAAAGTCAACAGATCAGCCTTTGGTGCTCATCGTTTGACTGTAGCTCTATTAATAGAAATGCATGGTATCATTTTAAGTAATATTCCTATATTAGCATATGTTAGATGTTATGACAGTACATGGCAGGATGATGCATTATGTTAGACATCTCTTCAAGTCTAATTTGTCTGGTGCCTCAAGGGCTTCCAGTCATATTCAAGCTCAACAATGTAATGCCTTTTGAGATTTGGAGGCACGGATATTTTGTTGAAATAAGGTTGGACCACCTGTTTGGATCCCCAGACTAAAAATAAGCCTCATCTGCTTTCCATCTGTCTGGCTGCAAGTCCCACATGTGCTGACAAAAGAGTGAGCACAATAAAGTGAGTTACACTTTCTTTTAGAAGACAATAAAACTGGAAAATAAAAGTAGATTTAATTATTTTTTTTATGTTTTCTTGCATGTTTTTCTTGTGATGGACACAAATGTTCAGTCAGTTCAGAAAAACCCCATGCAGAGATGGGAGAGCAATCCTCTGATAGACTCACATTCATCATGAGACGTCACTAATGATTTATGAGTCTGGCTGTCGTCCATGTTGGCATCCATATGTCTCCGCAAGCCTGCACACACGCGGCGCTGCCCCTCGACTGACGTCCAGATCCATCATGCGAAGACGCAATTAATACGTCCAATGAACTTTTTCATGACCGGATCAGACATTTATATTTCTTTCTTTCTTTCTTTTTGTCTCGGCTCCAACAAACAGTCAAAATGCAACTTTTGATTTGGTTAAAAGCAAACTCGAAGAGAAAAAGAAATGGATGAAATTACTTTAGGTTCCATTAAAGCGTGTTGTTGCGAATCGCAGACAGGAAAATAGCCCCCAACTCCAATTATGCCTCAGCCTACAGGGTGTAAAGTTGAAAGGGGGAAAAAAAAAATGAAAATTTGCTCCAATAATGGCCCATTAGCTGATAAGTAATCAGAATTTGTTTTCCATTTTGCAGAGTGAGTCATTACCGGGCTTAAATCCATGTGAAAAACACAAATTATCAGCTATTTTATGTAATCAGTTTGGAAATAATGGCATCATCCAGCAATCCGGATGGTTTGGTGGAAGTTTGCATAGAAACAAAGGTGTCTTTGATGGTGCAGCCTTACAAAAGTCAAATAAATAAAAAAAAAATAAGAGCAACCATTACTAGCAGACAGTTGAAATGACCTTCTGACTCAACGGTCGACTTATACGAAAGAAAAATCTAAAAAGGAAAAAGTAGAATAAAAAACAAAAAAAGAATGTGAAAGTAGGAATAAAAGACAAACATACCCAAGGATAGAAGTCAGGGTGGACTTTACTGGAAAGATGCTATGATTTAAGACAAGAAAGTTGTCAAAAATGATCTGGTACGAGGTCGTTTAGCATTCATCGATCTCATGATTACCATTTTAAGCTGAACTGTCTGAATCTGGCAGCCCTCATTCCCTCCTCGCCTGCCTCAGGCAGTGGGGAATAAATCAGGAGGCAGTTCCACTTACCATGCAAGGCCATACAATCTCTGTCGCTTTCCTCTGAAAGCCGGCCACCTTAATTATGTGCTAAAAATGTGTGCAAATAAGCTTATTTCATGGAGTGACACTCAACTGCCTGGTCTTGTTTAGTTTCCAACAAGCTGGAAACACAATACTGTGCATACATGCTACAGGAATACTATTATTAGTTGTATGATTTAAATCATTCTTCATCCCGTAGGAGTACTTTGACTGAGTTGTTTGTTTTGGGTAAAACAAATGATGGACTAAATCAATCAGAAAAGATCTCCTTTGTTATGACAGCTTGAACTAGAAAAGTTGCATTAGCTGGAATAATGTTAGTGTGAATGTTTTTTGCTGAATCTGGTCAGTGAAGATGCTAAAGGCCTTTATTTTAATTGCTGAATTAAGTCATGATTGTGAATGTTTTTATACAAAAGTTGCATAATTTTCAGAAAGTGCACAGAGAATTTCAAGAATTTCATGAAAAAAGTTGCAACATTGCTAAAATGTTAGCTTGACTCCAAATTATTCCAAAAAACCTCAGTAGATGCCACCTTAACATTTTACTAAAATGTTAGCTTAAGTAGCCCACAAAAACCTCATTAGGTGCTAAATTAGCCAAAAATGTTAGCATGGTACTAAAATGTTTGCTAAACTCAAGAATAGCCCAAAAAAGTGTGTGTGTAGACAGGCCACGCCCATGCCAGTTTACTATTTAGACCAGGTTGTTTATGATGTTACTTCCCTCTGCTGCCATCTTCTTTTTTCTCAAATCCCCCCCCTTTTCTTCTTTTTCGTCCGGTCCAACAAAACAAAAACGTAACATAATCATAAATAATAATAAATAAAGTTTTACATGAAGTACAACAGGGGTTTATACTCAATAAATCCCTGTTGTGACAGTCAAATCTGCCCAACACTAGAGGCTCTCAGCCCGCATTTGTTTGCTCAGCTGTTGGACAGGATTAATTTAGAAGAAAATAAATAAATAAATAAATTAGCCAAAAACGTTAGCATGTTGCTAAAAAATTAGCTAAACTCAAAATTAGCTTTAAAAACCTCAGTGGCAAAAATGTCCTTAACATGTTGAATGCTTTGATAACAAACTTGCATTAATTTGCTGGAGTTCACAAATATTTGAGGTATTACATGAAAAAAAATCTTTGTCAAGTTTCAATAAAAGCATCAAATGTCAAAAATTAGGTAAGTGAAAGTAAAAGAATGAATATCCTTAACATGCTGCGCGTCTTTGATTATATAAATTGAAACATTTGCTATTCAATCAAATCAAATCTTATAAACCATAAAATGTTAGAATATCAAAAGTAAAAGCAGGAATGTATTTAACGAGCTGAAGGTTTTGATATCAATATTGCACAAATTGCTGAAAGTTTGATTGAGCTTTAACGAATCTAAAAACGTACAAAAGAATGCTTCCAAAGCATTCACACAATAGTTGGAGTCCCAAACTTCTCTAATGAAAAACAAAACTTTTCATCAATCAGTTTCCAACTTTTTCATTCTGACAGATTATCACTGCAAGATGGAGTTTTTCATACATCATTTGAATCCAACCGTCTGCACTTGATATTCTCTTTAGCCAGCTCACAAATATTGACTGTCTCTTTTGAAATCCTTGTTTTTCTTTCTTGTAGAAATGTTCTTCCTGTCTTCAATAAAAGCTCATTAAAGTTTTGCAATTCCTTGATAGCTTTCCTCGTCGACTCATAAACCAGTACTTTCACCGGTTAAATTATTAGCCTGCTAGAATTAAGTTTTCAGCTAAGTAACAGAGCGTGGCAAAGCGAGCCTGGATACTTTAATTTCCTCTTTAGAAAATTAATCATAGACTGAAAAGTAGCACCCAGGCAAGACAGAGCAGCAACAGGGGATGAATTTATTGATTTCAAAGCAAAGTGTAAAATTTTCAAGTAATTCTTGCATTTTGCCTGAGGATTTTGCGAGATTTTTGATGTTAAATGGCACCTTTCTCGTCCAACAGTGTCATTTTAATCACTGTTTTGCAGAAAGCTCCACACCCCAGTCTTTTGTTCTGTGGCAAACCGCCCCACTGATCAAACGGCGGCGGCTGCGGGGAACACAAAGGGAGCAAAACGGACGCATTTCGAACAGGAATCTAGGTAGTCCACTCACGCAGCAAACGTGGAAACTTGTCAAAGCAAATGACTTACTTCAAACAAATCTCATTTCCACTCACTTCCCTCTGCTCGTTCTGAGATGAACAGTAATGTGCTGAGGTTGAGTGCAGAGCCCGAGCTTCAGAAATGGAGGCAATAATTACAGCTGCAGCTCTTTGGAAACTCTGGTATCAGTCAAAAACAATGAGGCAGGGGGTCAAACGCAATCGTACGAGGGTCCAAAATCTAAAACACACTGTAGGTCGCGGGCCGAAGAAGATAAACATTTATTGAACACTCCAAAATTACATTTTAAAAACTTTGAAACCGTAACTTTTTAACATAATTATGAACTTTAGTAATACTTGTAATAATACTAGTGTAAATGCTGTAAGCTAAATTTGGCCACGGAAAATGCTTGTGCGGATAGCTGAAGATGCTGAAAATGATAGCTAAACACACTGATGTTGATAGCTGAAAACAGTGAAGCTGATAGCTGAAAAACACTGAAGATGATAGGTAAAAATACTGAACCAACTAAAATATTAGCGAAATAACTAACTAGAAATAAAATTAAAAAAAAATAATAAAAAAATTTAGGTTAGCCGAAAGAGCCAGCATGCAGCTGAAAATAGTTAAACCTCAATATAGTCTAAAAATGTAGGAAAAAAAGCCTAAATTAGCCAAAACAGCTGGCGTGTAAATATTAGCCCAACTCCAAAACAGCCTAAACACTTTTTAAAAATCCTAAATGAGATAAAACAGCTAGCATGTAGCTGAAATATTAGCTACTCCAAAATAGCCTGAAACATCTTAGTAAAATGCAGAAATAGTTAAAAAAGCTAGCAAAATGCCAATTTGTAAAATTTTAAACTCGTAACTTTTGGGTCTGTGGATCGATGTGGTGGTGATTCATGGATCAAGCTCAATGATTCACAAATCAAACCACAATTCTTACTTTTTAATATTGTGTTTATTGCTATGTGTATATTTACTAGATGGAGGAATATTCAAATTATTTGTATCAAATCAGCAACATTTAAATACCTTTATTTAGAACAGTAGATCAGAATCAACAAAACAGATTTAAAAAAAAACACAAAAATTCAGATTGAAAGAAATTTTGCTTGTCATTTTAAACTTTCCTGTCAACCTTCTGGTTGAGTTCAGCAGTAACATAAGCAACATAAAAAGGATAGAAATCCCTGCTGTTTTGGATCATTTAACATAAACCTTGAAAATGTTTTCCACATTTTTCTATCCTCAAAGTTCTTCAATATTTTACGTTTTAAGCAATACATATTGGTGGAGAGCCCGTATAAAAACAAAAAAAAGCAGCAGAATCATCTGATTCACGTTGATTACATCCGCACAGCGCGAGGCTGCGTTTCTTCAGAATAAGATGGAGTTTCTTAATTGCGTCAACTGTTGAAGAGTTATCATAACCAAAAGAATGTAAACACCGCAGCTAAAGCTCCAATGTTACAGCTAATTAATTTTTTCAGAAGTTATGTCAGTGAACAGAACTTCAGTCTCGGTTTTTGAATCAAAAAATGCTCTTGCTCGTTTTACTTTGAAAACCGGAAGTTTCACCGTCACGAAGATTTGTTTACTTCCGGTGGCTACCGCGGCTCTTTCGGCTTTGTTTTAGTTCTTAAACTTAAAATCCTACATCAATCTGCATTCCAGAGGAAAAATACATCTTTCCCAGAATATATCTTGATCATACTTTACTACAGATTACTCTATTTATAAAGATCGCAAATCAGCGATCTTGGACATCGTGAAGATTCGTACTTGGATTTAACATCCGAGCACCCAGATACTAGTTACAGCCCTATTGCACATAATTATGAATAATAAAAATGCAGGAATATTATTCCAAAATAAATCAACTTAAACCTTTAAACCATTAAAATATATTGTAAAAATTATACAAGTTAAAAATAAGCGCAAGATAACATCGGGTCATTAATAACAATAAAATGATCTGGATGGCCGGATAGAATTACCTGGCGGGCTGGATCCGGACCTGGGCCTTGACTTTGACACATGTACAATAAGGTATTTACATTTAATCAAAATATATGCATTTTTATCAGCGAGAAGAAAAGTAAAACTTGATTCTACTTTTAAAATTTCATCTGTATTAATTTAAACTTATAATTGTGATTTAAAATCATCAAGTGGCAAATAAATGTACTTTTTACCCCCGAAATGTATTGATTTTGCTCCTCAAAACACAGATGAAGGTTTTTTTAATACAGGAAAATTACTTAATTAACCGTGCAGAAGGAAAAACACCCTCTGACTGGGAAATGAAGTTGCAGCATTTAGAGGCAGTAAACAGTTTCAGTCAGTTTGTGTGAAAAATGTCAGGTATGTATATATTAGCCCGCTCATTGTTATGGACCTCCGGGGACAAAAGCTGCATTTTGCTGAATATCAGCGGGCCAGCAGCTCTCTGTGGAGCTAACTTCCACCGAAAACGGAGAATTAAAGTTCATTTTATAGAATGCGTAGATAACTTTGTAAATGTTAAAACATGTTTTGAGTTACAGCTCTAAAAATTAAAGACTGTTGTAAAAAAATAAAAATAAAAGCAATTTATGGCACTTATTGTGTCTTTTCTTCTTATAAAAATACAAAAAAAATTACATTTGGCATCTATAATGTTTTTAAATTAAAATTCAATTTTCATTATTTATTTTAGAACAAGAATAACCAAACAAATAAAATGAAACAATGCAAATTATTCCACAAACAATCTCAGATGTAACAAGAATGTTCAGAGTTTGAAAAAGGGGCTTTGGATGAAGCTAAAAGCTTATCAGCTTATCAACCAGGCGTCACACTTTTGTTGTTTTTAGGGATAGATTTATTTCTTTGGCAATGGTCTCCACTCTCCTGAAACATTCCAACCTTCATCCTTAAAAAAAAAAAGTGGAAAAAAAATAGCAAATTATCAGATTATCTTTAGCTGATTCAACAGCTGTTTACTGAAAGGAAAATTCCTGTTTCTGTAAATGTTTAAAGCAGAAATAATAAAACTCACTGGACAGAATTTCCTATTTTAATCTGTGATGGTTATTTTTTTCTGCATCTAGTTTTCATTCATGGCACTAAGCACAGCAGCAGCAGCAGAAGGCTCGCTTTCAAAATGTCACCTCTGTTGACTCTGTATTGATTAATAGCCAAGAAATGAAAGGAAAAGGTCTGAGCAGAGTCCCCCACGGACATAAACACACAACAGTAACAACGGTCTTGAACTGTATGTGGTAAATGGCGTTAATAAAAGTAAACATCAGAAAAAAGTATTTTTTAGATTCACTCAATTATACAGAAACATAAACTCCTTCCAGATGAAGACTTTTATATCCTATAAAGTGCAAAAGACGAGCTCCTCGGCTTTCAGGTCTGAGGGTAAGAGACGGATAAACGCCGGCGGCCAAACTTCTCCACGAAGTCTGCGTGCGCTTGGACCAAAGCGACCTCGTCTATGTAGACCGCAGGCCTTTTAGCTGCAACAAAGTACTGCGCTTTCCTCAAAGTCCAGCCGAACACGTACATGAGGAGGCCGCACACGGCGGCGGTGGAGCGGCCCACTCCGGCGTTGCAGTGAACGTACACCGTGTGACCGTTTTGCAGCAGACCGTGGAGCAGGAACACCGCTTGAGGAAGCATCCGGATCCGACCTGCAGAGAGTTTTAGTGACTAATCCTGCAAAATCATCGACTTAATCTACTCTCAGACAGCTGAGCTTTTCCAGATTAAACCTGCGTGGCCTTTTAAAGGCTGCTTTTGACAAATATGACGCTCTCGTGTAGAACGTGTTATCATTAACAGCAGATGTAGGACTTTTCTTTTCTTTTCATTCGTTTTGAGGTGATCCTTTAAACAGGTGTCCCATCCCACACTCAGTATCGGGATTACACCAGAATGTTGTCAGATGGAAACTATGAAATAAATCGGATTAACGCGGGATGAAATCTACACATGTAAATCCAATATCTCATATTGGATAAGGAAAGCGTCAGATTGAAAAGAAATTCAACCTGAGGCTCTGGTGCCACATGTGGCTCTTTCACCCCTCTATTGTGGCTCTCTGATTTAAAAAAAATAAAGTTTTTAATTTTAAATAGAAGCTAAAGTAAAACACTAGAAAAGTTGCATTACCTGTGATAATGCTAGTGAGAATGCTTTTTGCTGAATGTAATCGCTGAAGCTTTTTGCTGAAAATGGTGCCACAATTTACTGTAATTCCTGAAGGGGTTTTCTGAAAATGCAAAAGCTATTTGTAAAATGTTACATTTGCTAAAAAAATGTAGTAAAAGAACTATGAAAGAGCGCTGAATTTGACCTACGTTTCTGAAAAAGTTTGTAGTAAAACTGCTTTAAAAACCCTAATACATATCAGTTTTGCAAAAATATTTAGTGCGTTGCTTAAACATGATCTTAACTCCAAATTAGCCCCCCTCAAAAAAGGCTAAATTAGCCAAAAAAAGAGCTAGCTCATTGCTTAAATACTAAACTCCAAAATACTCTAAAAATCCTCAGTAAACTAAACTAGTCAAAAATGTTAGCCTGTTGCCATAATTCAAGCTGAACTCTAAATTAGCCTAAAAAACCTCAGTAAATAACAAATTAGCAGAAAACTTTAGCATGTTGCTAACCTAGAAGCTAAACTTCAAATTAGCCCCCCCCAAAAAAAGCCCAAATTAGCCAAAAAAGCTAGCACATTTCTTAAATACTAGCTAAACTCCAAAATAGCCTAAAAATCCTCAGTAAACTAAATTAGTAAAAAACTTTAGCATGTTGCTAAAATATTAGCTAAACTCCAATTTATTGGAAAATTATTATAAAAAAAAACATAGCCCATGAATATTGCTAATCTATTTAATTTTTTTTTAATTTAAAGACTTTCTTATTAATTTCCTGTGGGGCATATTTTGATTATTTTTTTTAAAAAACGATAGTTTATAAATGCCAAAATTACAAGCACTTTTAGTTATTTAATGCCAATTTTAAATAGATAATGACACATTTATTTATTAATTTAATGGCGGATATATTTATTTCATTTAGGCCCTTTAAGTCCTCCATAGATCCACAGTTTTTATTTTAATAAATATATAAAACATTAACAAAAGGCGCGTCTCCAATTTTATTTTTTTATTTGTAACTATTGCTATAATTTTAATGCTTCTTGGGTTGAAAAACCATAAAAACGTATTCAAATAAATTGATGAATCGTCACAACGAGGAAATCTTTTTTAAACCTAATTTAAGGGATATCAAAGCTTTTAGGTTCTAAAACAAAATCTACAAACCTTCATGGGTAATCTGTAGTTTTCTCAGCTACTTTAAATTCTCTCTGAAAACATGAGCAGCACTTTTGAGACTAAAATGTCTGAAAGACTGAGCTGCATGAATAATTCCAACATAATAGCTGAGGGAAATCATTGTAGGTAATCTGTTTCTTTCGTTGTCTCCTTCTGAATGCCGTTCGATCTGCAGATTCTAAATTGGACGGATCTTTTTTTTTTTTTTTTAAGGGTATTTAGAATTTCAATAGAGCTTCGCAGGCTGATAACAACTCTCATCACCCCACTAATGGAGGAGCAAAACGATCTGACAGGTGTGGCGGCCCTTACCCTCCGTGCTCATGTCGGGCGTGGGGAGCCACACGTACACCAGACCAGAGTCCCGGTACAGGTGCATCATGGTCTCCGGGGTCATGACCTCTGCTGGGTTACGCCTGCACCCGTGCGAGTTGTTCAGCACGTCCCACTCCGTCTGGAAGTTCATCACGGCGGTGATGCCCAACTCGTGCTTCATCTTTATGGTCACGTGCTCCACCTGCCGGGGGCAGCTGCCCAACCACACCCGCTGCAGCACCCTGGTGACACACCGGTTTAGATTTATTCAACTATGCTAAAAAGTAAGCAATCTTTACACACAATGTTTGTAGTTTTTGTTGCTAAATGCAAGAAAAGTGTTTAATTGACCTTTAATTGACCTGATCGTCAGCATTTATCAATATGCATTAAGTTAAAGTCTAAGACATTTTGAAGTTCAAACATTCAAAACTGCTCTTTCTGGGGGATTTATTCTGCATGATCGCCAGAGCTTTGCGTGTTTTTCCTTTAATTTATTCTTGAACTAAAACCCCGTCTTCTGAAAAGTGAACCTGCTGACTCGTATTCAGTTCCTCCTCTTTGATCTTAAGTGTTAATTCTAAATTCGAAACACCTCAAGCTGAAAAGTACAGAAGTCTTCGCATCACGATCCTCCCCCGCCGAATTAGGAGTTTAGTAAAAGTCTGAACGTCTGCAGGGGTTAGAGAGGCGTGTGCGGGGCGAGGCGGACACGAAACCTATAAAGAGTCAGGTTAAAAAGCCTCCGATAGAACACAGGTGTTTGACATGTGAGGTCTTTGCGACGTGGTTGCAGCTCATTCGTATGCGAGCTGCACGCTCACTGGGAGCAGTTCTGCTGCTGTGTTTGTGACCCACAAAAATGTGTGTGTGTGTATGTGTGTGTGTGTGTGTGTGTGTGTGGGGGGGGGGGGATTCAGATATTAACATTCATCATGCAAACTGTCTCTGAGTGTTTTCAGCAAACTCCTGTTTGGTATCAGCTGCAGACCTTCATACTACCGACACACCAGGAATGTGTGATGCAGATTCTTGAATGTGGTGTTCACACTGCACAAGTAGGGAGGGGCTTCTCTTTTTTTTTTTTTTGTTACTAGCAATCATATCTTTATTAGCAATTATTAATTTATCCTTTAAGATCAATTTTCAAGCGGTTGGAACCTCCGTGAATGAAAAGTCACTACCAGATCTGAGTCCCTGTAGAGCAAATGTGTCAAAGTCAAGGCCCGGGGGCCGGGTCCGGCCCTCTGGGTTACTATAACCAGATCATTTTATTTTATTGGTTTTAATGGCCCGATGTTTTATCTTGGGCTCATTTCTACTTATATAATTTTGACAAAGTATACATTGTATGGAGTAGTCTAATATTGATAAGTTGATTTATGCTGGAATAATATTCCTGCCTTTTTAATATTCATAATTATGTTTAAAAGTTACAGTTTCAAAGTTTACAAAATTGGCATTCAACTAGCATTTTGGACTATTTTGGCATTGACTAAAATGTTTTAGTATATTTTAGGGTTTAGCTAATATTTCAGCTACATACTAGTTTTTTTTTGGCTAATCTATAGTTTTTTCAGTTTTTTAGTCTATCTTAGAGTTTAGCTAACTGCTAAATGCTAGCCTTTTTTTGCCTAATTTAGGCTTTTATTTTTTAGTTCTTTAGGCTACTTTGAAATTTTGCTATTTTTTTCAGCTACATATATATATATATATTTTAGACTAATTTAATAATAAAAATATCTCATGAAGTGTGGAAAATATAAAAAGAAAAGAAACATTTTTAAGAAAAAAAGGAAAACAAAAATACAACAAATTTAGAAGTTTATGCTTTATGTCTTTTTCTAGTTAACCAAACTAGTTGTTGCACTAAGCTACATCCTCTGCTATTTCTTAAACTTTGAGTTTCTCTTAGTCAAAGAATCTTGTTGGTTTGTATTTTTTTATGGTAGTTTTTTTTTTTTTTTTTTTTTAAATTAAATTTCATTTTGTTTTGTTTCCGTTTCCATCAAAAGTGTGAAGGTTTCAGTCGATCTGCCTCCGGTCTCCTGACCACCATCCCTGACATTTTAGTGTTTCCATTTGATATCAAATAAATTTGATTTCCTGCATCAACTCATTTTTTTTTCCTAGCAAAGCTGTGAGTTATAGAAACCGAGGGGATCAATAACTGGCCCTTAAAAAAAAAAAAAAACCTGTGTTTCATTTTAAGTCATTGATTTTGAATCAGAGTCTTTTATTGTTACGTTTGTTTCAGAGCGGTCTGGAGACCAAAACAACCGTCTGTAATCTTAGGTTCACCGGGAGGTCTTAAGGTGGTATTAAGGATGCAAAATGTGTGGTTTCGTATTGTTATGCTAATTCTTTTTGGAATAACATTTATTTATAGTATAATTCTACAATGCATTGTCAGATTTGGATCCAAAACTAATCTTTAAAAGTTGAATTAATCAATGTTTTCAGAGTTTTTTCAGAGTTTTTATGCAAACAGAAAGTCTAAGTTTACTTTCTATTATGGTGGATCATAATAATAATAATAATCAGTATGATTGGAACATAAATACTGTTTGAATTTAATGTTTGCATATTTTTATTTAGTCATTTTTCTTGTTATGAAATGAATGTTTTTCTTTTTCTGTTTCTATTTGAAATAAATCTAAATCTAATCTAAGTCCAGACAAACCTTAGTTTGAGGCTGTTTTAAAGCCTTGACAGCTTCTAAAGACTTTTTCACCTCAAGTGTGATTGAGTTAATGCCATCCTGCCTGAGGCCCTAAAGATCAGTCACTCAGTAACAGTTTCTACTTAAAGAGGAAAGGTTTCTCTTTATTCTCCTAATCTTTTTAAAGCTATTATGAGCCACCGATGGTTAAAGTGGTTCCAGTTTACATAAAATCTGTTTTCCTTCAAATTAAACACCCCACCTCTCCTCCAGAGTGCTTATTGTTGGATGCTCATGTAACTTAATTTATTAAAAAAATATTTTTCTGCTTTTTAATTACTTTTATGAGACAAAAAAACCTGATTTCTAAATTATTGCATATTACAACGCATTCTCCTTTATTGAAACAACTTACCTAGAGAAATGCATGGCCATCTGACCGGCCACTCTGAAGTAAAAGTCCGTGGTGTGTTTCATCTCATCGGTGTGTCCCGTTTTCTCGATCCAGTGATCAATCGGATGGCAGTACACACCATCCACCACGTTCCTGTCATCGTAGGAGCAGCGCCTGTCATGGCTGGGACCACTACCTGGACACAGACGACATCTTTTCTGCAGGTTTGCAAGCTGATCCCCCTTTAAAGGATGTTCTACATGTCAGTTACTGCTACAATTGATTTAAAAACACAATCCACTGAGAATCCAACCACAAGAGCAAATAAATAATGAACGTCGCTGCATTTTTTTGAGACATTTTCACCCTCTGGCAAAGACAATCTTGTGACATTTAGAGGGAGACAAAACAAATTGGGTTTTATATCCCCAGGCAACAAACAAATGCAGCTTTGCAATGTTTTTAAATGAAAGAAGATGATATCACTAAATAACAAACGTTACTTTGTCGCCCTCTTGTGGTAACAATGGCGCATTACACCAGTTTAGCCAAACATGGCGGATTTTTATTTTTTTTTTCTCTCTCTCTCTCTTTGTAACATCGCTTTGGGAAAAATTGGAAAATTTTATGTGTGCTGTACCTTCCCAAACAAAATTGCCTCTGAGCCTTTGAATGAACTTGAACCAGAACGGATCTTTGACCGGCTCCGCCAGCTCCACCTCTCCGATCCACAGACACGGCTCGTCCGGTGACGGGATTTTGAGCGAAGCCTTCATCTGTACCGCTCTGCTCGGGTCCCAGTGGCCCATTTCTTCACGCGAGCCCGACACTAAAAGCTCCACGTCCGAAGACTCTGGAGAGAGAACGACACCGAACCTGAATAGCATGGTGGAAGTCTGTACTAAATGTGACGTTGAAGTAGTAATCTTAATGTTATCCCCTTTTGTTCCAGTCCTGCAGTCTGTCTGCTGCGAGCTAAAAATAGCGTCGTTTTGGCTTTTACCGTCTGCAAAGACTGAATAAAAATAAAGAAGGCTCACTCTGTCAAAAATTCTGAAACCAAAAAACTATTCTGTTTATAAATACCGTTTTAAACACTATGGAAATGTTTTGTTAGACAAAACATTAAATGAATTAAGTAATATATGTTAAATACCATGCCCAAATAGTAATCCAAAAGTGTTTTGGTCACTGAAGCCAAACCGGAAGTTTGGTTCAATTATTTAATTGAAGATTAAATGTAACCACAAGGGCACACAATCTACTGCATTTGCTCCCTTTAACCAATGCAGAAGGTTCCATCCATTTTCCAAGCAGCTGACTTCTCTGTTCTTGCTTTACTTTTGTAGGTGTTTGGCACTTGTTGCTTTCCTTATGGCCTCTTTCCCATTGGTTCCTGGTTCCCATTAGCCTGAGGTATTCCAAGGTACTTATAGCTGTCTTCTAAACCTGTGATGTTACATTGTAGTACTACAATCCTCTGAATTCTGATTATCATCCAGGCATACATGTTCAGTCCTAATTGCACTCTATACATATATTTCTAAATGTAAGACCAAACTGAGTTAAAAAGCCAGCAAAGTTGCTCAAAATAAGCATCTTTAATTTATTTAAGACAAACAGGGAATCACCTTGATTAATTTAAAAAGAAAATAAAATCAATCTATTTGCATCAATCTCGGAAAGTAATTAGAGACCCACTCAGATAAAAACTTATTTTAATCATGTTCTTGTGACATTTTTCTTATAATTAAGGACATATATAAAGAAATGTAAGATTAAAATGGCATTTCTCAGTATTTTTAATCAAAAAAAGCAATAAAATCCACTTGGAGAAAGAACTTATGACGCACCACAAGCTCAGCAACAACGGGTAAGGGGGCGGGGTTGCTCCGCCCACAATTCAGAGCTGAATTACTAATAAACTACTGCTGCTTTTTTGATTTTGGCTAAAATAATTGAAGAATCATAAAAAAAAAAAACACTGGTAATATTTGTATAATACATCAAAGAATGATTGGAGAGAGACTCTAACAGAGAAAAAATATTTTTGGAAATATTTCACTAAACTTTTACTATTATTAATTTTTTTTTTCACATTAAAAATTTACAACTTTTTGAAGAAACACTTTGTAGTTAAGAGGAGAGTTAGTTCTCGTGTTGCTGACGTTTCCCAGCATTAAAACACACTTAAGTGGATTGACGTGTTTCTCAAACAGCCACACTGTTCTCTATTTCTTTCGGGTTCAGATATGCATAGGGAACTTCAAGCTTGGAGTTTCTTGATGAAATTTCTTCGCTTAGATAGGACAGCTCGGCTTGAAAGTCTTTAATCATCTGCTTCAGATGAGGCTCGCTGAATCTTTCCTCAGGGTATTCACCCAATGGAACCTGTCAGAACCACAGAGGACAAAGATTTTCACACGTTCCAGAACTTTGCAAAGTCGTAGAAATCATTTTGATTGAAACACTAAACTTACCACATCCGTGTACTTATCTGAGAGCAACCAGAACATTACTACAAACTTGACGGTGTCTCCGATATTTGGAAGGGCCTCGAGAAGCGAGTTCACTCTGGACTGTCCCTTAGAGGTTGGGGGAGGTTTTTGTAACTGGAGGGAGCCGTTGGGGATCCAGGCGTGGAAATCAAACTGAAATGGATGGTTTTTAAAATGTTATTTGTTTTTTTTTTTGTCATCAGTAATACATATCTTTTCCTTTAAAACCAGGAAAATAAATGAGCAAAAAATTTAAATGGATTTTAAACTACATTAAACAAAAAGTGGTGTCCAATCGTGAAATAGTCAAACGTCCTTGTTTTTACTGTTTTTAACATTTTTTTTTATTAAAAATCGAAATATTTCCCCACCTGACCGCTATTGACAGCAGCGTGCTGAACGGACACGGTGAAAATCACCATGGTGACAAACTTCACCACTTCCTCCACGGTATGAAAAGATGCTGGAACTCCTATCAACAAACTCTTTGTTATTCTTTCACCAAAGGTTTATCATTCAGTTTGGCATTCGTTTTCTCTGCTCACCTGATTGTTTGTTTTCCAGGAAGCCTTGTGTAAAAATCTCACCAATCCACTCCTGCAACTCAGAGTCTTTAAAAACAGCGGCGTCTGAAGGGTAGTTGTCCTTCACCACCGACCTCACAAAGCTGGTTAAAAAACAGGAAGAGTTAGTTTATGTGTTTGTGCCACATTTAAATAATACACTTATCTTGAACGAACCTTTCGATGATGTTCCACAGCTTTAAACCGTCGTCTCTGTAGTAGAAGTTTGGGATGGATTCCAGTCCTCTTGCAGTGATGCTCTCTGGCAGGCAGAGGGAGCTGTAGGTCACTTCGGACAGACCTCTTCCCATGAGCTCCAGCAGTCCCTCCAGTCCAGGGCTGCTCATTCCTGGTCCTCGAGATCTACCACCCGGACTATTTTCCAGATCTCCAAGCCCTGCCAGCTGCTGATTGGCTCAGTCAGATGTCTCCACAATCTGATTGAAAGAACACACCTGGTCCAGGTAATCAGCAGCAAGCAGTACAGGGAGAGCTGGAGAACAGGCAGGGTGGTAGATCTTTAGGACCAGGAATGAGCAACCCTGCTCCAGTCCAATTGAACTCTGGTGGGCGTTGATTCAAACGATCACACAAGCAGTCTATGTAAATGCATATTTTGGGCTTGTACATTCAAAAGTCTCGCATTTTCATGCAGTTTTTCCAACTGTTTTTGGCTCTACATACAAAACGAATGTGCATTGAAAGTTGAACCAAGTTGACCAATCAGGGACTTGGATTTGGTAATGATGTTTGCATGGTGTCTGTTTTTATTCACGAGGGTGCCAACCGTTTGAAAATTGATCATGGAGGACAAATAATTTAGCGGTTTCTTCCTTCCCAGAATGACACTATATTACCAAAAGTATTGGCTCCCCTTCATTGACTCGCATATGAACAGAAGCGCCGTCCCATTCCTAACCCATAGAGTTCAGTTTGGTTTTGGTCCACTTTTTGCAGCTATGACCGCTTCAACTCTTCTGGGAAGACTGTCCACAAGGTAATAGAGTAATAAAGGAAGAAACCTGGAGCAGGAATCACAAAATTTGTAACGTTTGAACAAGGAGTCTTCCAACTACCCATCCAGCAAGGCCAAGTGGGCCCCATAGGGAAAGTATGAGAAGAGCTTTTTATAAATAAAGTTTGATTTGATTTAACTCAGTGGGTACTAGGCTCACTACGATAGCCAGTAGCTATCCGGCGGATAGTGGAGCTCCCAAGCTGGCTACAGTGGCACTTGCTAGCTCGCTACAGCGGCGATCACTAGCTTGCTACAGCTGAGCTAGCTAGCTTGATGCAGTAGAGCTCGCTAGCTTGCTACAGCTGAGCTAGCTAGCTCGATGCAGTAGAGCTCGCTAGCTTGCTACAGCTGAGCTAGCTTGCTCGATGCAGTAGAGCTCGCTAGTTTGCTACAATAGAGTCTATAGCTCGCTACAGAGGAACTCGATATCATGCTATAGCAGAGCTTGCTACAGCGGCGCTCGCTAGCTTGCTACAGCTGAGCTAGCTAGCTCGAGGCAGTGGAGCAAGCTAGCTTGCTACAAGCTCAATACAGTAGAGCTCACTACACCCATTCGGGGCCTAAGTTTCTGCCACTTTTAAACCATAAGGGGCCCACTTGGCTTTGCTGAATGGATATAGGTGCGAACTATCATTAGCATGTTTAAGAATGGGCGTTCAGCGTGTTCTTGAAGTTTTACTTTAGGAACGTCAGTTCTGGCTTTAGCTGTATTTGTTGATAGAGAATTTCATAAAGAAGCGTACCGTGCGAAGAGCTCCATCAGGTCCCAAAAGAGCCTCACGGCCCAGGATGTTTATGTGCAGCGTGAACCGAAAGTGTGGGATCAGCAACTATATGATTGGAGAAAAATCATTCAAATACAGTAAAATAATTTTAAAAGAAGTTTAACCAGAATCTCTGAATCTTTTCAGATCTTTAGATGTCACCTTGTAAAGGGGGTGAATGGTTGGGAAGCAGCGCAGAGTTGCAACAGCAAAGACTTCTGACAGAAAGTGAGTGATCAGAAGGTGATGGATGACCTCACATTCCATCAGATCTGCACTTTTGAAAAACAGTTTGGCCAATAGCCAGTCCGTCTCTGGGTCAGTAGGCAGAAAAATGGGGTTCTCCGCTGAAGCTTTTTGGTTCAGCTGAGAAAAGAAAACAGGTTTTATCGCTGCAAACGTAGAAAATGTTTCAAAAATTTACAAATAAGTCGGGGTAATTTAGCATTAAGCATGTACTTGTATTGCAAGAGGCATCAGTTTTCCCTCGGGGTTCATGTAGAACAGGCACAAACCAGCAGTCATATGTAGAGGATTCCCATCCTTCACCCTCGGTGGTATTCCCTCCATTATTCTCTGGTCACACAGGAAAATATTTCCTTTCTGTGTTGAAGGAAAATGTCATAAGTTTTCAATATAACATTTTATTTTACCATAAAAAATCTTCCAGATTGAGATCTGGTTTACTAGAGGTAACCTGGTCAAGATGTTAGCAGGAACTTTTAATCAAAATTCTCATAAAACCTGTATGCAGATTTAAGATATCTTTCTAGGGTCACATGTCCTGCAGTGGTTACACCCAAGCCTGCTTCTTCAGCTTCTAATTAGCTAGACACACCTGTTCCAGGTTAAGTATTTGGAAGAAAAACAAGTAAAACCGTGGCTCCACAGGTCTGGAGTTACCTTCCTTATATGGATGCTTGAAAGTTGTTAATTCTTCAAAGAAGTGCGAATTGTGTAAATCAGACTCATCCAATCAAAAGCTTAGCTTTGTAACACAGGTATAGACTGAGCTGACTGCAAAAACTGTCTTAGAGTTAGAAAAGCCTTTGCAAAATTTGAAATAAGTGTAGATATAGATAAAAATAGATTCAATCTGCGTATGTCACATATTTGTAATCTGTCAAATGCTGAGGAATAACCTGCATTTTCAGTAAAATACCATCATTTTTAATTTGTCTGCATTTGAAACTAATACAAGCAACAAAGCAAAAGTCAACTTTAAATTTCTTTGCTGCATATCTATCATAGTACTGTCACCAGTACATACATTTGTCAAGTTAGTTAAAAAAAAAAACGTAGAGATAAAAAAAGGGATCCTATAAATGAGCCCTGAGGTACTCCAGGACATAAAGAAAAGAGGACATGGAAGCACAATGTGTACAGATACCCCTATCAATTAATAAGAAATAACTTGTTTTTAGTTCAAGTTAAAAAAGAAACATGAAAGAAATTTCATGAAAGTATTACACAACAACAGTGTATACCCGTGTATATCTGTTATGAGGAAATCTCTGCTGGAATAAATTCCCCTCTCATACCTCCATTTCCTCCTTCAGGGTGAATCCATTTGGCAGACAAGGCTTCACCATCTCCTCTGTGACTGGAAAGTTTGGTGGAAGTTTTGTGCAGCGTTTGATCACGTTGGGATTTGTCCCATTTAGAAACTGATATCCGAAAAAATCGTCCTCTTTCCAGTGTTTGGACACATACTCTGGAAATGTAGCAGCAGCACGGAAAAATACGTAAGTTTCAAAATACTTTTGATAAAATAGTAACTTCTTTGAGGAATTCAATTAAAGAAGTTTTTCCACACACGTTTTGAAACGTTTATTCAATGTTTTCTAAGATAAAATAAAAATTTTACCTTTGGAAATGTTTCTTGCTAAAGTAAAACAACATTTACCTGACATGGAAGTCTTTCTGGACCTGAAAATTTTTTCCAGATCTTCAATGCTTTTCCACTCTTTACAAGATCCCGCTAATCCCTTGAACAACAGTTCAATCGCCCTGAAAATAAAACTAAGTGAAACAACCCAGCCAGCAAGGCCGAGTGGGCCCCATATGGTTTAAAAGTGGGCAGAAAACGTTGCCTCACCAGTGTTTGCCCTCTTGGCTTAAGTGGGTACTCAGTGGGTTGGCGCAAGTCAGCGGTGGACACCGGAACTCGCTACAGAGGAGCTCACTACAGCGGTGCTTGCTACAGTGAGCTAGCTACATTGAAGCTTGCTAAAACAGATCTCGCTAGCTAGCTACAGCGAAGCTCGCTAAAGCAGATCTCACTAGCTCGCTACAGCGGAGCTCACTAGCTTGAGACAGTGGAGCTCACCATAGCGGATCTCGCTAGCTCGCTACAGCGGTGCTTGCTACAGTGAGCTAGCTACAGCGAAGCTCGCTAAAGCAGATCTCACTAACTCGCTACAGTGGAGCTCAATACAGCGTAGCTTGCTAGCTTGATACACCAAAGCTTGCAGGCTAGCTATACAGGGGCTTGCTAGCCCCCTACAGGGAAGTTCGCTACAGAGGAATTTGCTAGCTCAATACAGCTGAGCTCACTAGCTCCTTAAATCGGAGCTCGCAAAATCAATATGGCGGAGCTCGATACATCGTTATCATGACCTTTATTTCACCAGGAAAAACCTTAAGAACTATTTCTCTTTACAATTTTGGCCTGAAAAACAGCCTGTGATACAGCGGAGCTTTCGACAAATGAGTTCACTAGTTCGATACAGTGGAGGTCACTAGAATTCTACGTTGTCTGCTGGGCGGCTGGCTGGCGTAGTGAGCCAAGCCACTGAGTGCCCACTTATGCCAATGAGGGCAAACACTGGTGGAGCAACTTTAGAAACTGGACAAACCGATTCGTAGACCAAATTTCTGTCTACTTTTAAACCATATGGGGCCCACTTGGCCTCGCTGGCTGGAAAGGCACGCTAATTTACAAATACCTCATAACTCAGATCACCTGTGAATTCCTTACATTTTTCTTTTTGAATGGCGTATTTCATCTATTCTGAGCTGAGAGGGCTGCAGCTCAGCCGGAAGCTCCGATATGTCTGTGAAGTGAATGCGGCCGGGCAGCTTCTTATCAACAACTACCCATCTGCAAAAGAATTTCAGCAAGACAATTTTTGAAAAATACTCTGCATTAATACATTCTTGCTGAAACGAAACTTACTGGTACAAGCTCTTTTTCAGTGTCAGCTCTTTGTTGCGGTGGTCGATCAGCAGAGGATGCTCCTCCTCAAAAACCTTTACGGCTAAAAGATAAATAAACGTTCAGACTCTTGATCTTATAGATTAAATTGTTGAAATAGTTAACCGACCTTTTCCTCCTCTCAGCTGTATTTCCTCACCACTGGAAATCCATCTGTAGCAGGGAAAAGCAATCTCTTCCCCCTCAGGAGTCATCACCTCTACTTTGGAGCAATACCAGCTATCATCCACAAGAGGAAGGAAGGAATCCTTCTCTACTTTGAGCAGCAGGAGCTTCCCCAGAGAAGAGCCGCTTTTTACACTGTAAGACCTCGTCTGAGCACAAAAAAAATCAAGTGTTAACCCCTAAACAAATATGAACAGATCTGTTGTGAATGTTATATATGATACAAGACAGAGTTTGACTTGCCGTCCCCGATTTGAAGTCGATGCCAAAGTTATCGAGTCGAGTTCGCTCACTCTGCCCTTCAGAGCCAAACAGAAGGATGGAGATGTTGTCCCAAGTCCCGGCATGCTGCATGCCGCCTGTTGTCACGCTGACTTTGTATTCAGCCATTTGTCAAAACTCTTCTGAATCAAAAGAAAAATATATTTGTTCATATTCAACAAAAACAATTAAAGCAGCTAAGGTCTAATCTCGATATAAACCTACCGGTATTCTTACAGCAGTCACAGTGGCCGTCCCTGTCAGAATGGAAGGAGTTTTCTGCTGCTGCAACACAAAACTCTGTAAAGTAGGTGTGGTCTAGTCAGACACGAAGACCTGCTCGGTGGGTTTACGCTACGAGAACTTAACTCAAGGGTTTTTTTTTTTTGTTTTTCGTAGAAGCATTCTCTCCAATCACAGGAGCTGGACTAGTAACTCTTTCTAGAAACAAGCTCAATGGAGGAAAACAAACTAAACATGGCGCAAAACAGCAAAAACATTTAAACCAGTGTATGCAAAAAAGAGGAAAAAAGTTAGCTTTAAATTCTGAATAAAATTAAAGTTTTGCCATCTATAACTGCCACACAGATTCACAATAATCTTGACTCCTGTGATTTTTGTCATTTTACCTTCTGACACTTATAATTTCATATATTTTTGTGGAGTATATTTGTATTTTATTGACGCATACCTATACATAAAATGAAGCTGCAGCTTAGACACGGACTTGTGGTGAGTTTACTATTGTTAACCTTTTAATTAATGGTTTTCTTTAGAAAAAAAAAAGCTTTTCCAGGTTTTATTGTTTTATGCTTCTTGAACTCACATTTATCACACCTAGTGATTGGGTTTTAAAGGGTAACCAAACCCTAAATCAACTTTTTTGGCTGTTGACCACCAAAATTGTGCCAAAATTAGACAGATAGACCCTTTTCATGGTGACGTCAGACAAAATGGTGACAGGGCCGAAAGAGTGAATAGTTTCTTCCAGTGTTTGGATTTAGAACGGCAAAGCTGACAGCTGAATGCTGTTTGACATAATTTTACATAAATAATAAAATTTAATTTTACCAATTTCAACAGAAAAATGTTCAATATTCATTTTATGAATGTCCTGCCGAACTGTATTTCCATTTCCTCTCTTAGAGCGTTCACAAATCAAAATACAAATTTAAATAATCTTCCAATATTGGATGTTTTATTGAAAATATCGCCCTTTAATTTGAGTAGATCATGTTGGTGTGGTCATGTTGGCCACATTTAATACCTTCGACAGACGCACATCACTGCATTACCAGGATAAATGTACTTGTTTTACAGGATATTTTAGGGGATAATTGTAAAAACAGGAATGGTTTGGTTTGGTCAAAATGTTAAGAGCAGCTTTTGAGCCATGTAGCTGCAGCTTTCAAAATAAGAGCAGCCAAGTAAAAAAATATATATATATCTCTGTGTGAACTAATTTTATAACATTACATGAAAATATTGACTCTCATATTTTTCAGTTTCAGTTAATTTGATCATTTTTTACCTTTTATTTTCCCACAGATCAGACACAGTCATAAACAAAATCAAAGGCGAGCGATGTCAGAATCGATTTGTTATGGATCTCCGAAGAGAAAACGATTACAACCAGGTCGGACATTTATAAAATAAATATTGTGAAAATTTAGAATCCAATTGTTTAGGTTACCCTTTATTATTTATTGCTTTAAATGACGTTCAGCTGTCAGATTTGCGGTTCTAAACCATAGACACCGGAAGCAACTCAGCACTTGACCGGTGACCACGTGAAAAGGGTCTATTAAAATAAATAAAGGTTTTAGTTCTTAAAAATATAGCCAAAAACCATCTGTGTGCTGCCCCCTACAGGTTGAAACGATGTGTTACAGATACATTTTGTGAATGGTCAAACCATTAAAGTCCCACTTCATTTCAGAAGTCTCATGTTATGATCTGCTGTTCCAGTAAAGATAAGTCATATTTTCTGGCCCCAACCTTCCGATTGGATTTTAACATTTCAGCTGTGTGTGGAGTCAGCCTCAAACTTCCCTGTTTGGTGACCCTTTAAAATCCACTCCAAGGATTTAACAAGTTCTTGTAGCTTTTTTCTGTTGTTTTAGTACATATTTAAACACAATTAAGCTTAAAATTGAATTTCTAGGTATTTCTTTATTCAAATCACTGTGAATCAGCAGCAAATGAAAAAGAAAATACACTTTGAAAAAGTTTGTAGTTGTGACAAAAGCTACAATCAGCAGGTCGCAAGCAGCTCCACTCCACTTGGAGACAAATTGATTTGTTTTCCTCATCTGAGCTAGAATCTGGTTCAGAACTGTCCAACTGGATATCCATCTTCAATATTGCTCACCATTTTAGTTATACCAATAGTGTAAGTTTGGGTTAACACAGGGGTTTCAAACTCAATCGCACTAAAAATCCAAAACACAGAGTGGGTCGCGGGCCGAACGGGATGAATATTTATTGGACAAACTAAAACTAAATTTTGAAAACTTTAAAAAGTAACTTTAACATAACTATGAATAAAAACAGGCAGGAATATTATTCCAGAATAAATCAATTTAAAACTTAAATAACTTTTAATATTTTACTCTCCGTAAAAATGTATTCTGTCAAAATTATACAAGTTAGAAATGATAACATCAGACCATAAATAACTATAAAATAAAAGTATCTGAAGGATTACCTGGAGGGCCGGATCCGGCCCCCGGGGCCTTGACTTTGACATATGTTGTTAAGAAGCTAGCTAAACAATGCTCCATTTGAGGAGTAAACCGATCAGTTTTTCAGGGTTTGTGTCAAACTCATTGATGGAAAGTTGGAGTTAGAAAATAAATATATTAAAGAAGATCCAAGACAACAAAACCAAAATACAAAGGACGTACAGACTTTATTAATTGGTAGAAAATTAGATGCATCATTGAACAAACATAGTGACTGCTGTTCTAAAGAACTAATAAAACTAGGCAACAGCTTCACACTGGAGTGAGCTCCTTACAGGAATCGAACACTGAAGATCAGGTTCACTGATCAACTCTGAAAGAGGAGCAAGTTATCTTTTAAAGTGCTGGTTTAACTTCAGGTACAAATAAAACAACGCTGCTGGTTTCCATGGATACGACTGCAAAGCAAAACCGTGAGGACATTTCAAATACATGGATATATAAATCTATAGTGCATATTCAACAAGATATATTTGATCTCACCAGAACAAAAGGTGCATTTTCAGCACAAACACTGAGCAATTCTTTTTTTTTTATTTTTTATCAAACATTCACAACAACCGTCCTGGCAAGTTTAGTGTTATTTCATTAAGGCTTCTTCAAGATCAAGTGTAAAAAAAGTTTGAACTTATTTTTCTAAAATAAATGATTTGATTGCATCGTCCATCCGCAGCGAGTCTCTCTCACGCGGTGGGGAGAGGTCAGGTGTTGACGTGGCGAAGGACCCGACGCAGCGAGAGTCCATCGCGGGCGGTGCACATGGCGGGGAGGGGGACCGGCTCAGTCTTCTGTTCAACGACGTTGAAGTGGCACTTCTTAAGGTGAGTGGACATGCTGGGGATGTCTGTGAAACCCCACGATGACACAGGGCTGAAGGCGGTGCTGAATCTCCACACCTGTGACGGCGGACAAAAAAAGTCGTCACGTTCAAACGGAAAATCTATCAAAGCAGGAGGCTTTGTAGTTTCTATGTCATCGGGCTGTGAATTGTTGCTTAGGTGATGATTCGATTACTAGCAGTGACGGTAGTGCTGCTCTTTCGACTTTGTTTAAGTTCATAAACTTAAAATCCAACATTATTCTGGATTCCAGAACAATAAAAACATCGTTCAGTGATCTTAGACGTCACAAATATTTGTATTCGAATTCTTGGGAGTAGATTGCGAGTATCCAAGCCCCCAGATACTCATTACAGTTCTACTATGTAGCAACTATAGTCCTTTTCAAATGAGATTTTATCATCTACTCTGGGGCTGCCACGATTAGTCGACTTATCGACTATTAAAATAGAAGACGACTAATTTAATAGTCAATTAGTCAGTACTTTAAATTATATGGAGTCGTAAAATAGTAAGAATAAAATTATAATGGTAGCTTTTCTGACTATTTTGGCATTCTTTAAGATTTTTTAGGCTATTTTGAAATTTAGCTAATATTTCAGCTGCGTGCTAGCTATTTTGCCTAACTTAGGCTTTTTTCTTTGATTAGGAAAATTTGGAGTTTAACTTATATTTTAGTAAGCTATCAGCTTCAGCAATTTCAGCTATTAACATCAGCCATTTTAGTAATCAATTTCAGCATTTTCAGCGATTAGCATTAGCATCTTCAGCAGCCAAATTCAGCTTATAGCATTCACACTAACATTATTGCAGGCAATGCTATATATTAAGGGTGTCAAACTCAATTACACAGGGTGAAAAAAAAATCTAAAAACACACCTTAGGTCACGGGCCGAACAGGATAAACTTTTAGGAAACACTCTAAAACCAAAATTTTAAACATTTAAAATCTTAACTTTTTAATATAATTAAGAACTAGACATATAGCATTACCTGTGAAAATGCTAGTGTGAAGGCTGAAAGCTGAATTTGCCTGTGAAAATGCTGAAATCGATAGCTGAAAACACTGAAGCTGATGGCCAACTAAAATATCTACTAAATGCCAAATTAGCCTTAAAAATAAAAAAACTTAGGTTAATCAAAACAGCTAGCATGTAGCTGAAAAAAAAGCTAAACTCCAAGGAAGCCTAAAAAGTAAAAAAAAATCCCTAAATTAGCCAAAACAGCTAATATTTACCTGAAAAATTTGCTACATTTCAAAATAGCCTAGAAAGATTTTAGTAAATGCCAAAATAGTCCTAAAACCTAGCAAATACCAATATTTAAAGTTTTATAACCGCAACTCAACATAATTTAAATAATAATAATGTAGGAATAAAATTCCAGAATAATTTAACCAAAACCTTTAATAACTTTTAATATTTTACTCTCCATAAAAATATATGTTGTTAAAATTATACAAGTTAGAAATAAGCGCAAGATAACATTGGTCCTTTAATAATAAAACAAGATGATCTGTGGGGCCGGATATAATTTCCCGGAGGGCCGGATTGGCCCCCGAGCCTCGACTTTGACACATGATATATATCTAGTTTTTGCACATGGCTCGATTAGTCAACTAATCAGAAAAATGGTGTCAGTTATAATCGTTTGGGGCAGCACTAATCTACTCCTGATTTACAAAGACTTGAATAAATGAGTGGATTTTATTCACCTTGTTCTTGATTTGCCATGACACGGTGCCATGGCCACCGGGACACGGTCTCTGCTCCCACTGCAGCTCCACTATCCCCCTGCTTTGGAGGAGGCTGCCACACACCTCCCTCATCATCCGTGACACCAGCGACAGCTGACACAAGCTGAAACTGTCCAGGAATCCAGCTATGTGCCAAAGAATCTCAATAGGCAGCCTGCTCAACTGGTCTGCCTGCAAGTCAGTGCAGAGTTGAACGTTTACGTGAGGTTGGACCCCAAAGGCCTTCAGCTGTCGGTCGTGAACCACCTTGTCCCCCTCGCAAGAGGGGTAAAACCTCCGCTGGGAAAAGGTGCAGCCGTAGTACGCGAGGGGGCAGCGATGCTCCATCCAGCCGTTGAGCCCCGCGTGGATGTCACCGTGGACATTCCTGAAATGGGAGGAAAACTGGTCCCTGCGGAATGACTGACCGCAGACGAAGGGAAACATGGTCTGGTAGCGCGGGTTGGAGGGGAGGTAATGGTTGTGTGGGACGGCCTCGACCTTCAGAGCCTCTAAGACCAGGCCGAGGCGGAGGGTGCGGAAAGGGCTGGGGTAGGTGTGCTGCGGGGCGGCGTGGTCGCAGGCGGACGCAGAAGCCATGTCCCCCACTCTGGTATTGGTCACCAGGATCGCTGCCGGAAAGGTAAAAGTCTGTGTGCCAAAATCAACCCGGTAACCGTCGACGTAGACCGTGTCCGAGATCCTTCGACACTCTCTGGATTCTTCCAAACAGAAGAGCAGAGCTGCAGTGATCAGATCGATCTCCCCCAGACCCATGGGGTCTTCGTCCTGCTCCAGATCCGAGGTATCCACTCCTTTGTCCTCCATTGTGGCTTGTGATCGATAAAGTGATCTGTCCTGAGTGATGGCCATCCTTCCATTGGGTAATAGAAACTGACCGTGGCCCCTAAAAAGCTGCTTGCTATGGAAGGTCCTCTCAGACCCAACGCTTTCTAAAAAACCAAGCCCCCTCCCGTCCAGGACCACATTACCAGCCCTCTGTGATGCACCCTGACTTACATGAAGAGCGGGCTCTTCAAGCCCCTGAGGATTGCCCGCATCTCTACTTTGTACTCCCGTTTCCCCTGAAGACGGTCCGTTGGGAGTGTTTTGATTCCCGGCATCCGTCTCAGGACCGTTTTCACTCAAGCAGCTTGAGCAAAAACTTTGCCGTTCGTAGTCCTTCTCCAGTAAATCCCGGCCCATTTTCAACGTTGCGTCCTTCGTTTGATTCTGAAGGTCCGCATTGCTACTCGGGTCACTCTTCAACCCCCCTGGACTTCTTTCCCCACAACTGGCGCTGCTGACAAAGTCCAAAGCTGCAGCTAAACTTCTCGCCGTCTCGACTGTTGCCTCATAGAGTTTACTGAAGTGATCCTCGTTTAAACCGTTAATTCCGCTGGCGATTTTCTCTCTCGCAGAGCGAGCCGGATGCGGTTGCAGGGCTTCAAGAGATGATGCTTTTGATTTGTTCTCCTTACTGACAGACACCTGAGACTCTCCTTGGGCGGAGGGGGCCATGGCAATCAGCTTCAAAGACTCCAGGAGGGTTTGCTGATCCTGAAGGGCGAGCATCATGTCCAGCTGCTCCGCCTCTTCCACCCCACGGCTCAAGCTCTCGTAAGACGTGTAGTCCAAGCAGCTAATGGGCCATCGGTTCCACTCCATGGTGCAACACACAACTCCGGCGGGGCACACTTCCAAATGCGAGTACATCTGGTTGCGGGTCAGGGTGGCTGGGCAGCCATAGCCTCTGTTAAGGCATGGGACCTTCATCAACTGACACAAGTGTTTGTGCTCGACTACTTTACAGGAGTGAAACACGGCGCCACACACCTGCGGGCAGGTCATAAGGTCACAAGAGATTCCAGGTTCGGGTCTGACCGTGCACCTCTGGTTAATGCAGGATATGCAGTGAACATGATCTCCCATCTTCAGAGCTGAGCCAGGAGTGATCTGGAAAAGAACAAGCGCATCTGATCAGATTTGTTTCAATGAATAGAAAAATCTGCAGCAGTTTGAGTGTAAAAAATGTAAATTGAAAGGAGAAGTTTAAAGAAATATTCAGGAAGTTGTAATAAAAAAAAAAATCTCACATTCATTTGAATAACAAAAGTTTTACGTGAGCAAAAAAAAACATTTAAAAAATATACATCTACAGAATAAACATTGACTGATTGCTCACATAGACAACACTTCTCTCAATCAACAAGAAGAAAAAAACATGACAATTATCAAAAATTATTTTATTGTATTTAACCTTTAATTATCCCGACGAGACAGATTAAGAAAAATAACTTATTTTCAACTGTGTAAAAATGTAAGACGATTTGAGGAAGAAAAATAAATGAAGTTACAGGAGACACATTGATATAGAAACAATCAATATAAAACGCCAAGAACACAAGACAATCAATGAAATTGTTAAAATATTAAAACTAACAGCAACATTTTTTTTTAGATGATCATTAAGATTTCCTAATTTCTTTGTAATAAAATCTTCCAGTCTAATACTTTTTGTAAATTATTTAAGCTTTTGGGTGCTGTTTAACTTGGAGCGTGTGTCAAAGTCGAGGCCCGAGGGCCGGATCCGGCCCTCCAGATCATTTTTATTTATTATTAATGGCCTGATGTTATCTTGTGCTTATTTATAACAAGTATAACTTTGACAAAACATATTTTTATGCAGAGTAAAATATTGAAAGTTATTTAAAGTTTAAGTTAATTTATTCTGGAATATTATTCCTGATTTTTTATCATTCTAAATTATGTTAAAAAGTAACAGTTTTAAAGTTTTAAAATTGACATTCTGCTAGTTTTTTTGGCTTTTACTAAAAAAATTTTAGGCTGTTTTAGTGTTTGGCTAATATTTCAGCAAAATGCTAGCTGTTTTTGTTGCTAATTTAGGCTTTTTTTGTTTGTTTTTTTATGCTATTTTTCAGCTACATGCTAGCTGTTTTGGCCAACCTAAGTTTTATTTTTGGTTCTTTTAGGCTAATTTGGCATTTAGCTAACATTTTAGCTGGGTATCAGCTTCAGGATTTTCAGCTTTTAGCTTCAGTGATTTCAGCTATCAACTTCAGCGGCCAAATTCAGCTTACAGCATTCACACTAGCATTATCACAGGAAATGCTATATATCTAAGTTATAATTATATTAAACTACGTAATGCGACCAAAGGTGTGTTTTGTATTTTCCTGACTTAAAGACTGTTAACAGAATCCGTTTTGCATAGCGGGTGTTGTGCACAGGGAGCAAAGTGTGCAAAAGCTGGATCAAATTAGGAGGGGAGAGACCAAGGAGAGTTTTGTAAAATTAACAGCAACTGGTGAATTTTACATCGAGTGAATAAGAAAGTCCAATTTAGTAAAGAGTAGGGGTACAGTGATGGGTTTTGAGGTGAGCATTTGTTATTAAATGAATGGCAAAATGGTAACAAGGATCCAAAATCCTACTTTTGACTTAACTTTTGACTGCAAATAGTCAAAGTGGGCTAAAAAAAGATGAAGTATTGTTAAGGAATACCTAGTAGTAAATTATAGAATATTCAAGATAGTTTCGTAATTTCATATGAGGTTAAAAAAGACTGCAATACTACTACTGACCATCAGATGTCAGTGTGATTCCATATTCATTCCAACAACAAAAAAGGCTTCCAACCCTCAGGTTTTGATCATACTTGAAACTATGAGAAGAAAAACACACTGGGATAACTTTCATGAAAATAAATAAATAAAATGCATTTTAATTTTAATTTGAAGGGGGGAAAAAAATCAACACTGTGATACAGAACAGGCCCCAATGAAAAGACTCCTTTATAATGGGTTGGTGGTGTATTTTCAACAAGTGGGTACAGAAATAGTGCAACAGTGCCCCCATCCCCCTTTGTTAAGTCAAACAGTCACGTGTTGCATCAAAAAGCCGTCTCATTCAAGGACCTTATTAGGAAGCCTGGCTGCTCCACAGTCACAGAGGCTGGAGCCTCTATTTTGGCTCCACACATGGATTCTGACCAGTGACTGAGTTTGTGATGGTTTCCTAAAGAGTCAGGATCAAACTGTAGATAGTTATTATGCAGTTTCATCAAATGTACTAATATTATTGTTAATATGTAAGCTATTTCATGTTATTAACCAAGTACTTTAGATTGTCATGCTATTAAAATTGCTACACGAAAAAGTCAGAAAATATTTAAACTAATTTGTGTCCTGATTTCAGGTCTATAGTCTTTCTAGTTAACAGTGACTAAGTAGAGACTTGCTACTAACCAATGATACAGTTTCATTTTTGAAACTAGTTCAAAATATGCCACAAAGTTAGGTGTCAACAGCATAAACTAAAAACAAACCGCATTCAGTAAAAACTGATGGCTTCAAAAATTCAAAGTTTACTTTTAGCTAGCAGCACTAAAGCAGTCGGCGAACACAAAAAGCTTCCGTAGAACATTGTTTTCCCCGAGTGTATGCATTTTTTACGTCGACTATTCTTTCTTTTAATAACCCCCATTTCATTTAAATGTATTATTTTCCTTAATAATATAAAATGGAAAACTTCATTTGGTAACAGGACGGGCTAGCCGAGCTGAACGGTGGTGGCTAAAAACAGCTAGCTGTGTAGGAAGTTGAAAGCCTCGCGACAAACCAACTTTAGCTAAAGAAATTAGCCTTCCGAGCGTTCTCACCTGCTGTGTATGTTGCCAGAAAAACGCAAGTCGGGGTATTTTACATGTAAATTTAACGAAACGGCGGAAAAACTTGCTGTAAACTCCGGTTACTTCCGTGGAAAAAACTGGTACTGATGGCTAGCTGGTTAAATACATCCCTTCTTTTGAGACTCCTCCTTTTTTGTAAAAACTTTATTGACAAAAACAGAGTTTCATTTTTCAACAATGATGGAAAACTCTTTCAGGTAAATAAATTATTTCATACATTTGTGGAGTGATTTAACCTTAGATTATATATTATAACATATTTAAATAAATAATTCGTTTTTTTTTTTTTTTAAATTTATTTTTATATTACATTTTTTTATCAATCAAACATACATTTATAAATAAAATACAAAAAATAATTAATAAACATGGACATTTTTGTTGCTGTTTTTTTTCATTCAAGAATAAAAAAAGGAAATACATCAACAAAAAATTAAAACAAAAATCAATTCGCTTAAATATTAGCCCCCGTGTACATGCAGTAACAGGAAATCAACAGCAGATGTCACTGTTGTACTCCTTTTATCCATCTACTTTGGAGGCAACAGTTTTGCCACACAACTGCTCATTAGTGTTGACAGTGGGAGATGTCATTTTTCGTGGTCGGGGTCACCTTCCCAACATAACCCCCCCAGGAGCAGGAGGAGCTGACTCACTGACATATGAGCAGGAGAGTGCAACAGCTTGTCATGAGGTGTTGAAACAAATCGTGGGAATGCCACAGTTTTTTATCCTGAAATCTAAAAGGATTACTCTATTTTTAAACTAGTATGGAGACCAATTTCAAATGACCTCCTGTATTGAGCTGTTGATGTGTTAAAGGACAGTTACAAAAATATAAATTTAGTAATAATGAATAAAATTATACAACTAGTGCACACGCACATAACATGATTTGTGTGCAGAGTAATACAATTTAATTAGTTTTTTCATTATATTTCCATGTGTGTGACTGTACAGCATCCATATTAAAAAACGCATAGAAATGTGATTTTTTTTTAAATTTAAGATCAACCTTCTATATCTTTATTTATTTATTTTATTTATAGAAACTTAAATGTCCATAGAAATCATTTTCTAGAGTCTAAAAAATAAACAAACTACCATCTCTGAAATATTACGTCTTTCCACAAAAAATGCATAAACATAGCCCTGTTCAAACTGAAGCCTTGAGGGTCAACTCGTGCAGACTGAAGTCTGACAATAGAGCAAGTCCCGCTGTCGCCCTTTGCCCTGAAGAGTCACTGTGGCATTCAAACAGTCTCCCCCTCTCAAACATGTCACTTCTGCTTAGTTTCAATATCAGATGATCGCTGCTACAGGCCACAGTGTCACAGCAACTCCTACATAAGTTTATTTGTGATTTACTCTGTGAGTCAGCTTATACTACATGGTGCACACTACTTTCAGGATCCTTAAGATGAACAAAAAAAAAAAAAGTATGCCCACTTTTCATGAAAATGTTAACAGAATAAAAACAGAGAACATACACTTTGAAAACTTTTTTTTTATTCGTAATTTTTGTTTTTTTTCATGTGGTGATTAGGGCTGGAATCACTGGGTACCTTACGATATGATGTGATACATGTCTCACGACATTGATAATATAAGAAAACTGCGATAACTGATAAAAATCCTCTCTAATAACTCCCATTATATAGAACAGGGGTCAGCAACCAGTAAAAGATCCATTTTGTCTCATTTTCTTCTGATCAAAGCCTAAAATAAGCCGCATAGTTTTACTTTAGCCTTTAAGGAATTTAGATTTACATTCATAACCTTCTGTTTTTTAAAATAAATATGAATAATGTCTATTTTTTGGCATGTACAAAAGCAAAAATATAAAAAGAAAACTAGCATCTCTCAAAATGTGATTTATTTATTTTATTTTTTTTTTAACGTTTGACAGATTCTCAAATAACTAATTTTCAAAATAAAAGATGATCTGTGCCAAACAGGATCATCTCAGTTATTACTACAGCTAGTAACTTTTGTTGTGCAGAACAAGATCATATGTGCTTTGATCTAATGTATATGTTCTTGTAAATTAATGATTGAATTTTTACTTTTTACCAAAGTTTAGCTTTGCATTTTGAATCGTGTTGAGCAAACAAGACGTCTTCAGGTCAACAGGGATTTAAAAACCTACATATTTATAATCTATGTGCACCTCAGCCATCAATTTATAAATGTAACTTATCTAAATGAAATAAGTGCTAATTAAATAATTCTTACTTTAAAAATATATAATTTATTTGTTTTTTGTTCTTTTTCCCCTCTTTGTCCTCAGCAGTCTTACACTGCTGGGTTTTGTTCTTTTAATTTGGAGTTGGACCTTGTTTATTTGTTTTCTTTAGATAATTTTGGTTAGGCAGCCATTAGCAGACCGTCTGAGTCAGCAGTCTCCATGACTTATTTTATGTTTGGTCAAGGAGCCACAATGGAGAAATAAAAGAACCACATGTGGATCTGGAGCCGCAGGTTGCAGACCCCTTGTTCAAAATTGTTGTAAACAACAGAAAAAAAACTACATTTAATTCAAGTATCTACCAGACACATTGGTGCTCGCGACAGCCAGTCTCGCAACGTGCGCCCCCTATCTACCTCCAAAGGAACGTCTCACCAAAGGATGATGAATATAATGTTTTAATGTTTTGCAGCCTCTTTAAAGGAAAACAAAAGATCGATACTTGGTGAGAACCCATAGAGAATCAATGGCAGGACTAAATATATATATTTATATATCGCAATATCAATATTTTGGCACACCTCTATTTGAGATATATTTTAGGTTATTTTTTTCAAGCAATAAAATTTCAGTAATTTTTATAGAGAAAAACTGTAAAATCATGAAAGCAACCATAATAAGAAAATGACACTTTAAATAACTGATAACTTCCTTAACGTCATAAAAGTTTAAAACTTTTGTTATCACGGTAAAAGTCCTGGAAACCTAAGCTATCAGTTTTTTTTTTACTGTAAAAATGAGTCTTTGTTAGTTTTGTAGACTGACATCATAATTTTTATGGGATAAATTTAATGTTCCTACAGTAAAATTACGATACAGTTTTCAACAAAAACTAAAAAACAGTAAAATATAATAATAAAAATATTATAACCTAATATGGCACAAAGTACTACTAAATATTGTTAAAATTAAATTGTTAATTTACTTTTCAAGGGTTAATACGTTTCTATTTACAGTAAAAAATTAAAAATATTACCAGAAAAGAACAGTAAAAGAAAAAAAAAAAAAGCAAGCAAAACAGTTTTTACTGCAAAGTTTAAAGTAACACCTCATTCTGGCAACTACAGAATAGAACTGGTTTTTGCCATAAAATGTACAATATATTTTTTACATTGTACGTTTTTTGGTTGGTTGTAGTGGGCTCATTTGAACCAAATTCATAGCTTTTTTTCCCCCCTGAATTAAAATAATTATTTTTTAACCTTGGAATTGGAGTTTGTACTTGTTTGTAAATTCAATTGGAAAATAAATTTTGTGGACACAGAAATATTAAAGTAAATCATATATTTGTTTATAGAAAAACAGAAACATTGAAAATTTCTTTACCATTGTCTGTGTTTATTCAGAAAAGCAGAGAATACACATGTCCAATCCACGGTGAAAAAGAAAGAAATTTACCATCTTCCATCTAAATAGTGAAATTGAGCCTGCAATATCTGAATTCTCTACATGTCATTCTCGGGTAAATTGTGAAATGCATGTTTTCTAGGGCCGGTAATCAATTGAAAAAAAAAAAAACTAATTAATTGCAAGCCTGGAAAAATATTAACCACGATTGATGGCGATCATTTTACTTTGTTCCAGTGATTGCTGACCGCTTATTATCCGTGAATAATCACAAAATTAAATCACACATAAAACTTTACATTTAGAACATTTATTTGTAAATTAATAACAAAAATATCTGATTAATCGCAATTTTGTGTTGTGATTAATCACGATTAATCACAATGTTTTACCAGGTAAAATGTATTTGTACAATATGGCATCAGACCATTCATCAAATAGTCCGCTTTTTCTGAAAAAGTGATCTAGACCAATAAAAGTAGCATGAATACCGATATCTATTTCTTTTGTAAGTGACCATGGTACAAGTGGGGAAACACCCAATAAAATGTTTTGATGCACACAGTGGACGCCTGAGCTGACGAGATAAAGCGAAGGACTATTTCTCTGATTGATTTGCATTGATAAATATTAACGGGTTCAATCTTTTTTTTTTTTTTTTTTTTTAAATTTTATCTCGTGCATTAATGCGTTTATGTTCACAGCCCTAATTTTTACTTATTTTGGCAACAAATTACCTGTTTTGTTATTTTTTTAAAGCCAACACATTCATTTTTTGTGCATATTTTTCCTTTAAATCAGGGATGTCAAACTGAATCGCACAAGGGGCCAAAATCCAAAACACACCTTAGGTCGGGGGTCGAACAGAATAAACATTTATTGAACACTAAAACTACATTTGTAAAACTTTAAAAATAAACTTTTTTAGCATAATTATGAACAAGACATATAGCATTACCTGCAATGTGCTAGTGTGAATACTGTAAAGCTGAATTTGACAGCTGAAGATGCTAGTGCAGATAGCGGAAGATGCTGAAATTGAAAGCTACAACACTGAAGCTGAAAGCTGAAACTAATAGCTAAAAACAATGAATCGGATAGCTGAAATTTCAGCTATCCGCTTCATGACGCTGATAGCTGAAAAAGCGGAGGAATAGCTGAAAAAGCTGAGGCTGATAGCGAAAAACCCTGAAGCTAATAGCTGAAAAAGCAGAAGCTGACAGTCTACTAAAATATTAGTTAAATGCCAAATTTGAAAAAAGCCAAAACAGCTAGCATGTTGCCTTAATATGATCTTAACTCCAAAGCAGTCTTAAAAAAGCCTAAATTAGCTGAAACAGCCAGCAGATAGCTGAAATATTAGCTAAACTCTAAAATAACCTAAATTCATTTAGTAAATGTCAAAATATTCCAAAAAGCTAACAGAATGCCAATTTTCAAAACTTTAAAACTGTAACTTTTTAAGATAATTATGAATGATAAAAATGCAGGAATATTATTCCAGAATAAATCAACTCAAATCTTAAATAACTTTCAATTTTTTACTCTCCATAAAAATACATTCTGTCAAAATTATTCAAGTTAGAAATGAAGGCAAGATAATATCTGGCCATAAATAACAATAACATAAAATGATCTGGAGGTCCAGATTTAATTACCCAGATGGCCCGATCCGGCCCCCGGGCCCTGACTTTGACACGTGCTTTAAATGGACGATTTCTTAAGACAGCAATGAAAATCTGTGTCTCTGTGGGATTTTAGGGGGTGGTGACGGTATAGGGGCGGTGGGATGGAGGTGGGGCGGTGGGTCCGTTTCCACGTTAGATCTGAGGGAGCGCGCGAGGCGGAGGCGCACGAACTCCAGTAAGAGCACGCAGACGGAGAGTCGACACGTCTCCAGGATCCAGGTAAGTTTTGACTCACTGAGATGTGTTTGATCTGCGGAGATCCTTCCATATATTGATGATTGATCCAGTTCTAACGCGTTATAACTCTTGATTGATGATTGTGCAGAATCATCACTGCAGGGTCGGCTAGACTGAAGAATGTTGAAGCCAATTTGATTTTATTTTTAAATTTAGATGTTAATTCGGTTGGATTGTAAATGATAGAAGATGAAGAGTTGTGTGAATGTGTTGGCGCTGTCCGAGGTGCTGAATTTTCTCAATGAATTTCTTGAGTCTGGGTAATAAATGCTGATTAGTTGAGATCAGTGCCTTGCTCGTTGGTGGAAAAAGAGCAAACGTTTTGAACATCTGGCCCTCCTTGCACACCACATCTGCTCTCCTCCCTGTCTGCAGGTGCTCGCACGCCATGTATGGGATAGACTGCAGATAATATGCCCGTTCACCCTCACGCGTAAAGATGTGTCCCCTCGCTCTGCTGTGTCTCCTCCGCGTCCTCGCGCTCTCCCGCAGCAGCAGCATCTCGGAGCGCTCCGCGGTGCCCCGCGCGGCGTCCCGCTCCGTGGCGCGCATGGACGGAGACGTGATCATCGGCGCGCTCTTCTCCGTCCACCACCAGCCCTCCGCGGAGAAGGTGGCAGAGCGGAAGTGCGGGGACGTGCGGGAGCAGTACGGGATCCAGCGGGTGGAGGCCATGTTCCACACGCTGGACCGGATCAACGCGGACCCGCACCTGCTCCCCAACATCAGCCTCGGCTGTGAGATCCGGGACTCCTGCTGGCACTCCTCCGTCGCCCTGGAGCAGAGCATAGAGTTCATCCGGGACTCTCTCATCTCCATTCGAGATGACAAGGACGGCTCCAAATGGTGCATTGATGGAACCCCGTCCAACCATCCACCACCTTCCAAGAAACCCATCGCTGGAGTGATCGGACCCGGATCCAGCTCTGTGGCCATTCAGGTTCAGAACCTGCTGCAGCTGTTCAACATCCCACAGATCGCTTACTCTGCGACCAGCATCGATCTGAGTGATAAGACTTTGTACAAGTACTTTCTCAGGGTGGTTCCTTCAGACACCCTGCAGGCCCGGGCCATGCTGGACATAGTCAAGCGGTACAACTGGACCTACGTGTCTGCGGTCCACACTGAAGGTGAGCCATCCATGATCATCACTTATAACCCGAATCTAGTCGCACCAGAAATATAACATCTAACCACAAAAGTTGCATTACCTACATGCTTTTTGCTGAAAGTATAGTCGCTGAAGATGCTGAAGCTGAAAATAGTGACGTAATTTACTTTAATTGCTGAAGATGCAAAAGCTATTTGCAAATTGTTAAATTTGCTAAAAGTCTAGAAGTTTCGTTAAAGAACTATGAAAGAGCGCCAAATTTAACTGGAATTTCTGAAAATTTTGTAGTAAAATTGCTTAAAAACCCCTAATAGCCTACATACAAATTTAGCAAAATATGTGTGTTGCTAAAATATTAGCTAAACTCCAAATTAACCCAAAAAAACCAATATAGACGAGGTTTGGCCAAATAAAAGCTAGCTCATTGCTTAAGTAAACTCCAAAATAGCCTAAAGTAAACGAAATTTGCCCAAACGTTAGCATGTTGCTAGAATAGAAGCTAAATTCTAAATTTGTCTATAAACCTCAGTATATGCCAAATCAGCCAAAAATGTTAGCATGCTGCTAAAATAGAAGCTAAACTTTAAATTAGCCAAAGAAAAAAAAAAAAACCAGTAGATAACAAATTAGTGAAAAAGGTTAGCATGTTGCTAACATATTAGCTAAACTCCAAATTAGCCCCAAAAAACCTATATAGATTCAGTTTGGCCAAATAAAAGCTAGCTCATTGCTTAAGTACTAGCTAAACTCCAAAATAGCCTAAAGTAAACTAAATTAGCCCAAACGTTAGCATGTTGCTAGAATAGAAGCTAAACTCTAAATATTCCTATAGAAACCTCAGTAGATGCCAAATCAGCCAAAAATGTTAGCATGCTGCAAAAAATACTAGCTAAACTTCAAAGTTTTTAAAAATAACTATAAAAAATTCAAAACATAACCAATGCACTGTAAGCCCGGATAAGTAGAGTTTACTAAAAAAATTTATAGAAAGTGGTTGCCCTAAAAAAATTAAGTAATGTCAAGTTTAACATAAAATAATTAGTAATATTAATTGCTTTGACACTTCATTCTGCTCTTAATTTTAAGTTAAGTGCACAAACTTCCAGGTCGATTAAACTTAAAATAATTAGTAATATTAATTTCATTGACATTTCATTCCACTGTTAATTTTAAGTTAAATGTACTAGTCTTCAAGATGATTCAACGTACCATTATTAGTAAGATCAATTTCTTTATATATTTATTCCACACTTAACTTGAAGCTGAATACACTAACCTCCAAGTTGATTTAGCTTAAAAATCCCTTTGCCCAAAACTGCTAGATTACTTTAAGGGAATAAAATACTAAACCGGACGTGAGCGTTAAGCAAAGTTTATATTACAGGATAAACTACTGCTTAGTAAATGTTGATCTCTACATTGTAAGCGCTCAGTAGAGTATTTCAACATTGCGTCGACAACATAATAAGAGGGGTCGTCATCAGTCTCTCCCTCATTCTCTCTCAGGGTGCAGGAAGAAGTGTAACACAACAGGCTAAAAATAACAAATGGAAACAGTGTTAAACGGTCAGACAACAAAACACATAAATGAAAACTCAAACTTAAACCCAATTCTAACCAGACAGGCAAAAGAAATGGTTACCCACAATTCCTTGCGCTGGCAGATCTGACAGCAAGCCCAACAAACTGCAACCATCCCTACAATAGATTTTAAGGTTTCGTTTTGATCACGTGGTCAGACAACCTCTGGCGCATTTAAAAATGCTGGTTAAGGTTAGGATTACATTTATGGTTCTAAAAGCAAATTGTAGGTTTTTGCGGCTGTTTCTGATGCTCACGTGTCCACCAGGGGGTGTGTCAAATGTGGAAAAGACATTTAAACACATTCAGGACCGTGCAGGACTAACGTAGAAATTACGTAGTCCTGCTAAGAAAGAAAGAAAAAAAAAGATCAAAATAAAAACTAGTTTCAAGCTTTGTAGTCTAAAAATGTACCAATCATAGCCACATCAGTGTAGAACCGCCCCTGTGTGACGTACTGCAGCGGTCCTCAGACAGGTGCTCTATGCTGCGTTCAGGTGCTACCAGAAAAATCGGTTATATTATATCAGACTGAAATATGAAGCTTAAAAAGTGTTTCTGCATAGTTGAACAACATTTAAAATGAAAGGTAACAGTTAGCCATGTCTTTTTTAAATGCTTTTAGTATGAAAATATAAAAAGTCATTTTTGTAGCATCCAATAAATTGAAAAATGACTTTGGGAACTACATCTTTCAACAGTACATGAATGCAGCGGAATTTTGAGACCAAAACTTAGACATTCAATCACAATTACCTTAAAGTTACTCGTCCATGACATTACTTTCAAATGTAAGTTCATTCTGCTTTGATTTTGTAGATTGTGCTTAAATTTGATAGTAATACTATGAAACTTAAATTATTTATGTACATTAAAATTGATTGTTTGAGTAGAAATGACATCCGGGCTAACAGTGTGAATACATTTAAAGTCTTGTTGCTAATCTTCTTAAAGTTCTGAAATTTGAAGACGTTCTCATTCTTTTCCTATGGGACATATTTTTCTCAATATTACAAAACCTGTAAAGTTTACAAACACCAAAAATACGAGCAGTAATGTCCTGAACGTTTTTGTTACCAAGATTACTGAAATCTCTGATAGTGTTATTGAGTTTTTACGTGCTGAAAATGTCCGGAAAGGAGCAGGAATATCACTATAGTGTGAATGCTTACTAAACATTCAGACTATAGTGAACAATTTAATCTTTTATTATGACATTTTAAAGCTGTTGTAATTGGGACAGACGAAGAACTAAAGTGTTGTATCTGATGTTTATTTGATCAAATATGACATTTTTTTTATGTTCGTCTTTTGAAAAGGTGAATTTAACAGGGGCGTAACAATCCTTTTTAACAAGGAAAGATTAATTAAGTTCATAATTGGTATTTGCTGATCTGATTCATAGAATAGAATAGAATAGAATAGAATAGAATAGAATAGAATAGAATAGAATAGAATAGAATATCTTTATTTCTGTAAGATGTTTCACAGAAAGAATCGCAAAGTGCTTTACAAAAAGAGCATAAAATCAAATCAAAACACAGAAAAGTAATAAAAACCAATAATAAAGCAACTAAAAACACAGTAAGACATAGTAAAACAAGGACTGAACCTCAAATTACATTTCTTTATGTTCACAAAAACCAAGTAAACAAGAATGAATGTCAAATCCATTTACATTATAGTTTGCAAAAGTTCAACCCGCTATTGTTTTTCCATATTAAAATAACACAAAGGGAACGTTCTACCACACTGTATGGTCATGTCTTTATAGTTTTTCCACTTATTGGACTGTAATGATGGATTGGACATTTTCCCTGCCATGACACTTGGTGGTTTTTACGTTTTAGTAAAACAAACCTACTGTGTCTCAAACCCAATTGTATTTTTTGTATCAACAACTTGCCTCAGACTGATCAATCTGGATGGATCGTAGGAGTAAAAACTGGTTAAACGGTCAAGTAGATCAATCGTTACTCACCTAAAATAAAATAAAAAACATCCTCCAATCCAACTCATTTCTGTCTGTAGCTTTTTAGGGGCAAACAAACCTCTCCTCGTGTTGAGAAATCATCTCCTACACGTAACCTTCACGTTTATCTAGAGCAGGAGTCTGTAACCTCTAACACTATAAGAACCATTTGGTCCAGTTTCTTATACAGCAGTAAGAGCTAAAAAGTCCCACATAATTGTTTAAAAAATACATTATTTATGTTTTTTAACTTTAAGAAAAGTAGATTTTAAATACCAAAATATAGAGACTTTTATTTGAATAACTTCTCAACAAGAACACATTTAAATGACATTTCAACAGAATTTTTTGACACTAAACTACACTTTTGGTTTTGTGGTTTGACATAGTAAAAACCTAAACAGAAATGGCAATTAGCATTTTTCTTTAGAGCAAAAGAGCCACAATAAAAGGGATAAAAGAACCACAGGAGGCTCCAGAGCCACAGGTTACAGACCCCTCGCTAGCGTGGACTAAAGAAAAAAAAAATTAAAAAGCAACTATTTTGTCTTTCAGTCTTCACGGGAGAAACATCACAAGTTCATTTAAAGCAGAAGTTTATTTTGAAAAACAGGTCAGGTGAAAAAGTCAAGGCCAAAGTGTTGTGTTATTGCTTTAAATTCAATAAAAAAAATCCTCCTGAAATGAATCACGAAAACACTGGAATCGATCGTTTCAAACCACAGATTTGCTCCTTTTCTGCTGGAAGACTCTTCTCCTATTTGTGCTGGTGAATGGTGTCATAGTGGATTATAGTTCTCCACAGGAGATAATGCTTTTCATTAAAGTGTTGGTGAAACACAGCCAGTGATGTACCTCCAAAGTATGATTGACCCACAACATCACCCAAGACACCACAACACAATCCGCTTCTGGGTTCTTTTTCGGAGCAACAGGATACTAAGTCCTAGCAGCACTTTTGTTTAATTCTTTAAAAGAATAAATGAAAAAAATAAACAAAACATTTGTTTACTTTGATTGACCAACATTTGATTAAAATATTTAATAAAAATTATGCAAGAAATACAAATAAATGTGGCAGTTCTAAGGCTTCTCGTGTTCACTACACATTAAAGCATTTTTAAACATACAAACTATTATTTTGTTGCAAAGTTTTGGTAAAATAAAGGCCAACAATAAAAAAAGAGTCGATTCTTTACCAGGAGTCGAATGGAAAATTATAAAAAGAACCTAACATATCTCAAAATGGGACTCAAATAATTTCTTTTCAAAATAAAAGATGCTCTGTTCAAACAGGGTCCTCTCAGTACAGCTAGTTACCAACGTTGTGCGGCGTAAAATAATATGTTTTTATTTCATAAAAGATCAAGCTTTCTACCAAAGTTTAGCTTTGCATATATTTTTACATTCTTGATGTAGCATTGAGCAAACAAGACGTCTTCAGGTCAACAGGGATGTAAAAACCTACGTAGTTTATCATCTATGTGCACCTCAGACATCAATTTTCTGGACCTTAAATCATTTACATATTTAAAAAAATCCTAATTTAGTCTAGTAAAGGAGTTGGGTTGCAGAACCAAGGAGAAAATTAGGCAATTGTACTAGGTAGCGACAAACATAGATGCATGCAGCTTTTGTGTAGACATCATGAGTCGTCTGTTGAGAAGTTTGTAGAAAGTAAATTATAATATCGTACTTCAACTTTGTGTGGTGCTCAGTTTTATCTGGATCTGTGGTCACGACTGGTTTAAGCGCACAAGTAATCCCTCTCTTCCACTCTAGACGAGTTATAAATGCAGCTTGTTGCCCATGGCAACAGCTAAGGCTCTGAAATTGCATAAATTACCTGTTTTGATTATCATCTGTGTGGAAAAAAAAAAAAAAAAAAAAAAAAATGCTCCGTCTGCATTTTTGATGGTCATATGGGGTGTGAACGAACGCATCACAGCCCACCCGTCTTGCAGCCCAGACGAAGTGTAAAATAATTGGATATCATTATGTTCATGAACTAGTGGGAGACTGAAAAGAAGCAATTTAAATGATTATCAAAGGACTATTGGACAAGCAACACATGGGGTCCATTGTGTGCTGGAATAGATGCAAGGCAGGGCCGTCTATTTCAGCTGCTCTTCGTCGTGTTTTCTAAAGCCACGCCGTTCTCAAATAGATTATCCGAGCGCTCTCGTGAAGATGGCCTCTCAACGCAGCAATCGTGACATGAATGTTTTCAGATTTTGCTTCTAATTTCGCTCTGACAAACACAAAGACGTGTTCCAGCACGGATTGTCTGTGTAATCCACCTCTTGAAGTGAGAGGCTGCTGGTTTTCACGTATCAAATCGCCGCTGCGCCACGTTAGACGGTCCACGTGGAAGATTTAGACTGGAACGGCTTTGACTCGTTCTTGATTGCTGCAGTGTGAACTTAAACAAGGGCAGACATCTTCACTCTTTGAGTATGATTGTAATCAGGAGCCTGCAAGCCCTGCCACACTCATTACCAGTGGATCAGAGCTTCAGTCAAGCCTTGATGGCGGGGATGACTGCTGTGATGTGGTTCTTTGACCCCGTTATTGTGGCTGTTTAGCTCTAAAGCACGTGTCAAAGTCGAGGCCTGGGGGCCGGATCCGGCCCTCCGTGTAATTATATCTGGCCCTCCAGATCCTTTTATTTTATTGGATGTAATCTTGCGCTCATTTATAACTTGTACATTTTTTACAAAATATATTTTTATGGAGAGTAAAATATTAAAAGTTATTTAAGGTTTAGGTATTCTGGAATATGAATCCTGCCTTTTTATTATTGATAATTATGTTAAAAAGTTACGGTCTTAAAGTTTTAAAAATTGGCATTATGCTAGCTTTTTGGACTATTTTGGCATAAAATAAGATTTCTTTGGGCTATTTTAAGGTTTGGCTAATATTTCAGCTACATGCTAGCTGTTTTGACTAATTTAGGCCTTTTTTAAAGGAAGTTTTTTGCTACTGTTTTGGATTTTAGCTAATGTTTCAGCTACATGCTAGCTGTTTTTGGCAACTTAAGGTTTATTTTAGAAAAGGTTTTTTAGGCTATTTTGGATTTTAGCTAATGTTTTCTATCTAAATGCTAGTTGTTTTGGCTCGTTTAGGCTTTTAATTTTTAAGCTTTTAAGGTTTTTTTGGAGTAAGGCTAATATTACACATTAGTTGTTTTGGCTAATTTAGGCTTTTTATTAAACGTTTTTTTTAGCTATTCTTTAGTTTAGCTATTTTTTTTGGCTAACCTAAGATTGTTTTTGTTGTGTTTATTTTTTAGGCTAATTTTGCATTTAGCTAATATTTTAGCTGGCTTTCAGCTTTAGCGTTTTCAGCTGTTAGCTTCAGCGTTTTTAACAATTTCAGCATCTTCAGCTATCAGCACTAGCATCTTCAGCGGCTAATTTGTTACAGTTAAAAGTATTAGATTTTATCCAATTACATTTTGAAGTCAAACAAACCATCAACTCAAATTTTTTATTTGATGAAAACTAATAATTTTAAATATAACAAATGTAAGATTTTTTTGTTAATTGATACGTTTTAGTATTTTCAGTGTACTGCTAAAAGAAATAAACGTTTTAATTCAATTCTATATTATTATATTTAAAAGCTACTTTTCATAGATAATTTTTAATGGCCACATAAACATAAATATTGTTCATTTTTAAACAAAAATGTTTTTGGTCTGTAAGAAACTGAACTAAGTGACTCTTTTAGTGTTAGAGGTTGCAGACCCCTGTTTTAAGCATACAACATATCTAAGGCTAAATGTTGAAGAAACAAACATTTTTCACTCACCTCAAATGTATGTTTCTAAGATAATTTATTTCAAAATGAACGATAAAAATCAAACTTTCTTGTCACTTTCAGGAAACTACGGGGAGAGCGGCATGGAGGCCTTTAAGGAGCTGGCCTCTCAGGAGGGCCTGTGCATCGCCCACTCCGACAAAATCTACAGCAACGCAGGCGAGAAGCACTTTGACCGCCTTTTGAGGAAATTACGAGAACGTCTCCCTAAAGCTCGCGTGGTGGTGTGTTTCTGCGAGGGCATGACCGTCCGCGGTCTCCTCATGGCCATGAGGCGGCTCGGGGTGCACGGAGAGTTCCTCCTTGTTGGCAGGTACGTCTTTTACTCCAGAACATTCCTGCAGACCGGGTTAAAAGAAAAGGAGACTTTCGGTTGCTGAGATGTACGTCTCCAAGGCAACCAAGAAGACCAACACCACCAATGTTTTGCAAGATCAAACAATTGGTATTTTTGTCACAAACACAAAATGCTTCTTTATGCTCTCTGCATTGACAAATCTGATCACATTAAAACCATACTTACTGATATTTCGTCATTGCTTTGTGGTGATTACATCCCCCTCCGCTGCTGAAAAGGATCTTCTCTCTCCGTACTGAGCGCTGAATGAGTGTGTGACATACTTTTTGTGTAATCTTAGTCATTAGAAAGCAGGAGCAGGATTTGTTGCGCATGCTCGTTAACGCTCAATCTGCCCTAAAAAAACCCGTCAGTAATGAAGGTTCCCACAAATTTTTCTCTGTGCTTAACTTTTATTCTGGCCTCAAGAGGCCAAACTGTGTCCTTATTTAATGTATTTATGTAAACTTGCAAGTAATATTCAGAACTTCTTCAGTCAAATGTCATTTCTTTACATAAATAAAAAAATATTTAAAGTTCCACTCTGATCTTCTTCTGATCAATTGCAAAACCAGTGGAATTTTAATGCTTTCTTAACCAAAATTTTAAAAACTGACATTTTTTAGACATAGTTTCTGCAGAGCGGCAGTATTTTTTTTGGAAATTTGCCTCGGAGTTGGGAGTGGAACCATTGGTGCAAGCAACCCCGCCCCCTCTTCCTATCTTTGAGCGGGTAGCTCATAGCTCGCCCAGCGTATTTTTTTTGCTTCACAAAAACGCTTTTTTTCAAACTGTATTTTTTTGGCCTGATCTCCATTCACAACAATTTGAATTAAAACATTATCATAAATACAGTTTTAAGCTTAATTATCTTAATTATATGTTCTCCATCATGAGAAACTCATGTTAAAAACACCAAAAACATTATTTTTATCAATATCATGATATTTATTGTCAAAACGTGCTCATTATTTTTTACATTTTTCTCTACTTCTAATCTGATTAAATAATTAAAAAAAAGCATCAAACAATTTTCTGACACCCTTTAGAACTGGATAATTCAAAGGTAGAATATAATATAATTTACCAAAAGTCGTCTGTGTTTTATGTATTCGTTTATCTATAAAACAATTTTTTTATTTGAATAAATTACTCAAAAAACTCAGACATTATCTGAGTGCAGATCTGCCCCGATGTCACGCAAATAGAATAGAAATGGATCAAATAGATTCTCTAAGGATCTGATCTCAGTCAGAGAATTTTGACTCTCCAGATGAAGTATTGTATTCCCACAATTCCTTGCTTTTTACAGTAAATTCCCATAATTCCTTGCTTTTTATTGTTATTTCCCACAATCCATTGGTTTTTACTGTAAATTCCCACAATTCCTTGCTTTATACAGTAAATTCCCACAATCCATTGCTTTTTACTGTAAACTCCCAGAATCCATTGGTTGATAGTACTTTAAATCCCCACTATCCATTGCTTTTTACTTTTATTTCCCACAATTCCTTGCTTTTTACAGTAAATTCCCACAATTCCTTGCTTTTTATTGTTATTTCCCCCAATCCATTGGTTTTTACAATAAATTCCCACAATTCTTTGCTTTATACAGTAAATTCCCGCAATCCATATTGCTTTTTACAGTAAAGTCCCACAATGTGAAAAATGTTTGAAAAAACTCTGGCGATCCTCCAATCAACCAATTTCCAAGTATTTCTTTCACGGTGTATCAGGATTATGTGTCATAACTCTTGTGTTTGTTTAAATCAAACATTTCAAAGTTATTTTTTGAATGAAAATCATACTAATGGTGTATCTTCCTCAATTCCTACATCAAACGATCAAAGAGAATGGCAAACTGACCCGTGAGTTAAGACACTACGAGGAATTTAACTTGTGCTTTCACTCAACCAGTGTTAGCAGACAGGGGTTTTTTGTATCTTATTTTAATAGCAAACCAAAAATTACATTTAGAGCAATCTTAGACGAGCTTAAAAACTACTTAAAAACTAAAAACTGTATGCCGTCAGGGCAATTTCATAGTCTTTACAATGTCAGGTCTATTATAAATGCACAAAGACTCTTTGTTCTCATCCAGTAATTTCATGAAAGGTGGCACCAGCATGTTTTATGAAGTCACGGTCTTTACCCTCAAAAGAGCTTTTTCCCTTTTTGTTTTCTCCTCTGATAAAGACAGCTTCTCTTTATGAAGCTCTAATCAATGCATTCATGCACTTCCCGTCTTGGAGGGGGGGAGTGTCCTTTTAAATTATCTATCGTCAGGACGTTCTGGGATTGGTTGTACTCCTTCCCATACCTCTCCTTTTCTTTATCCTCTGTGGGACTAGGAAAAGTGTGTCTTTTTTTAGCTTTGGTGGAAATCTCTGTGGGTTGAGGAAACGCTTCTGGGTCAAAGAAAAAAAAAAAGGAAGAGATGGAGATAGAGAGCGTGAAAACCCCCTGGAAAAATATGTCTGTCGGAGGAAAATAAAAATTTGTTGACGAAAAATTGAAAAGATAAATAATTTTCTTTTGGCGTTTTGATGTATAGTTTTGTTGAACAAAAGTGAGTTAAAAACGTAAAATAAACATCTTGCAAGAGCGGTGATTCCATATTTTTCTGTCAGGGTTTGTGAACTCACTGAATCTGGGCCAACAGAGATACCATGTCATGTGTGTGACTGAATGAAGCTGGCAGGCACAAAACCGTGCACCCATGCAACTTCCTGTCTGCGCCGCATCCTCCTGCACGAGAAACTTACATTCAAGATTAATTATGAAAGCCGTGAAGGGTGTTGCATGAAAAGGACTTTTTAGAAAGAGCTTTTCTTTCCAGTGTGAAATAATCACGCTTTTTAATCGCTTTTCCTAAAAATCTGCAGCCCAGTCATTTCCAATTGTTCTCAGGTATTCTCGAGAGATGGAAAAAGTCACAAAACGCTTGAGTTTTTGTCACTTTCACTCCTCTCACCTGCATTGTTTGCATTTGCAGCCATTTCAGCAAAAACGCCCCCCCGAGGCCTTTTTTTTAACAGTCGCTGCGTTAGACAGAAAACTGAACAATTAATTGCTGAATCTTGCAACAAAGTGACTAATGACTTATATCTGTGAGTAAGTAGCAGCAGCAGTTTCAGCCGAAAACCAGTGAATAACGGCTTTACAAACCGTTTCCTCCTGGAAGATTTATGTCATAGTGGAGCATATTTCTGCACAGACTGAATTTATTACAACTGATAGATAATCAATTAAATCTAACATAAGGAAGAAAAAGAGCAAATATAAAAGCATTTAATAGGAACTTAGAGTCATTTCCCTACAGACGTTTGCTCTAAATCTCAATTCTAATCTAAAATATATGATAAAACATCTTTTACATTGAAATTCATCATTTAAAAATGTAACATCCAGTTTAAGTTTCTCCAAATTGATAAAGACATTCATATTTCATCTGTGTTATAGCTCACCCACATAAATAATAGATTTATTTATCTCTCCTTATAATTTTTATAGGTTCAGAAAGCTCAACAAAGGAGCCATTTGTAAAAGGCTTAACACTTAGTGCTAAAAAGAAGATACCATCACACCGCACTCGGTAACACGCGTTCAAGCATCAAATTCCAATGAAAAGTCGATGCAAACTCGCATTTTGATCTTCAAAACTCTTTCGTTCTCACTATAAACGTTTTTACAACTATTTTCAGGATCTACGTACAATTTTGAACGTGCTCGGTTGAACTTTGACCAATCGGTGCTTGGATTTGGTAGTGATGAATGGATAATGTCCCCTGTAATTCACAGAAGTGCCAACTGTTTTAAAAAATGATTACAGAATTGCATTTTGTGTCTGACTGGAATTCTTTAACATGAAGTATTTAATATATCAGAATAGAAATGTGAAAGAAAAATTCATCAGATTTGCTCCGCTTCCACATTTTGCACTAAGCCTCTTTCAACAGTAGGTGGCGAACAAGCGCTAGTAAGCAGTAGAAAAAGACGAAGAGGAAGTCCCGGCCTCCCCCTCAAGTGTGAACACCAGGGGATAAAAGCACACGTTTTTATACTAAATGAAGGGTTTTTTTTAATGCTTTTATGCTTTATTACACGTTGATACTTTGTAATTAAATAGTAAACTGCGTATATATATATATATATATATATATATATATGACTACATTAATAAAATCAATTCAAACTTAATAGATCAGTAATCGATTCATTAAAAATATAAATCGGTTTAGCACGTAAAGCTAAAGTCCGCTAGCTTGATGCTAATGTTTAACAGAATTTCCCATAGGACGGCTAATGCTAACCCTCGGTCGACCTAAACATACATTGCTGAATAAATTAACATCTTTATAAACTCATAGGCATGAATTTTCCAAACTCTTTTAAAGAAATATTTTTTAAAGTAACTATTTGTGGTCTAAATCATCGTTTTTTGCTCATAGCATCTTCTTCTGGATTAAGGTGTAATGCTATAGCGCAATCGCCACCTAGTGGCCAAACTGAAACTTCCTCCAGGAGAAGCAGAACAATGTTTACAAAGTTAATGATCTGAACATTTTTGTTAGACTTTTCCTTTAGAGAATCATGTAACAGTTTATGATATTAACAATCTCAGTATTTTATTAATACATTTTATAGTTTGTAAACTGCATCAGATTGATATAAATATGTTCAAATCATATAGTAGATTATTAATGTATTTCTAAACAAATGTGTAAAAATGTTTAAACTCAACATTGAATGGAATTGAAAGAATCAAATTCAAATGGCAGAGCACATATTATCTTATGTTGATTAGCAGCTGCACTGAGATGATCTTGTTTGGCACAGAGCGTCTTTTATTTTGAAAAGAAGTTATTCGAGCTTTTGTCAGACATTAAAAAAAAATAAAAATTGAGATATCTTTTTATATTTTTGCTGTTGTTCATGCCAAAAAATAGACATAATTCCTATTTATTGTAAATAAAAGAAGGTCACGAATGCAAATCTAAATTTCTTAAACACTAATTTTGCGGCTCCTTCTTGCTTTTGATCAGTAGAAATCGAAATATCTCTTTTACTGCCCTCGGGCCGAGGATCTTCTGCATATAAAGACAGATAAAAAATATTATGGCATCAGTCAGATTAAAATTTAAGAGAAATTCTCTTTTTAAATAAAGCTTTATGGCTCAAAGTGAATCACGCTACTATCAAAGCTCTTTGATTATACTCAAAATAAGCAACAAAAAAGCAAAAAAGCCCACTGAATGACAAATGCAGTCCTGGTGAAACCAAACATAAGATTGTACTATCATTATTTTTCTGGTTATATAAACTGTGAGAGCTTTTTGTTTCTGCTGTGCAGCCAACATGCTCTCCAGACAAGGACCGGGCGCGGCGGCGTGCTCGACACACTTCACCCCTTATCTGCAGACTCGGCTCTGCATCACTTCAACACTTTACTTCCACTCTACCCCGCTGTTGAGAGTCAGAGATTTTTTTTTTCTTTTTTTTAAATTCCCTCCGAGTCCCTGTTGTGATTCAGCCAATCCGCTTCCACCTTTCAGCCGCGCTGCAAACACTCCTCTCGAAACAGAAAAAAAAAACTGTTTGGATTCCACACACTTATCAGGCATGCTGGGAGGATTATCCACACTGGTACAGCATGTAAGTCTTTTTTTTTAGGTACTTTTCAGACTAATAATTACAAAATATCTCTTTATAATTACATTTTTTGGCAGCTGGCTGGAGCACAAAACTATCTAAAGATGGAGCGTCAGACCAAAATGTGGTCTTGAGATGAAAGCTTTCGTGAGTAAATGATGAAAGGAAAAACAAAAATGAGAGAAAGAAAAGAAAATGAGAGGTTTTGGGAGGAAGCAGCTGTGGAGGCAGGTTGTCTTCGCTCATCACGTCTAGCGGCGTGTCTTTCACATAAATTTGAGTTGATTTGCTTCTCTGATTTTTTTTTTTCTCAAGCTTTTCTCCTGATGAAATAATAATGAATACATGAAAAGATAGATCCTTGATGTGCAACTTTAACCTCCTTCCAGCATTTATGAGTTTGTAGGTGAATATTAAAGACCAGCTCAGAGGAAAATGGTCTTTTTGGGGTTTCTATGTTCTTTTCTGAATAAAGAAAACGAAGCGTAAAATTATTTTTTTTTTTATTCAAAATTCTGAGAATCAGGAGCAGATTAAAAAAAATCGTAAAAGAGTGTATTTGTGATGTAGAAAATACACTACAAGCTCCTTTCTCTGCTTCATTCTATGTATTCTAGATCTATGCACATCTTATTTTTCCTGTATAAATCCAATATTGCTCACAGATTTTGTTGAACCACTAATGTTAGGCTGGGCATGTGAGGGGCTGTAAGCTAGAGGGAGAAAGTGTAAGTAGATGGATGATGGGAAGTGGGGGCGGGCTTTCTTTACACTAGTGATCAAACTAACAACTCAGAGGCAAATTTATAACAAAATACTGCAAAAAATGTGTCATTTTTTTGTTGTTTTTTTGCTACTGGGAACACTTATAATAAATTCAAATATGATTGGAGTTAAAGTTTAACTTAAAATCAGAAAAATATAAAATTACTTAACTTCCTTTAAATTTAAATTAGATGAATTCTAGACTAAATTTGCTCCTAAATTTCTTGCATTTGACTTAATTGTGGTTTGATCTTTATAGTTATAGCTCACTGGGTTGTTACAGATTAAAATTTAACTACTTTAACCGTCAAAGTTTCTCAAATTTTCACTGGATATCTAGATTTCTTGCATCAGATTTAACGTTTCATTTCAGCAGTGACGAGATTTTGAACAAATTCAAAAATATTTTCTTAAATCTTTCCGTATCATAAAAGGGATTCCAAACATCAACAATTTAAATCCATCAAAAAGGCGACAATAACAAAAACTGGAAGCAAATGAGAATAAAAAGAACACAGTTGAGACTGCTGAGCCAGCCCAAACCAAAGCTACCGAAAGGAAACAAATAAACAAAGCCCGCAAACTAAGACTACCAAGGTCCAACCTCAAACTAAAATAACAAAACCCAGCAATCTGTATACAGAATAATCCATGATTTCACTTTCATATGTGACTCCAAATCAACTCCAGATGGATTTATTTAGACAATTTGTAAGTCTGTTAAACCTGAGTAACTGTTTGAATCTGATTATAATTTAACCCTGTTAGGATTAAATTCAGAAAAACAAAAACGTGATATTTGAGGAAAATTATCATATGAGGTAGTAAGAAGTAGTTAACATTTAACTGTTGCAAATCTGCTTCAGAGGTTTAAAAAATCACGAAATCCAAATAAGTTGCATGAAAGCCTATAACTAAATAAACACGTTTGCACCGTCCTGCAGCTTTTCCTGGTTTTATCATTCCAATTATGACAGTCTGAATGCAGTTTTTTAACTCACAAACTTACGTAAAAATGTAATTGTAGTTCTTATATTTTGGACATTAAAGCTCCATAAGGGAATAATTGCCTCTTAATGTCTTTGTTTTCTTGGTTTGAGGATTATATTCTTTATCTTAAGTATTTAAGCTTAGTAAAGTTTTTTCTGCCAAACTGCAGGTCTTGCAACAATCTGGAAAGTGAAACCCCAATTCTGCAAACACTCAATGACAAACTGATTGACAGTTCTTCGCCTGGCTGCATTCCTTCTGTGTGGGCCAGCCGCTTGCATACTAATAGCTATTTGCTCCATTCAGCAGTGAAATCGTGCAGACACGAGAGAAAGATGATTTTTTTTTCAGTTCTGGTCAAAATTGAGCAAATAAAGCCTCAACCAGACAGCGTCCAGACCCTGAAGCTTTCAGAGAGGGAACATGCTCTAATGTACCACACTTCTGCAAATTTAACACAAAAAAAGGTCTATTTAGGTAAAGAAATGTAATCATCAAGCAGTTAAAGGAAATTAGTTTTCTTACAAGCACAGATGTCTAATACCTGTAACTGCAGAGCACACATGGTTTAGTGTGTAAAATGTTGATGCATTTGTGATTTTAACTGTAAAAGTGATTGTTTTTTGAGACAGATTTTAAGGGAATTTGGACGATTAAAAAAAAAAGAATAAATAATATAAAAATAAAATTATGTTTTTCTTTCAGAGCAACTTTATATTGAAACAAATCTAAAAAATCTAACTTTAAAACTTTGCATAGTTTTAACTCATTTTTCAAAATCTAATAATTTCGTATGGTTTCTTTTTTAAATATTGATCCTATTTGTTTAGTTTTTAAGACAATTTCCTTTTGCAAGATCAATAAAGTTCTATTAAATTGAATTGTTTTTTATTCAAAAAAATTGACTTTAAGATAAAAATTCAACCAAATCTACAAATGACAATTTTTATCTTTAAATGTTGATTTTAATCTTCGGTGATTGAGTTTTTACTTTTAACTTTTTAAATTTTCTTCAGAATTTCTTCTTTAATTCAGAATTTTAGCCTTTTTTGTCCGACGTCTGACGGTTACCTAAAACTCTGAACTCATTTTAGAAAAATTGATTAAAAGAATCTTGAAAAAAAACTCCCTGAAAACAAAACAAAACAAAAAAAAACCCCACTGAATTAAAAAAATAATAACAATTCGTCACATCTAATTTATCACTTTGGTGTCCTGCAACCATTTACATGGCAACACTTTATAATAACTACCTGTTATAGCTAACAAATCATTAATAAACTGTTAGTTATTGATTTATAAATGACTCATTAAATTACAGTTAATGGTTTGTTAAGGATTTATAAATGTACCTTATAGTTAGACAGTAGATAACTAATAGGAAGTGAGTCAGACAGTTATAAATGACCGTTTAACCTAAATATCAATGATTTCAAATATAATTTACATTATATCAAATCAAAAAACACAAAAACTATAACTTAAAAGAATAAATGCAAATTAACATTTTTTTTATTATTGCAATGAGAAAACACATTAAACTGTTCACTTTTGACAAAATTAAACTCCTACACTACAAAAACAAAATCACAAAATTAATTTTAAATGCAGTATTTATAACAGTATTTGAACAGCAATTTGCAGATCCAAACCTTGGTAATTTCAACTGTTTTACTTCATGATTCATTATTCATGACTAAAAACATGAACTCTGACATTTCTGTCACTAAGTTATAAACTAAAGCTGAATTCTTCAGTCTACGGGTAAATATATATTCAGATTCGTAGATAAAAGACATTAATAATTAATTATTATTGTTCTTTTTTATGAATGGGTAAAAAAGCTGCTTTAACGTGAGCTGATGATGTGAAAACTGCATCTTTAAAGCATCTCACCGTGCGTGTGTGATTTCCCCGGGGCCAACACACCGCTAATCGTTTTTGCAGCTTAAACTGTTAAAACTGAGCTCTGAATCCTGAATAATAATTTCCACCCACAGCGTTTAAACAAAGAAACTACTACGGTTTCCAGGCCCGTCCGCTGAGCTCCCGTTTTTGCAGCCTTTTCACCCAGATACCCATTTCCTGTACGGAGCGTTTTGTCATCGCCCCCCCGTCTGTTCTCCCGTTGCAAGTTTCTGAATAGTTGCTCGCTGTGAATCCACCTACTCAATTGCCCGCCTGCTTGCTCTATTGCAATTAGCAGCATTCGCTCTCTCGGTCCCTCTAATACTCCTTGAATGCCGGTATTACTGAGAGTCATTTGCATAAGCTGCTTTTGCTCATGTAATTCTCATTTCTCTCCCTGTCTTACGTTTCTGGTTTGGGTCCAGTTTGACTAGCTTACTCTTGTTTGTTAGCTGTACGGACATTGATGGAGGAGTGTGGAAGTTCTGCTCGTTTGATAATGGGTAATTAAGAGACTGGGAGTGTGTTTTCTCTCTGCATTAAGGTTTAAAGACTGCAGGGGGGTCTGATCTTCCTGCGTTTGGTTTAGAGGGTTGGATAAGCGAAATGCTCTCCGTTTCAGAAGGAGGAAGAACAGAGGATGTGGATTTCTGTCTGTTTGCTTCTTGGTGTGAGATGTTCAGCAAATAGCAGAGCTAGTGCAAAGAGAGACTGTCTTTTTTATTTTTTTCTGGCAGCGGCACTGAAAATGATGCCAAAAAAAGGGATGCTTTTGGCATCCGATATTAAATGTGGTTTCATCACTTCTTAATAGATGAAATAAATGCATTTTTTATCATTTTTTACAAATATTAAGACAGAAAACCAGATTTTTGAATATATGGAGTTTTAACAATAATATATTTGGTTTGGAGTAAGACTTGTTTCCATCTCACAAACATTTTTTTTAACTTAAATTTTAAATTTCTGAGCAAAAACAAAAAAATGCAGTTAAAGAAGTAAACATAGAGGTGCTAAAAGGAATAAAGGAAGTCACTGATTTCTCATTCAGGATATGTCAGGGTGCAGAAAAGTCATATTTTTTCATCTTATTCTGTTTTATTCTTTCAAAATTAATATTTTTTTTGCCAGATTTACCTACATAAACGAGAGTCCTTCCATGTTTGTTTCAAATGGAGTCAAAAAACACAATTAGATTTTTGAAATAATATAATACTTGGTGTATTAGTAAAAGAATAAAAAAGAGAAAAAGAATTTAAAAAGTTATTTAAAAGCTCTTTTTATTCAATTAAATGAATTATTTCATTATTTTTTAAGAATTTGTGTACTTTAAGCGTATAAATTAGGTCTGTAATCACAATAAAAGTATCACAATTGTCATAAAAATTAATAAAAACATTACAAAATATGTTATAGTTTAGATAAAATAATTAGCTACATGCAAAAAATTAAATGTATGAACCTCTATGTACAAGCCTAATTGTCTGGGCTGAGGAGATGTGCATATAGATTTAATAATAAAGTTAAAAGTTTTCAGCTAAAACCATTATTCTGATTTCTAGACCCCGCTGTTCTTAAATAACTGACAATATATATGTACATATTAGTTTTTTTTTTAGCAGATCTAATAAGGGAGAATAATCTTTTCCTTTTATTTATCATATTATTATACAATAGATTTCCATTATCTTGTCTAAGTATATGAAAAAGCAGAGAATGAATCCCTCTGCTTGGGCTATAAAAGGCTTTTGTGCTGCTAACACCTCAGTCTCCATGGAGATATTGTTTGACCTGATGACAGAGTTGGTGTGATCGTCTCACTGCAGATCTGTTATGTACTTTTTCAGCACAACACAGCACAATAGTTTCTTTTTGGAGAACATGATTGAATCCTGAAAGAAAAAAAAAAAAAACCTTCTCACTTCAGCAGCAGCAGCAAAGATGAGGACAAACTGTTGATGCATGTTCAGAAACCGTGTTGCTTTTGGACACGAGGAGCTGAAAACATCAACATCAGGTCTTCTTCCAAGTCTCCACCCATTATCATTGACTTTTTTTAAGTGTCCACTGTTAAAAAATGTTTTTTTTTATGTCTATTAAAATCTTTTTTTTCAGCACTTTAGTGAACAGTTTTGATTTTTAACTAGTTTCTTAAATTAAAGAATTAAAGTTTCTTAAATTGAAGCAACACATTTCATAGTTTAAATTTTCAGCTCATTCCTCAAATCTAAAATGACTTAAACTACAAAGTTGATTTAACTTAAACTTCATTAAACGGTTTATGACTTTATTTTGAAAAATTGAAGAAGCTTATTTTAATTTGTCAAAATATTTGGCAATGACCGACTTTTTTTTTAAATAAACAGCTAAAAAAAAAGTTGATTTAGTTTTTGGTTACCCTTTAAAAATCCACTCCAATGAAAATTGGGCTTTTGTGGCATTTTTCTGGATAATGAAGGACATATAAAAAAAAAAATCTAAAATTGAACTTCTCATTATTTCTTTATTCAAATCATTGTGAATCAGGAGCAGACATAAAAAAATGCAATTTGAAAAGTGTATTCATGATGAAAAAGAATCATATTTAAAAAATCACTGGGAAAGCTTTAAAAAAGCCTATAGCATCCTCTTTCTTAAGTCTGTTAGAGTACATTATGTCCATATACATAATCATATATTATATTTACCACAATAAAGAACTAATTATTCATGAAATTTTAATTTTTTGTGAGTTTTTTTTGCTTGTGGGTGCCGCCCATTTCATGACATCATCTGAGAGCTGGCCCCTATATCGAAAACCAACAACATCCAAACCTTTGCAAAATGGATGCGCATACTCTATATCTGACTTTACTAGCCCTGGAAATCGCTACACTGGTTTTAGCGATGTCCAGGGATACGGGCTGAGCTAGCTTTGCAACGAAACTAGCAGCTGAGCACCCTAGCTGAGTGGAAAAGCTAGCGGTGGATCACTGCTAGATGAGTGGCAAAGCTAGAAGCTAAGCCACCTAGCTGAACGGCAAAGCTAGAAGCTAAGCCACCCGGCGGATCACCGCTAGCTGAACGGCAAAGCTAGCGGCGGATCACCGCTAGATGAACGGCAAAGCTTGCAGCGGATCAGAGCTAGATAAAAGGCAAAGCTTGCGGCGAATCACTGCTAGCTGAGCGGCAAAGCTAGCAGCGGAGGTGTGCGCTTGTGTTCTCCTGGGGGGTAGCTCTGGCTCTTCCTCAAAGGGGCTGTTCTCACTTTGTGACATCACCTCCTGAGGACCCGCTCGCTTTCATGTGTTTTGAAGGGTCTGGTGCTCAGAGTGCAGGTTTTTTGAGAAATATTCAGAATTGATCAAAAATGGATCAAAAATCCTGCGTTGAGGCTGTTTATAGTGAGGAATGAACAGTGTAATACAGTTTAAAGCTCAAAAAGTTGATTTTATTTCTGATTTTACATCTTTAAAGATAATTTAAGTGGGTCTCTAAATGGGACATTTGTTTATAAAAATACACTAAGCGTTTCTCTAATTTTATTTTTGAATATTTAGCATAGAACATTTTATTCGTAATATTGGTTTAGGCGCTCGAACTATTACTTCAAATGTTGTGTTTATAAGCAATACTAGTCGAGGGGAAAGGGTCTCTTTGGAACTTTTCAAATCTTGCCATATCCATAAAAGGCCCAGTCATTATCTTTCTATAAATGTATATTTACCTTAATATGACGATGCAACAGTTTGAAGGTAGAAGCTTTACCACGGGGTATTGAAATGACATCCTTTAGTTGTAAAGTAGACTCATCTCCTCCCCCGATCCTCCTCCCTGATAATGAAGAGATGTCCCAGCTCAAAGTGGGGCACGATAAATAAATAAGAGCAACCTGGATAAGCTTTTAAAGACTCGCCATCCCACCCCGGGTTTACAGTACGCCGCATCTCACACTCAGACGATGAAACCAACAAGATGTCTTGACAGGATTATTTTCATCTGTTCCAACCAAAATGATAATTATTCCAATATCGTGTTGAATAGGAGAAAATCTGCAGATTAGGATTAATACATCAGTACAAGAAAAAAAGGGGAAATCCAGTCTTTTTAATACATTATTTGTTTAAATTCTATAAATATTACTCAGAATTTGAGAATATATTGATACAATAATTGAGATTTAAACACTGTAAACTTCCCACACGTCTTCTGTTTAAAGCTTTAATTTCAAGAAAATAACTTTTATTAGCACATCTGATTGAATTACCAATTAAAATCAAGTCAAGAGAAAACACATTTTTCTGTTGTGTTTTACTTTTTAAGCAAAAATCTCACAGCTTTCAATGATGGATTCATGCCATCAAAGGAGGACACCGCCAGTGTGGCCACCTCAGTGATTTCATCCCCATTTTTAGCTGCTCTATAGAGACCTTCAACCAGTTTCTTTGACCAGCGAACATGTGAAATGCAAGAGAGCCCCCCCCCCCCCCCCCCCCGCAACGTAAATGGGAGATTCCGTTGAAATTGATCACAACGGAGCACCAAACAGTGAAATCTGAAGATGGAACACATGCAAAGCCTTTGGGCTTTTGCCCTTTGATCTCCGAGCAAAACACTGCAAAATAATAATTCAATGGCATGTGACAAAAGGACTGATCACATTTTTTGCGTTCGACTGAAAGAATCTGATTTTCCTCAGGCTTGTTTTGTGTTTCTCATCTTTTCTTCCGGAGCCCTCAAGGATGCGTTCAAGGATCACAAGTCAGAGGTCTGACTCGCAGAATGCGAGAGTCTCTGATTGTACGTTTTCTGTTCTCTTATTCTTGAAAATATTTCCATGAAACCGAGTTAGTGTCGGTTAGTGCAAGTTTCTGCAGTCGTGTTCTTAGCAGCCCTCTGGAGGATATTCAAGGTAAAATAGCTGTAAAATATAAAAATTGTGTTTCCCAAAATGGTAGAAAAAGGCAACATCACTGGGGATATATTGATAAACAGCAGATCAAACCATCATTTTCCCTCCACTGGGCCACAACCTTCCTCGCAGTCATTTTTCTCTTTAGGTTATAAAATTTGTGAGTTAAATACATTTTTTTTACTTCATTCATTTGTAAAGAATAAAAAAAAATGACTCAAAAATGAATTAAAAAAAAAAAAAAAGCTGTCTCTCTTTCACAGCTGTTTCCGTTTAACTTAATTACCCACAACATAATTACACACTTGATCCACTCCATCTTCTTGTTTTTAGGCTTCACTTTTTTGTAAACCTTTTAAAAATATGTACCAGTAATTAAAAAAAAAACATAAATAGTTTTATCAGAGAGAATAAATACTTGTATTACAAATTTATAGGGTTTAAGTAACCTTAAGCCACCTCGTTTTTCATTTTCAGACCTCCTGTTGGCTTGATGTTGATGCACACCTGAGCAGCAGGGATGTTTTTTTTTTTTTTTTATATCCGCCTGAACAGGTGTTTCTCTTGTTGATCCAAGTCAGGTTATGAAATAGCAACCCTTCCATAATGTGGTGTGAAGGCGCGGAATATTGAGTTGACATCAAATCAGATCTTGTTCCTCGCGCGGCCCGCGTGCTTTGATGAGCTGTCTGGAGTTCTGTCAGACAACACAATCCTAAGAGAGCGGCGCGAGAAGAAAGACTGCCATTTAACTTCATCCTGCACGGCACGGTGAGACAAAGTCGAGCATGTTTGCAGTGTTTTCTGCATTATTCATGGCAGAGAGTTGAGTAGCGTTCTTTTTTCTCTCTTCATACAAGAACCACGTGCTTGTGTTTATTATTATTTTTTCCTCCTAAAATAGTGGTGGGCGAAATGACGATACATATTGTGTGTGCTTCTCTTTTATCGTTTGTTTATTTTTATTGCGGTACTTTACTACTAAAATATGTTTTTCTAGGAACAAACTTAAAAAAAAAAAATTCTCATTTGTAACTGAAATTGAAGTCAGAGAAAAGTAAATAATGACATTTTGTCAATTTTACTTTAGTAAAATACATGAAAATAAACTTTATTGTGGTATATTGTGATATATATTGTTATTGTGATATAAAATAAATCATGAAATATATATATTTTTTTCCCGCAACACTCAAAAGTGCTGAGTAGATTTCATTAAAGCACTCAAAACACTCTGTCCCTTATGCACATATACGCTCATATTTTTAAATGATGAACTGTGTCTGTGTTTGTTCTGGGTATGCGGAACAGAGGCATTATTCAATTGAAGGGAATGAAGGAAATGTGACCAGGCCCAATGAGGTTCACGTGTTTCGGAGTCCTAACACAATCAGGAAAATGGAAAAATTTATTCCGTTTAATTTTTACTTTTTTAGATTTATAGACAGCAAGCTTCTATAACCTGAATCGAGAGTTACTCGTATATCTATTCTGCTTGGATTTTGGAATAGTTGTGAACCAAAAAGTTTACCAAATCAAGATGAAATCCTAACATTTTAGCATGTCATCATGCTAAAGAAGGAATTAAGTACCGGTACTTAAGTGAATAAGTTCTGCACTAATGGATTTAAGGTTTTAAAATAATTGCTGACACATTGGGATGAGAGAATTGGTTGTCAACCAAAGATTTTATCCCTGCATCCAAGGATGGATTACAGAAACGTTCAAGGAGCAAAAGGAAAAACACTAATTTAACTAGAGAAGTTGAATTACCTGCAATTATGCTAGTGTGAATGCTTTTTGCTGAAAGTAATCACTAAAGATGCTGAAGGTTTTTGCTGAAGTCATTTACTAAAAACGCAAAAGCAAAAGCTATTTGCGAAATGTTACACTTGCTAAAAGACTGTAAATATTTGTTAAGGAACTTTGGAAAAGCGCTGAAGTTGACCTAAATTTCTGAAAAATGTGTCGAAAAATTGCTTAAAAATCCATAATACATGCTAATATTACAAAACGATTTGTAGTGTATTGCTTAAATATGAGCTGAACTCCAAATTAGCTAAAAAAAAACTCGAGTAGATAACAAATTAGCCAAAAAAAAGAAGCTAGCTCATTGCTTATTTATTAGATACACTCCAGAAAATTCCTCGGTAAACTAAATTAGCCAAAAATGATAGCGTGTTGCTAAAATATTAGCTAAACTCCAAATGTTTTGAAAACTTTTATAAAAGATTAAAACATAACTTATTAATAAAGGCTTCTGCTAATCTACTTAAAATGTTGAAATTTTAAGACTTTCATCTTCATTTCCTGTGTCCGATATTTTCTTCAATATTTCCAAATCTATCAAGTTTATGGAGACCAAAAACACAAGAAGTAATGTCCCGTACGAGCTGAATGGTTTGATTGACATGTTGCAGGGTAAATTTATCAAAAATAGAAAAAGAATGATTTAAAGGAAATAATTGGTGTTTTTCACATGAGAACGACTCCAGAGACAAACCACTCGCTGCACTTCAGCCATCTTTCCCAAATCTTTCTAAATATTAGAACGGCTGCACCCCTGAAGAAGTGTTTTAGTTTGAAATGTCGCAACAAAATCGGAAACAGAAACAAATTCACCGGGTTAAAATTAAAAATCTGAGTTCAGAGAATTCACTTCTCTGTTGCTGTTTTTTATTTTACATTTGATTACATTTGGATTGCAAAAAATGAGTTGAAACATTCATGAAATTAAATTATAAACTAAAAGAAAGCCTCAGCATGAAAGCTTTTTTGTTGACAAAGAACTGGTTGTGCGACCTAATTAACGGATGAGTTTTACACTACCAAGTATTTAGGAACAGAAAGGTAGATAAATAAATATGAAGATAGATATTTTAATTTTTTTTCTTTTGCAAAGTTAAAAACAAAAAGAAAATATTGACTAAAATAATCTAAAAATGGTTTAATTCTGCGCCTGTGTACCTTTGAAGTATATTTTTCTCTTTTATTTTTTTACCCCTCCACCTTCAACGATCTCTCCGGTGTGTTTTGACATGCCGGGATCAGTCCTTTTTCCTTTTCTGGCGGTAATTGTGGACATAAAGGTCAGAGATCCGCTCGGCCTCTGATGCGTACAAAGCCTTGTTCATCACTCACAGCATGCTGGGTATGTGTGAAGTAATTGGTTCCATGGTGGTTTGGACCTAATTGGAGAGTAGCTGTCAATATAGCGCAGGTATTTCAAGACATTGGCTTGAATCTGGCATTACAAAGAATGTGGGGTGGTGGAGCAGAACGGAACTGAAAACCCTGCAGCTTTGCTCACTGCTCTTTACTTTTTATTTTTAATTTATTATGTTTTATTTTTTTATGTCATCCTGATGTGTCAACACTGAGTTAGGGTGACATCCTTGCGTGCAGGACTGCAAATGCATATTCATACACTAAAGCACATGTGTCAGAGTCAAGGCTCGGGGGCCGGATCCGGCCCTCTGAGTAATTCTATCCGGCCCCCCAGGTCATTTTATATTATTGTCATTAATGGTCCGATGTTATCTTGCGTTTATTTCTAACTTGTATCATTTTGACAAAATATATTTATATGGAGGGTAAAATAATGATTATTATTAATACTGAATAATCATTATTTATAATTATGTTAAAAAGTAACGGTTCCAAAATTTTTAAAAGTTGGCATTCTGCAAGCTTTTTGGACTGTTTTCGCATTTACAAAGATTTTTTAGGCTATTTTGGAATTTAGCTAATATTTCAGCTACATCCTAGCTGTTTTGGCAAATTTAGACTTTTTTCAGTTTTCCAGGCTATTTTGGAGTTAAGCTATTTTTTCGGCTTGATGTTAGCTGTTTTTGGCTAACCTTTTTTTTTTTTTTTTTTTTGTTAATTCGACTAATTTGGCTTTTAGCTAATATTCTAGCTGGCTATCAGCTTCAGTGTTTTTAGCTATCAATTTCAATGTTTTTAGCTATCAGTTTCAGTGTTTTCAGCTATCAGCTTCAGTGTTTTTAGCTATCAATTTCAATGTTTTTAGCCATCAGCTTCAGTGTTTTTAGCTATCAATTTCAATGTTTTTAGCTATCAGTTTCAGTGTTTTCAGCTATCAGCTTCAGTGCTTTTAGCCATCAGCTTCAGTGTTTTCAACTATCAGTCTCAGTTTTTTCAACTATCAGCTTCAGTGTTTTCAGCTGTCAGCTTCAATGTTTTCAGCTATCAATTTCAGCATATTCAGCTATCAGCACTCGCATCTTTAGCGGCCAAATTTAGCTTACAGCATTCACACTAGCATTATCACAGGTAATGCTATAACTAGTTCATAATTATGTTAAAAAGTTACGGTTTTAAAGTTGATCAAATTTAGTTTCAGTGTTCAATAACAAACTAAGGCGTGTTTTGGATTTTGGCCCTTTATACGATTGAGTTTGACACCCCTGCACTAAAGGGTGTATTCATCTATGCAACTTTTAAAATGCACTAAAAGTTATTAAAAATGTATTGTAATACTCTTAAAATATGTCTTATGACGCAAATTACTTCAGGGATGCAGTTCTCTGACAAATGTCTTGACGTTTTCACTCATTATGCCCTAAATCTTTTTCTTTTTTTTGGATCAACAACTGTTATCTATTCTGGCTTAAATGAGTGAGAGCAGAAATGAATGGCTCTACTAATAATCAATACAAATGTGGTTGTATGTGGTTTCTGGGAGCAGGGCGAATCTAAAAAACTTTCAGTTTAACTTTTTATTTCTAACTTATGTTTTATTTTCTATATCCTCCTGACGTGTCAACACTGAGTTAGGGTGACATACTTGCATGTAGGACTGCAAACGGATTTTTATACACTGAAGGTTGTGTCTGTCTATGCAAATTTTAAAGTTTTTTTTACCCAATCACACATATTGATCACGTCTAATTCTTAAAGGATGATCAAATATATCAAATAAAGCCTTGCAAAAATGATTTTTTATATTTTTTCCTTAAAACTTTGGGTTTAATTGTGTAAACTACTACAGAGTTGCAGTTTCCTGACAAATATCTTGACATTTTTACTCATTATGCCCTAAATTATTAGTATTTCTTAATCAGATTGGTATGTATCCTGGCTTAAATCAATCAAAGCAAAAATTGCTTTTGATGGCTTTAAAAATAATCAATAAAAATGTGGTTGCTGTTAATGGAAACCGATGCGTCACTGGTGAAGGTACAAACCTTTGTGCTGACTGAGCTTTCTTCTCGCAGTGACGGCTGGGCGGATCGGTACGAAGTCGTTGAAGGCTACGAGCTGGAAGCAGAAGGAGGAATCACCATGAAGCTGCAGTCGGCGGTGGTCAAATCCTTTGACGACTACTACCTGAAGCTGCGTCTGGACACCAACACCAGAAACCCCTGGTTTGCAGAGTTCTGGCAGTATCGGTTCCAGTGCCGCCTGGCTCGCCATCCGCAGGAGAACAAGAATTACAAAAGAGTCTGCTCTGGTAAGGAGCAAAAAAACATAAAACATTTTATTTAGTTGTGACAATAAACTACAAGGTTACATTTGAACAGCAGAAACAAAAAAATAGCATTTTCTCTCCTTTTTTCCTCTCCTTTTGAAAATTCTCTCCATTTGCTCCCATAAGGTGATTACGGTAAATTGTCTTTGCTTCAACAAAATGAATCTAAATAACTGCATGCTCAAACCAAAAAAATATAACAGCAATAACAGTGCAGTCACCGCTCCTTTCTGCTTTTCTGTATCTCATTTTTACCAATTAAATTAAAAGATCTTCAAGGTGGTAAGTGTTTCCAATCGCTCTTCGGGCTTTATTTTCTTCTTCGTCACCAGCACTTTGTCTTGATTCTTTCAAGCGGAGAAGAGCTTGACTGTAAAAAGTTGACACCGTATGATGGTGAGCTGTGTGAAAGCCCTCAGCGGCAGAGGCGGTTGTGTCAGCCAAACTTTGTGGTGGTGCTCTGGTCTAAATGTCTGCAAAGTGCACTGAGGAATGGCTCACAGCAGCACACAAACACCTGGAAAAGCAGCTTTGCTTCTTACAAGTTGCATGCTAAGTTCACGACAACCTCAGAAAAGTGTGTTATTTAAAAGCACTGAATGTTTACTGGATTTACTTCACTGCTATTTCTTGGAAATCTCACCCACATGTATGTCAATATTTAAAAAAGTAGATTTTTCTTTATACTTTAATGAATGGGATTCTCCTGCTCCTTTCTGTATGTTTTTCAACACGTAAAATCTCAATCACACTTTCTGCTAAAATTGGTATCAAAACAGCTTGTTCAGGACATTACTGCTTGTTTTTTTGGTATTCATAAACTTGATAGTTTTTTAAATATTGAGCAAAATAGGCTCCATAAGAAATGAATGAGAAAGTCTTCAAATTTCAAAATTTAAAGCAGATTTGTGGCAAGCTTTTAAATATATCCATGGTTTATGTTTTAACCTTTCCTTCTAATTTTTTTTAAAAATTGAATTTAGCTAATATTTTAGCAACATGCTAACGTTTTTGGATAATTTATTATCTACTGGAGTTTTTATAGGCTAAGTAAGAGCTTATCTTCTATTTTAGCAACATTTTAACATTTTTGGCTGATTTGTTCAAATCTGAGGTTATTTAGGCTAATTTGGAGTTTAGGTAATATTTTACATGCTAACGTTTTTGGCTAATTTGTTAAAATCTATGTTTCTTAGGCTAATTTGGAGTTTAAATAATATTTACAATGCTAACGTTTTTGCCTAATTTGCTATATGCTAATGTTTTTATAGGCTAATTAAGAGCTTAGCTTCTATTTTAGCAACCTTTTAACATTTTTGGCTAATTTGTTCAAATCTGAGGTTTTTTAGGCTAATTTGGAGTTTAGGTAATATTTTACATGCTAACGTTTTTGGCTAATTTGTTATCTACTAAGGTTTTTATAGGATAACTTTGAGTTTAGTTCATATTTAAGCAACACACTAAATGTTTTTTTTGCAAAATTGGCATGTATTAGAGGTTTTTAAGCAATTTTACTACAAATGTTTCAGAAGTTCAGGTCAACTTCAGTGCTGTATCATAGTTATTTAACAACATTTCCAGTCTTTTTGCAACATTTTGCATTTTGTTTTTTTAATTTTCAGCAAATCTCTTGTAGCAATTAAAGTAAATTGCGTCAAAATTTCCTCAAAAAGCTTCAGCCTTTTTCAGTTACTACTTTTAGCAAAAAGCATTCACACTAGCATTATCACAGGTAATGCAACTTTTCTAGTTCCATAATAACTCCTTTGCTTTCACTCTCACATTGTAATTTCCTCTCTGAACACAAATCTCTTTCTGAACTCCATGCACTATTTCCTGAAACCTGTCTTTATTTTTCCACAGGAAATGAGAGTCTGCAGGAAAACTATATTCAGGATAGTAAGATGGGCTTTGTCATCAATGCCATCTATGCCATGGCTCACGGCCTTCACGACATGCACAAGGAGCTGTGCCCAGGCCAAACAGGCCTTTGTGAGGCTATGGATCCCATTGATGGCAGTAAGCTTCTGGACTACCTGCTCAAGACGTCCTTCAGAGGAGTCTCAGGGGAGGAGATCTATTTTGATGAGAATGGAGACACCCCAGGCCGGTAAGGATGGGAACGAAGCTCTCATGACATCACCAAATGTGAATTTCTCTTTTGGTCCTCCTCCTCCTCCTCATTAGCGCATGTGCACGAGCACGCGAACACACGAACACGCAAAAAAGACGTAATTAGTTTGGACTGGAACGGATGCAGTGGATGGTCCACTGTGGCACCCACTTTCATCTGTTTTCGCTCCAACAGACAGCGTTTGACAGTCAAAGAGTACAGCCATGTCATTTCTTTGTCAGCTGGAGGTTAGCAGCAGAACATTCTGGCTCGCCCTAAAAAAAGGCTCGTGAGTGAGCTTTTGAAGTGAATTTGAAGCAGAGGAAGCACTCCCAGGGGGTGAAATCCTCACTAATTGCACTTTCTCTTTCTGTACGTCCAGGTATGATATTATGAATCTGCAGAGTGTGGGTGAGGAGCGCTACGACTACCTAAATGTGGGTTCCTGGCATGAGGGCATCCTGAGCATCGATGACAATAAGCTGTGGATAAACAGCAGTGATATGGTTCGCTCCGTGTGCAGTGAACCCTGCTCGAAAGGACAGATAAAGGTAGGCCTTCTAGCCTTTTTTATGAGTCAAAAGACATGGCAAATTTCACTGAGTTTCATGTAAAACTTTTAAATATTAACAAAGTATCATAATATGATAAAAATCATCTGAAATTCTGTGATAAAACCTCTAGAAAATCCAACATATCTAGAGGCAGTTATATTTCCAAAAATAGCCACTAGTGGCTTGTTACATGCATTGATTGTATAAGAGAACTGGACTGAGTGAGTATGACGTCATCAATATAAAACGACTTACTTCCTGCTCCAATTAAATTAAATCAATTCAATTAAATTTCTTTTTTTTGGCAATATTGACGCTACCACGTTGGAGCCAGACGTCAGTAACAAGTGATTGGTCCTGAGTCGGTCTGAGTCACAGTTTCTATGACAACCACTCTCACCAATCGGGAGTGAGCTTGTTTGTTGTCCACACCCCTACCTCTTGAAAACAGGACCAGGAGAATCTTTCAAACATTTTGATTCATTTGATTATTATTAAGGATATGAACTTTAGCGCGTTAACGCACGAAATTCAATCAAAAGAATTACAGACGAATTACAGACAAAACATTTCAGACGATAAAAATGAAGTGTTGGCCTGTTTTTGTTCAAGAAATTGTTTGCAGGATAATTTGCATTGTTTCTTTTTATTTGTTTGTTTGTTTTTTGTTGTTTGAAAATAAAAATTGAAAAATAAAAAGAGCCACATTTTGTCAGATAAAATTTACTTGGTTAAACATCGTGATTAATCGCAACACAAAAGTGTAATTAATCTGATTCATTTTTTTAATCGATTGACAGCACTAATTAAAAATAAATGGTTTAAATTTGTGTGATTTCATATTAATATTCACAGATAATAAGTGGTGAGCACATATTGTGACAAAAAAAACCAATAATTGTGATTCTTTGTGATTAATTAGTTAAATATTTTTAATCGATTCCTGGCACTAAGTTTTATTAAGGCATCTGATTGGCCAGATTATAAATTCAACCAAAAATTATGATTAAAAAGAGCAAAAAAAAAAAAAAAAGTTACAGAGCAATAAAGACTATTTCGACAAATGCATTGATTCAGATGTGATGGTTTATTTATCAGGAGAAGTCTATGGGACTTTGGCTTCTTGGAGCCACCAGGAACTTCCTGCTGGAAATTAAAGGGGAAGGGTCACTCAGTCCAGTTCTAACTTACAGTCGATGGTAGCAAAAGGGTTTATTCTATGTTACGAGTTGGATATTAGTTAGGAATGCAATTTAGAAAATGTCAAATCTTTTATCCGAGAAAAGTTTTTCCTGATAAAAAGGAAAACCCATTAGGTTCTTGTTTGACTCGCCCGTCTTCTCATTTTCACTGTAGTTTAGGTTCATAGAAAGATTGCAGAACCTTCAATGGGTCATGTGACCTCCCTCTTACATCACTTTTATTACAATCACTGATGAAAAGTTGTCACACAGACACAGAGGTTACGTAACATCGGGTTTTAAATCAATAAAAGCAATAAACTGAGTTTACGCTCTGTGATTGATGAGTTTGTGGAGTCGGTTTCAGTAGCAAAGACCCAGAACCATTTTTAGCTGGATGATCTAGATCCACTCATTCTGGAAGCATATTTGTTCTTTTGTTTTCTCTGTTGTGTGTTTTGGGTCAGAATGTGGATGTATGACAGCTGTGTTTTGGATTCAAAACTCTCATATGCATGCAGAGCTAAGTACGTTTTTCCGACCATATTTGGGCTCTATGTATAAAACTAGCCATTGAGCGTTTTCAATTTTTGGATTTGGCAGTTTGTGCCTGGTCAGGATTATAAGACACCAAATGTATAATAGAATCGTGAAAAAAAAAAATGCTCGGAACATGGTTGACCCAAAGAACCCCATGAAAATTCATACTTCCTCCACCATACCTGCCAGCAGTTTGAGCTATAACGTACCCTTTCTTCTTCTATTACACATTACTTTTGCTGCCCTATGAAAAATCAAACTGGGTGACAGGCTCATATAACCCAGCAGGAGGGCAGCCTAATAGAAGTGAGATGGGCTGACATGCTGTAATCAAAGCTTTTAGCAGTAAACACTGCAGTGTGTGTGGGTGATCTTCCATGTTACCGGTCCATTCTTTCTCTTTAGGGGTTGAATTTTTTTTATTGTGATCATACTAATGTAGCCTTTCTAACGATTCCCTATTTTTTTGGTGCTCAGATTGTCTGAAACTTTCCAACAAGTCTGTGTCTAAACCAGGGTTCTAAAACTCAATTTAGTTTCTCAAAAAAGAAAACGTACTTTAAGATAAAATAAAAACTACATCTTAGACTTTCTTTTGTGGCGTTCACTCCATTTGGATCAGTCTCTCCGACACAAAAAAACCCCTCAATTTGGTTCATCTTTGGCCTAATGTCATGTTTGCCATACACTGATCTGCCCTGAAGGAGGGTGCACCCTCTTTCCTGGATTTTTATTCTCCTCTCTTTATCTGCTTTGTTTCCTTCTCCACTTATCAAGCTGCTTTGCATATCAAAATGCTGGTAGGAGCTTCAGCGGGAGGAGAATGTGAAAGCGGTTGGCCTTGGTTTCCACACACTGTCTGCAGCTCAAGACATTACGGGGGGAAAAAATGCACAAAGGCACTCTCATCTTTGATATCCCCCCGGTGCTCATTACTTATTTAGTCAGCCTTGATTGTGCTGTGCCTCTTGTCTTGCGTGGATCAGCGCCGCAGCAAGATGTGAAGATGTCTTTGACCCTTGCTTTGTCGATGTTCTTGTACTTCCAGGTGATAAGGAAGGGTGAGGTGAGCTGCTGCTGGATTTGCACCACATGCAAGGACAATGAGTATGTGCAGGATGAATTTACCTGCAAGGCGTGTGAGCTGGGATGGTGGCCCGATGAAGAGCTTGCAGGTAGGGTTCTGTGTTCTGTGGAGCATTCACACTATAGTGATCCATTTTTCGTCTTTTTGTCCGTCCGTAGCTCTTCACCCCCTTCACCTATTCAGCTCATTAAGCTATCAAAATATTCAGCTCTTTCAACTCTTTAGCTTTTTAAGCTATTCAGTCAACTACCACTTTCTTAAGTCTGTTGAAAATGGGTTACAGAGTCTTCAAAAGTCCCTTTTTCAACAAAAAACTTTCAGCTCCACAAAATGAAAAGGGTCAAGAACACTTTCAACTACTGAAACCTTGCAACTTTGAAACCGTTCAACAGACTGGGCTCTGTTTTTTTTTAAACTCCTTCCGGTTTTTAAGATATTGCAGCTCAAAGTCGACGTCATCTTTGAGGCATTTATCAGTTAAAGATGGAAAGAAATACAAACTAGATATACAGCATTACCTGTTATAATGCTAGTGTGAATGCTGTAACCTGAATTTGGCTGCTGAAGATGCAAGTGCTGATAGCTGAAGTTGGTGAAATTGATGCTGAAAACGCTGAAGCTGATAGCCAGCTAACATATAACATGGTTAAATGCAAAATAGTCTAAGAATCTTAAAAAAAAAATCTGTTATGGACTTTAGCTAATATTTCAGCTATATGCTAGCTGTGTTGGCTAATTTAGTCTTTTTCAATTTTTTAGGCTATTTTGAAGTTTAGCTATTGTTTCAGCAACATACTAGCTGTTTTGGCTAATTTAGGCTTTTTCAGTTTTTTTAGGCTAATTTTGAGTTTAGCTAATAATGCTGCTACATGCTAGCTGTTTTGGCTAATTTAGCATTTTTTCACTTTTTAATGCTATTTTGGATTTTAGCTCATATTTCAGCTGCTGCTAGCTGTTTTGACTCATTTAGCATTTTTTTCAGTTTTTTAGGGCTAATTTGGACTTTAGCTTATATTTTAGCTACATGCTAGCTGCTTTGGCTATTTTAGGCTTTTTTTTTGTTTTTTAGGTTAATTTTGAATTTAGCCAATATTTTAGCTACATGCTAGCTGTTTTGGCTAATTTAGCATTTTTTTCACTTTTTAGGCTAATTTGGCATTTAGCTCATATTTTGACTGGCTATCAGCTTCAGCGTTTTCAGCTAATGGCTTCAGTGATTTATGCTGTCATCTTCAGCATTTTTAGCTATCAATTTTAGCATCTCCAGTTAACATTACTAGCATCTTCAGCGCCCAAATATAACTTACAGCATTCAAACTAGCATTATAGGAGGTAATGCTATATATGTGGTTTAAGCCGGATCCCTAAAAATAGTTGATATATTGGTGGACTTTGCATAGTCTCGTCACGCTCTCAAAGATCTCTCAAGATGAGTCTGACACCCCATGAGCCACGTCCTTGGCTCTTGCTCCTCAGCCCCGTCATTGCCCCCACGAGGGTGATAATGCTCCCTTCTCTTCCCTCTGCTCTTTAACTTCCTGTATCCCAGTGGTTGTTTTGACAGCAGTTTTGGGAGTTGAGAGGAGCTCTCAGTTGCCAGGTGTAAAATCCTATTACTTCCATGAGAGGCTTGGGGACATGTGTCAGCAGTCTGTCAAGAGATGGCCCTCCCTTTTCATTATAATAAAGAGCTGATGAGGCACAAAAAGAAAAGTAAATGAGTTCAATTGTTCCTATTCTTAGCTCTTCCTACCCTGTATTTCTCAAACAAGAATGTATAATTGGGTATTCTTCTCATTTGGGATTGGGGTAACTTTCTTCCCTATTCTGCACCTTGATTTTCTAAATAATATGATATATTTTATATTAATCAACAACACCAACAAGCATCTAAAAACAACTTGGATCCTTTTCAGATTTCCCCAATCTTGTGATTTCTAGGAATTAGCATGCAGATCATAAGGAAGCTACTCAGAGAAGCCATTTAATACTGTTAACACAAGCATGTAATTTATGGAGTGTTAAGCTGGAGAAGTCGAGGGATGTCAGTTTTCTCTTATTAAGCTCTTCAACATTCCTCTGCATGCTGGCAGACAAGAATCCCAGACTTAAAACACATTAGTGTGTTTGAGCAATTTACAGGATGAGTATGCTGTTTTCTTAAGGATTAGAAGGAACCTGAGAGGTTTGTGGTTCAATTCCTTTCTATGTCAGAGTCCTTTAGGAAGAGGCCAAACCTCGCTTTGACCTTGAATATTTACCAAGTAAGCAGCAAAACTAAATGTATTACCAAGCAGCTTTTAGAGCATGGACTCTTTAAAAAAAAAAAAAAAGTTCACTAGATTTCAACTCCAAATCAAATACAAAATATATTAAGAACATAAGAGGAGAAGAAACATGTCTGTAAAATAAAATGTATATATTTATTAAAAAATATTCTATACTGGTTAAATAAATAAGTATAAACACCATCAATACCAAGTCTGATTGAAATGTGCTATTAGGATTAAATTTCAAGGACAAAATGTGTTTTTTTTTTAACAATTGATTAATAAAATGTTCCTTGAAGAACATATATCACAAAAATAAAAGATAAAAATAAAAATGCTTGCATTCTAAACTGTCAACAACAGAGAAAAATGTTTAGGTTTATGCAACATTAAATGTAACAATACTTGCATGAATAGACTTTAATTTTTTTTTAAAGCTTAAAACGCTGAGACACTAAGATCTTCATCACTTGAGTCATTGACTGAACTGACTTTGATTGAACAATCAATAATGATCATAATTTTGGAGATTTAACTTTCCTCAAAATTATTTTCTGATCTGAAAAGAATGAGATAAATTCATTTTTCTGATTTCACGTCTGCACCAAAAAAATCGGTATAATATCTCTTTGGACCTGAAATACAAATACATTGACATTAAATTTTTGGCTTTATTACCACAGTAGTTAATTCTACTTAGTTAGGGCCCTGAGACTGAAATGAAAGAAGTCATATCGAGCATGACCTTAAGTCTTAAAGACCTCGTCCAATGAAAATTGTGTTTTCCAGAGTTAGGACCAGTGTTGGTTTGTTGTCGCCACCGAATCTGCTGCAAGTCTGCACACACATCCCATTTATTAGAATTTTGGTTGCCTAGGTTACAGAAAAAAAATCAATCTAAGAGAAGAAAACAGTCCACAGTAACTTCTCTTTGGAGGCATGGGAGTTTTCAGTTAGAGTTCCTGTAGGAATTCTTAACAGATTGATGCAAAACTCCCTTCAGTCTTTCTCCGTTCTCCTTTCGTCTAGATGGGACGCAGAAAACCCCAGAAAAGCAGATTTCATTTATGCTGGTCAAACATACTTTAATTGTAGATTTAAGCAGCTTTTAGAATATATAATTTTTTTAGATCAAAAGATAATTGGAGTGAGACTTTAAGAGGTTATACATAAAAAATGTGACTTCTTAGAATATTGAATACCTACTTTTGAAAAATCATCACTTTATTTATTTGTTTAGCATTTAAAATATTTTTGTATAAAATTATTTTGGGAAAGTTTACCTGTTTGTTGACAACTTTTTATGCCACTTCTCCATCAGCTTTTTCTGTCTTTACCTTGTGGGGATTCTGTCCCAGCAGCATGGTCAAGTGGGCCCTTAGGGTTTAAAAGTGGGCAGAAAATGCAGCCCCGAATTGGTTTGTCTGCAGTTTCAGTGATGGCCCTACCTGTGTTTACCCACATTGACGTAACCCTGGCATGCTAAAGAAGAGCTCGCTAGCTTGCTACAGTGGAGCTCGCTAGCATGCTAAAGAGGAACTCGCTAGCATGCGACAGAGGAGCTCGCTAGCATGCTACAGTGGAGCTCGCTATTATGCTACAGAGGAGCTCGCTAGCATGCTAAAGAGGAACTCGCTAGCATGCTACGGAGGAGCTAACTAGCATGCTAAAGAAGAACTCGCTAGCATGCGACAGAGGAGCTCGCTAGCATGCTACAGTGGAGCTCGCTATTATGCTACAGAGGAGCCCGCTAGCATGCCAAAGAGGAACTCGCTAGCATGCTACAGAGGAGCCCGCTAGCATGCTACAGTGGAGCTCGCATGCTATAGAGGAGCTCGCTAGCATGCTAAAAAGAAGCTTGCTAGTATACTACACAGTAGCTTGCTACCATGCTGCAGTGGAGCTCGCTAGCATGCTACAGTGAAGCTTGCTAGAATGCTAAAGAGGAACTTGTTAGTATACTACAGAATAGTTTGCTACCATGCTACAGTGGAGCTCGCTAGCATGCGACAGAGGAGCTCACTAGCATGCCAAAGAGGAACTTGCTAGCATGCTACGGAGGAGCTCGCTAGCATGCTACAGAGGAGCTCGCTAGCATGCTAAAGAGGAATTCTCTGGTATGCTACAGAGCTCGCTAGCATGCTAAAGAGGAACTTGCTAGCATGCTATAAAGGAACTTGCTCGCTTGCTACAGAGGAGCTCACTAACATGCTACAGTGGAGCTTGATACAACAGCGCTTGCTAGCACGTTATGCTGTCCTGGACAATGATGGCAAACACAAGTGGGACCACCACAAGAACTGTAGACAAACCTAATTGGGGCCCACTTTCAAACCCTATGGGGCCCACTCAGCCTTGCTAGCTGGGTTTTTGTCTTTATGTGACATATATCTTAGATAATCAAACCATAAACCATTTTGAGCCTAATTTTCTTTTAAACTGATCAGGCCTATTCTCTTTCTTCTCCAGAATGCCAGCCCTTACCGTTGAAGTATCTTGACTGGGCAGATGTGGAGTCCATTGTTGCAGTAGTCTTCTCCTGCGTGGGGATCCTGATCACCTCCTTTGTCACCTTTGTGTTTATCCAGTACCGCGATACTCCTGTTGTAAAGTCATCCAGCAGAGAACTGTGTTACATTATCTTGGCAGGGATCTTCCTGGGTTACATCTGTCCTTTCACACTGATCGCCCGTCCTACGGTTGCCTCCTGCTACCTGCAGCGGCTCTTGGTCGGCCTTTCATCTGCCATGTGCTACTCTGCTCTGGTGACTAAAACCAATCGAATCGCCCGCATTCTAGCCGGCAGTAAGAAGAAGATCTGCACCAGGAAGCCGCGTTTTATGAGCGCCTGGGCTCAGGTGATTATCGCGTTCATGCTGATCAGCGTGCAGCTAACTCTGGAGATCACACTCATCATCCTGGAGCCTCCCGAACCCATCAAATCCTACCCAAGCATACGTGAGGTCTATCTCATCTGCAATACCAGCAACGTAGGCATGGTGGCACCGCTTGGTTACAACGGGTTGCTGATCATGAGCTGCACCTACTATGCCTTCAAAACGCGGAACGTCCCTGCCAACTTTAACGAAGCAAAATACATCGCCTTTACAATGTACACTACCTGCATCATCTGGTTGGCATTTGTGCCCATTTACTTTGGCTCCAACTACAAGATCATAACTACATCCTTCTCAGTCAGCCTGAGTGTGACAGTGGCGCTAAGCTGCATGTTCACACCCAAAATGTACATTATCATCGCAAAGCCGGAGAGGAATGTCCGAAGCGCCTTCACAACCTCTGACGTGGTGAGAATGCATGTCGGAGACGGAAAATCCGCAGCTCAGTGTGGCAGCAACAGCTTCCTTAACATGTTCCGGCGGAAGAAGGCGATTTCAGGAAATGCAAAGTAAGTTGAAGTTTTCTTCAGTTTTACTGATGTCGGTTTTCTCGTATTGCTGTTATTTTTCAGTGATTACTTTCAAAGTTTAACAAATAAATCTCAAAATATTCAATATCAGTAAAAAAAGGAAATCTGACTGAAATCTTCACAGAAAATCATGGACATTGTTGTAATACTGAAATCAGACTTTTGTCATTTCTTGATTTAGAATACTTTCTTCTGGTCACAAGTTTGAGTCAAAAATATCAGAGTAAATGCAACCCTGTAACTGCCTGCTCAACCAAATGGTGGGGCACATTTAGATAACAATAATAAAAATATTGATTGTGTGTATTGCTCCCCAAGGTACGGAGGCCCTAAAGGGACATTGAAGAAAAAAATAGAGTAAAAAAAATTTGTTTTTTCCCAAAAATTGAAGTAAATATATATATATATATTTTCTGGTTACTAACTGTTGTGCACTAGATCAGGGGTCGGCGACCTTTAAACCTTAAGGGGCCTTCTTTTTTGGCTGATATCTCACTGACTGCAACCCAGTAGGAGCCACACATCCTTTAGAAAAATAAAAATTTGTTATCATGTTATATTTATGAGAAGTATAAATAAACTATTATTTTTTGTCATAAATAGAAAAGAAAATAGTTTTTTTTTTAGATATCAAACAGTTTATAACTTTTAACAGAGGTTCATAAAACTTATTTTCAAAATAAAAGACTTCCTGTGTCACATATAATCATCTAAATGAAATAAATCTATTGGTAGGTAATGAAAAAAAAAAAAAAATATTATATATATATATATAATATATATATATATATATATATATATATGCATATTTGAAATGTTAGAGGTGCTTCATAGCCAGAAATTCATTAATCTAACTTTCAAAAATTAAAACAGAGCAAATTAACTGTATTTTTTTTTTTTTTTTAACTACGAGGCACACTTAAAAAAGTGGAATTTGTCAAAATGTTTTGTTCTTGATTATCAAACCACTATGGCTACTGTGATTTGGAGCCTTGCAGAGCGATAACCAATTTTTTTTAAACCTTACTTAACAGTGACTTTTTAAAGTAAAAGGTTTTTTTTTTTTTTTTTTAACCAGAGAGCCACAATGACTTAGTTTTTACATGTCAAAAAACAAACAAAAAGGAGCAGGAGAATCACTAAAGTGTTAACGCTTCAAATGATTCACACAATTAACATTTTTTATTACTTCCTGTCTCATCAAACTGAATCTACTTCTCTTTTTTTCTTTTCAAATACATCTTTATAGAGTTACTTGATATGTTCACCTGGAGCCAAAGGTCATTATGTCCTTGGCCAAAACACCTCACACAGTTTTCTAGTTTTTGTGTAGTTGTGTGAACAAAGTGCAATGATCACACAAAGGTCAGCCAACCTGGAGTGGAAAAAAACGAATTTACATCCGGCTGTTTGAACTAGAATGCTGTTTAGATATGCCTTTGACTTGATTAAATCTACCGTCTTCACTGTTGCACCCTGATCTTTTCCCTCTAATGAGTGCGATCCTTTACAAGTTTTAACGAGGAATCAATTTGTAAGTGTTGATCAGCGAAGCTTTATAGACCTTGACAGGATTTTAAATAAATAATCTGCTTTTAGTTTAAAAAATGCCTTTGAAGACAAAAACTTGTGCACCATTCTGAAAGATTAACAACAATGTCCATGATGAAAGTATTTGTGTTAAGTAAGAATCAGTTACAGTGATTTCAATGCAGTAAATTGGTAGCGCCCCCCTCCATCCCCTGGGAACTTAATATTTAATGAAATTGGGATGAATTTAATACAAAACTTTGAGATGTGACTTGTAGCTAATAAGCCCTGCCAACATATGTGTGATTTTCATATTGATTTTGCATAGGAACTAGACATGTATGTAATTGTTTGAGATCCACAGCAGTTGTCGCGGACAGGTGGCCAAAGTAAGGAGTGGGTCTGAAAACGAGACTGACCCCTGTCTGTACAGTTATTGTCCCTCACCCTTTGAATGCAGCCTGTCTAACTTTCACCTTCAAGCTTCTGCGATAAGAAGCAAGTGTCAAGGCTGGCAAATGTGTTTGGGTGTCATTTAACTTCTCTCCTGGAAAGCAGTTCTGTCAACTGAACTGTTTAATTAATACACGCACACAGAAATAAAAAAATCAGTCAATTTAATCTGAAAAAGTTCCCCATCCATAGAGCGTTCCTGTCTGGCTCAAATGTTTGATTAATTAGAGGCATCACTTGCTTCTGTGATTGCTGCTTTTTTGACACTAAAGCCCTCCATGAAAGAGACCCCCCCCCTCCCTGCTGCTTTCAGTTTATCCTGATTTAACCTCATGTTTTACTTCTCTCAGCATGCACACCCTGCCTTAACGACCTCCCCAACTAATCACATTAGATCCAGTCCAGGCTTATTCTGCACTAAACTATGTGTGGTCCTCAGGTCATATCGGTACGGTGGCCCTGAAGTCCAAATCACACCAACAAGTCACTCAGTGCAAAAAGAAACATAGAAAAGTTGCAGTGTGAAGCTTTTTGCTGAAAATAGTGACACAATTTACTTTAACTGCTGAAGGGATTTACTGAAAATGCAAAAGCTATTTGCAAAATGTTAAATTTGCTAAAAGACTGGAATTTTTAATAAAGAACGATAAAAGAGCACTGAAGTTTACTTAAATTTCTGAAAAATTTCTAGTAAAATTGCTTAATAATCCCTAATACATGCCAATTTGGCAAAAATATTTAGTGTGTTTCTCAAAAGTGAGCTAAACTCCAAATTAGCCTAAAAAACCCTTAATAGATTCCAAATTAGCCAAAAATGCAAGCACATTGCTTAAATACTAGCCAAACTCCAAAATAGCTTTAAATTTCTCTGTAAACTAAATTAGTCGGAAATGTTAGCATGTTGCTAAAATAGAAGTTAAATTCTAAAACCTTAAGTAGATAAAAATTTAAGGCAAACTTTTTTTTGTAAATACTATAAAAGATTAAAACATAGCTCATGAATACATTTACAGCCTTTTTCTAATCTACTTAAAATTTTGAAATTTGAAGACCCTCCATTCATTTCCTTTGGGATAAATTTTGCTCAATATCTTAAAAGCTATAAAGTTTATGAATACAAAAAATTCAAGCAGTAACATCCTTTACAAGCTGAAGGTTTTGATACCAAGATTGCTGAAATAGCTGAAAGTGTGAAAAACTTACAGAAAGCAGGAGGAGAGTGAATAGAGTGAGTGCTTATTAAGCATTCATTAAATATACAGAGCCTAATTGCTGAAGTGCAGGCAGCTGTGACTGGTTAGGAAGATCCACTGGAGAATGGGCGGAGTCACAGCAGCCTGCACAGAAGTGAAAGAAAAAAGTAACTTATGAAGCAGAACATGACAGATCATTAAACTTTTAATAGTTTGCAGGAAGTGAGGGCTCATTTGAAAAAACTCAAACGTCAAAAATCAACCGTCCTCCAATCAGCCACATCCCCTAGTTTCTACTTTTTCTGGTTTCCTATTGTAATTAACATTTCATTTTAACTTCTCTAAACATCATTTGTTTTCTGAAACACTTAAATTTCTTGGACCTTTCATTTCTAGTAATGTTGTTTCATTAGTTGTTTTGCTCTTCATTTGGACCTTGAATACCTGTTTGCGTTGAGTGATTTGTTGGTGTGATTTGTACCGCAGGGCCACCGTAGATCAGCAGCGATATTTGCATGCATCCGATTTTAACCGTAAGGTTAAAAACTTGAAATGACAGGAGGTTCTTTAAAATCTGTCTGTAGATCATAATGCTGTCTGACACGCATTATGAATCCCTGTTTGTAGAAGTATTATTGTTTAAGGCTCATGTGGCAAAGCGTGGAGAAAAAGTATTTTAACAATCATTAGGAATGTTGAAATGCTGCTGCTTCTGTTGTTGCTGCTGCTCATGTTGCTTTTCTCTCCGCCCCCCAGTTTCCTCTGATAGTAACTTGAGTCTTTATCTCGTTCATAGTTCTAATGGCAAGTCTGTGTCATGGTCTGAATCAGGTGCAAGACACACCTCCGAAGGGGGGGAATGTGTGGCACAGACTGTCTGTGCATGTGAGGAAACAGGAAGCCGGCTTGAATCAGACAGCGGTCATCAGGCCCCTAACTAACACCCCCGACCCCCACAGTTGTGAGCCCCCAACTGGCAACCTGGGCACAGACCCCCATCTTCACCAAGAACCCCCGGCCTCTAAACACCTGTGCAACTTGGCGGAGGAAGACGACGAAGCCGAAGCGCGGCGCCCCCTCTGTTCCCAAACCCCTTCCGAACAAACTCAAGGACTGAAACCGGATTTAGACGAGCGAGCTTACGTGCCCTATAACCCGACGGGCCCCGCCGCAGAGCGCTTGCAGGGGCCTGTGATGGACCCCCACGGCTTTAGTACCCGCACTGCCAGGGAAGCAAAATCCGCCTCGTTTCAGCCTCCCCAAGTGTTTGAAGAAGAGGGGCCCGAGGATGAAGAACTGGACCTCTTACACAGCTATATTTACGATGCCAAGGAGGAGAGGGAGGGGGAAGATAGGGAAGGTGAGGACTTGACGCGCAACAAAGCCGGTCTGGAGGACTCCCTTGCCTTGTCGCCCCCTTCCCCCTTCAGAGACTCCGTCTGCTCTGGGGAGTCCATCAATGGCTCTCCCGTTATGGAGGCGATGCTCGGTAGCCCTCCGAGCTCCGTCTACACCTCAGACATGCTCCGTGACTTTGCACACAGCTCCTCAACACTGTGACACTGGCGCAGTCAGCATCGCACGTGGATCTACACACCATGACTTCTAACGTTTTATTGAGGGATTTTGCTTGCTTTATTTATTACTTTCATTTGTAAGTTGTTAACCAAAAGTGTAAGAAGTTTATTCATGAAGCAAGCATTTTTAGCAAAATGTTAAGCTGGAAACAGTGCCAAAACTCGCCAAATTTTGATGAATAATACCTCACTTAGGATTATTATATCATCTCCAATGATAGCCTTCTGTTAAGACTTCAATTTTATTTAAAACCAGTTAGTAGGGCTGGGTATCGATTATAATTTCCAGAAACGATTCGATTCGATTAATTTTTTTATACACATTTGTTTAGAAATACAATAATAATCTACTATATAATTTCAATATATTTATAATAATCTGATACAGTTCACATGCTGTGAATTTTATTAGTGAAATAATGAGATTGTTAATATCATACAGTGTTACACGGATTCTCAAAAGGAAAAGCTCCAGCGATTGTTCTGCTTCTCCTGAAGGGCGTTTCAGTTTGGCCACTAGGTGGCAATCACGCTAAAGCATTAAACCTTAATCCAGAAGATGAAGAAAGTTTGAGCAAAAACGATGTTTTAGACCACAAATGGATATTTTTAAGAAAAATGTCCTTAAAATAGTTTGGAAAATTCAGTCAGCAATGGATGAACGTTAGCATTAGCCGTCCTATGGGAAATTCCATTAAACATTAGCATCAGGCTAGCTGACTTTAGCTTTATGTGCTAAATCGATTTTATGAATCGATTATTGATCTATTAAACTGAAATCAATTCAAATTGATTAATGGATTTTATGAACCCAGCCCTGGTTATTAGCTCCTCCCCTCATTGGTGCACACTCCGTCGCTAAGTGTAGCAACCAGAGCTGCTTTATAAAACATTTGCTTTGGATAATCTGCCTACACATTTTTTCCCAGACCTCATTAAGATCATAATAAAAAAACTTTCAGAAAATGTAATTACGTTGGTTGAATACTGCATTTTAAGTGTGCTCATCTTTAAAATATCCTTAAGGAAATGAAGACTTGCGCTGTATCATGTGTGACACGGACATACAAAAGTTGTTCTGAAACTCCATCCTGGCGTCAGATTTACTGATACAGGAAGGCTGCAGATGTTGTTTATTCTGTTTACACTCAATCATAACCCTGAGAACAAAGTATTTCAGCAATGGGATGTGAAAAAAAACTTTTGCTTTTCATGCTGTGCTGATATTTCTCATGTTTTCTGGGATTGTTATGTCATGTCATGGAAACACAGTACAAGTTGTACTACTTCCCAAAGTTTGTAATACTGTTAAGCCATCTTTTGTTTTTCACACAGGTGGTATGTTTGTAATACTGATAAATGTTTCTATATTTAGAATGTAAAGATAAAGAGAAAAAAAAGACGTTTCTACATTTTAAAACTTGTCTTCTGAAGCTTGTCAAGATGTTTGATTTATTTTGGCAACTATTAAGCTAACCTGAGTGAAAACATTTGGTTGTAACCAATGATTATTATGCTTCTTGTATTGGGATTATACATGTTACAGTTTTGCTTCAATCCTGCTATAAGCTTAAGAAATTTATTTCAGGTTAAGTTTCTTAGTTCTATTATCTAGAAAATGCAAATGATTTCAAAGTACGACGCCACACCGTACCCACTGTAGTGCAGTTATACTGTATTTTTCAAATGTTTTTAGTCAATTATAGTGTAAGTTGGTAAATCAGTTTAATCTAATGTAACATATACAAGGTGCAGGCTGTCTAACACAGCTGAGTCTAAGATGATACAGGCCTTTATGTTTTGAGTGAGCTGAACATGGAAAATGCTGTAAAATAAAAATTATTTATATTAAGGAGACTGTTCACTGCCTGAAAATATCCCCAAAATAGACAAACTCAATCTGTTGAACACAAGATAAATTGTGCAAAAAAAAAATATGTATAAAAATTAGAGCTGCCACCATTAGTCGACGACTGATCGACTATTAAAATAGACGACAACTAATTTAGTAGTCGATTAGCCGTTACTTTATATTATATGGAGTCAGAGTGTATATAAGTTGAAAGTTATGGCATTACTATTTTGGCATTTATTAAGATTTTTAAGGTTATTTTTTAGTTTGGATAATATTCCAGCCACATGCTAGCTATTTTGGCTAGTTTAAGATGTTTTCTGTTTTTATTTTTAGGCTAATTTGGGGTTTAAGTAATATTTCACTATTAATAATATATATTTATAATTAGTAATATTTTGACTAATTTTCTTTCAGTTTTTTTGGGTTAATTTGGAGTTTAGCTAATATTTAACATAATATAATCTATAAAGTAAGTCAGGGAGACTGCTGACGCAAACTAAGACTACCAAGGTCCAACCTCAAACTAAAAGAACAAAACCCAGCAGTGTAAGACTGCTGAGGACAACAAGGGGAAAAAATACATAAAAGAAAATAAAATAGAATTTTTTAAAAGTAGGAGTTACTTATTTAGCATTTAGATTAGTTAAATTTATAAATTTATGGCTGAGGTGCTCATAGATAATAAACTTAGTAGGTTTTTACATCCATGTTGACCTGAAGACGTTTTGTTTGCTAAACGCTACATTAAAAATGTAAAGATATCATTTGCAAAGAAAAACTTTGGCAAAAAGTTTAATCTTTTATGAGTCAAAAGTAGTGCTACCACAAACAATTCTTTTAATAGTCAACTAATTATTTTTTCCAACTAGTCGACTAATCGGGTCATGCTTAAAGTCGATATAAAACACACGTTAACGATCATTAGCTTTAAACTAATTAAAAGCTAGATATATAGTAATACCTGTGATAATCTTAGTGTGAATGCATTAAGCTGAATTTGGCTGGTGAAGATGCGAGTGATGATAGCTGAAGATGCCGAAATTGATAGCTAAAAATGCTAAAGTTCATAGCTGAAATCGCTGAAGGCTGATAGTGAGCTAAAAATATTAGTTACATTCCAAATTAGACTAAAAAGTAAAAAAAAGTCTAAGTTAGCCTAAACAGCTAGCATGTAGCTAAAATATTAGCTAAACTCCAGTACACTATATAAAAAAACCCTTAATTAGTCAAAACAACTGGCATGTAGCTGAAAATTAGCTAAACTCCAAAATAGCCTAAAAGAAAAAAAAGGAAAATATCCAAACTTAGCTAAAACAGCTAGCATGTAAAAACCTATCATTATGTAATTATAACTTCAACTTTATTACATTCTGGCTCCATATAATATAAAGTAACGACTAATCGAGTGCTGAATTAGTCATAGACTATTTTAATAGTCGATTAGTCGACTAATCATTGCAACCCTAATTAAAAGCATTTATTTATATATTTTGAGAGATGCTAGCTTCTTTTTGTATTTTTGCTTTTGTTTGTGCCAAAAACAGACATAATTCATATTTATTATTTTAAAAAAAGAATGCATTTAATGCAAATCCACATTTCTTAAAGTAACACTGCAATTCCCTCTAAGTTTTGATCAATAGAAAGCGAGCCCAAATGACTCTTTTATATTTAAATGTTGGCATTCTCCATACAGGCAGCAGACAGAAGAAGTATTCGCCTGACATTTCCGGGTCCTATGACTTATCATGTGGTTTCTGTGTGGCGGTGGACGGAGGAGGAGGAGGATTAGAAAGTAGTGGAAGTAAGGTGGGTGTGGGGGGCGAGAAACAACAACTCTTTACTTCCCTCGACTCTCAGGCGACCTGACCCTTCTCCGCAGTCGTCCTTCGCTCCTGACAGCAACTCATACATGAGCTCAAAGCAGAAGCGGGCCCACGACCTGTAGAAAAGCCGTCAGTTCCAGCATGGCCGGAGGCTCGGTGTCTGAATGCAAGGAGTATCTGTTCAAGGTTCTGGTGATCGGGGAACTGGGGGTCGGTAAAACCAGCATCATCAAGCGCTACGTGCACCAGCTTTTCTCGCAGCACTACAGAGCGACGATCGGGGTCGACTTTGCTCTGAAAGTTATCAACTGGGACAGCAAGACACTGGTGCGGCTACAGCTGTGGGACATCGCAGGTAAGGAGCCAGACTGACTCGGTCATGTGATTTACGCACGAGACACGGTGGAGAGAAAAAAAAAAGTTTACTTTCAGAATAAAAGTTGAGACGTTTTATGTAAGTTTTGCAGCGCGTCACTGAAATGAAGCTTTCAGTTCCTGTTGCTCATAAAACCTCCAGATAAGACCGTTCTCATGTCTACTTTTTGATCACAGCAGCTCATGATTGTTAATGAAATATAGGTCACGTTGTTGCTATGAACTCCGCCTCTCCACATTCTCTCAAATGAAAAATTTTCTCAATAAAAAAGAAGAAAAAAAACGCATTTTATGGGGCTTTGGTACGGTGGCCCTGAAGTCCATATCACACCAGCAAATCACTCACACTCCAATGAATATTGTGTTTTTAAATATGTTCTTGTAGCATTTTTGTCATTTATAAAGAAAATTGATATTAAAAGTATGTCTCAGTATTTTTTATTTATTTAAATTGTTGAGAAACAGGCAGATTAAAAAAATGCTGTTGGAAAAAGCTAGCTGTGACACTAACACAACAGTCAAGCTCCCCAATCATTAAAAATAGTGACAAATAGATCCATGTACGTCTTAATTTTCTTGTCCAAAAGTGAATGGATGGACGGCCAGCCTCAGTATCGCTCGCACATTTTTGTTGCACATATAAAGTTAGGTTGGGCTTGTGAGGGGCTGTAAGCTAGCGGGAGAGAGTGTAAACGGAGGGATGATGGGTAATGAGCGCACAGTTTTACACCACGCCACCGTATCGCCCACAACTCGGAGGCGGATTTCCAATGAGTTACTGCTGCTTTGCAGAAACTATGTCCTAGAAAAAAATACAGGTTTCTTTATTTTATTTTATTTTTTATTATTATTTATTTATTTATTGGGGGGGGGGTGTGTGTTAAAGAACGGCAGACTCATATTAAAAAGCCTACTGAGAAACTAACATTAAAACTACATTTTTAAAACTTTAAAAAGGTAACATTTTAGTACAATTATGAACTATATATATAGCATTACCTGTGATAATGCTAGTGTGAACGCCTTTAAGATAAATGTGGCCGTTGATGATGCTAGTGCTGATAGCTGAAAACGCTGAAGTGGATAGCCAGCTAAAACATGAACTAAATGCCAAATTACCTTAAAAAACTAAAAGAAATAAAAAAAAATGGTTAGCCAAACCATCTAGTATGTTGCTGAAAAAAAAGCTAAACTTCAAAATGCCTAAAAAACTGAAAAAAATCCTAAATTAGCCAAAACAGCTAGCATGTAGCTGAAGTATTAGCTAAACTCCAAAATAGCCTTAAAAAATCTTAGTAAATGTCAAAATAATCCAAAAAGCTAACAGACTGACATTTAAAAAAAAACAAAAACTTTTACTTTTTTCTACATAAAAATGAATCATAAAAAGGCAAGAATATTATTCCTGAATAATTCAACTTAAACCTTAAAGAAATTTCAATATTTAACCCTCCATAAAATATGTTTTGTTAAAATTATACAAGTTAGAAATAAGAGCAAGATAACATCGAGCCATTAATAACAATGAAGTAAAATGATCTGGAGGGCTGGATAGAATTACCTGGAGGGCCGGATCTGGCCCCTGGGCCTTGACTTTGACATATATTCGTGTTACTGGGGTAACCAAACGGGGCAATTGGAGGCTGACTCTATTCTAAGCCCATATTTGAAAATTGTCAAAAGGGGGTGGGGCTAGTGGAGCCATACTAAGTAGCAAAGGTGTGGCTTGGATCTATGATTGACAGTTAGGTTGGCTTCACATAGCGTATGGTTGGTCTTCACTATGGGGAGTGGTTTTTCATTGTTATGTTCAATTAAAAACCGAAAAATATGGAGAGCGGTACAGGGCAAAGTGATGCAAGTTTCTCCACAGAACTTTCAAGGAGGTTGAGGATTTTTTTTTTATACCTCCCCTTTCTCCGGAGGCCGACAGTTATGGTCCAGAACCTTATTGTTTCGAGCCGCTGGCTCAAGACGCTGCTTTTGCAATGTCCGACAGCGGGGGTGCCGGTTTGAAGGTCTGAAAGGGACCTGTGTCTGAGAGTGGTAAAATGCCGCTAGCTTGATAGCTACTAAACAAACAATCCAGAGTGAAATGTTCATTGCAAATCCATCCCCAGGACAGAGTTTGCCAAATTCAATGCCAATCGCACTCAACCCCTGTTCCCCAACTTTCAAGTCCACTGGAAATTTTTGTTAGTCAGTAGATTTTTGACAACTGAAGGTAATACACCTACTAGCCATGCTAAAGCTAACAACTGACTGTTGCAGAATCAAAGATGGGCGGGGCTTTGCAGAGCACGGTGACATCAAACTTCTGGCATTTACACCAGTCGACCAATCACAAAATTCAACTGCCATACCTAGTTTCAACCTGTAGAGGGCAGCACACACGCAGTTTTAGACTATATTTTTATGAATTATACAAGTTTATTTTTAATTTGGCAAAAATTTGGCAACAACCTACAGACAGCAGTTTTAAAGCCCCATTTATAGATTTCAACAGGCAAAAAAAGTTGATTTAGTGTTTGGTTACTCTTTAAAAAACGAAACAATAACAAACCGGGAAAGTTACGAATTTAATTGTTGATTGGATGATGAAGTTTGAGTTTTTCTAAATGCTTCTTCAATTTCTGTATACTAATAAACTTTTAATAATTAGTTCAGAGCATGTCCAGTATCGCTTTATGCAAAATGAGTTTTGGTTGAAATGATATTATCATCCAGTCAGCGATGTCCACGTTTTCTGGTTTTATAATAAGTTTTGTTTTTTAGTATTTTCTTTTGATTTCTTGAAATTTTATTTTGTTTTCTGAAACAATTCGTTTTTATTTCTTTCATAATTATGTTTTTGCTTTCAATGTAACTTTTTTCGTATATTTATTTTTTAATAGCTGTTATGATCTTCAATAAGATTTAATTTGTCGGTGTTATTTGAATTCCGTTCTTTAAGGATCATCACACACTTTATCACCTGTTGCAGTGTCACCTTAACATTGCACAAAACCTGTTGTAATTCCCCAAGCATTCCAGTTAAGTAACTTTTCCATAATGCTTCTAAAAATGGCCCACATGCCAGTGATGCATTCCGGCAGCTTTACAAAACCCTGCAAAAGGGCTGAGAGCTCGCCTGCATTGAGTTTAAGGTTCCCACAGGGAGGCAGGCGGCCCTCCTCAAACCTCGAATCTGTCATCTGCAGACACAAACATGTCGCACAGTAAACAGAGCAGTCTGTGACTGACAGGCTTGAAAGGACAAGCGAGTGAAGATGAGAAACCAGTGACTAACTTTCAAATCACCAGTTGCAGCCAAGCTGACAAGGTTACTGCAGTTCAGCGAGCAGGAATGAGGGTGTGATGCCATCAGTAATGTCCCATTAGATGCTGTCTTTTCTACTTGGATCTGATTTATCTTCCCAGCCCTCCCCCTTCCAAAAAACCCAACTGACGTCAGGGTTTGTGAAACTCTGGTCACAATATTGCTGACTGGCTGTGCTGTAACTCGTGAGGCTCATTCATGCTGGTTATCTTTATGTTTGTTGGGTTGAAATCATGTGACGGGGCCTTTGGGACGTACATGCATTCTGCTCTGTCAGGAGGAACGCAGCTTTTTATATATGTACTCTACTAAAACTGTTAAAACTCTATCAAGTTGGAAAGTAGAAATAAAGAAAAAGTTTTACATTAATGTTTCTGATCAGATAGAAGGCATTTTTTGAGTAGAATTGCTTCCAAAACACCTCCAATGGCTAAAATTTAGCCTAAAATTATTAGATTAGTTCGAGAGAACAGAGAACACATTTTTGTATCATATTATTTGAAATTTGGGAACTAGACTCTTGATATACATAGATTTAAAAGTGAAAGTCATTTGAATGTATTTTATTTTGGATTTTAATCCTTGCTCTATCCAAGGTATGTTTACATTAAAAGTGGGGTCATCTGGACCCTGCTTTTAATGCAAAGTGTCATGGGAGGGATCACACATCAATATAAGGGTGGGGTCATCTTGACCCCATTAGATAACATAAGGGTGTTTAAGTTGAATGATGTTGTATATCCTGCTGGAACTGAAAGCCTCGATTGAAATATCGTACTTCCTTTTTACTGTTTAAGCTCTTTGAACCGTAATTTTTAATTTCACTATTAAATTTAACAAACTATTTACTTGAGAGATTTTCTTTTTTGTAGTTGTAAATAAGGTAAAAATTAACTTATTTTATTAGTGGTTCATGTTTCTATTTTATTTATATACTGGGTTGACCAAACTAACTAGTATTTACTATATTCTTGCTTTAAACCATTAGATTTGGTGCAGATAAAAAAAACACATGAAAGGGCAGAATTACTTGGTACAAATGCAACTAAGAGCTGAAGTAAAAAGCCACATATTTAAAGTCTTTATTTTTTATTTTTAAAAAAATGCTCCTAGTAGTGTTTTAATTAGAATTATTTGAGTTTTTAACCAAAATCCTACAACCTGAATTTCTTACAAAAACATTTGTCAAGTTGGTCTGAAGCCTCTGTTTCCAAACTCTCCTCTGAGGAGGCGTGGCCTTTGGCGTTGATCCCTTGACACCCCCCCCCCCACCCCCCACCCCCGTCTGATTATGATACCTCTGTGTCTCGCTAGCGTAAATATTCACCGCTGCTACATAAAAATTTCAAGCAATATCAGTAATGTCTAGCCGTATCGTTTTTTGAGCCGGATTCAAGTGGGGATTTAGTAGGTTAGCTTGCAATGCTAGCCAGCTGCCCGATGGACAGGGTATCGTGCTAGCAAGCTCTGCTGTAGCAAGCCAGCAAGGTCCGCTTTAGCATGATAGCAAGTTCTGCTAAAGCATTCTAGCCAGCTCCACTGTAGCATGCTAGCAAGCTTCTCTACAGCGAGTTTATCGAGCTCTGCTTTATCGAGCTAGCCAGCTTTGCTGTTGCAAGCTCCTCTTTATTAAGCTACTGAGCTCCGCTGTAGCATTCTAGCGAGCTCTGATATACGTGAGCCCCTCTACATCGAGCTTATTGAGCTTCACTGTAGCAAACTCCTCTCTATTGAGCTAATAAGCTCCACTGTAGCATGCTAGCGAGCTTCTCTGTAGCAAGCTAGCATTCTCCGCTGTAAGAGTTAACAAGTTCTGCTGCATTGAGCTAGCTAACTCCACTATAGCATGCTAGCGAGCTCCTCTGTAGCAAGCTAGCATTCTCCGCTGTATGAGTGAACAAGCTCCACTGTATTGAACTAGCATTCCCCGTTGTCCACCAGGCAGCTGGATAGCATTATGCGAGCCAATCTAATGGGTGTTCACTCAAGTCAATGTGGCCAAACACACATGAAGCAACCTCAGAAACTGCTGACAAACACATTTGAGACCAACATTTTCTCCCCGCTTTTAAACCAGATGGGACCTACTTGGCGTTGCTGACTGGGAACCAACTCTTATTTTGAAAAATGAAGTCAAAACTAATGAAGCACAAACAGTTATCAAAATATGCTTTACTATCATACTCATAATCTCATAACACAGACTTAACTTTTTGCGTAACATGAATAATTGGAGCATAAAATCGTGATGACATGTATGATTTTAGCGATTTGGACTTTTCCATGACTAAATATTACTTTTTGCTCACGTGTGAGCCGTTGTTGCCAAAAACAAGTCCACGATCCTCCCGGCGATAAAACAGCAGGCAGTTAAATATGCACAGATGAATCGTGCAATGTAGTGAACGTATCCCATAACAAGATTTTCCCAAAACGTTTTGCAAGGGCCGCAAATTCACCATGTGCAAGTGATTAGAGCATGCTGCAGAGAATGAAGAGAGTTCCTTGTACATTCTGTTCAGATAATCTCTGCCAAAAACAGTTGTTTGTTCTTCTCATCTGGCTCTTTCACACTTTGTCTTGGGTTAAACTCCGTGGATAGTTGGTTTGACTTCAATATATAGAAAAGCGGGGAACAGAACTTGCATGCCCACGAGGAGTTGTTGGTCTCTCGACTTATTATTATTTTTTGTGTGTGTCGGTTAGTTTGTTTTCTGTCATCGACACAAAGCAGAAAAACAAACGTGGCCTGCCTGTAGAGATATTCTATTCTATCCTTTGCCTCAAACCGACCTCATATGCTGAGACAAATCAGGACAGATGGTTCGAAGACTGCTGTTCTTATATTTATACCATCGCTCACAGCAGTGACAGAAAGGGGGCGAACATTTGGGTGCTGGGGAGGTCGTCACAACAGCTTGCATGTCTGTCACAGACTGATTGGCAGCGCAGGCTACTACCTACCAACCAACCCACAACCCCCCAGCAATTCCCCATCACTTCAGCTCAGCGTGCAGGGACATCTGGGGCTGGAGCGCCAGGGAGGGTCATCTCCGTCACAGCCAGACAACACTTTATTCCAGGATAAATAAAGCACCAAACAGCCGGAAAACACTCATCAAGGCAAAGGTGCATCCACTTTTTTTTTCGTGAAGTACATCCTGGAACATTTAGGGTTAAATGACAGAGATACTAAACTTCATTATTCACACCTACACCTAAGCTGCTGAAGGCTATCCGAGGATAAAATAAGTAGCAGAGCGTGGGCGTCGGAGCAAAAGCGCAAGGTAAGTCATTAAGGCCATTAATACGCCATTCCAGTATGCAACAGCTAAAGACATCTCCTCCTGCCGTTGAGCTGTTTAGTCTTTCACCCACCTCAGTTGTGATTACAGTTTGGGGGAATGATAGTAATCAGTGCCTTAGATAGGATGGAGGAACTTGGTGTGAAGAGAGTGTGAACCAACCCCCCTTTCACCCACAATTGCTACTGTCTCCTTGGGTTTGTTTTTTTTTCTAAAGCCAGGAGACAAGATGATTACCCACTGTTGTGGGGAGAAGTAGAAGCTTACATTTTGTATGTTTAAAATAAAAGCCTTTAATAAGGTTGGTTTGTATAAGACCTTTAGTCACTTTCATGGATTTCCAGTGAAACTCAACTTCTTTAGTTTTGTCCCAACGTCACATGGTTTGACCGTGTAATCCCACTCAACATTTTTTTGTCCAGAGGGCAGGTCTCTGCCTGGGGCTAGAAAGAAAAAGGACACAAGATCTCATTTTAACAATATAAATTTTACTCTACATTACCGTCGAAGTATTTTTGAATACGCAATGTACAAATAGAAAAACTACCTCCACAAAGAACATTTATTATTGGTGTCCAAAGGCATTTATTCCCCTGAATCTTTAATATTTAGCGAAAAATATATTTTTTTACCCTTAACAATAACATATGCACAAAACAAAATCATTCAATGTTAAATGTGCATTTTTTGATCATTTTATTTACACGAAATACGCATGAAACATTTCTTAACTATGATGTTTTTTTGTTCAGTTTATCAGCACAATATAAACTATCTACACCAGAGCTTTAACACCAGTGTTGACATTCTTTTGACCGGCCCGTGGGGTGATTATATCCGGTCCTACAGCATCTTGCAAACATACTGAAGTAATACTAGATTTATGGAGGCTGAGAAATCAGTTTGAATGATTTCTAACATAACCAGACCAAATAATGAAGGGAAAAACAAAGTGAATCAGCCAGACAGCAAAACGCATTGCTAAAACCCACACTTAAACCCAATCCACCCAGACAGGCAAAGGGAACTATATCCCATAATTCTTTGCACTGCCAGATCTGACGCAGGCCCAATGTACCTACGACCATCACTACAAAATTCGTTACAAATCCCATCATATATTGCACCAGCAGCCTTGCAGAACATCAGTGTTACCAGAATAGGCGATTTCCAATATAATATATAATTTTGACGGGATATATTTCATGGAGAGCAAAATCTAAATTATTTTTAAATATAAAACGTCATACAAGTAAAGAAATTTGAGTTTTTTTTCCTTTTAACATTTATTTTAATTCTAAATTGTATAATTATGACAGAATATAGCACAGACATCAAAATATTGTTGGGTATTTAAGGTTTAAGTTGATTTATTCTAGAATAATATTCCTGTTTTTACTTATATTTATGTTAAATGAAGTTAAATTTTAAAAAATTTAACAATTTCGTTTTTTTTTAATGTGTTTAATAAACGTTTTTCCTGTTCGACCTACTGTGTGTTTTGAATTTTGGCGATTAAGTTTGGCACCCCTGCTTTATGTTAATAATGTGTTCCATATCGATGCAAAGCCGATATAAAAAGTCGCTCCTATCCGTGTCGGAATCAGCTGATTTACGATGATTGCGCAGTCGGTCAAAGAGTTATTGTAAGTCAAAGAGTGTTTGTAATTTAGGTGTCACTGACATCTCTGGTGTTAGTAAATGGCGCACGTTGGGTTGAAGGCTCCAAGCACTTTAGAGTCATAGATCCATTCACACACCCATTTATGCACTGGTGGTGGCTCCACTGCCGAACACTGGTGCCAACCTTCCACCGGAGACAATTTGGGGTTCAGTGTCTTGCCTAAGGACACTTCGACACATGGGCGGTAGAAGGCGGGAATCGAACTTGCAATCATCTGATGTGGAGTCGACCACCCAAATTTGAACAAACTGTCCTATTATGTATCTCTACAGTGGTAATTGATCCTAAGTTAGATAGAACACTATGGCAATATGGCTACAGACTAGATATACCACTTTGCTGTCATGTTTGGAGAGTTTTTTATCATGATTTGAATGGTCTCATTGTCTTAGACGTAGTCATTGACATCATGATGTTCCTTGTCAAATTTTTGCCCCTAACAATCTTGTTGTCAGGGTAACCCTTGTGCTAGGTATATTGACGTTGGGATAGACCCCACAAGACGGCGCTTTTTGATTTTCACTGGTGTCCGTGGTAGACATGAAATCCATTTTCAACCGCATTAGTCATGGGATGAATAACATGTCAATGTAAGGGTTGGGTCATCTGGACTCCACGAGATAGCACAAGAGTTTGAGGAACCATGGTGTGTGGTCTACTCTCAAGAACAAAACCAAGGCAATCACTGCAACCAAATTATCCGTACTTTGGGGTCGAACAGGCGAATGGTTTGTGATTCAGTTTTTTTTTAACCATAATGCTTAGCTTTATTGGATACAACACTCTTGTAAAGCATTCGTTCAGTTTTACTACTGAAGGTTAAAAGCAATTTAGGAGAAGATTTGTATCATGACCTGACGGACCTTTTTTGGTAGCGTTTCTAAAACTTGATCCACAAGTACCTGCATGTTTGATTCTATACACACCAGTTTCACATACCTGTGATTTGTTATGAAGTCTCTGTGAAGTCTCTGTGGAACAAATGCTTAAATGTTGTACAGGGGCCTTCCGTACCAGAGTTGGCTTTACAAATACAAATTTCTACACATAAATGTGTGATGCTGCTTGGAATGCACCAGAACTCTCCATGTTATCAGAGTCTCAAGTGTTTGCTTCACACTGAGAAAAGACAAAGATCTGAGAGGGCTTGGCTTGTTCTGCTGTCAGGAATGTTCGGTTGAACATTTGTTGCTCGTCTTGAAGGGCTTTGGTCTTTTCCTTTGAACTTGACCATCTTATCCAGCCTTTCCTTCGGGCTTTGCTAAGATGTAGATGCTACGACTTCTTTTTTTTTTTACAAAAAGACAATCTTACATGGAAAGAGTTGTTACTATAGTGTTTCATAGTCGTCCATAAGATTAGTGTCCAGTTTCCCAGTTCAATGCTGCTGCTTTGTTGTTAAGAGATGTGATGTCTCATAATGCATGAATGTTTTAGAAGCAAAAGTTCTATGAAACAAAAGCATAAAAAATGAGCTTTTCAATGGAAAATTCATTTATGCAGATAAAAAACAATAAACTTCTGTAGGAACTGCCATAAAATTCAAGTTGGTGAGTGTGGGAATTACAGGAAATTATGAATTCAAGAATAATACAAAGCACTGTCGGTTAAAGAAACAAACAAATATGTGGAATTGAATTGGTTAATTATTAGTTATTAATTATTAGTAGTTTGTTGGTGTGCTCTAATCTGTAGTGTTTGGCAGAACACTTTGCTAAATCTGAAAATGTGTCTCTTATGTTGATATTCAACATTCCCAAATGAGTCCCAATATATATTTTAGGTTACAGAAATTGAGATACATGTTAGGTCCCTATGGGTAAACCTGGCTCGGGTCTAGGGGGGGAAATACAAATGGGACAATAACAAAAACACAACACCAATGAAGATAAAAAGGAACTGTTTATTAAATAAAGGAAATCCTGTGTCCTGAAATGAGAAAACAAAAATCAAATAATTAGTGTGCTGGTCCAAACAAAAACACTAACCAAAAGGGAATTGGAACCTTGGCCAAAAATAAAATATGTCAGGGAGACCACTGACCCAGCCGCGTCTACTGTCAGAGTTAGCAGCTCCATGCTAATGGCTACTTAGTCTACGATGAGTAGACTAATTTTCTAGTTGATTAGTGTTGTAAAGTTGAAAGTTATAATGGCATTATGTTAGCTTTTTGGACTATGTTGGAGTTGAGCTATTATTTCAGCTACATGCTAGCTGTTTTGGCTAATTTAGGCTTTTTTTTGCTTTTTAGGCTATTTTGGAGTTAAACATTTTAGCCGCATGGTTGCTGTTTTGGCTAATTTGGAGTTTAGCTAATATTTCAGCTGCACGTTATATATTTTGGCCAATTTAGGCTTTTTTGGGGGGGGCTTTGTAGGCTATTTTGGAGTTTAGCTAATACTTCATCTACATGCTAGCTGTTCCGGCTAACTTAAGCTCTTCTTTTGTTTTTAGGCTGTTTTGGAATTTAGCTAAAATTACAGCACCATGCTAGCTGTCTTGGCTAACTTATGCTTTTTTTCAGTCTTTCAGGCTAATTTGACATTTAGCTAATATTTTAGCTGGCTATCAATTTCAGTGTTTTTAGCCATCAGCTTCAGCGTTTTTAGCTATCAATTTCAGCATCTTTAGCAACCAGCATTCACACTAGTATTATATGCTATATGTCTAGCTTTTAGTTAGTTTAAAGCTATTGATGGTTAAAATGTGTTTTTGTCTTTTTAGTGTAAACATACTTGAATTTTGGGGAGTATTCACACTTCTACTTAATAGTCTTGGACAATATTTAAAGTGTTTGAATTGGGAGGAAATAGAATGTAGTATGATGATGTAGTATGTAAACACAAAGATCCTAAGAAAATTGTCATTAAACAGGTATAAAATCCAAAGTCGTACTAAGGAAATTTACCCAAATAAACAGGTTTTGTAACTCTCTGTACAATCTGCAGTCTGTATTTAGGTCTGTGAGGTGGGACAATTTTAGTAGGATGGATCGCCTCCATCTCCCCTGCCTGACTGGTCGTCTGGGACAGGTACAGGTCATGCAGTGATGGCAGATGGCAGCCGGTCACCCACACCCCACAGGATGAAGGATACGCTGCAGTCTGCTTCTGTTCTTAGCAAAAACAAAACAAAATAGAGGATGTGAGGATCAACCAAAGGTTAGGAATCTCAAAGGTCACCATTGTTGTCTTTAGCAGATTAAACTTTTTCAGGTGCTGCAGGAAGAACATCTTCTGTTGGCCTTTAAGTGAAACGGCTGATATTGAACTCCCACTTATCCAGGAGGCTTTGTTTGATTCGAGGAGACTCGTAGAATGATTGCTAGTTCTGTTATGAAAAAGTAATTACAATTTACAACAATGTTCAGCTGCCTTCATAATTAGTAGTTTTGACTGAACTTATTTATTTTATTAGCAGATGAAGAAAAAAGCTTTTTATGCCGTTTTTTTTATTTGTTTTTTATCCAAGATTGTATTTTAAATTAATTGGCTAGAAACAAATAGCTCTTTAAAGACCCACTGCAATGAGAATAGTGTGTGTGGTGTTTGTAACATGTTTTTGTGGCATTTTTCCTGATGATGGAATCCTGAAATTGTTTTTCTGAGTATCACATGGTTTAATTCTTTTCAAAACACTACTGTGTGTTTAATAGTCCTTTCACCATTATATATTAATATCTCTGGTTGTGCTTACTGATGTTTAAGCGACTTAAGAGGTACACGGCGCTTCGATAATCAAAATGTTTGGTTTGGTATTACTGTGCATACACTAACACAGCTCATCTATACAGTGTTGGACAATTTTTTTTTTCTACTTGTCACTAGCAAGGTTAGAAATGGGCGTAGTTACAGTAACATTTGTTTTAGCAGTATCAGTCTGTTTTTTAAGTGTTCCAAACAAGGTTGGATGTTTTGCAAAAATGCTAACGTCTCTAAAATGCAGCCGTGTCTGCCATTTTCTTTTGCATTTTACTAACGATGCTGGGAGTTAGCACAGTCATAGTAAAGTCATAGTCACAGTCATAGTTTGTTGCAGAAATATTAACTTGTGTTGCATAGAACGCTGCTAACGTGGCTAATGTGTAGCGTGTTACAAGCGAGTTCTAGAGTTATTATAAACCCAGTTAGTAAAACAATAGAACATGTTAGATATATAATTTAGTCAAAAAGCACCAATATTACACAAAAGTGGTTTATTTAAAGTAAAGAAAATACATTCTATCTTCAAGATTTGTTGACATAAGTCAGGGGTCAGCAACCTTTTACAGTAAAAGAGCCATTTGGGCTTGATTTTCACTGATCAAAACCTAGAATGAGCCGCACAGTTTTACTTTAGTATTTAAGAAATTTTGGATTTGCATTCATCATCTTCTGTTTTTTAATAATGTAAATTAATTACATCCATTTTATGGCAAAAGAAAAAATATAAAAAGATCCTAGCATCTTTCAAAATGTAATTTTTTAAAATTTTATTTATTTATTCTTTTAAAGTTTGACGGAAACTTAAATAATTTATTTTCAAAATAAAAGATGCTATGTGACAAACAGGATCCTTTCAGTGCAAGCAGTGCAAAAAGTCTTCAGCTCAATAGAGATCTAAAATCCTACGTAGTTTATCATTTATGTCAGGGGTCACCAACGTGGTGCCCGCAGGCAAAAGGCAGCCGCCAAGGACCCCACAAGGTGCTCTCGGGTCTCTCCTAAAAATAAATCACTTGTGAGCTGTGTCTACAATTAAAATTTATTCTTTTACTATTTTTTATTACACTTACATTTCCATAGATTTAAAATGTCTTAAAAATATAATCATGATACATGAACTTTAGATAAGTTCCGTTGACCTCTGACCTACTGCAGTTCAATAAACGTTCATTTTGTTAAAAATGCTGCAGATTTGTGCTGAATATTGATATGTTTCTCCTAGCATTGTTGATAATTATGGTTAGAAATCAGTGTCTTTACATAGAGGAGTATCATTATTCATTATTAATAATGTATAACTAACTGTACCTACGCAAAATTGTTTATTTCAAAATGGTAGCCCTCACATGACTCAGTACACATGAAGTAAACCTCAGTTTTAAGAAGGTTGGAGACCCCTGATGTATGTGCACCTCGGCCATCAATTTATAAATGTAATTAATCTAAATTAAACAAATGCTAATTAAGTAGTCCTTACTTTTATTTTATTTATTTTTTGTCCTTTTGTTTCCCCCTTTGTCCTCAGTAGTCTTACACTGCTGGATTTTGTTATTTTAGTTTGGGGTTGGTAGTCTTAGTTTGCTGGCTTTGTTTGTTTGTTTTCCTTAGGTAGTTCTGGTTAGGCAGCCCTAACAGTGAGCTGCGTACTCAGACAGTCGACATGTCTGGGTCAGCAGTTTCTCTAAATTATTTTATGTTTGGCCACCATGGAGAAATAAAAGAGCCACATGTGGATCTGGAGCCCTGACATTAATTAATAACTTTAATAAAAATCCTTCACGTTTAAACTTTTATAACACAGAGAAAACTTGTAATATAAACTGTGAGGAAATGATGCTGAAGTGTCCACTAAACTGATGAGTAATCAGTGTTGGAATATTTGCAACCAATAAAGATTCTGATCATATTTCATTTTTGGTTCAGGAATTTTGAAATAACCTCTCGAATCTTAAAAAAAAAAAAGTAAGAAAGAAAAATCAAGTATTTCACAACAGAAAGTATTATTGTGAGGCCTGATTTCTGTAAGCTTTAATTTAAGCAGCAGGTTTGAGTAAAAGGTGAAGGGGAGAGAGAAGGGTAATTCCACTTAAGGTCTGGGATTTTCCCTCAGCTTGGAGGCTGTTGGTTGCAAAAGTAAGCTGTAGTAAATCATTTCTCACATGCTGTTCGGAGGAATGTGAAGTCATGTGTTCTTCCGTCCCGCTCTGCGGAGTCGTGCTTTTGGCTGGCTTTTCCATATTGTTGCCCTGCGCTGTCTTTGTTATTTTAGTGATGTTGTGAGGGAGGGGTTACAGCCTGTTGCCTTCTAACAGACTGAACTGGCTGCTGTAATGTCTTGCTTGGATAGTTTCTATGGTAACCCGCCCACAAAAGCACGCACCGCCATGGAGGAAACTAGGGTTGCTAGGTCTTTGGATAACAAGACTTCACTTTGGATCTGCTTCTCTTGCGCCGCAAAACAGACACGGCTCAGTGCCCAGAACTGAAGCGTTTCACCGAGTGCTTCTGTTTGATGTGCTGCAATCAGCGTCTAATTGTGTTTGAGGTCATGAACTGAATTCTTTCAATTAAAATTCCATCAGAGCCCGGCATCTCGATGGATGGACTCGGATGTATGTGGCTCTATAGTTTGCAGGCAGTTGCCTCATGTTGTGTGTTTGACACGTCTTTGTTTTTTTTGTTTTTTGTGCCCCTGCAGCCTCATGCTCGTCTGAGTAAATGCTCATTTGTTCATGCAGTCCCTTCCTGAGTTCTGGGCTGATTGAGTTAGCAGCATATGACACTAATTAATGTCTTCAAGATGATTTTGTTCATCCCTTTTGTAAAAAACAAAGGCACATAAACTTTTCAACTTTACTTTTTCAGGACTTTATGAAAATACATGGCATAAAACCAATTCAGTAAGGAAAAAAAAATCCCTAAAATAGCTTTTTGAGAACTGTAGGAGTTGCAACATTTCTACCTATGAGCTTACTTAACCATGCAAAGCCCACAACATTGAAGAATTGACAGAAAATTCAAATTTATTTGTTTTTAAACTCTTTGATGAAATCTCCAATCGAAATGTGCTGCATGTTTTGTCTTTTCTTTTTAAGAAACTATAGTTGGTATCAATTATAAAATGGTGGGTGATTTGGTAACTTATTGACATGGATATTGACATAGGTGTTTAGAAAAACTAGGGCTGGGTTAATAAAAAATTAATTAATTGATCCAAGCTTCATAGATCAATAATTGATTCATAAAAAAATATATTGATTCAGCACACAAAGCTAAAGTGTGCTAGCTTGATGCTAACATTTAATTGAATTTCCCATAGGACGACTAATGCTAACCCTTGGTCACCCTGAACATACATTGCAGACTAAATTAACTTCTTTATAAACACACAGGCTTGAATTTTCCAAACTCTTTTAAAGAAATATCTTTTTAAAGCAACCAATTGTGGAACTCTATTTAAGGTGGCTCTTTCTTTCTTGTTTGAGAACTACTTTGTAAGGTACACACAGGACGACTTTTTGAGGTAAAAAAGAAAAAAAGATTGGAATAAGACTGAAACCGATTTCGTGAAACTTGCCTGAACTGCAGTTTCAGGGAAAAAAAAAGCAGAAATGGTCATGGAGGAGGAGTACAAACCATTACTAAAGGTCTGGTGTTTTGAATTATTAAATAATTTATCAAATCTCTCGACTTCAAGGAATTTTAGATGAAACCAGCAACTAAACAATATATAAATAGATTTATCAGGATCAATCTGAAACACTTGTCAGTAGCATTATTTGGTTTAAGAAGAAGAATAAATGTATTTATATAGCACTTTTCACTATTAAAAAGTGCTTTACAAGATTAAAACGCCATACAGGGTAATAAAGTTCTATATTCACCTTGTGAAACCTAATCCAGTTTGAAATACCTCGTCGAAACACATTGTCATTTCCTCCATTTGTTTAAAAATTATACTAAACGTATAAGAAAACTTACTAAACCTGTTCACTTCTCGTTCAGTCATTGTGTCTGTGGCTGTCAGACCATTAAAACGTCAGCGAGTGCCCTGAAAATGATGAGGTCCTTATTTTTGTCTGTACCCTGCCATGGCCTGCACTTTTCTGGACGTATGAGCTGCACAAGCCTAGAAATGAAATCCTTATTTCAGTCCATCGGCTCTCTATCCCAGTGTGTCGTGTCTCTGGTGAATTCACCTGGGGTTATATCGGCCAAAATTAGACTCTCAATTATGAGCAATTACCGTCAGGCCTGTGGGCCCCACAGTGTATTCGCTCTCACACCCGCACTGCGCCACACCGCTCTTGTTCCTTGCGTGGTTGGGCAGGCAATAAAGTGAAAGTATGCTGGGAGAAGCTGTACTCACACTTCCACAATCTTTTTCTCGGTTCATTTTCTGTTTTGTGAATTAGCCGCCTAATGCACTCTACAGTTACACCTGCCCTGTAGGCTTCCTTATATTAAAACAGGGGAGCACACATTTTTGCATGCTGTCACACATCATTGAAGACCGGTATTTGACTAGGCTTAAATGTTTCACTACTGTGTGCAAAAACGGAATTAGTAACTATTGAAAAATTAGAATTATTTTAAGACAATTGGAATAATAAAAACCATCTGTATTTTACTCAACTAAATCCTTTAGATGTGAAAAGAAAATGATTCTTTTTCTCCTTAAGTTTTTTGCTCGTAAACACAATCTCACTTTTAACTATTTTAGGAATCTTGATATCAAAACTTTCTGCTTGTTCAGGATATTACCGCTTGTACTTTTAGTATTGATAAACTTTATAGTTTGGGAAAGACTGAGCAAAATATGCCTCATAAGAAATAAATGAGAAAGTCTTCAAATTTTGCAGTTTTAAATAGATTCGCAACAAGCCTTTAAATATATTCATGGTTACGTTTTGAATGTTTTATTGTATTTTTCCAAAGAAGTGGCATTTAGCTGTTATATTAGCATTATGCTAGCTCATTTGGTTAACTTGGCATCTAATAATTTGGAGTTTCTTTTTTTTATTAAGCATCATGCTAACAATTTTGGATAATTTGTTATCTACTGGGGTTTTTAGGCTAATTTAGAGTTTCGGTTCTATTTTAGCAACAGGCTAATTTTTTTTTGACTAACTGAGATTACTGAGAAATTTTAGGCTATTATGGAGTTTAGCTAGTATTTAAGCAACAAGCTAACTTTAGTTGACTAGTTTTGCAGTCTAACTTTTGGAGTCTAGCTAATATTTTAGCAGCATGTTAGTGTTTCTGGCTAATATGTTATCTACTGAGGTTTTTTATATGCTAATTTAGAGTTCTATTTTAGCAACAGGCTAATGCTTTAAACTAATTTAGTTTACTGAGGAATTTTAGGGTATTTTGTAGTTTAGCTAAATTTTTAAGCAATGCGCTGGCTTTTTTGGGCTTATTTGGAGTTTAGCTCATATTTAAGCAACACAGTAAATATTTTTCTAAATTGGCATGTATTAGGGATTTTTAAGGAATTTTACTACAAATTTTTAAGAAATTTAGGTGACTCTTTAATTATTATTTATGAAATTTCCACTCTTTTAGCAAATTTAATATTTTGCAAATAGCTTTTGCATTTTCAGGATTTCCCTTTAGTAATTTAAGTAAATTGCGTTACCATTTTCAGCAAAAAGCTTCAGCATCTTCCGCGAATACTTTCAGAAAAAATGCAGGTACGGTAATGCAATTGTTCTAGTTTTACATTTGAATTACATCAAAAATGCTTCACAGTTGTGAACAATATAGCTCAGATATATAAACAAGATGGAACAATGTGTGCTTAGTATTCTCAAAAAAGTCTATGACTAGAGGTTTATGGCCAAAAATTGTCTCAATTTTTAAGCAAAAAAATGTCCATGGAAAAGCATGTGTTTCACGTGTATCTTTCATGGTAAGGAAAAGCATACGATATGTCGCATTTCATCTGTACAAATATCTATATTGTTTTGTTTTTAACCCTATGTCTGCTTTTATAAATAATAATCCTACAAAAAAAAAAAAAAGAATCCCAGCTGCCTCTGAAGCTGTGGTTTTTGTTTTGGCTGCTCAGTAACGCCTGCCAGAGGGCTGCATTTTAAAAAGGTGGGATGTGTCACTGGTGATATTTTGTGCTCCACTGATGTAATGAATTATGGCAAGATCTTCCAGAGGGGGCAGGGGGTATCCAGTGATATGGACTCCCAGCAGCTTAAAAGCCCTTTCTCAATGTGTTCTATTTCTGAATCTGCATCCATCTACTTCATTTCTGTGGTGCTCATTGTTGATGTTACATACTAAGCTCTAACAAACCTCTACCTCGTCTCTGCATGCTGACTCGTCCCCCTTAGGATGAGTCTGATGATGGTGACGTCACCATGGTATTCATTGTCGCTGCTGAACGAGTAGATAACAGTCATATGTCCACAAACCCCTTTGGGAGCCTGCGTTAACCCCTTATAGGGTCCAGATGACCCAAACTTTACATTGAAGTGTTATCCATCCCATGACAAATGTAGATGAAGGTGGACAGCCACAATCACCAGTGAAAATAAAATAAAAAAAAAGTTTAGCACGCGACCCCACTCCCAACATACCTATGATAGCACATGGGTTTAGGCTGATTGAGATGGAAGAGGTGGGGGCTCTATTCTGACTTGTGGTGAGGGGGTGTTTGATCCAGGAACAAATGGAACAAAGTCCATCAGTTTATCAACCGGTTTGGGTGGAATGATTGTATCAAATGCTGAGATTAGGTCAACAAAAGAGCATTCTGACATCGCTCTGAGGTGTTGCAGTGTGCTCCTTTGGGCTCCTTTGTTTACCTTTTAGCTGTGAAGGTAAGGTGATATGAAGGTGTGAGAATGTCATGCCTCATAGTCTGTCCCTAAATGATTGCCATTGACTTCATACAGTGAGGACGGACGATTTGTGTCTGCTTGACTTTAAAGATCACCAGAGATCCACATGAGCTGGTTTGGACTGTCCCAAGTAATCCTTTGAGTCCAGCAGCCTTCATGGATTGACAGACCTTTGAATCTTTTGCGCGGGATTCCTTTAGGGCAGGGGTTTCAAACTCAAAATTCAAAACGCACCTTAAGTCGCAGGCCGAACAGAATAAACATTTATTGAACACTTTAAAACTTTAAAACCGTAACTTTTTAGCATATTTATGAACTAGATATATAGCATTACCTGCGATAATGCTTGTGTGAATACTGTAAGCGGAATCTGACCACTGAAGATGGTAGTGCTGATAGCTGAAGATGCCGAAATTGATTGCTAAAAATGCTGAAGCTAATAGCTGAAAACACTGAAGTTGATAGCTAGCTAAAATATAAGCTAAATACCGAACTAGCCTAAAAAACAAAACAAAAAAAACTTAGGTTAGCCTAAACTGCTAGCATGTAGCTGAAAAAGTAGCTAAATGTCAAAATATCCTAAAAAGCTTAAAAAAGGCTTAATTAGCCAAAAAAGCTAGCATGTAGCTGAAATATTAGCTAAGTTGCAAAATAGCCTTAAAATATAATAGGCAAAATAGTGCAAAAAGCTAGCAAAATGTCATTTTTTACAACTTTTAAACTGTAAGTTTTTTATATAATTATGAATAATAAAAAGGTAGGAATATTATTCCAGATTACTCTCCTTGAAAATATATTTCGTCAAAATTTTACAAGTTAGAAATGAGAGCAAGATAACATTGGGCCATTAAAAGCAATAAAATAAAAATGATATGGAGGGCCTGATATCATTAAGGGGGCCAGATCCGCCCCCAGGGCATTGACTTATACACATATGCTGTATGGCCAATAAAATGACTCAGATGTTGAGTTTTAGTCCTCTATCCTACTAAAGAAGCAGCTTAACTACTGTTTTTTCCATCTTAGATGTTTATGAATTTCTCCATTTTATTGTCTAGATCAGGGGTCTCAAAATGGCGGCCCGCTGGCCATTTGCGGCTTCCGCCTTAATATGAAAGTTCAATGTTAGCATCAAAGTGCTAAAAAAAATGTAAAAAACACAATTTGATCTATTAATTTATTTTTGGAGGAATTTCCTGGTTTGTACAATATGCTTTTATGAATACATTATTAATTATCTCTGATAAAGTTGGAAGTTTAACTAGTTTTAAATGTTTTTTTTTTAACATTTATTCATATTTATGGAATTTTTGGGCCAGTCATCCCATCCATGTTTTAAATCACAAATCTGAAGTCATATCACTGTTTTTGCTGACCTATTAAATCATATTTTCCCTCTTTTTCCCCTTTTGCCAGGCCAAGAGAGATTTGGAAACATGACGCGAGTGTACTATAAGGAGGCTGTTGGGGCATTTGTCGTGTTCGACGTGACCAGAGGTGCAACGTTTGACGCCGTGTCCAAGTGGAAGCATGACCTGGACAGTAAGGTGAAGCTGGCCAATGGAAACCCCATCCCTGCTATGCTGCTGGCCAATAAGTGTGACCAGAAGAAGGAGAATCCCAACAGCACACCCCTTATGGACAAATTTCTTGCAAAGACAACTGGCTATCCATCGAGTTGACGTTTTGAACCCTCGGCTAACCAGAGAGAAATCAAAGATTAAGTATTTACTATTTCCTCAAAAAAATGTATACACAGGACATGTATAAAACAGTCATGTGCGTATGATGGGAGATGTTCGCCTAGTGACAGTTCACATTGCATGACAATACTTCATTTGACCAAAATATTCTTCTGACTTTCTAAGGTGTTGGAAATTTAATAATTTCTTAAACTTGACATAAAATTTTATATAAAACTTTATATCAGCAAAATAGTTGGTGTAAAAAGTTTCCCAAAGTTTGTTTTGTAGAAGTTTGTTATTTTGTTGTATATATAAAAAGCAATTAGTAGTAGAAAATATAAAACATTTCGTCTTTGCCGGATCTGGCCCTCCAAGTAATCATATCCGGCCCTCCAGATCATTTTATTTTAGTGTTATTGATGGCATAATGTTATATTGCGCTTATTTCTAACTTGTATAATTTTGACAAAATATATTTTATGGAGGATAAAATACTGAAAGTTATTTAAGATTTAAGACTTTTTAGGATATTTTAGTTTACCCAATATTTCAGCTACAAGCTAGCTGTTTTGGCTAATTTAGCCTTCTTCAGTTATTTAGGCTATTTGCAAATGTAGTTATTTTTTTCAGCTACATACTAGCTGTTTTGGCAATCGAAGTTTTTATTTATTTATTTTTTGGCTATGTTGGCATTTAGCTCATATTTTACAGGCTATCAGCTTTAGCGTTTTTAGCTATTGGCGTCAGTGATTTTAGCTCTCAGCTTCAACGTTTTCAGGTATCCGCTTCAGCGGTTTTAGCTATCAATTTTAGCGTTTTCAGCTTCAGTGTTTTCAGCTATCAATTTCAGCATCTTCAGCGGCCAATTTCTGCTTACAGCATTCACATTTGCATTATCTAGATAACGCTATATATCTAGTTCAAAATTATGTTAAAAAGTTACAGTTTTAAAGTTTTAAACATTTAGTTTTAGAGTGTTCAATAAATGTTTATCCTGTTCGGCCTGCAACCTAAGGTATGTTTTGGATTTTGGCCTCCTGTGCGATTAAGTTTGACACCTCTAAACTATATCAATGAATTAACCTTAAACCTTCATAGAGATGGAGAGTTTTCCTTTTCTCTTTTTAAGTAAAAGTTATTGAATTTTTTAGAAATATCCACACTTTTATCTGAGCTATTTCACCTTTTCTTCATTAAAATAACTGAAAATATTTCTTTTTAAATCGATTTCTTTATTTCATGTCTGCTAATCTTTGTTTTCTATTAAGAAATTCCTTTAAAAAAGATGAATTCTTTTTAGTTCTGCTCACATGTGTACCTCACAAAAATATCTCATTTGAACTTGAATACAATTGGTTGCATGTACTGTAGACCCTGTAATATTTGTTTGGATAAAATCACACCCTAAAGCATATTTTAGATGCAAACATTGTGGTCCAACGCACATTTTTATTTTGATCTCTAAACATCTTTTGGTAGAATAATATTGTCTTTTTATGCAGAATCTCATTCTGGTTATTTAGAAATAATGCTGAATTTTTCCAAAGTTGTAGCTAAACCATTTTTTCCCTCACACCTCAAAATTGTGCATTTAGGCATAAAATTTAGGTAATTTTGGACCTAAATTGGTTCAATAATTGTTTTCCACAGAAGATGTCAAAAGGTTAACAGTGAAACCTGTGGGAATGAAAGCGATAGGAAATGTTAACATTTGTTTTTCTGTTTTTTTTTTATATGTGGATTATGTTGCAGTTTAAATGTTCTTACTTTTTGCTTTTGTGTTCTCTCACAAATCAGAAAAAATCCTTTATTTTGCTGATGTGCCTGTAATTGTGGATGACACATGCATAAATACCAGTCACATGATCCAAACAAATTAGTGAAGCTTTTTGAAGTTTAAATCAAGCTTGAGAGTTGCAGATTAAAGGGATTTAATAGACTTTTAATGTGATTATTGCTTGACATGATGGCTCGTTTGTGTTGTTTATGCCACATTGTGCCTTTGGTGTCACATCGTCCTTGTTTTATGGCCTCCATTGAGTTTGTGCTCTGAAAAAAGAATCTGCAGATACAAAAATGTTCAATTTCAGGAAGTCAAATTGCAGCTTACTTGATACCAACAGCTACTTCATGATTAAAGTCAATGAATTGACCCTTCCATACCAATCTTGATCGCACAAAGGATCTATTTTAATGCATCAACTGATATTTGTATTTTACCTGGATCACATGAAAGTCCATCCTTTTTCACTCATCTGAGACCGGATGCAGGGCAGCAGTCTTAAGCAAAGATACCCAGACTCCCCGGTCACTTCCTCCAGCTCGAGATGTTCTGCTCGAGTGGGTGGCTTGACTCCGCCCACTATTGCCCAGTATCGAATCTTTCAACTCGGAAGTGTCACTGGTGGAGTACTGAACGTTGGGCTTCAGATTGGGTAGGATCACGTGACTTTCCAAGTGGCGCCATTTCATAACTAGCGTATTGCCAACCATTTGGAGAAGTTTTTTTTAATCAGAGTTGTATTTTCAGTAAAACCGAGAGATCAATCACTCATCCTGTGTGATTAATCTCATACAGGAAGTGGGGATGAATTGGTCGCAGACAGACACTGGACAGTCTCAGACACAGGTCGGTCGCAGACACACACTGACCGGTCGCAGGCAGACACTGGCCGGTCGCAGGCAGACACTAGTCGGTCGCAGGCAGACACGGTCGGTCGCAGGCAGACACTGAGTCGGTCGCAGACAGACACTGACCGGTCGCACAGACTATAACAGTCGGTCGCAGACACACTGTCGTCGCAAGACAGACACTAGTCGGTCGCAGACAGACCAGTTCGGTCGCACTAACTACGGTCGCAGGCAGACACTAGTCGGCGCAGGCAGACACTAGTCGTCGCAGAGCAGCCGGTCGAAGACACTCCGCAATTTTGTAGTCTAGTCAATAGACTCTAATAGTTTCAATGTGTCAAATCCTTCACAACCCTGAACCATTTCAGTACAATTTGATTCATTTTGGTTTAGTGGTTCAGAAAGCTTTGGTGTCTTTATTACTACCTCCAGCTTCTCAGGAGGGACACTGCGGTGTTCCCAGGCCAGCCGTAAGTCCTAGTCTTACCAGCGTGCCCTGGATCTTCCTTGAGGCCTCTTCTCAGTGGGACATACCTGGAACACCTCCTCAGGTGTTCAGGTCGTCTATCCGGACCAGATGCCCAGACCCATTGGTTCTTATCGATGTTGAGAATCACTCTTAATAAACTTATCAGACTTTTATACTGTTGGATAGTCTAATAAAAATCTAAATATAATATATGTACTTGAAAATATAAAATAATCAGATCTATTACTACTCAAAGAAGTATAAACAGTAGCTGCCATCACTCTAAATGCAGTAATCACAAAATCGAGACATATTTTCTCTTCAGACAAACCTCTGCTCCTGTAAACCTGGGACAAAGGTTTACTAGAGGAAAAATAGGACCTTTGTCCAAGAAAACTCCTGTTAGTCGGGTAAGCAATAAGCTTTGGAATGTGTGAAAACTTTACTGGAGAACATTTTGTATAAATGAGCCTGTAAGATTATTCCAGAAAGACCTAGCTCTGTGTTTCTTTAGCCTGCTCCTCAAAAAACCCCCACTCTTGGTGCTTTAGTTATTTTCCTCCTCTGTTGATTAGGTCATCCAAGTGGATTTATCTGAGAGAAAAGTGAAGAAGTTCCTCAGATAAGGATTGAAGCATTTTGGCTCTGCGGGAGGAAGTCCAGTTGATGGAACTAAGCTTTCAGGCTTCCTGCTCCAACACCTTATTCAGTTCGTCGGTTCTGCTGAGATGAGATGACCAGAAAGGTTTTGGATTTGTTGGAGCATGAAGAAAGGGTTCTCATAGAGCACTGTCCTTACTAATGTCTAGAGTGGACTGCCATGTGTTTTTATTTTGTTTTTTGTCCTTTAAACCAGGGGTCCCCAAGATAGGCTGGATTAGGCCTGACTAGTCTAATTTGGAGTTTAGCTCATATTTTAGCTACATTCTAGCTGTTTTGGATTATTTAGGTTTTTTCTGTTTTTTAGGTTAATTTGGAGTTTAGTTAATATTTTAGCTTTATGCTAGCTGTTTTGGCTATATGACACATTTTACCATTATTTTAGGCTAACTTGGCATTTCAGTCATATTTCAGCTACATGCTAGCTGTTTTGGATTATTTAGTTTTTTTCTGTTTTTTAGGCTAATTTGGAGTTTAGCTAATATTTTAGCTTTATGCTAGCTGTTTTGGCTAAATGACACATTTGAATTTTTTTTGGCTAATTAGGTATTTCATTCATTTTTCAGCTACATGCTAGCAGTTGTGGCTAATTTAGAATTTGTTTCAGTATTTTAGGCTAATTTGGCATTTTGCTGATATTTTAGCTAGCTACCAACTTCAGTTTTTTCAGCCTTTAGCTTCCGGGGTTTTTGTTGTCAATTTCAGCATCTTCAGCTCTTAGCACTAGCATCTTTAGAGGCCAGATTCAGCTCACATCATTCACACTAGCATTATCGCAGTTAAACTCAAACTCAAACTTTATTTATTTGTATAGCGCCTTTTCTTCGGCCGAAACACAAGGCGCTTAACATAAAAGAAAAATAAAATATATATGAAAACAAAAAACACAGTGTATAAAAACAAATGTATACAAAGACACAAAAGGAAAATCACAAAAAAACGAACCTCCCCCCCAGCCCCCCCCCCAAGTCCCCCCAATAAGACCCTTGTCAATAAAACTGAACAAAGCTATAAAACTGCAGATGTAAGGAAACGATCTGGCTTGGTACGACTGTGTAGAAACGATATTACGAGGATCCCGTAATTCAAGAACCCGCCTGACCACAGGGGGCATCGCCACTGCGCCCGCCCAGCACGGGGCAGCGCAGGTCCTGCTCTGCCGAGCTGGACCCCAGCCGCCCCAAGGAGAACAGGCACCCCGTGAATCCCCGTGAGGAAAACACTGGAGTTTAAAATAAAGGAAAAGCATTAAAAGAAGATAAAAATAAAAAAGAATGCATTAAAAAAATAAATATAGTAGTAAAAACATGGTTAGCAGATTACAATAGTAAATACATTCATAAAATAACTATAAAATGATTCATATAGAAAAAAAAAGAAAGAGAAGATAAAATGCAATCACTAGAAAGGTCAGGTAAAAGCCAGATTAAAAAGGTGAGTCTTGAGCCTCTTCTTAAAAACCTCTACGGTCTCTGCGGCCCTGAGGTTCTCCATCAGGCTGTTCCAGAGGCGAGGACCGTAATGATGAAACGAAGCCTCACCATAAGTTTTGGTCCTCCCCTTAGGAACAACTAAAAGTCCAGTGCCGGAAGACCTCAGGGTCCGCGAGGGTTCATACTTTAAAAGAAAGTCAGTTAAATAAAAAGGCCCAAGACCATAAAAACATTTATAAACCATTAAAAGAATCAATCCTGAAGTTAATGCTGCATATCTAGTTTTTGAAATGTTTCAGTATTATTTTTTTCTATGAAGATTACAGAAATGAATCATTTAAAATTTGACTATGTGTGACTTTGTGGAACTTTTCTTGTGATTGTTACACTTTTTTTGTTAGCCGACAAACCCACATCAGAGAAGAAAACAGTTACGTGGCCCTCACAAAAAAAGTTTGGGGACCCCTGCTTTCAACCTTAAAATTAAACAAATTAGCACATATTTCAATACACCAGATCTTGAGGTATGACTTAATGTGATTGGAATGAGTTGACTTGATCATCAGAACCAGAAGAGAATCTGGGACCCTGGAGCTACATCATGTGACGGGTGTTAGTTTGTGGGATGAGTTCAAACCTGTTTCCTCACTTCTCTGACTGAAGTTGTTTGTTATCACTTTCTAACTTTAATTTGTTTCTACAGGACAACATTAACGTGGATGAAGCAGCACGTTTCCTGGTAGAGCACATCTTGGCTAATGACAAAGGTTTGCCACACGAGGAGAGCAACGGAGACCGGATCAAACTGGACCAGGAGACTTTTGCAGCTGAGAGCAAGCCAGGCTGTTGCTAACGCTCCATTTGCTCCCTTTAGTTATCCGCCTTCCATTGGCATTGTTCTGTGAGTTTACTCAGCCCGTAGCTCTAGGTCTCTGTTGTACCCTCAAAGAGGAAGATGAACTTCAAAACACCGGGAACTCCTTTCTACACCCAGAATCATTTGATCTGCACATCCAAGTTCTCTCTAACTGTTTTTTTTACTTTGATATTACTTCAGTTTTGATGTTTTAATGCATTCTTGAACATCTTTTAGTCCTTTCTGCATCATAAACTCTTGCATTGTGCATTCCTTCCTTCAAAATTCCATACTTTAAGGGTCACAAATTAAGCATTTGGGTCGTCACTTTACTGTACATTCTCTCAGTACACTCCTGTGTATGTGTGTGTATATATGTAATTTTGACATCCAAGTGTTCTCTGACAAACTAAATATGTTTATGTGTGTTTTAAGGATTTCCATTGATACAATTAATAATATTTTATGGCACAATTGACATGTTTTGTCTCCAAGCATTCTTGTATCCTTAAAAAATCGGGCTTCCCTGTCAAACCTATCAAGATGTCATCCTATTTGTTTACTGCCACAATTTAATGTGATGTAGAATTTTGTTTTTCAACTTTAACAACAGAGATGGCCGTTTAGTCAAGTCAGATACACATTTAAAGTTACTAAAGGTACTACATTAGAAGTTCACAAAGGTTTTATCTCGGGACTGATTAATAACATGTTTGGTACGCATTTAATGTGGATTTGTGTCCTAAATAATTTATCCCATGGATCCCTTTTTGTTCAATGGATTCATATTCTGTTAAATTTAAAGAATGTTTTAAACTTATTTCTTGGGTATCTTAATAAAATAAACATTTGAACATGTTGTGCTGTGGAATTTTGATTAAATTGTGCAGTTTGATTTGATTTTGTTTATTTGTTCCATTCATGAACATAGCATTACATTAACATATTCAGTGCATAACATAAGTCCATGTATCTTCATGACAGGAAAGGAGCAGTGAAAAAAGTAAAATTCTCATTTAATTTCTGTCCCTATATTTGATCAAGTGTTTGACTGTAAATTACATGAATTTAAACTTTTTGTAGCTTTTTTTCAATTTTTTTTCCTGCATTTGATTAAAGTCAATTTTTTTGTATTTAGAGTCAAATTTTTCAAACCCCCGATCCGATCATTTCTAGATCTATTTTAAAAGGGTTCCCAGTTGCTTGATTGTGCCATTTTCTTTATGGCTGGGTTGATAAAATTGATTAACCGATTTAAATCATTAAGCTTAACAGATCGATAATGAATTTATAAAAATAAAGATCGATTTGGCACATAAAGATAAAGTCTGCTAGCTTGATGCTAATGTATAATGGAATTCCCCATAGGACAGCTAATGCTAACACTTGGTTGACCTAAACATACATTGCTGACCAAATGAACATCTTTATCTTTAACATCAGTCCTTCATTTTCCAAACTCTTTTGTGGAAATATTTTTAAAGTAACCATTTTATCCTCCTATTTCAGTTTAAATGTGTAAATAAACTAAAAATAAAATAAATTTTTGGTCTAAATCACTGTTTTTTGTTCACACTTTCTTCTTCCTCTGGAATAAGGTGTAATGCTATAGGGTCATCGCCATCTAGTGGCCAAACTGAAACGTCAGGAGAAACAGAACAATGTTTACAATGTTGATTATTTGAACATTTTTGTTAGAACTTCTCCTTTTGAGAACCATGAAACAGCATATGCTATTAACAATCTCATTATTTCACTAATACATTTTACAATATGTTAACTGTATCGGGTTATAAATATATATATTATAAATATATTCAAAACAAATAGTATATTATTAATGTAATTCTAAACATGTAAAACGTGTAAACTCAAAATTTTATTTAATCAAATTGAATTAGGAGAATAAAAAAAAAATTGGGAATCAAATCGCATCGTTTCTGGAAATTATTAATGATACCCAGCCCTAGTTTTCTAGTACAGAGTTTCTGCAGAGCGGCAGACGGTCATTAAGAACTTACCTTGGTCGTAGGCGGGATTATTGGCGTGGAGTGAGCCTGCCCTCATTTCCCTATTTCATCTGTTTACAAGTTCTTTAGCCATACAGTTTCCATCTCGGACGAGGAAAACAAAGACGGACATACTTGTCTACAGGCATAGACATAATATTCTAGTCCTTAGTAAAAATTAAAGGGGACAGAAAGAAGAAGACTAATTGTCTTTGCCCCATTTAGCTAAATCAATCAAGCTCTTTTAACCAAATCTATCTCTTTGTGTTTTAAGATTAATATGTCAACTGGCTAGCAAAAGCAGACACCTAAAAAAAAAAAAATAAGAAAAAAAAACAACCAGCAAAAGCATCAAGAAACAACAAGAGAATAGACCAAATATATCAGGTACCTCAGAATTTATTTATTTTTTTTCTTTTCCTTTTTTTTTTTACTTTAACCCGTTCCCAACGACCGTATAATTTATATTGTGTGAGCATTTGAATTTTGTACAATAATTTGAATAAAGAAATGCATTTTTAAGCTTATTTTTCCTTTTTATATGCCTTTCATCATGAGAAAAATGCATAAAGTACATGTTCTTCATCCTGTGGGGTGAGTCTTCAAAGCAGCCGCAGGTGCCACGCCCCTAGCGACACCCCGCCCACTTTTTTGTATCCAGTTACTAGGGAGAAAGCTAGCGAATATCTACCTACCTGCGTCAGCACCGTCAGTTACGTTGCAGCTAAGAAGACTTGAAATTAAGGAGTTTTATATATTTTTAGTTGGTTTTACAGTTTAATTTATACAATGTCAAGTACACACATAAAGAAAAGAGAGTCTTTCACCGGTAAAACTTCCTCCAATGACCGACAGACCGAGTGAGTTTGTTTTTCTAGTTAACTTCAAACAACCTTATTAGCGTTAGCTTACATTTTTCTGTCCAAAAAAAGTCACTAGCCTAAATGTGTTGCTTGGAATATTATAATATGAGCACGTCACGCTTAACTTAAAAAAAAAAAATCTGTAGTTTATAAATATTTTTAATAAATACGTTTTTGACAATACTTATATAAACCACAGGTTAGCTTAATTATTTAGCTAACCTTCTAAGCTTAATTAGCTTAATTATTAAGCTAACAGGATATATTTTTTTCAGGGCATTGTCTGCGTCAAACTATGACATATTCGGAGCATTGGGGCAATCTGGAAGTTTCATTTGGCCTGAATGGAACGAGGCTGACATCAACAAAGAGAACTGGAGTTCAAAATCCAAAAAACGCCCCAAAGCTGTAAATATTCAGGCTGCAGTATAGTTGGACATATTTTATCAAATATAGCATTTTGTTTTCTTGTTTATTACCTGCACAGGCTTTTTATGAAGATCCGGAGGAGAAACCTTTTCTGCCTCCATCTTTAAAAGCGCACAGCTGGAAGCGGCCTGCAGACTTTCAAACAGAACAGGTAACCTTTAAGAGGGACTCAGTGGATCTCCACTTTCTATTGTTTATTTTAGGATAAAAACATTTGAGAACTGTAAAGATTTGCCCGGCATGTGGCTTCATTAGCATTCTTTCCAGTCAGAAAAAAAAATGCTTTATGGATTAGCGTCATTTATCTTTATCAATCCTCTAATTAAAAAAAAAGGAAAAAGAAAACACACGTTCATTGATTGAGCAGCACATTTTCCCAAAGTCTAATTCATTTTGTGTCACGTTGTAAGATTAGATTAAGAAGATCCCCCCGTCATCTCTTATGAACCGTCCTTTACATCAATATTTGTCTGTGCATAAACATTGAGAGATGTTATGCAGAATTAACCTTGGCAAGACACAAATTTCTTTTTTTTTTTTTTAATTAAATGATAACATTTATTTATATATTTTCTCTTTGCCAGAGCAGTCCATCCTGACATAAAATGAAAACAATTAGTTGGTTTTGTTATCAGCCTGCCAATGTTTCACAGTAGTTGCTCTACAAAAGGCTAAACTGCTTTTATGGAGAGAGTAAATATCACACCGATTTATGCCTGCGTGTTCTTGATTTGAGTTCGTAATTCTTGATTTATGCCTAACTTTGGGTTTGTGTGTACATAATTCTTGATTTGTAATTCATGTAATACATTTTGTGCATAAGTGAAAAAATTACAAAGTTAAAAAAAAAAAAAAAAACTAAATACAATTTACATATCAACAGCTTGAAACAAATTATACACTCAAATATTTTAAAGTTACTCACAAATCAAGAATACACATGCACAAATCCTTAACTACGCACAAATCGGTAATAACAAATGTACAAATCAAGAATATGCACGCACAAATGGTAAGTTGCACAGAAATCAAGAATTATGAACGCATAACTCAGGGTTATGCATCTTTCCTTCTCTAGCTTTTGTCGTAGGCGGTCTTTACACTCTCCATCATTCATTTTTAGGTTAGTTCTGCACAGATAGAAGACTCCGTGAATTATAGTTTGACTATTTTTGCAGACTGCAGGATCAAGTGGATTATACTGACCAGGATTTTAGGTTGAGGACATTAAAATGCAGAGTTGTGTCAGGAAAAGCGTCTCTGCCAAATCAAATGTGTGGATCAGTGAAAGTTGATTCGATGTAGGATATTCAAAACGATGATTTTCTTTATTGCAGAATCTCACGGTTGTTGAAAACCAAACATCTTTTGATCTGCTCACTCCCAACGAGCATCTGATGTTTTGTCAGGTTAGTTTTCAGAAATCATTTTTCATCTTTATATTTTTGCTTTCTTAAATGAACGAGTGAGCCGATTCTGCTCCGTCTCTCCCCTCTTTCAAGACAATTACAAGCATCATCAATGACATCTACATTGTCTGGATGCAAGATAACTGGAGGCCTTGGGAGCACATCTACTCTCTGTGTAAAGCGGTGGAAGATCACGTTCCGCTCTACAACAGTTATGGAAAATACGTGGTCAAACTGTTCTGGATGGTGAGTTTGATGCCAATGTTTATAACATACATCCATGCTTTTTTAGTCATAATAATATTAAAAAATTAATAAAGGCTTTCAATATCTAAAATAAAAAGACAAAAATAAATCAAACTAGAGTCGGCTACAGTCTGCAGTCTGAAGAAAAAGCACTGTTGTTTTTATTGGTTCAACGTTAAAAGAAACATATTATCGTGTCGTTCCAGACAGACTGTCACCAGAAAACAGGAAGAAAGATTGACATTGATAGACTCTGAGATCTCACATCTAGACATCTTTAAAGAAACTATTTCACTTTTGTTTCCTGAAAACATGATATAACAGTCTTCTGTCTGTCTAACCTTCCAATTATATTATTCAATATAAAATGTTGATTATTACTCAGAATCAGGAGAATGGATCAAATTAGTCTAAAGTCCTTCCACTGACTATAAGACACAGAATTGAATTCAAAGTGCTAGATTTAAATGAATAAATATGTTTATGCTGAAACACCTATTAGATTTCTGTGTGATTTATGAATCATACAAAGTTTTTCAGAAAGCTGCTTATATAGAGCCAAACATAGACCTACTGCACAACCAGCTTCAACTGACATGGTGAAATGTGCCCCAAACTTCACTTTTAGGGACAAATCTGACTCTCTTCAAGTCAAACGGAAGTTGCTCCTTTTTGCCTCCAGTGGTCATTTGTGGAACTGCAGCACCTGAGTTTGAATCCTGCAAAGGAAGACAGCCTTAGTTTGACTTGCTGTAGCACCTTCTTCTTCTTACATTTTGTTGGACTATTTATTTATTTCATTCAATAACAATTTAAAACATAAAAAAAAATTATAAGAGTTAATGAATGAAAAGGAGGAGAAAGAAGGAAACGTAAAATATCTGCCTCTATCGCTAAATCAACAAAAGTAAATCAAACTACATCAAACAAAGAAAAGGAAAATGATCTGTACATAAATATTAAGCCCAGCCTACATTTTAAATGCAAATATTAACATAAATACATTTACACAAACCCTCATTTAATCCTATTTATCCGACTTTTAAAGTTTTATTAAATAATTTTTCTACATATTACCTATAATGTTTGCTTAACATCACACTTTTAATAATACTTTTAAAGGAAGCAATTGTTTTTGTATTTTTAGTTTCTTTGTCCAGTTTATTCCATATGTTAGGACAGTATACAGATGCAGATCTCTCCAAAACCTTTGTTCTAAATCTTGATTTTCTGAATATTTAATGTCCTTTTAACTCAATATGACTTTGTCTTTTATTGAATTTAACCTGTACTAGGGCTGCCATGATTAGTCGATTAATCGACGACTATTAAATTAGTAATTTAATTTTAATTTTTAATTTAATTTCTAATATAATAGTCGATTAGGCCTTACTTTATATTATATGGAGTCAGAGTGTAGTAAAGTTGAAAGTTATAATGGCATTCTGCTAGCTTTTTTGGTATTTACTAAGGTTTTTTAGGCTATTTTAGAGTTTAGGTAAGATTTCAGATGCATGCTTAGAGTTTTGGATAATTTAGGCTTTTTCAGTTTTTAAGCTAATTTGGCAATTAACTAACATTTTATTTGACTATCAGCTTCAGCGTTTTCAGCTATTAATTTGAGCATCTTCCGCTATTGACCAAATTCAGCTAACAGTATGCGTACTAGCATTATCGCAGGTAATGCTATATATCTAGTTTTTATTTGTTTAAAGCTAATGATTGTTAAGATGTGTGCTTTACATCCAGTTTGTTTATGACCCGATTAGTCAAGTAATTAAAAATTAAATTAATAATAAAATTTAAAAATAAATAAATTAAAAATAATCAGTGATTAGTTGACTATTAAAATAATCGTTTGTGGCAGCAGCAACCTGTTCACTGAGAGGTAAACATGTCTTGTCATACATTTGAGAATGTTATACTGAAGGTAAAAGCCATTTTATACTGGCAAAGCTGTCTACGTCTATGGAAAAGACCTTTAATTAATTTTCTGTGCCAAATATGTTGTAGATATGAAAGTGATTTGCCTTGACAATGACTGCAACACTTTCTGTGCCCTAACATGGTTGTTAGAATGGCATTAAACTTGTATTTCTCACCCTTCCCCATTTTCACTTCCTCACATTTCAGTTTCTTCTTTTTCTCCTCGTGTGTTCCCTTTTTGTTTCACTCCCATGCAGTGAAACATAACAACACACAGGAATAAACGGGCTTACGTTCATTTTTTTCGACCTTTCATCCACTTTTCCTCCATTATTCCAGAACGTTTTTGAGGATGGATTAATCCAGAGAAATGAGTGAAAATGGAGTGTGTCCCTTTCTGCTGTCTGAAGGCTGCCACTGATTGGGCTAAATGTGTCGATGGATCGAGAACGGCACAGCTGTGAACAGGCAGCGAGTCTATCACCTGGTTGTGTTTCCTGTCCTTAAATGCGGCGTGAAAATGCTCTGCACGGATAGCGGGGACACGACACACCCTGACACAAGCTGTGACACAAAATATTAGAATACACAACAGAAAACAACAGGAGGTTTGAAAAAAAATTAAAAATGCACCTCATTTGAAATTAAAGACGTAGATTTCAGATAACAGGATATTTATCTTTTAAAAAAATTTGTATCCTTGTTGAAATAATAACAGCAAACATTTGTTTTGCCTTGCCAAACTTTTATATTTGACCTGAATTTGTGAATATTTTTGGCCAGATCTAATGCAGAGCTGGACTCTGGTATGAAATGGTGGCATGTGATCAAGAAACTGTCAGCTAAGACTGAATCCTGTTATGACTGCGAAGAACATATTTATAATTCATCACTTCTTTATCGTATAAATGCCAAAATGAATCATCGCTAATTTGCTGTCAGATGGTCTTTACCACATGTGACAAAGTCAAGGTCTGAGGGCCGGGCCTTGCCCTCCAGATCATTTCTATTTTATTGCGCTTATTTATCTTGTGCTTATTTCCAACTTGTATAATTTTTACAAATAATATTTTTATGGAGAGTAGAATACTGAAAGTAATTTCATGTTTTAAGTTGATTTATTCTGGAATAATATTCTTGCTTTTTTATTATTCGTAATTATGTTAAAAAGTTAAAGTTTTAAAGTTTAAATATTGGTATTCTTTTTGATTGTTGGACTATTTGGCATTTACTAAGATTTTTTTGTGTATTTTGAAGTTTAGCTAATATTTCAGCTACATGCTAACTGTTTTGGTTAATTTGTTTTTTTTTTTCAATTTTTTTTAGGCTTTTTTGAGTTAGGCTAATATTTACACACTAGCTGTTTTGGCTAATTTGGGCTTTTTTCATTTTTTTAGGCTACTTTGACGTTTAGCTATTTTTTTTGCTGCATGCTAGCTGTTTTGGCTAACCTCTAAGGTTTTTTTTTGTTTTTTTTTAGGCTAATTTGGCATTTAGCTAATATTTTAGCTTTTCAGCTGTTACCTTTAGCATTTTTAGCTAATTTTTAGCTTATCAATTTCAGTATCTTCAGCGGCCAAATTCTTCTTGCAGCATTCACATTCGCTATATATGTAGTTTATAATTATGTTAAAAAAATTACAGTTTTAAAGTTTTAAATATTGGTATTCTTCTTTATTGTTGGACTATTTGGCATTTACTAAGATTTTTTGGTGTATTTTGAAATTTAGCTAACATTTCAGCTACATGCTAACTGTTTTGGTAAATTTGTTTTTTTTTTCAATTTTTTTAGGCTGTTTTGGAGTTAGGCTAATATTTACACGCTAGCTGTTTTGGCTAATTTGGGCTTTTTTCATTTTTTTAGGCTACTTTGACGTTTAGCTATTTTTTTTGCTGCATGCTAGCTGTTTTGGCTAACCTCTAAGGGTTTTTTTTTGTTTTTTTTAGGCTAATTTGGCATTTAGCTAATATTTTAGCTTTTTCAGCTGTTACCTTTAGCATTTTTAGCTAATTTTTAGCTTATCAATTTCAGTATCTTCAGCGGCCAAATTCTTCTTGCAGCATTCACATTCGCTATATATGTAGTTTATAATTATGTTAAAAAGTTACAGTTTTAAAGTTTTAAAAATGTTGTTTTAGTTTGTTCAATAAATGTTTATCCTGTTCGGCCCGTGACCTAAGTTTTGGATTTTGGTCCCTTATGTGATTGAGTTTGATACCCCTGGACTATACTCTTAAGATGCATTTCCCAGGTTGCTTTTAACTTTTGAAAATCTTTAAAACAGAATATTAGTATTTTAGAAATTCACAAGTGCCTCAGTCTCTGAGGCTCTTGTCTCTGTCTTGTGTTTGTTTTCAGGGCTCCTGGAGAAAGATAACCATTGATGATGCCATGCCTTTTGACGAGGAGGATAACTTGCTTCTCCCTGCCTCCACTTGTCAGTCAGAACTGTGGCCGATGCTGCTGGCTAAGGCTCTCATGAAAGTGGCCAGCACAAAGTAAGTTCTTAAACAGTTTTATTGGAAGCCAGTGTGCATTACTTTGTAAAGAATCACTTTACAATAAATTCTTTAAGAAGATTATAAACCCTTTTTTTGAGTAGATGAAATTGGACTTAATGAGTTTCCAAACTTGTTTTTTTTTTTTAGTCTTTAGAAACACAAAAAAACATGAAACATATAAAATATGACACACATGTATAGCTTTGTCTTGACTTTATATACTTCCTACTTTTAAACGCCACAGTGAGCTTTTAAATAAAGGATGAACTTTGCCACAGACTGGCAGTTAGAAGCCTCTAGTGTGGAACAAATTTAATTATAACACGATAAATGTTTATTCTTTCAAGAAGCAGGTTTAACAAATTTAGAGTTCAAACCTGCACTCAGAGTTGACTGACTCAGAGTTCACAAACTCAGAGTTTTCGGTTTCAGAACAGCTAAAAAAAAGTTGATTCAATCAACTCTGAGTTGTTGGACTCAGAATCAGGTGCGAGCGTCGCAAACATAAAATCCCTGAGCAATGGAGCAAAGACAAAAACAGAGAGAGTTGCCATAGTGATGAACTCTGAGTTCAGCTTCCCCCTCTTCATGAAACGAGTTTGGTTTAACTCACTTTCACCTTCATTTCTGAAACCAAAAACTCAGAGTTTTCCTTAACTCGGGGTTCACAAACTCAGTTTCAACAAAACCTGCTTCTTGAAACAGGCCCCTGGAGTTTGTAATCATTGAACAACAAGTTGTATTTTGTATAAAACCTTTTGTGTTTGTTTCTAAACTTTGATTTCAATTGTTATTCTATTACTTTTTAACTTAATGAAGTTTGAGACTAAATGAAAATGAGTTATAAAAGACGGGATGTTCACAAAGAAATAAATAAATGATAGAGTTAAGAATGATAACAGATTAGCAACAAAAGTTGTTTATAAACTTTTTTTTCTCCTTTTTCAATTATGCTTAAAACAAGCAAAAAACCAAGATTAAATCATCATTTTTGGGCTATTTTACTATGGAAACACTCTCACACAAATGCAGACTGACAAACCTTTAGCTGCCCTTAACTCTGTCCCCTTTTGCTGTATTTATTTTGGTCCCAGACAGTTTTCATGTTAGTGACAAAGCATCAGAGCATGTCTGAAGCAGCTTGTTCCAGAGAAATAAATCTTTCATTCAAAGCAGGAAAAAAAACATCTCCTCACTTATCATTTATAAGACAGTTTTTTTTTTGTTCACCAAACTAACCAAATTGAATTTTAATTTTCAAGTTGTGTTTATTTACCTATATTCAAGTTTTAGATAACAGCATTTTCAAGTAGAAACTATAGTAGAAGCATTGAAAGTATCTTTTGGATACTTTTCAATCTCATCCATGAATGTTTTTTTAGAATTTAAACTTTGTTCACATTAGTCCTAAACTTTACAGTCTTTATAGACACAAATTACATGTATTTAAGAAACACTGCATCAAGTTCTCCTGATGTCGTTGATACTTTGACATAAAGAAAATTCCAATTTCATTCTTAAATGTTTTAGAATAGTTTTTATTTGCTAACATAACTCGACTATATCATTTTACAGTCATACTAAAGTATTCTTTATATATAAAAGTTGGTTACAAACACAAAATGTCACCACTGGCTCTATAGTGACAGATCTTTTGTATGTTTTTTTATTGCAGTGCCGCGGCAAATTCCACTGGTGAATTCACCTTCATTCAGGCTTTGACTGGCTGGATCCAAGAAATCCATCCCATAAAGTTAGTAAAGTAAAGATTGATCAACTCTTATAAACTGTATCGTTTATTGATTCTTCTCTGCTGGTTTTCTACTTTCTGTATCCATCTTCTTCTTATTCTTCCTTGCTAAGAATTGCAATGTTTTTTGCAGTAAATTCTGTGAAACTATTTCTTAAATATTTAATTAGAAATTCAGAAAGAGAGATTTTTTTGTTCAATATTTGTGTTTTAAAGAAAAAACATATTCTTGGTTTAGCTAAATCAGTCATTTTGTTTGTTTTTATGCTTTACGCCAGTCAATATCTATTAAGATAAGACAAAGATAAGCGGTAAAACCAGGTATTTGTTATAATGTTTTGCTCCCACTTTTCACCTCACTGGTTTTGATACAGCTATTAGGTCTGTGAAGCGAAGCACAAATGAAATTCTACAGTGTGTTCAAGTAGAGGAACATGATTTATTTCCTACAGAAAACACAGGCACAGCCTCTAAAGTAAAAATCAGATTATAAATGTGTTAAGTTAAATTATTGGTATTTATTAAGGATTGCAACAAGCAAAACCTAAGTTGGACCTCATTTGTTCCCCAAAGGTTTAGGTTTCCAGAGAAGACCTGGAACTTTCTACAGGACACCATTCCCAAATTTAAGTTCCAGGATGAGAGTGTACCAGACATGGAGCCCGACGCCCCAGTTAAAAAAACTAACATCACCTGATAACGAGTCCGCCGCCGTTGGAGCAAAAGGAGGCTAAAGGTTTGCATTTACAAACAGCATCTAAATCATCAAATCAACCGGGGCCGTAGCCCTCCCAAATTAAATCCGGACCCCCTAGATCATTGTATTTTATTCTTATGAATTGTATTTTTAACAAAATATATTTTTTATGGAGAGTAAAATATTGAAAGTTATTTAATGTTTTAAGCTGATTTATTCTAGAATAATATTCCTCTATTTTTATTATTCATAATTATTTTTAAAGTTACGGTTTTAAAGTTTTAAAAATTGGCATTCTGCTAGCTTGTTGGAATGTTTTGGCATTTACTAAGATTTTTTAGGCTATTTTGAAGTTTTACTCATATTTAAGCTACATGCTAGCTGTTTTGGCTAATTTACCTTTTTCCGTTTTTATTTTTGTCCATTTTGGAGGTTAGCTAATATTTCAGATAAATGCTAGCTGTTTTTGGCTAACCTAAATTTTATTTAAAAGTCTTTTAGGCCAATTTAGCATTTAGCTAATATTTTCCAATTTTCACAATAATTTTAGCTAATCAGCTTCGGCGTTTTCACCTATTAGCTTCAGTGTTTTTAGCTACAGCTTTAGATTCGCAACAGCTAAATGCTAACTACCTAATTACTCCAGATTCATATTTTGTGAGCCTTTTTAATCAGAAGGGTTATTTTCACCCATATATCACATTTTTCTGCTATTAAAACTTGATTTGGCCCTGAAAGGGTTAACACACACGAACAAAGTGAATAGGTGAGCACTCACAGAGAAGGCGTTACTCAAATGTCTTCATACAAAAACATGTTAAATAACCCGGTTGTATCAATTTCTGTCCTCCTGCATTGTTCTGCGTTGCACAACAACCGAGACACAGAGGCTTTTTACCCGCCAGTCGTCCTGCTGCCACCTCCTTCCTGTGTCAAGGATCTCTTCCTGTTTTCCTGACTCCACGTATTAGAGAGTTCATGCAGGGTTAATGCATATATGGTGGATCATAAATAAACTAACAGAGGGAACAGTGGAAGGGTGAATTATTTGGTTCTCCCTCAGGGCAGAGGAGCCTCCCAAGCCAAGGAAGGCAAGATCGCAATGTGTACTTAGAAATGAGCGTGTGGTCAGAGCGGGGCTCTGGATGCTTTTATGAAGACCTCCGATTTCAGTGTTCAAGTAATTTTCAAAACCAAAGCATCTGTACAGCTATCGAAAACAAGCAAAGGTTATGTATAATGTATCATTTCTGTACTATTCCACTATTATGCCACTTAGTTATTTCCAGTTGACTTCAGCTTTTCACTCTTAGTCTCATCACAGTTACGGGTACTCCTGTTTGATCTTACACTGAAAGAACATTTTTTAATCCTAGGAAAGCCTCGGCACAATGCAGCTACAAACAAAAATAAACAACTGTTCTTTCCTCTCTCTTTTTTTTTTTTTTTTTTTTTTTTTGCCAGAACTGTTGAGACTGAAGAAATCAGGATGAAAAGCATTTTTATCTGTAAAAGGCTCAGGCATTGTATTGGCCTAAAAGTAATCCGTCTCTCTTCACCACAGCCTGTCAAATTGATTTTCCATGTTAGTTGGCCAACATGCTCTTTTGCAAACATACTTAAAATAAACCCTGTGGGGAGTAATGGCCCCCTGCATGGCTTAGACTTAAATAAATAAGCACAACTAACAGTTTTTATATTACATATGTTTCTTTAGACATAAAAGCAGTAGTATTTGTTATCTTCTTTAGTAATATTAGCCTCCAATATGTTTTTAGAAGCATGCTTTTATCTGTTTGTTTCCCCTCAGATGCCTCAGAAGTGGTGGTGTGCGCTAGCTTCTACCCTTTTCAAACGCACTGCAGTGCCTTTGAGCTGAGCCAAATGGTATGACGGTTTCACCTCTTCTTTCAGCTTTTTTCTTCTATTTGTTTGCGCTTTTTTAAAACATCGTTTCAGTTCAAAAATATAATGACCTTCAGGTCATGAGCAGTTTTTTTTTAAACTATGTAAAAACTTTAATATTTTGTATTTTAGGAATGAGTTATATTTTTCAAAAAGGCATTACAAATAACCACTTTTATCTGGTTTCATTTTTTCTTTTAACAGAAATGTAAAATTTCACCTTTTTTCATTTTACCGCTTGATGTTCATTCAGCAACAATTGTTTCAATGTTTTCACGCAGGTTGAATCCGCAGAAACGCTGCGTCGCTACGGCTTGTCCCTGCTGCGTGGTCGTGCTGTCCTAATAACGAAAACGCAAGCGGGCCCGCTGGAACCACCGCCCACATCCCCACCCGTACCCCGGTGGAAACTAATTCGTCCGCAGAAGAAGGCCGTAGTCACTTCTGAGCCACAAAGTGAGGGAGAAAGTGAAAAGAAAGTGTCAACTAGAAAAGTTGCATTACCTGCAATAATGCTAGTGTGAAAGCTTTATGCTGAAAATTGCAAAAGCTATTTACAAAATTATAAATTTGCTAAAAGACTGGAAATTTTCTTAAGGAACTATGAAAGAGCACTGAAGTTGACCTAAAAAAAACAACACTAGCAGATGCCAAATTACCCAAAAAAGCTAGCTTGTTGCTTAAATGCTAGCTAAACTCCAAAATAGCATAAAATTGTTCAGTAAACTACGGCCCAATCGGAATTCTTCCCTTCTCCCTTCCCCTCAAGTTGAAGTGGCAGTTTAAGTGGAAGTCATTTCCGGGATAATTTTTTTTTTTTTAAATTTCACCCTCCATACAAGTTCACCGTCATGAGGCTAAACCGTGTAGCACTGAGAAGCGTTTTCCTTCACGTGGGTGCGCTCTGAAACACAGAGGTTTACATTTAAATGTAAGTAATGACTTTTTTTTTGTAGCAAGACCTTTTTAAAGTTATAAAACCGCTGATGATATGTATATTCAAGCGCTGGAGGCTCTGCGTTAATGCTTCTCTGGACCGGCGATTATTGATGACGTCAAGTAACGTCCGAAACATTAGACACAATTTTTTCATAAGCCTCCGTTTTTGAAAGGAAGGAAGAAGGGAAGAATTCAGATTGGACCAAAATTAGTCAAAAATGTTTGCTTCTTGCTAAATAGAAACTCAACTCTAAGTGAGCCTAAAAACCCAAGTAGATAAGAAATTAATCAAAAAAGTTAGCTAAATGTTGCTAAAATATTAGCTAAACTCCACATTTGCATTATAAAAAATTTCATTAGATGCCAAATTAGCCAAAAGAAAACTAGCGCACTGCCTAATTACTAGCTAAACTCCAAAGTAGCCTAAAATCACCGGTTAACTAAGTTAGTCAAAAATATTAGCATGCTGCTGAAATAGAAGATAAACTCTAAATTAGCCTAAAAAGCCCCAGTAGATAACAAATTAGCCACAAACGTTAGCCTGTTGCTAAAATATTAGCTGAACTGAGACTTTCTCATTCATTTCCTATGGGTCAAAATTTTCACAAAATTAAAAAAAAAAATCAAGTTAATGAATACCAAAAATACAGGCAGTAATGTCCTGATCAAGCTGAACGTTTTGATACCAAGATTGCTGAAAGTTTGATGGAGCGTTTACTTACGGAAAAACGTATGGAAAGGAGCAGGAGATTCACTTTAGTGTAAAGGTTACTAAGCATTTGTATGGTGAAGGGGGAGAACAAAACAAAGCAATATATTGAATAATAAAGTCAATATGTTTGTGAGTTTTGCCCTAATATAAAGCTTCACTGCAATGAGATAAAGATTTTTCCAGATCCCTCTTAGAAATAACTTCATCCTTCATGATTTTAAAGGCTCTTTCTACCTTTTTGCAGAAGCTGCTTTGCCAAAACCTGAAAAGTTCATTGAGGTTGCCAGTCTTTATTTCTCCAACCGTTTCAAGAACAGGAGTGGATCCTTGTCAGAGTTGTACGTATTCGGATGACCTCTAAAACTGCTTTTTTCTACAGTATTTTAGTTTTTATTGGCAGAATGTTTTTAAGAGTAAAAGCTTGTGACAAATGTAAGAGTGTGAGCATTTCTTTTTTTTTTTTTGTAAAAAAAATCGAGCACTTAAATGCTAAAAAAGGATTCAAATGTCATTTTATGCCTTCACTTGTTTCTGTCAGGGAAGCTGGATTAAACTCCATGGCGAAGAGTTCCTGCACATCCATGACGCCCATTTCTGAGACAGAAGATGCTGACTGTCAGGAATTCCTGGAACCTGATGGAGCTAAATGCAACTCTCCGAACAACCTGGAAAAAACAGAAGTACATGAAATTATTATATATCAAATCTATATGATTTTACATTTGATAGTTTAATATTTTACTTAAAACTCCCAAATCCCTTAGGTATAAACAGAAAACTGGAAATGTCTTCTTCTCTCAAATGTTGTCTGTCTGCTGTAAGTGTGCAGCTGAGGGCTGATCTGTGGAGCTCTGTGTCAGGGACAGAACCCCCCCAGTCCCCAAAGTCACTTCTGCTGTCTCCCTGCCAGGCCGCTGCCAACCAGGGGCACTGAAGAGAAAGAGCAGCTCAGAGAGGGAAATAACAGGGGGGTGACGGACGTCCAAGCAGACAAAGTCGGAGTCAAAAGCAGAAAAACAGAAAGCACTTTAGAAGGGAGACCACTGTGCTGTAGATGGAGAGGAGTGGGGAAGTTTAAAGCATTTGAAATATAAGAAAAAAATACATTTTGGACTGCAGCTGATGAAAAAAGCCTGATTCTAACTTATCATTGATCATGTCTCCACAGAGTTTTATTATTATGCTTTCCTCTAAAATCCTGCAAAGACATAGACAAGAGATCATAGTGACCACTCCACTGTTTAACAGTTTATTTCACACAAACACTGTGGTGGTTCAGTCTGTTTATTTCTTTGACTTTCTGTGAATATTTTGAGTCGTTCTGTATGTTTACCCCAAGCTATGTCTTAATTCCCTCTCTACTCCCTAACTACAAAAAAATAGAGCTTTTTAGTGCCATGGATTTTAAAAAGCAATTTGGACGCTGTGCTCACCGCTTATTTATTTATTTATTTTAATTACAACCTAGCCAGAAAAGCCAAGTGGGCCCCATATGGTTTAAAAGTGGGAAGAAAATGGGGCCCCAAATAGGTTTGTCCCCATTGGCTTAAGTGAATACTCAGTGGGTTGTCTCGCAGCGCTAGCCAGCCTGTGGACAGCGTAGCATGCTAGCGAGCTCCACTGTAGCAAGCTGACGAGCTCCACTCTATTGAGCTAGCGAGCTCGGCTGTAGTGAGCTCTGTTGTAGCGTGCTAGCAAGCATCGCTTTAGTGAGTTAGCGAGCTCGGCTGTATTTAGCTAGCGAGCTTCTCTGTAGCGAGTTAGAAAGTCCACTTAATCAAGCTAGAAAGCTTCACTGTAGTGAGCTAACAAGCTCACTTTTGTTGAGCTAGCGAGCTCCACTTTATTGAGCTAGTAAGCTCTGCTGTTGCTATTAGCGAGCTCCACTTTATCTAGCTCTGCTGTAGTGTGCTAGTGAGCTTCGTTGTAGTGAGCTAACGAGCTCCACTTTATTGAGCTAGCAAGCTCTGCTGTAGCGTGCTACCGAGCTTCACTGTATCGAGCTCAGCTTTTTGAGCTGGTGCGCTCTGTTGTGGCGTGCTATCGAGTTTTGCTGTAGTGAACTAGCCAGCTCTGCTTTATCAAGCTAGCGAGCTCTGCTGTAGCGAGCTTTGCTGTATCGAGTTAGCCAGCTCTGCTGTAGCGAGTTAACGAGTTTCACTGTTGCAAGCTTGGTTGTCTTTTCCACTGTAGCGATTTAGTGAGCTTCGCTGTTCACCGAGCTGCTGATTAGCATAGCGGACACTTGGCCTTGCTGGGTGGGAAATATGACGTTACAGATTTACCAAATAAAAACCTAATAAATAAGACCATTTTATGCAGACTATTTATGAATCCAGTGTTTTGAAGATGAAAACCTGGATGATGTAAAAAATTAATTCAAACTTTTTTTTTTTTTTGTTTATTTTTTACATGACAAATCATTCAAACACAATGCATTGCGGTCTACCTTTGCTAATCTAGTAAGCATCTATGTATACTTGTTTTTTTGTTTGTTTGTTTGTTTTTTTGTTTGTTTGTTTTTTTTTTTTACAGAGACTTCTGGGAAGTTTCTACTGCACTGGATTTTGGAATTGTAGATTTGGACAGCCCTATAAAATTGCGAACACATTTTGGATTGCACTAAGTAGGGAAGGAATTCAGTCACAGACTTACTGAGGTGTTTTTAGAGCACACGATGGGTCAAATCTGAACATAAGGAGGAATTTTCAACTGCTGCGTACAAATCAGCTGTGTTGAGGATTAAAGCTTTAGATTTAAAAAAAAGTCTCACAAAAAAATAATAAACTGTGCGCAAAAAAAAAAAATAGTATGTTCCCCTCATCCACATTTTGATCATAAATCTTTAAAGTACTTGGGCATAAAATCCAAGTCCCTCATGGCTGCAGGCTCTGTAGGGTGTGTCAGAAAGCTTTACACACCTTTATGATTAATGCACACTAACACATGTGGATGTGAAGCAGCAACACACAGCAGCAGTAGTTAGGAGGTCAAGTGTGCCTCGCCGTCACAAAGCCGGTTTCTGTCTGTCTGCATCTGTCTGCGTCTTACACTTGAAATAAGTTGTGACTCACATACAGTTGCACTCAGACGCACATTCTTCGTCTCTGAGTCATCACAGCGTTTTTTTTTAAGGTTTTATTTCATATTACATGATATGAAGACTTTACCCTTGTTTAAGTTTAAGACTGCGAAAAGTTTTATTTTATCATCAAAGAAACTTTGTTTGTGCCAGCATCTTCTTGTTGAGGACCCGTCTGGTTTATTTACCATTTAAGTGAGAAGTTTTCAAAGTCAAGGCCCAGGGGCCAGATCCGGCCCTTCGGGTAATTCTATCCGGCCCTACAAATTATTTTATTTCATTGTTATTAATGGCCCGTTGTTATCTTGCGTTCATTTTAAACTTCTATAATTTTGATAAAATATATTTATATGGAAGGTAAAATATTGAAAGTTATATGAGATTTAAGTTGTTTTATTCTGGAATAATATTCTTGCTTTTTATATTCATAATTATGTTAAAAAATTATGGTTTCATCGCTTGAAAAATTGGCATTCTTCTAGCTTTTTGGACTATTATTGGCTTTTGTTAAGATTTATTAGGCTATTTTGGAGTTTAGCTAATATTTCAGTTACATGCTAGCTGTTTTGGCTAATTTAGCCTTTTTTTAGGCTGTTTTTGACTTATGCTAATATTTACACGTAAGCTGTTTGGCTACTTTAGGTTTTTTCAGATTTTTTGGCCACCTTAAATTTTATAGCTTTTTTCAGCTACATGCTAGCTGTTCTGGCTAACCTGATGTTATTCTTTTTTTCTAGGTTTTTGGCTGGCTATCAGCTTTAGGATTTTTAGCTATTAGCTTCAGTGATTTCAGCTATCAACGTCAGCCTTTTCAGGTATCAATTTCAGCATCTTCAGCTATCAGCACTAGCATCATTAGCGGTCAAATTCATCTTACAACATTCACACTAGCGTTATCGCAGATAATCCTATATATCTAGTTCATAACCATGTTCAAAGTTACGGTTTTAACAATGTAGTTTTAAAAATGTAGTTCTAGAGTTTCCCGTCGATGTTTATCCTGTTCGTCCCGCGCCCTAAGGTGTGTTTTGGATTTTGGCCCCTCGCACGATTGTGTTTGACACCCTTGAACTAAACGAAAGAATTCTTCCTCTGTGACATTGAGTGGGAGTTAACGCCGGTATTCCCTGGTGGTCATTTTAGCAGGGGGAGGAGTCGGCCCTGTCACATTCTACTGCATGGTTGTGCTGAATGGCCCAACACCACAGCTGGCTCAGAATGACCAGAGGGTGGAGGCTTGTGTCTCACTGTGGTGCTCCTGTCAGTTCATGCCTCCCCTCCTTTTATTTCTTTTTTTTTTTTTTTTTAATCTGAATTTTTTTTTTATCCCTGTAGGTCTCAGTGGAGGACATGAAGAAGGGCAGCGATAACATCCCTAATGGTAAAAGCTGTTTCTGGTAGGAAAAGATGTGCATCAGCTTTGATCAAACTCAAAATAACATAAAAGCTTCTTTATGCATTTTGTTTAGTTTATCGTCGATGGGATTTTCCTCAGCTTCTTCTGGTCCTTCATCATTTAGCCAAATCTGAAAAAAGAAGCAGTAGGACTGAAATGACGCCCGCCATCTCCCTGCATCCGTTTAGTTGCTTAGTAACACCTGCAGTTTAAGCTAAGGCCACCATTGCTCAGCAGCAGAGACACTGGCCATCGCCGCCTCAGCTTACTGATCAGACTGTGCTTGGGGGCAGACTGTTTTATGTGTCTATGTACTTTTTTTTTTCTAAGGGGGGGAGTGCGCCGCATGCACTCGGATAGTGGGAGTCTGTGAGTGGGAGTATGATGTGCGTGTGCACTTACACTCTGCCATTATGTAGGAGTCGGGCCAGTTCCACTTTCTGGATTGAAGATAATGATTTGAGTCTAGGATAACTTGCTATGACTCACTAACATTTTGTTACTTTCATGATTTTAAAAGAAAGATTTCACTCTTTTCTGTTTAGCCACAAGCGTGGCATTAAAAAAAAAAAAAAACAGACATGCTGCTGCCGATTATTTTAGTCGTTCATTAATTGGATCTTTTAGGAAGAATAAATAAGACTGTGATACGTGACAATCTATTTCTTAGATGGTTGACATTAAGACGTGATGTGACTCATCGGATGAGAAAAAATCCGTCTTTTTCAGATGATTCAACCATGGCAGAGAAAGAGCCTGCAACGGAAGAAGCTTCCGTCGATGCTCAGTCCCCCCTGAGCAGGACATGGGTGGACCTCCATGACTTTGTTAAGTGTTTTAAGTGAGTTATAAAAATTCACTAGCCGTATGTTCTGGAGTGTAAGTTGCTATTTTTTTCATCGTTTGGGTGTGACTTATACTCAAGAGCGACTTATGTTTTTTTTTTTTTTTTTTTTTTTTTTTTTAAATATAAATTAGCTCAGATATTTGTTATTGTCCCAGTAAACACTGATTGTTCTTTAGCATTTGTTTCCTCTAACAGCTGCTAGAGGGCGCTCCATCTGAGTATATGTATTTAGTGCAGACAGCGACAGAAGAAGAAGAGTCGTCCAAAACAAACATGGAAGAGAATTTAATTGTTTTCCTCTTAAACTTTTACATTTTTCTTATACAGATCAAAAGATTAGTATTATTGAATTTTTTTTTATTTTAGCTACGCTTGGCATGGCGGATTTGTTCTGCAACATCAAACTTTTCTCCCAAAAGTGCGACTGTATATGGTTTTCTTCTTCTTGATTAGACATTTTTTGCTCTTGCGACTTATACTCCAGAAAATACGGTAAATGTACACATTTAAATAAATAACAAGTGTCAAAAATCCCCATCAGATAAAAAGTTGACACAGATGTTTCTTTCCTTTTTTCCAGGTATCTCTTGGTTTTCCATAAGCCACATTGTTATCCTCATTCTTTCCAGCAGTCGAGTTTTAAGGTTTGAATTTCAAGTTGCAGCCTCCAGCTCCAGATTTCTTCACTTTTGTAGCTCATTTTGTGATTTTTTTTTAGTCGTTTTTTCACAATAAAGGTTATTTTTGTGGAGAGAAAGGAGTATTACCCCGATTTCTGATTTGAGCGTAACTTAGGATTTGTGCGTTCATATTCTTCATATGTGCATACGTAATTCTTGATTTGTCACTCATATAATACATTTTGTGTACAAGTAGAAAATTTACAAAATTAAAAAAATACAATTTACACATGCAAAAATTAAAAAAGCTTGAAACTAATTACATCCTACTAGAATGCTGGGTCATCAGAGTTTTCTTATCAACCGTTTTGAATTTAAATATAATAATAATAATAATAATAATAATAATAATAATAATTTGTGAATAATATCCGGTAAAACTTGCCATTTCCCACTTTCTTAAACAGATGTTCCTGATAATTGATAAAAAAAAGTCTAAATCCGGTAAAACTTGTGGTGAAAAAGTCAGGGTGATACATATTTCTCTCCATATTATTTCAATTATAATATTTCAGCTGCAGTAACTTAGCTTTTCATCTTTCATCTTTAGAGCACTGTGCTAGCCGACATAACGGGAGGCACCTCCTCTGGATCATCCACACGTTGCTCCACTCCTGCATGCCTAACCCTAGAAAGCCCTGAAGTAAAATCGCACCCTCACCATTGATCCTGAAAGCGTTTTCATTTCTTTTCATTCCTTTCACACTTTTTGGCTTCACTCGGCTTATTTGTCATTCTTGCTGCTTTCTTTACAAAATGTATATTTCTGGTTCATTCTCCTTTGGCTTATTTAAATCTTTAATTCCAGCTCTTAAGATACTCTCTAACCTCCTGTCTACATCAGTTTATCATTCCTCCCTTGCTTCTTTTTAATCTTTTTTTTCATTTACTCTCGTAGTGATATCTTTCAACTATGCAAATATGTTTCTTCACACAGAGTCCAATGATAAGACGTGAGCACTACCTTTGCATCGATAGCCTCCATCCATCTCAAACGCTTATCAGCTTCTCTGCTCTTCTCCCCTGGGGAGAGGACTCCGAAAAAAGTATGATTTTTTTTTTTTTTTTTTGTGTCAAAGTCATGGCTCGGGGGCCGGATTTGGCCCCCTGGGTAATTCTATCCGGCCCTCCAAATCATTTTATCTTATTGTTATTAATGGCTCGATTAATGACTTTTTTCTAATTTGTATAATTTTGAAAGTTGATGTGCTCTGAAAAATTTAATTCTTTAAAAATTGCCATTCTGTTAGCTTTTTGGACTATTTTGGCATTTACAAAAATTTTATGGGCTATTTTGGAGTTTAGCAAACATTTCAGCTGCATGCTAGCTGTTTGGCATTTTAGTTTTTTATGCTATTTTGAAGTTTAGCTAATTTTACAGCAACATGCTAACTGTTTTTGTCTAATTTGGCTTTTTTTTTTTTTAGGATATTTCGTCATTTAGTTAATATTTCAACTACATGCTAGCTGTTTTGGCTAATTTTGGCTTTTTCGGTTTTAAGGCTATTTAGAAGTTTTGCTATTTTTTTCAGCTACATGCTAGCTGTTTTGACTAACCTACGTTATTTTTCTTTCGTTTTTTAAGCTAACTTAGCATGTAGCTAATATTTTAGCCGGATATCAGCTTCAGCATTTTTAGCTATCAATTTCAGCATCTTCAGCGGCCAAATTCAGCTTCCAGCATTCACACTAGCATTATCTATATCTAGTTCATAATTATGTTAAAAAGCTACGGTTTTAAAGTTTTAAAAATGTAGTTTTAGAGTGTTTAATAAATGTTTATCCTGTTCGGTTCGCGACTTAAGGTTTGTTTTGGATTTTGTCCCCCTGTGCAATCGAGTTTGACACTTCTGCTGTTGGAGCTTCATTGTGCATCTTATCAGCGTGAAGGAAATGCAAACATTCACTGCAGGTCTATTAGATACGGCGTGTTAGTCATGTGATCCTCACCTTTTCCTTCCTCTTTACATCACATCACAGAACAGGAAGCGTCTGGAGGAAGCGAGCCGGCAGTGCTCACCATCCTTCCACATTTCTGGACCAGCATCCAAGCTCAGATGCCAGTTTTCATCATCAAGACGACCTGCTCAAAGGCAGCGGTGCTGGACTTACCCAAAGGGTAGGACACCGGGGATTCAGGACATGCACAGTATTGATCAACATTAGAAGCTTGGATTAAACATCATTGTGGCCGACCGCTTTCATAAAATTATTTTTATCTTTATGTTAATTGAAATCTATTTAAGACTAAACTGATTGAAGGCTTTATTATTCCAGGCAAATGCTTCAAACATATGTATTTATTTTTGAGGATTTCCTTCTTTATTCTTTAATAATTTGATTATTTATTCTGGGATTTTATAAAGAAAACTTGTTTGACAGCGACTTTTGCAGCTGTGCAGATCCAGTAAAGTCAATCAAAGCATTAGAAGGAGTATCTTCACGGCTTCGTGAAAGCAGCAGAACACGTTTGTCCCAGTCTCCTTTAATGGGTGTGATGTGGCCTAGAAGCAGAGGGCCTAGTTTCTGACGTAAGGTGCAAGTGTGCAGTAGTGCAATTACCACCGAGCCTCAAAAGCACGCATGGCACTCGACCTGCAATGCTCCATGGGTACTCGCTTCCCACATGTCATTATCTAATGCTTTTTTTTTCTGAAAACTCATTTACGTTCTTAACTGTTTAACCATTGTGTTGTGTTTTTTTTTAAATCTGTCTCATACTTCGCTGTCAGCATTCTGTTCTCTTTCTTCCTTTTTTTTAAAAAAAGCATTTTCCATTTGGAATACTTTTCCTTCCTTACTCTTGCCCCCATTTATCTCCTTGTTGCGTGCTTCTGCAGCCCCAGCAAGCCCCGCTTCTGCGCTCATCCGTCTAGTTAGGCTCTTATGGCTGAATTATGTAAAGGTAATGGGGCTAAGAAAGCAGGACTCCACTAACTCGTGGCTGAGCAGCCTGTGAACTCCACGTCACACTTGGTAGACAGACAATAGGGACTTCTGACAGTTGAGCTTTTTCTAACCCCAACAGGGTCATACAAAACAACTTGGATCAAATGTGTCAAAGTCAAGGCCCGGGGGCCGAATCCGGCCCTCCGGGTAATTAAATCCGGCCTTCCAGATCACCTTATTTCATTGTTATTAAAAGCCCAATTTTCAACTTGTTATTTTATGATATGTTATCTTATTTCTAACTTGTATAATTTTGACAAAATATATTTTTTAAATATTGAAGTCATTTAATGTTTTAAGTTTATTTATTGTTACTGTTTTAAAGTTTCAAAATTGGCATTCTGCCAGCTTTTTGGACAATTTTGCCAATTACTAAGATTTTTTAAAGATAATTTGGATTTTAGCTATTTTTTTTAGCTACATGCTAGCTGTTTTGACTAAGTTTTTGGCAACACTTTAGATGAGGTGCTGCAAAACACTCGCTATAATATTGACAAAGATAGTTAATATATTTGTTAAGACTGTAAACAGTTTGTTAATATGGCCTTTGTAGATATATGTCTCAATTTAGATGGTAATACATCTTTCTAAGTATGTTAATAAACCTAATTTGGCTTATTATGCTTATAAATGCCTTATAAACATCCTATAAACACATTAATAATGTTTGTTAATGTGCTCATAAAGCTTGTTATGGAATCTTAATATGAAGTGTTACCAAGTTTTTTTCTTTAGTTTTTTAGGCTAATTTGACATTTAGCTAATATTTTATCTGGATACCAGCTTCAGTGATTTCAGCTATCAATTTCAGTGTTTTCAGCTGTCGGCTTCAACGTTTTCAACTATCAGCTTCAGAGTTTTTATCCATCAATTTCAGAATCTCTACCAGCACTAGCAACTTTAGCAGCCAAATTCAGCTTACAGCATTCACATTAGCATTTTTGCAGGTAATGCTATAATTATGTTCATAATTATGTTAAAAATTTTATAGAAAAAAAATCACTTGACACCCCTGACTTAGATAAAGGTAAAGACACAAATTAAGATAAAAAAAAGCCTACAAAAATTAAATTATTTTAATGATTTTTAGGCCTTAAACATAAAATTGAATGTATGTTGATTTTAAAGTTAAAAGTTTAGAGTTTAAAGTAAAACATACTGACTTCATTCTGTGGGCTAGCAGATTAAAGTTTTAGAAAGCATAAAATCTTCTGTTTTTATTTAAAACTTACATTTTTTTTTACTATCAAAGGTTTTCAAAGTTCCAAAATATTTGTTTGAGACGTTTTGAAAAATGTATGTAGATCAGTAAAATAAGAACAGTATACAAACAACAGAAATCTGAAAGGCAGTGAGAAGAAGAAAAATCTTAAAAATTCTCCCCCCTGTACTTTGTACCTGTGTTAATATCCCTAAATCCAGTACACCCGAAATTAAAGTTTAGTGCCCTAACTAAAAGTACATTAGGTTACAATTACACGTGTGAACTCTTCTATTCAAAATCACCCACATGAATAACACAATCTTGTTTGATAAGCATACATATTTACAAATCACATTATTTCTTCAATTTTTACTGATTTCTACATTATTCATAGGTTTTTACCTTTAGGATGTATTTGATCAATTTAAATTGAAGTAACTTTTGTTTTTCTCTTTGCTATTTGTTTTTTCCCTCAGACGACATTTGATGGTCGTCCACGTTCGTGCACCGCTGGGTTACCACGTCCTCCTGTGCAGCAAGACACCATTCAGCTTTGGAGATGAAGAAACCATCATGGCAGAGTTCACAAAGGTCACTGAACTCTCAGACAAACAATAGTAGTTCCAAAGGACCTTGTTGGATTTTTGGATTGTAACTTTTCTTTTTCTTTTAAAAACATGTTTTTCTTTCTGGGATTTCACGCTTTATTGTTGTTAACCTTGACAGTGTTTCTCTCCTAACAGGAAAGCGCTTGTTTCACCGAGCAGGCCGTTGCAATTTATGGAGCTTTGTCGAGAGTAGCCGCTTCGCTTGGTGACGAACAGAAACTGCCAGCCCTCAGAGAAACCCTGAAAACGGCTCGCCGCCCCATTAACTTCAGCTCCACTTTAGAGGAACAGCAACACCATGAGGTAGCACGCGCCGGAAAACCTGCCGGCTCCTGACGCCATTCATATATGAATCCACTGTGTGGATTTGTTTATTTATCTACGTGTTGAAATGCATGACAAAGACCCACATTATCTATTTTTTGTTTTGCTGAATGACTCTAAAAATGTTACCACTAATTTAAGTACAACATAACAGGTTCACATTTAAGAAGCAATCTGGTAACAATCTGATTTTAATTAAACAATTTCTGAGTTTTTCTAATATTGTTGCAATCCAAAAACACAATTAATTCAATTTATTTCAACATGGGTTATTAAAACATTACCTGCAAGGCATTATGTTAGAACTTAATAAAAGACTTTATACCCTCATTAAAATACAAATGATTTTTTTTAAACCTAGCACAGTTGTAAAGTATCTTTCAGATCGTTGAGTTCTTTTAAATGCGGCTGACACGATTTTATTTTGTACTAATGATGAAGTTTTTTGTTTTGACAGTCCATTTGTGTGTGTGTGTTCCTGACCAGGTGTTTGGTTTAGCCGTTTACCACATGCTGCGTGAGGCTCTGAGCAGAGAGCTGACACCAGACGAGCGGTTTGCTGTTCAGGTTCTCACACAAACTCCCGACGCAGAGACGTTTACCCCAACATGTACGTCCAACCCGTGTGACTGTAAATGTGATCCTCTTTCAGCTTTTTGTCAAACATTCCTCTAAATCAAATCATTTCAACTCAGCCATCCATTAGAAATCAGTTGAGGTGAATTGTGTTTTTGTTATGTCACAGTTGAGTAGAGTTTATTTTCTCTGTAAATACAAGTTTAAAACATGTGTATAAGGGCATAATTGATGGTTACATTTATAATACCACACACGTTTAGTCTGACATTAAAATGTTGTGTTTTTCCTTTTGTTATCAGTAAAAGATGACAAGCAAACGAACAGTGATGTCCAGAGTGGACGTGAAGAAAATGCAGAGCCAGAAGTTCGAAATGCTTCAGAACCTGGTAAACATTCATCAAAACACACGGGGAAGATAATATGCTGTGAAGTGATAAGGATAGGAATAATTTAAGATTTAAAAAAAAATCTAGATGTGGATTTTTTTGTATGGCTAGACTTTTTTTTCTTTCTTTAAAAAAGGACAATGGATTTATCTTAAAGGAGCCATACCATGAAAAAAATCAATTTTTTGAGGTTTTAAGTGTATAATACTGTTCATTCCTCACTATACAGAGCCCAAAGCGGTGTTTTGTTCCCTTCATGCATTTAAGAGTAATTTCTAAAAACCTGCGCTCTCGGCAGCGGCCCACAAAACCGAGCAGGTCTTCACGATCTGATGTCATAGCGTGAGACAGCCTCTTTCAGGAAGAGTCTGCTCCACCCCCAGGCTAACACAGTTACTTTTTCCGCAAAGCTAGCAGCTCGAGCTATCGGCGAGTACATCCCCCTCGCGCCCAGCACTCGCCTTCTGTCCGTGTTGTGAGTTTGTTCAGCTGGCCAAGAAACGCTCATTCTTTAGCGTTCAAACTTCGTTGGGTGGCATGATAGGAGCATATGGTCTGGTGAGAAAGCTCCATGGCATGCTGGGATGGATCCTAAATGTATCGAGAATGGCGCAAGCCGACAGGGATGTTGGGAAGACGGCAGGATAAAGGGGGCCGACTATTTCCTGGTGGAAAAAGCGAATGGGAAATTGGGAGAATTGGTTTAAGAGTGGAATGTTGAGCAACAGCAGAAAGATAAATGGATCCGCATGAAAGCGAAGAGGATTTTCTTTGCGATATTGTATGTCATCATTTCTACCACTCCCGAAATATTCATCTGGTGTTGTTTGCATTTTTTGGACCAAATTTCACTGCAAAATTGAACTATTCTGTCCGTGCCAAATTTTGAGGATAAACGCCAGAGATGCGCTATACATTAACTAAAAAAATCTAGAATAATAATCATTAATTAATAATGATTATGTTTTTGTGGGTGGCACGTCGTCATAAAGTGGGTGGAAACCTCAAGGATCGAAAGGCGGAGCCTCAGAGATTGAGTTATTTTACTTCCGGGTATTAAAATAGTTAACCAAAATAACTTATATTTAATAAATAATTCACTTTTTAGTGTTCCAAAGATAATATACGATCATTCATGCCCCTTTAAACTTTTATTCTTTGTCTAAAAAACTTCCCAAAATGCTCAAGTCTTGCTCCACCCCCTGTTTGATTTAGCCCGACGGCATGTATTGACCCTTAGAGCAGAAGCTCAAGTAGGTACTGATGGAAGTGTCGCTCTGACTAATCCACGCTGACAGATGAAGAATGTGGAGGAAACTCGCCAACATGCACTCGACGGCATTCCTGCTTTTTGGGTCTGAACTTCAAACGCGGACAGAGCGGCCAAACGCTCTCCACCGAGACATTACATTACATTCAGCCGCCACCTTCATTCTAATCGATTTGGAATCAAAGCAGTCATGTACAATCAGGAGGGATTGTGGGAACATCTGTCACAATAACCGCCTTAGACTCAGATTTGAACCCCAGACAAACGGATTAGTGGTCTGGCTGCTCAATCCAGTTTGAAAATAACGCCGAGTGTGTTCATTCAGAAACGTATTGAATCAGACAGAATAAAAGAACTACTTTAATGTTCTTGTTTTTTCTGAATAATATATAAAAATTAACAATAATTCTTTATCTAGATGTAAACATTAATTAATGGATAACAAAAAAAGGTAAATATGAATTTTGCTGAGTCACAGGTCATTCTGCTTATATATAATTTAACACTTTAACACTTGAGGCGTCGCCGGTGATTTTTAAATACAAAATCTTTAACTTACTGCAACTTTTCAACCGTTCACACGACAATTCCAGCAGATTCTGTTGGAATTTTCATGTGAACGATTGAAAAGTTGCAGGAAATCAAAGGACGTAAGCAAAATCAAAAACATTGTGATGTAATCTCTTTTTCTAAGTTTTAACTATTTAAAAACAGTTTCAATTTTTCCCCGTTAGATGTCCAAGGTTGCCATGTGACGCTGCTGCTCTCCGGAGAGCTGAAAATCTCATTTCGTGGAACAGCTGCGTGTTCCGGTGTCGGAGCGACTTTTTAAAGGTTGAACATGTGGCTTGAGCGTTCTTAACACCCAGATGGTCTCAGCATGTCACAACACATCTGCTGATGCGCTGCTGGTGGTTAGCGTGAGCTCACACAAACTTCAATTTCATTTGTTAATTTACTTTTAAAATCAGCCTAAAAGAAGCTACTCTTTCTTCACTTTTCTTGTTTTTGTGTCCCTTCCCCCGTCACTCTCTTTTCCCGTGTGCGTATTCTCTGTTTGTCCAAACGATATGAAGCCATTTCTCCCCCGCCTGCCTCGGCACTCGATAACGTTCAAATTTAAACGGCGACCATTTGTGGGAACACAGCCGGAGGAGAAAACACAGGACCTCTGTGCCAGATGTGAAAAATAATAAACGATTTATCTGTCTCCTCGGAGCATTTCTCTCTAGAATGCACTCAGTGAGACACACTCATCAGTACAATGTGCATTATTATTAATCAAAGATCCTCCTCTGTCAGAGTGGTTCACCTTTTTGGTGAGATAAGTCTGAAAGGGAAAATCAAAGTGGTAGTAATTTCCTGTCACCTCTCTCTGAAAGAGGCAAAAAAGCAATTTGCCGTTTCTTTTGTTTAATATCAACCGTTTCTCATGTGTTTGACATTTTATCTTCAAAGTTGGCCTTTTCTTTTTTTTCTTGCATTTTGATTCTCCAGGAATGAAGGAGCACTCGCGCGCAGCTGAGATCCTCTTGAATATTTGGCCAAAAGCGGAAGCAGAAAAACACGCCGTCGTGCTGTTGAGGTAAAAGATCGAATCGTTTTGTTTCATTAAAAAGAAACCATTCAGGTTTGATATGTAGGAATGTCAGAGCGTTCCTGCAGTTCGACGCCAAACGCCGTGTGTGTTGCACAGCAAGCGTTTAGCCTCTTTGCTGCACCGCACGCACAAAATCTGCTTCCTCTCCTGGTTGTGGCAGCCTGTGGGGTCCATGCAGCAAGTATGTTCTGCATTGTGTTCCATCTTTTCCCAGTGTTACCATCTGCTGTTTATACTCTTCTCCTTCCAAAAGGCTGGCAGCGTCTGCCGAATGACCTGCCGCCTGAGGAAGTGTGTGCTCCAGCTCTGTACCCACACACCCACTGAGCCTGTGTGTGTGTGTGTGTGATAGCAGGGAGTGTCGAGCCTCAAAAACCTTTGAGCATGTGTTTATCTTATTAAACAATGGAAAGGACAACAAATATATATAATTCGTTTTTATACATGTTTAGTTCCAATGAAAGAGGGATGGTTTAAGGATCTATTATGATGTTTGGTTTAGTTCAGGGGTCGGCAACCTTTAACAGTAAAAGAGCTGCTGATCAAATCCTAGAAGGAGCTGCATAGTTTACTTTAACAAATTAAGATTTTCATTCACAACCTTCTTTTTTTTATAATAAATATGAATCATGTCTATTTTTTGGCATGAACAAGAGTAAAAATAAAAAAAGAAACTAGCATCTCTCAAAATGTGATTTTTCTTTTTTTTTTTTATTGACAGAAACTGAACTTCTTTTCAAAATAAAAGACACTCTGTACCAACAGGATCATCTCTGTGCAGCAGAAGATAATATTTGCTTTTTACTCACAAAAGATCAAACTTTTTACCAAAGTTTTGCTTTGCAAATGATATCTTTACATTCTTAATGTAGCGTTGAGCAAACAAAACGTCTTCAGGTCAACTGGGATGTAAAAACCTACATAGTTTATCATCTCTGTGCACCTCAGACATCAGTTTAAAAAAGTAAATAATCTAAATTAAATAAATGCTAATTAAGTAATCCTTATTTTAAAAAATTGCTATTTATTTTTTCTTTTTTTTCTCATTTTTTCCCCTCTTTGTCCTCAGCAGTCTTCCACTGCTGGGTTTTGTTATTTTAGTTTGAGGTTGGACCTTGGTCGTCTTAGTTTGCAGGCTTTGTTTATTTGTTTTCTTCAGGTTGTTTTGGTTAGGCAGCCATTAGCAGGGACGTGTCTGGGTCAGCAGTCTTCACTAATTATTTTATGTTTGGCCGAGGAGCCACCATGGAGAGATAAAAGAGACACGTGGATCTGGAGCTGCAGGTTGCAGACCCCCGGTTTAGTCACTATTATTGTGATTTATTAGATATTGATAGAAATATTTATCCTATGATATTCTGTGCTTTTTGAGAACAGATATATGTTTGAAAACTCTGAGAAGAAAGCTCAGCTTTACCCATCCCTTCACAATGAACCACCCAGAATCATCTTTGCGGATTACTCTGTTCCTCTGCGAGAGACGGCTGACTCCTGGGAGATGGTCTTTAGGTCAGGATCATCACTGAAAATGTATTCTCTTTTTGGAGATCTTCTTCTCTGACACGGACACTTTAGAACATCCTTGTTTTGTTCTCCCTCCCTGTTTCTACAGAGAGGTCTTCCTGGTTCCACAGAAGATGCTGCTTGCAGCAAAAGTCTTCTCTACTGTTAGAAATTTGCTGCATGTGATAAATAACGATACAGGAGAGAAGATAGAAATGCTCTTCACTAAAGTCCCACCTCGTGTCTTTCAACCTAATAAGGTCTGTTGATTTAAAACATTATTTCAATAAGAAATGTTGCCTCATTAGCTGTAATATTTTTTTTTCTTTGTTTTTGTTATGGATCAATTCTCATATAAAAAAAACTTAAGGTCTAACATTTAGTTTTAGAAATATTCCTGAATTCCATAAATATATTTAAAAAATGGTTGTTATTTTTGCTTTATTTTGAAATGAGATCTTATGCCTTTTTCCTTCCTTTCAGAGTGGTTACACTTTTGTAGCAGAAGTCTGGAAACCCGAATCACTTCCTGCTGATGCCAAATGGAAGATGGTTTTGATAAGCACACAGGAGCCACTTCCAAAAATGTCCCGGGAAACTCCGCCCATTGCATTCTCAGTGAAGAAATTCCAGGATTATTACATCCCAAACGACAAAAATGTCATGTGTCGGTGTGTAGAGTTACTCTTTTAATTTGAAGTGCGTTAATTAGGGCTGGGTTAATAAAATCAATTAATTGATTTGAATCGATTTAAGCTTAATAGATCAATAAACAATAAATAAAAGCATTAGCACATGTTGCTTGATGCTAAAGTTTAATGGAATCTCCCACAGGACGGCTAATGCTAACGCTCGGTCAAGCTAAACATACATTACTGACTAAATGAACATCTTTATAAACTCACAGGGTTAAATTTTCCAAACTCTTTTAAGGAAACATTTTTTAAAGTCACCATTTGTGGTTGAAAACATCGTTTTTTCCTCATACTTTCTTCTTCTTCTTGAATAAAGTGTAATGCTATAGCGTGATCGCCACCTAGTGGCCAAACTGGCCATCCAGGAAAAGTTATCAGATTAATACAAATATATTCAAAACATATAGTAGATTGCTATTGTACTTAATTGTATAAACATGTGTAAACTCAAAATTGAATTGAGTAGAATTTAAAGAATCGTAGTTGTTTCTGGAAATTATATTATAATTTTAACGATAATTGGATGTTGCTCTGATACTAACAGCACTTATTCGTTTTCTAAGATATTGTGTTCAACTCAGAGCAGAAACCATGGCAACAGTTCAGTTTCAGACGTCCAAGTCAGATGTGGTGATACAGCTTTCCATCCTGGACCAAGATAAGGAATTGGTTGCGAACATTGGGACGGGCCATGTGATGATCCCACTCTTCCACTTCCTGCTTCAAGGAGGTTAGCTGGAAAAATGTGACAGGATTGTTTTTAATTTGATGTGTTTTTGATTATCTTCTAAGAAGAAAGTAAGTTTAAAATGAAGTTAAGCATAGTTTGACTTGTCAAGTTTCTTTTTAGGGGTGGGATTATGTCAATTCTCTTCTTCCCACTCCCTTTTAAGCAACAAATGAAACTCTATTTCACTTTATCTGTCAGCCATTTTTTACCTAACCTGTGAAGCAGAAGCATGTTTGGAATCCAAGCTGGACATGAGCAGCTCCCACGTCCAGGTGGATTCTTTACAACTGTTGTCTGTTTCAGACTCCAGTTGTGCAAATGAGACGAGCCCGGACGCTTCGCAGCAGAGAGTTGGGCCGGAGAACGCAGCTGGAGAAGCAGACTCTGGCCAGCCTCTCCAACAGACTCTGGTATCGCTGACAACTGTCTGCGCTGCTGCAACACTTAACTGATCTCACTTGCCCACACGTCTCACTTACTCTCTCCGTCTTTCTCACCCACTTGTTTTCTTCCTACCCTTTCACACACATGGATACACACATTTACAATCACCCACACACATTCGAGCCGATAACGTGACAAAATAAAGAGATCTGGAGCGAGGAGGTTTTGTTGTTATGATCTGAGTTATCAGTACAAGTCAGGGCCAGTGATGTGCAATTGTCTTAGTGTCTGCAGACTCAACCATGTATCAAAAATCAGTCCGTAAGTCTCCTGTTAATTCAACTCAGACCAGAAAAGCATCTTAAAGACCCAGTCCGATGAAAATCATGTTTTAACCTCACACTAAACGCAAAATTAGACTCATCAAATGGGAAAGGAGATAGGAAAAATATAGGTAAAAGAGTGGTGCATCTTATGAACGAACTAGGATTAGTTGATGTGTGGAGGGATAGACACTCCACTAATAGAGAATACACCCACTATTCTTGGGCCCACAAGGTTTACTCAAGATTAGATTATATACTTATGTTTAAAAATGATCTTTTCAGAGTGAACGACTGTGAGATAGGCCCTTGTACTATATCAGATCATAATCCCATTTATGTTAATATTAATTTGAATATGAAAACTAGATCTACTATATGGAGACTAAACACTAATATTCTTAATAACTCTGAGATCAAAGATTGTTTGAAGAAAGAAATTGAGGAGTATTTAATTCATAATGATAATGATGAGGTGACACCGGGAATCCTATGGGACACACTTAAAGCAGTGACCAGGGGAAGGATAATAGGTATTTCCTCCCATTTGAAAAAGTTAAATCAGCAAAAGCTCAGAGACCTAGAAAATAAACTGCTTGAATTACAGCATCAGCACTCTAGATGTCCAAACAGTAATATTGCATTAGATATAAAAGAACTTAAAAAAGAAATTGATGACATGAATACTACTGAAATACAAAAAAAGAATATTTTTGTAAAGCAGCAGTATTATGAGGCTGGAGGAAAATCACAAAAACTTCTTTCATATAAGCTTAGGAAGCAGCAGGTGGAGAGAACTATTCATAAAATTAAAAACCCTTTAAATGATCAAATAGAAACTGAACCAGAAAAAATTCAAGAGTCTTTCTTGAATTATTACAAGACATTATATTCTCAACCACACTTGTACGATAACCTTAGGGTAAATACTTTCCTCTCTGAACTTGAATTACCTACAGTGACAGAAGAACAAAACAAACATATACTATCTACTATAACTAAAGAAGAAATTCTCTCAGCCATTAATAGATTAAAAGGAGGAAAGATGCCAGGCGCAGATGGTTTTGGACCAGAGTGGTATAAGATAATGAAAGATGCATTAATTCCAATCTTACAGAAAACATTTAACTGGGTGATGGAAGAAAGTCAGCACCCCCTCATGGAGTGAAGCGATCATTTCTATCATCCCAAAAGAAAACAAGGATAGATTACAGTGTGGTAGCTACCGACCAATTAGTGTTTTGAATATAGATTACAAATTGTTCACCAGTATATTATCCAAAAGATTAGAAACAATTTTACCTGAAATAATACACAAAGATCAAACAGGCTTCATCAAACACAGACAGACGCAGGATAACATAAGGAAGGTTTTACACCTAATGAGACAGGCTGAAAAGCAAAAATTAGAGACTCTGATTTTGAGTTTAGACGCTGAAAAGGCATTTGATTCAGTGAGGTGGTCATTTTTATATAAAGTGCTTGAGAAATTCGGCTTTAACATATCTTTAATCCAAGTCATTTCAGGATTATACAATAGACCAACTGCTAGGATTAAAATCAACGGGAACCTCACAGAGTCATTTACTTTAGAGCGTGGGACCCGTCAGGGATGTTGCCTCTCGCCACTCCTCTTTGCCCTGTTTATAGAACCCTTGGGCCAGTGGATCAGACAGAGCAAAGACATAACTGGAGTAGTGACAACAGCAGGTGAGCAGAAATTAGCATTATTCGCAGATGATTTATTACTGACTATTTCCCACCCCACAGAAGTGGTTCCCAAAATAATTAAGATACTATCAGATTACGGTTCCTTTTCAGGGTATAAGGTTAACGTAAACAAAACACAAGTACTTTCTTTGAACTATAACCCACCAGAAGAATTTAATAAAAACTATAGTCTGAAATGGGATTCTGAAAATATTAGATACTTAGGAGTAATACTGCCTCGAGATCCCATTAAAATATTTGAAGTTAACTATAGCCCCTTAATTACAGCAATAAAAATAGATATACAAAGATGGAGCACTTTATCATTTTTGGAACTACATTCAAGGATTGACTCGATTAGATTAAACATTCTTCCTCGATTGCTCTATCTCTTCCAGTGTTTACCGATTCTCATACCCCGAAAACACTTTGTAGACTGGGATAGAATACTGTCAAAATACATTTGGAGAGGGAAAAAACCCAGAGTTCAGTACAAAACCCTGCAACTGAAAAAAGAAAGGGGGGGCCGCAGCCTTCCGTGTTTATGGGAATATTATAACGCAGCACAAATACGACCTTTGATATGTTTATGTAGATCTGATTACACTGCAGGATGGAAAGATGTGGAGGGGACAACGGTTAAGGGGATCCCAGTCAGAGCCCTATTAGGAGACATAAAACTACAGAATAAGATCCACCTATCAGACGAACCCATTTCTCATGTAATGATAAAAGCCTGGAATGAAATAATTAAGATTTGTGATTTGGAAGATACTGTAAAAATCTTGAGATGGTGTGCCTATGATTCAGATTTCACCCCGAATCAACTTGACGATGGATTTAAAAACTGGATTCCAAAGGGATTGTCCGATTACCACTCCTTCATTAACAAAGGAGATTTCGAATCTTTTGAAACCTTGCAAAGGAAAAACGGACTTAGTTCTGCAGATTTTTTCAGATACCTCCAGATTAGACACTATTACAACCACGACCTGAAAGTGAATTTAAATAACCTTGGATTTGTGGGAACTTTCCTAACAATCACCAAACCAGGAGCACACAAAAAAGTTATTTCCAGGTTATATGACAGTATTCTGAGTTGTAAAAAAGATAGTACTTTTTATATCAAAGCAAGGTGGGAGAAGGAGGGTAATATCGTGATTTCTGAGAAAAATTGGGATCTTATATGTGAAATCCCATGGGTTACAACTGGATCCAACATTTGGCGTGAATTCTGTTGGAAATGTAATACTAAGTTCTTTGTGACTCCTGCCCAAAAGAAATACCGTGGCACTGGAGAGTCTTGCTGGAGATGTGGGGAAGGGACTGCTAACCATTTTCATATTTTTTGGAACTGTCAAACTATTTCTCAGTTCTGGTCAAATATTCACGGACATTTACAGAACATTTTTGCTTTCTCTCTCTCTTTGGACTTTGAAACCATGTTTCTGTGCAACATACCAACGGGCAAACTGGAACTGAAAGATAAGAAACTTTTTTATATTTTATTGGCAGCAAGTAAAAAAGTGATAACACGGAAATGGCTTAATCCCGAACCACCAACAATTGAAGAATGGATAAACACTGTGCAGGAAATCTATAAAATGGAGAAGCTCTCTTTTTCAGTTAAACTTCAAATGGATTCATTCTACAGAATTTGGACAAAGTGGACAGAATATGTGAAGCCTGTTGACTCCTGTACCCTGTAAAAAGGGAATATATATACATATATATATATATATATAAATGAATGTATACACAGATATAGATATATATTCTACATATGACTATAGAAATATGTAAATAATAGATATGAGTAATATGGCTACCCTCCCATGCACACTCCCAAGATGTTTGTTTTTTTTTTTTTTTTTTTTTTTTTTTTTTTTTCTCTTGTTTATTTGTTTTGTTTGTTCATTTGTTTATGCTTATGTGCTAATAGAAAATTGTGATGATAAAGCAGCACAATGAATAGTGTACTTCTACCAACCTTCATTTGTCATTGCACTTTATCAATAAAACTTAAATGGGAAAAAAAAAAAAAAAAAAAAAAAAAAAGAAAATCATGTTTTTGGTGTTTTTTACAAGTTTTTGTGGTATTTTTCTTATGATGGCGGACATATATAAAGAAAATTAAGCTTAAAATTCAATTTCTAAATTTAAATTGTTGTGAATAAGCAGCAGACGAAAAAAACGCAGTTTAAAAAGGATCACATTTGTGATGGAGAAAATACACTTGGAGGTTCACAAGCACCTTGCTCCAAGCTCTCAGCAATAGGGAGGGGAAAGGGGGCGGGGCTGCACTACTGCCGCTTTGTAGTCCAAGAAAATGAGACATGGTTGTTGTGTATTTTTTTTTTTTTTTTACTTTTGGCTAGAAAGTGCCAACTTAGTGGCGTTTTGGTGGAGTGTCCAGCCTGAAGCTGGAAGGTCGTGAGTTCAAATCCAGACGGAGTCATACCAAAACTCTAAAAACGGAACCCAATGCCCAATGGGACTTAACATTAAAAATCACATAATCACATTTAAAAGACTACTTGACACGCTTTTGAAATACATCAAAAGATGATCAGAGTGGATCTTTAACGATGTTTTTTTTTTTTTTAAATAGATGTTTCTTTTGGTTCAACTTTTAGAAACTAGTTTTTACCTGAAATGGAATTAAAGGAAAACAAAAAAAAAAAATGTCTTTTTAAGGATTGAGACAGATTCACACAAACTACATGAGCATATATTAATGCTTATACAATTTTAGATTAATTTTTTCAAAAATATCGATTTAAAATTTTCTGAAATGTGAATCTTTTTACTAAGGTGGGAGCAAAAAACAATGAACACGATGGAGCTTCACATGACTAACGCTCTATTTTTTGTTTTTGTGTGTCTTCCTGCCAGCTGGGGTCTTACCTTGATTTCGTTGCAGAATTGTGTCTTTTCTGTTGTGTGGGAGTTATCACCCGTGATATCATCTTGGCTGAACGGGCCCTCTGCCTCCTCTCTGCCTTTGTGCTTCAGTCAAGGAGGGCAAAGAGCCGCAAAAGCAAAATGGGATGTTCTTTCCGGCTCCGAAACAGCTCAAAAAGAAAAATATTTTGGTTTCGTGCTAACTGCTTTTTGTACGCTGTGTGTTTTAAATGCAAAGCAGGACTTATCTGTGTGTTGACAGGAACACAAGTACGTGGTGCAGGCTCTAGTGCTCTACGGGAGCTGGCCTTTGGATGAAGCTGAGTTGGCTTTTGCCAATATGCTTAAAGACAAGGAGAAGAATGAGATGAGAGGTCAGTTTCCCATTTTTAGTCACCCACAGGACAGCTATGAGAGTAAATTGCAGTGACATAAATCTTTATTTGAACGTCTAACCCTCAATACGGATACTACATGACTCAGATATCCCTAAATACATGTATTCCCCTTTCCATGAACCATTTTCCCTATTCAGAAACACTTAATCCCTGCATTATGAAAAGGATTCTTTAGCATGATTTTTGTTTTGTGGTGAGTTTGAAATTGGCTGAAGAAGAAGAAGAAGAAGTCCAGGGCAGATGCTGCTTTATTCTCTTCTTTATGAGGCCTATAACCACAAGCCAAACAAGTACAGCTGCTTTCACAGATCAGGCCTCAATTTGCCCACTGGTCATTGGCTGTGGCTCTAATCCTGTCCTCTGCCACCAGCTCTGCATCCCTGCCTTCATCATCCCACACAAATTGGATCAATTGAAAGATCAGGGATGAAGTGTTGTGCGGCTTTTGTGACTGAATGGGAAGAAAATCCAGTCGAATTCACTGAATTCTTTCACATTTTTCTGTTATTCATGGTGATTAAATATACAGTAGATCACATGTGTCAAAGTCAAGGGCCGGGGGCCGGATCCGGCCCTCTGGGTAATTCTATCCGGCCCTCCAAATCATTCAATTTATTGTTATTAATGACCGACGTTATCTTGCTCTCATTTTTACCTTCTATAATTTTTATCAAATATTTTGTATGGAGAGTAAAATATTCAAAATTATCTAGGATTTAAGTTGATTTATTCTGGAATAGTATCCCTGCCTTTTTATTATTCATAATTATGTTAAAAATATATGGTTTTAAAGTTTTAAAAATTGGCATTTTGGACTATTTTGGCGATTTTTAGAGACTATTTTGGAGTTTAGTCAATATTTCGGCTACATGCTAGCTGTTTTAGCTAATTTAGGCGTCTTTCTTTTTTAGGCTGTTTTGAATTGAACTTTATTAATATCCCAAGGGATAAATTTATCTGTTATGGCACCCATATATCTAAAACATTTTACAAACACACATATTCCTATGAACATAAATATACATATGAGTAATACACACCTATCTACAATAACTATATACTATACAATACTATACAAAACTATACAACACAATGCTATACAACACAATACAATACAATACAATACAGTACAATACAGTACAATACAATACAATACAATACACTACAATAATATACTATACAATACAATACACTACAATAATATACTATACAATACAATACACTACAATAATATACTATACAATACAATACTGTACAATAATTTTATATACACATATTAACCTATTTAAAAAAAAAAAAAGTTGTTTTGAAAAGTTGTTTTGAATTTTAGCTAATTTTTCAGCTACTGTTTCGACTAACCTAAGTTTTTTATTTTTGTCATTAAGCTAATATTTTAGCTGACTATTAGCTTCAGCATTTTTAGCTGTCAATTTCAGCATCTTCAGCGATCTGCACCAGCATCTTCAGCGTCCAAATTCAGCTTAAAGCATTCCTACTAGCATTATATCAGCTAATGCTATATATCTAGTTCATAATTATGTTTTAAAATTTTAAATATGTAGTTTTGGTTTGTTCAATAAATGTTTATCCTGTTCGGCCCGCGACCTAAAGGTGTGTTTTGGATTTTGGCCCCTTGTGCGATTGAGTTTGACCCCCCCTGAAATAGATGGTTAAATATATGTTCAGAACGGCTTTGTCACCTCCTTTTGTTGGTCTCTGTGTCTATATGCGGGCCAGCCTCCACACAAACCTCCTGTGTTTTCCCAATAATCTTGTAAAAATGGGTCAATGAGATGTCAGATGAAGTTGGCTTTTGCCCCATGGTGCTCTGGGAAGTATCCCAGAAGGAGAGTGAATTAATTTCACCCAGTTTTAAATCTGTCTCAGTGGTAAGACTGTCCTTGATCATGTTCCTTACATGCCGCCAAGATGCACTGGCAGTACGAGCCGCTCCAGGCTGAGAAAAGTGTTCAACAAGCAGTTTAAAATCTCATCCCTGCCCATCAAAGGACAGAACTGTTTCCGTGTTCTTGTTGTGAATTCCTGGTTTTATTTTCCTTTACAACCAATGACATTAAGATATATATTTTTTTTATTCTCCGACTGTATTTTTAACCAAATTTCAGTCATCAATAAAAAAAAAATTATTTTACGGCTGTTTTTTTAAAATTTGCAAATAAAGGTGAAACTCAGGTCAAGCATGAATTTATTAGAATAACTCATAAACATGTTATCAAAGTCATAGTACAGACTGATTGTTACACAGAAAGAGATTTCCTTCATCCAGGTTTAAAGTGCAACAGTGCCATCTAGCACACACATAATGGTATGACACCTGCAGCATCATGGACTTTTAACTTAGAGGAGACCATTAAGTTTAGTTTTTGTTGCAAAACAGTTTCATCTTCTACGAGTTTCATAAAATTAATAATTTGGAGAAAAATCACAGAATTTCGTCCTCTTTCATCCAGACAGCTGTTTTTCATTTGAACATCAAGTTTGGACTGCAGAAATGTTTGCAAGTTGTAGATCTTGTCTTAAAACTAAACAAATAAAACCCGCTCTCTGTTTTAACATTCAGAGAAAAGAGTCAAAGATGGGAATTCGTCCACAGCCAACCCAACTGCACCCGACGGCGCCGCTGACGGGCCCCAGAGCAGCAGCAAAGCCAAAAGGGATGCAAAGAAGGGAAAGTCTGCTGCAGCTTCTGCATCTGGACTCAAGCAGGACACGGTACGAACATGTGACAACAGCAAGATCAGTCATCAGTCACTAATGAACCGGCACCCAATCAAATGTTAAGAATAGCAGGAATATTATTTACTGTCTAATAAAAACACATCTCCTTAGTGATTGATGAAGGTGTTTGTCATGCTATTCTTAAGCCTTTCAGAGTAAACTATGTTCAGATATACTTTTGCAAAGATAGATGTGGATATTGTTTATATAAATAGAAAACATTTGCTGATCACAGCTAGCTCTGCGGAGAAAGTGGGTGTTTGTGTCAGCCTGGGGGCGGTTCTGGCAATGCAGACGCTTCTTCAAAGGGGCTGTTCCTCACGTTTCTACGTCACATTGTGAAGACTCGTTTTCGAGTCTCAAAATACAGCTTTAGGGTTGTTTTTCATGAATTGGAATTAGAATTTGTTTTATTTTGTTCATTAAAAAGTGATTTTGCATTGTTTGCATTCAGCTTCTATTTTGATTTGTTTTCTTGATGAATAGACAATTCATTAAAAAAAAAAAAAAATGTATTTAATTCAGTTTTACTTTTGCTTACAGGGTTCGCTCTGGGTCTTAAAAAGTCTTGAATTTGAACATTTAGAAAAAAGGCCATAAAAGCATTAAAAAAAAAAGTCTTACATTTTGAAATCTTAGTCTTAAAAATTGCTCTGTTTACAACTTTTTCTGTGTAACTTTTTTGGTCTAAAGTTTTATTTTTGTTAACTAAAATTATGCAAGTAAAGGACATTTATCAAACACGTTCATACAAAAGCAGCAACAGGCTGATGCCGCTTACACTGTGAACCAGACATCATATAATTTTAGCGTCTGTGTGGTTTGTTAGTCACCGATGGTTTTACTGTAACAAAATGTGTGTAATAAAGTAATGAGGGCTTCTGTAGTCGAGTAATTGTAATTTAAATATGAAAATTTGAATTTCAGATTTTGTTTTTTTTCTCAAGAAATCAAGAAATTGGTTTTAATTTTCCATATGCAAGTTCTCAAAAAAGTCCTAAAAAGTCTCAAATTTAACTTGCAGAGACCTCTAGAAACCCTGTGTATGTATTAAAAATTGATTGTATGTGCAAGCTAAGCCATTCTGTTATATATATTGTATATGTGTGTGTACGTATGTATGTATATATATTATATATATATATATATATATACATACATATATACATATATATATGTATGTGTATAAATATGGTTGTGGTATTTGAAAAGCGTTTGTATTTCTATCTCAGAAGTTAGAAAGCTCTTTGCATCTGTTGCTTTGTGCAGAGCTTTGACCTGACCAAACCCCACTGGATTCTGCGTGTCGTCACTGAAAACACTAAAACTGAGAGCATTGAGGCGAAGAAGGACACGGAGCGGAGTGATCAGATCAGAGCCATTAAAGACAGCTGGGAGAGGCTTGAACCAGGACGCTGCGCCAAGGTAACCACAACATCGGCGAGACATTTTCCTTTGAAATAAACATCCTTGACCTCTTCAAGAAGAAGACATATTCAGACTCTAAACGTTGCTTTACCTGCGATAATGCCAGAGTGACAGAGTGAATGCTTTTTGTTGAAAGTAGCCTCTGAATATGCTGAAGCTTTTTGCTGAAAACCATGACATAATTTACTTTAATTTCCGAAGGGATTTGCTGCAAAAAAATGCAAAAGTTATTCGCAAAATGTTAAATTTAATAAAGACTGGAAATTTAGTTAAAGAACTATGAAAGAGCGCTGAAGTTGACCTAATTTTCTGAAAAATTTCTAGTCAAATTGTAAAAAAAATCCTCAATACATCATAATTTTGCAAAAAATGTAGTGTGTTGCTTAAATATGAGCTAAGCTCCAAATTATCCCAACAAACATAGATGCAAAAAGCTAGCACATTGCTTAATTATGACCTAAAATAATTAAAATTCCTAAAATTTCCTTAAATAACCTAAAATTCTCAGTAAACCAAATTAGCCAAAAATGTTACTGTTGCTAAAATAGAAGCTAAACTCCAAATTAACCCCCGAAAAACTTATTAGATGCCAAATTAGCATTAAAAACTAGCACATTGCTTAATTACTAGCTAAACTCCAAAATAGCCTAAAACTCCTCAGTAAACCAAATTAGCAAAAAACGTTAGCTTGTCACTAAAATAGAAGCTAATCCCTAAACTTGCCTGAAAAACCCCGATAGTTATCAAATAGCCCAAATGAGCTAGCATAATGCTAATATAACAGATCAATGCCACATTTTTTGACAAATTACTATAAAAGATAAAAACATATCCCATGGAAAAAAAATAGATTAGATTCAATAGATTTGCTTGTTGCTAATCAAAGTAAAAATTCTGAATTTGAAGATTTTTTCATTCATTTCCTATTGACTATCAAAGTTATGAATGCCAGAAATTCAAGCAGTAATGTCCTGGATGTTTTGATACCTAGATTATTGAAATAGCTGAAAGTGTGATTGAGTTTTTACCTGTTGAAAAACTTCCGGAATGGAGCAGGAGAATCACTCTAGTGTGACGATACATTAGTTCTGACTCTACTCTTCACATCTGAAGGCTTTGCAGACTCATCTAAGGTTTCTAAACCGAGTTCAGGATGAAGCGAAGGATGAAACCAAAGATCCCGGTAACGCTCCACAAACGCATGTTTTCTGGCTCCTTACGTGTTCTCTAGTCACTTGTCGTTCTTTTTTCAGATGCCAGTTGTGGTCCGGGTCCCCGTGTCAGTTCACCCAACAACACCCTCCCTGACTTCAGTCACCTGCTCAGGTGTGACACCGCTCTCAGATCCCATATTACTGCTCATGCTAGTACAGAAAGTATGGATGTTAAAATGTTGTGTTGAACCAATAACATTCCTGTTCTCAAAGGAAGCTCATATTATTCAGAATCTGCCAGACTTTACTAGTATTTTCCCTTTCCTTGTAAATGAAAGTGTTCCAGTTTGTATATTCCCTCCTCTAGAGGGCGGTAATAACTCTCCTACACGACTGTTTAGTGCTGCTTTTCTGAAATGCAACATTTGACTTTATCTGTTCTTTTTTTTTTTTTTTTAGTTGCTCTTTACAGTTCCGCCTGAGTCACCACTCACTCCTTTCCCTCCATCTCTCCCTCTGTCCAGAGATAAACCAGCTCATATTTGGGTCTGTTAATTAGAGAGCTATTTCAGGGGCTCGTCGTTGCTCCAATGAGATGTGCCCTTCTCCTTTAACCTCTTCATCCTTCTCAGACACTGGTGTGTGTGCTAACGTGTGGATGTAGGGATTTAGAAGAAGGTATTTTCTTCTGTCATGCAGTTATTTTGTTATCAGTCCAAAAAAAACAAGTAATAGTTTTCTGGGAATCGGACATCTCTCTATTATTATTATTATTATTTCTTCTTAGCCAGTTTGGTTTCACTCTGATCATCTTTTGAACTATTGTTAAACCGTCCTTAATGGTCTTTTAACTATAATTTTTGCTGTTTTTAAATAATAAAAAAACCCAGTAATTTTCTACAACATAATTCCTGCATAGAGGCAGGAGTTCATTGTGTGATTGCTTAGTAAGCATTCACACTTTAGTGATTCTCTTATTTGTTCATTTTTCCGCACATAAAAACTCAATCACACTTTCAGAGATTTCAGCAATCTTGGTATCAAATCGTTCAGCTTGTTCAGGACATTACCGCTTGTATTTTTGGTATTCATAAACTTGATAGTTTTTCAAATATTGAGCAAAATATGCCCCATAGGAAACAAACTTCAAATTTAAAAATTTTAAGTGGATTAGCAACAAGCCTGTAAATAGGTTCATGGGCTATGATTTAATCTTTTATAGTAATTTTTTTATATGGAATTTAGCAAATATTTTAGCAACATGCTAACGTTTTTGGCTAATTATGTTTACTAGGGAATCCCAGGCTATTTTGGAGTTAAGCTAATATTTTAGCAACATGCTAGCAATTTGACTAATTTGTTATCTATTTAGGTTTTTAGAGGCTAATTTAGAATTTAGTTGCTATTTTAGCAACAGGCTAACGATTTTGTCTAATTTTTATTTACTGAGGAATTTTGGGCTTGTTTGGAGTGTAGCTAGGATTGAAGCAACGAGCTAGCTTTTTTGATTAATTTTGAGTTTTGTTCATATTTAAGCAACACACTAGACATTTTTGCAAAATTGACATGTATTAGGGATTTTTAAGCAATTTTACTACAAATTTTCAGAAATTTAGGTCAACTTCAGCACTGTATATAGTTCTTAAACGAAATTTTCAGTCTTTTATCAAATTTAACATTTTACAAATATGTTTTGCTTTTTCAGCAAATCCCTTCAGTAATTAAAGTAAATTGCGTCACCACTTTCAGCAAAAAGCATTCACACTAGCATTATCGCAGGTAATGCACTTTTGCCTCTGAGTTGTGAAACAGAACCTTTTCCCCACAACCCATCCATATGTGCTCTCCAGCTAGCTTACAGCCCCTCACGGTGCATCAACAATAGCGAGAGATATTGGAGCTTTCCAGCCGGACAGTTTTGAGCCGGATCCGGGTCTGGATCATCTAGATCAGAATGGATCAGAGCAGGGAGCTTGTGGCTTGCCGTATTAACTTGTATGCCATAACTACAAGTCTTATTCTATATATTATAATTTGAATAAAGAAATGCAATTTTACGCTTAGTTTTCTTTATATACTGTATGTCCTCCACCATGAGAAACAAGACTTTGTTAAAAACACGATTTTCACCTGAGTGGATTTTTAAGATTTTTTTTTTCTCGCTTGCATTTTAAACCGTCTTTGTGCTTTCTTAGAGACCGAAAAGAATCTGCTGAGCTGACGGACTCCCAGAGAGAGGCAGAACGTGACAGGGATCTTACGGAGAAGATCCAGACCCATCAGTCCGTCCGCACGAGTTTTCTGGAAAGGCACAAACAACAGGCGTCTCACCGAAAGGAGTTTGTGAAGCAGCAGCTGAAGATGTATCAGAGCATGAAGGTGAATCTGATGTAGAACGCCACAGTAACCGTCGTCATCAACCGGAGCGCGCCTCTCAGAACATCCTGTTCTAACCTCGCTTTCTTTGTCTTCAGGATGACTGGCAGAAATCACTTAATGCTTTTAAAGAGCATTATGAGAATCTGGGTCTGGAGAAAGCTGGCACTAACAGAACCCCCCCTTAGTATCAGTGCAGTAAGGATGCCAAGAGATTACAAAAATAGAAAGTGATTTCATTCAGTCTCAAACAATTCTGTTTGCTTCAGATTGATACTTCCTCTGTTCTAGTAAAACGTTAGACGTTTTAGTTTTCCTATTTCTCAACTATTAAATATATTTATTCATGAATTTTTTATTTTATTTTAATTTATTCAATAAAGTTTTCTTAATTCCAAAAGCGAAGCAGCCGATTGTTTCGTAATGCTTTTGAGTCTGAAGATAGTTTGAAGTAAAACGAGGGAAAATTATATTTGGCTTCTTAAAAGAAATATTCTCCTAAATCCCTAAAAAAGAGCATTTTCTTACAGACATTTATCACCTTAAAGCTCAAATGCAGAAGCTCCTCTTCGCTTGTTTCCAGATTTCAAACAAAAAGAAAAACCTGAAGAAGATTTTAAATTGAACATCTATGTATTTAGAAATTTTTGGGGGGGTTTAGTGTGTTTGTAAAGGTCTAAAATAGTGCAAAAAAAACTGCTAATCTTCTGCAAATCTGTTGTTTTCTTTAACTGCATGGAGCAGGCTGGAGGGCTGAGAGCTATTGATCGATCGATCGATTAGAAGACTTAAGCTTTCCTGATAGAAGGTCCTTTGTAATCTGAAAGAAAAAGTTAGAGATCCTCATGCTGATGTTGACTTTTATTTCCTTTTATTACACTCATACAAAACAAAACTCCAAACTAACTCTGTGAGTCTAAATTAGATGTATTTCTTTTAAGTTAATTTAATTAAAAAAAAAAACCAATTACTTGTCATTTAATACTCCTTTTGTGCTTTTCTTTCTCCATTCCACACATCCACTGAGCTGAAAAATGATAAATGAAATGATGATAGAGCCATCTAGTGGCCACATGTGGTAGTACATATATACGTGCAGTGTTCTGTTTGACAAATTAATTTGGATTTTAGTGCTTTTTCATGAGGAATATTCTATTTATAAGCTTTTTTTCCTGCTTTAAAATAAGTGACAGTTTAAAGGAATATTTTTGTGTTGTATAAATTCAATTCTGTTTAAAAATAATACAAAATTCAGCTTAGTTTTATTTGGTTTGCATAATTGTTATGTGACCTTATTTAACAAAGTTATATTTCTTTCTAATTTTATCAGTCTACCTAATTATAAATCTTACAATTTGTTGTAAAAATCTTATTGATTTTTATTTTTGATATTTTTGATTATAAGAAAAACATGTTTTCTTTCTTATTTAGTTTATAAATCTAAACTTTACAAACAATTTTTTTCATGTAAAAAAGAAAAAGAGCTTGGAGATCAGATTTAAGAACAATATTTTGTCCTAATTTAAGTTTATTTTCTTCACTTTTATGAAACTTGAAATAAGTCATTCACACACACATATAATCTGATATCCAAAAATGTATTTAAGTTCTGCTGTTGAATAGATCAAACATATTAACATGAATTTGATCAGAAACAACAAAAACATGTTTTAATTTTTTCTGCTACTAGCATGTATTTTATCAACGAATGTAAACTGTTTTTGAAATTGACTGGACAGTATGACGAATGAGAAAGCATGTTTTAGAATTTATAAACTCGGTCGCTTGAGCAATATTAAATATCACAATTTCATAACCAAGGAGGTCTCTGTTAAAACTCAATTTTTTAACAGTAGGGTATTCAAAACAATACAATACCTTGTTTATAACTAAAATGTTTTTATAAGTACAGTAAATGTAGGGATTGTTTCATCAGCAGAAATGATAATTAGGTGTATTTGTTGCCATTAAGAATAAACCACTTCATTCTGATAGCATGGTGAATATATTCAACATCCAAAAACTCTGTGACCTTTGGTCTAGCATGAACAATGCGTGTGACCTCAGAAACAGTGTTTGGATTCAAACTGCATGTACTGATGCCTAATTATATGGAGCTACAATGGGGCCAATATTATTTAAAACCCAATTAAAACAAATGAAAAAAAAATACTGGTGTTTTGGTTAAAAAAAAAATAATTAAAATGTATGAAACTTTTCTGCTATTCTAAAATAAACTCAATCATTTTTAGTTTCAAATGTTACATTTTTTAGGTTTAAAAACTCAAAATGTACATTTCAAACCTTTTTTTTAGTCCAAACTTTTTTTTTTTTTTTTACTCTTTTTTTTTTTTTTGTTTTCATTTTTTAAAAATTTCAGACTTGAAAATGAAAAAAAGAGTTGAAGCTAAAAAAAAAATTTTAAACCTAAAAAAAAAACAAAAACTGAAAATATTTATGTTTATTTTAAAATAGCAAAAGGTTTCGAACATTTACATTTCTTTTGGCCAAACACCAATATTTTTTTTTATTTGTCTTATTCAGGTTTCAAATAATATTGGCCTCAATCTAGCTCCATACAATCAGAGACCCCAGAGAAATAATCTGAGAAAGTATCTAGGATATAATGTTGTTTTGTGATTACATTTTTTTTTAAACATTTGTCTAAACAGTTTTGAGATGGCTAATCCTTTCTTTCAGTGACTGAGTAGTATGTGGCATATCAAAGCCAAATTCTAATTATTGGTTGTAAATTTAAAGTATCTCCTTTGGTGATTAACATTCAATAAAGTAACTTTGGTGCCATATAATGCTGAAGTAGTAGTATTGCGAAAACTATCCAGTAAAAGTACACAAGTGTGTGTGGGGTGATAGTACAGGGCAGGTACAACATCTGGTTGTGATTTAACCTCAAATGTGTTCAATTATACCAAATGTTCAGTGTAAAAAGCCACGCAGTCAAAGTAAATGTGTGAACTCAAAAGATTTGAATTGAGTGGATCAAAAAAAAAAGGGAGGAAAAACCCAGAATTTAATAAATCCCGGCGCTTATGAATCAGTTTGAATGGTTTCTAGAAGTTACTATCGATACCCAGCCCTAGTTTCTGGCTACTTTGAAGATTTTACCCTAAAAAGTCCTTGACATTTTTTCTGAAATCAAGACAGCTTGTCAAGTAAAATTCACCAGCCGCACTGGGAGATAATTTGACTTCTTTCTAGTCTATTTCTACTAAAAACAAGTATTTTTCCCCCCAGAATTAAGTTTTTTGCAGACCTTATAATGATGACAGAACAAACCCTGAAAGGCTTGTTGCCAGCACAGGATATTCTGTCTTGTCTTTGCACTTACCTCTGTCCTCCTCCTCCACTGTGCGTACAGAATAATGGCCGATTTCAGTCTGTGCTGCACTATTTTTGCTCTTAGACGATACAGAGGGACCTTGAAAACAAAAGCTTAGTCCACTGTTGTGCACATTTCAGTATATGCATGCAGAAGAGAGGCTTCCCAGATGGAAAATATTTTATTCCAACATTACTTAGGGGTGATTTGATTAGCTGAAACTAGATGCACTTGCCTGCAGCTGTGAGTCATGGATTCACTGTCAATTTAGAGGTAATAAATTCAGGAATGGATTGAAAAAGAAATCTTGTCATGACTCTGGGTGTAGTGACAAAACTGGATGAGCATGAAAACAAAACTATTTAAGACCTGAAAAGGTATAGATATTAAATAGTTATTTAATATAATAACTATTTATTATCTATATCTAATAATGGATATTATAGTATAGATATAAAAAAGCAGTTGCTTATGCAAAAAAAAATCTAGAATGAGGAAAGGATGCAAAAACAAATAAGAAGAGTTTTGTCTCTGATAAGTTGGGTCATGAAAAGGAGAAAGAATCTGCTCTCCTTGGTGGTTTTTAAAGTTTTTTTGAAAAATATCTCCAACTGTGTTTGTTTGCAGGTGACCCTATAAATCAGGAGTGTCAAACTCAATCCCACAAGGGGCCAAAATCTGAAACACAGATACAGGATACACATTTATTGAACACTCTAAGACTGCATTTTTAAAACTTTAAAACCAGAACTTTTAAACATAATTATGAACTACATATATATCATTACCTGTGATAATGCTAGTGTGAATGCTGTAAGCTTAATTTGGCCGCTGAAGAGGCTAGTGCTTATAGCTGAAGATGCTGAAATTGATAGCTAAAAGCGCTGAAGCTGAAAAAAGCTAAAATATTTGCTAAATGCCAAATTAGCCTAAAAAAAAAAGTAAGTTAGCCTAAACAGCTAGCATGTAGCTGAAAAAATACCCAAACTTCAAATTGCCTAAAAAACAAATAAAAACCTCAAATTAGCCAAAACAGCTAGCATGTAACTGAAAAAGTAGCTAAACTTCATAATAGCCAAAAAAACTGAAAAAATGTAAATTAGCCAAAACTGCCTGAAAACCTTTTTAAAAATGCCCAAATTAGCCAAAGCAGCTAACATGTAGACAAAATATTAGCTAAACTCCAAAATAGCCTAAAAAAATCTTAGTAAATGCCAAAATAGTTCAAAAAGCTTGCAGGTTGCAAATTTTTTAAAATTTTAAAAATAACTTTTTAACATAAATATGAACAATAAAAAGGCAGAATATTATTTCAGAATCAATCAACTTAAACCTTAAATAACTTTCCATAAAAATATATTTTGTCAAAATTATAAAAGTTAGAAATGAGGGCAAGATAACATCTGCATTAACAACAATCAGTAAATGATCTGGAGGGCCAGATATAATTATCCGGAGGGCCGGATCCGGCCCCCGGGCCTTGACTTTGACACATTTGCTATAAACCTAAGCTTTGCTGACATGAGCTCTATAGCAAGTCTGCAGTCTGTACAGTCATGCACTGTAAGATTTAAAATGCTTCCTGATGGTGCAGCTTCTCTGAGCTCCACTAAGCCTGACTTGGGGGTTTAACTTCCTTAGACGTTTAGTGACTTTCCAGACAAATGTTGTTCATGTTTAGATTATTATTAATACATAAAATACATTTGTCGACATTTTTGTTGCTCAGAGATTCTGAATGGCTGATTGTGTTAATAGTTTTAATGTAGCACCTGTGCAGGGTAAAACAGAGGAGAGACGGGTCGGGTCGCCGCAGCTCCACTGCTGGAGAGCTACCACACCCAGACCCCCCCCCCAGCAGTCATGGATCTGGGGTTCCGGTTCGCTCTGTAACCAAAACTAACGTGGGAGGAAAGTGCGACCATAGAAGCCTCCGTGTAGGAACAAGGGTGTTCGGGGTGAGTACGTCAACACGCAGGCCCGGGCCTGGGCTGCATGGTACCCTAGTAGGCACCCTCCACACACACAAAAATAGAACATAATTCATTTGTTAATATGTATTGACGCCCTCTGGTGTCCTGGCGTGCAGCTGTGGGATCAGTATAGTAAAACTAAATAAACTTAATTTTTATTTTACGTTCTATGATCGAGATTTTATTAAATTAAAGAGACAATTTGGCATTTATTTGTATCTTTTGGACAAAAGCGATCTTTTATTTTAATAGATCAGGTGGAGAATGAACTACAATCATAATACTCTTAATGCAGAGCACCTGCTATGGGGCCGGGGCAAAACGCATCTGTCTGCTACTTGAAATTCAATAACTATTATTTTATTTTGGGATGGGGACCGACATGAATTTTCCACAAAAGAAGAACCGATGTTGTCTACAAATTACTGAAACTCCGCTGGAGGCGAGCAGTTCAGAATGGATAGACACGCCCCCACCAGAGAGAAGACTCCAGCTGAAACCAACCGGAAATCCAGCTGGATCAAAATTCTCCCCCCCAAATTTTTTTTATTATTTTTCAGGAACACAATAAAGAAAATTATTTTTTTAAAAAAGCTGATGTGACTTTAGCCTGGATTTAACAAAAAAGTCAAAAACATGTCATTAGTTTGTTGACAAATTTTATACTTGTTGTTTTTCTAAAATTACACCTAAAACTTTCATTCCATGTTGTAAAAACAGTTTTTTAAACATTTTTTGGGTTTCCACAGCAAAAAGAATCCCATTTTTCCAGATGGAATTATCTGTTCTTGTATGATTTTTTAATGTTAAAACAACTCTTGTGCTAACGTCTGGAGAGATATTTTTTAAAAATGGTGATGGAAAAGAAGAGGAGACTCCATCTTTATTGTTCTTTCATAATAATTTAAATCACGTGTCAAAGTCTAGGCCCAGGGGCCGGATCCGGTCCTCCGGGTAAGTTTATTTTATTGTTATTAATGGGCCGATGTTATCTTGCACTAATTCTAACTAACTAAAATATGTTTTTATGGAGACTGAAATATTGAAAGTTATTTGATGTTTAAATTAATTTATTCTGGAATAATATTTCTGCTGTTTTATTTTTCATAATTATGTTAAAAATTTACAGTTTTCAAGTCTAAAATTTGACATTCTGCTAGCATTATGGACTATTTTAACATTTACAAAAAACATTTTTAGGCTATTTTTAAGTTTAGCTAATATTTCAGCTACATGCTAGCTGTTTTAACTAACCTTAGTATTTTTAGTTTTTTAGGGTATTTTGGCATTTAGCTAATGTTTAAGCTGTCTATCAGCTTCAGTGTTTTTAGCTATTAGCTTCAGTTTTTTTATCTTTCAATTTCAGCATCTTCATCTATCTTCATTAGCATCTTCAGCGGCCAAATTCAGCTTACAGCATTCACACTCATTATTTCAGGTAATGCTATATATCTAGTTCATAATTATGTTAAAAAGTGACAGTTTTAAAAATTGACATTCTGCTATCTTAATGGACTATCTTAACATTTACAAAAAACATTTTTAGGCTATTTTAAAGTTTAGCTAATATTTCAGCTACATGTTAGCTGTTTTGGCTAACTTAAGGTTTTTATTTTTGTTTTTTAGGCTAATTTGGCATTTAGCTAATATTTTAGCTCACTATCAGCTTCAGCGTTTTTAGCTATTAGTTTCAGTTTTTTTAGTTATCAATTTCAGCATCTTCCAAATCCAGCTTAAAGCATTCACACTCGCATTATTGCAGGTAATGCTATATAGCTAGTTCATAATTATGTAAAAAAGTTACTGATTTAAACTTTTAAAAATGTACTTTTTGTGTGTTTAATAAGTGTGTATCCTGTTCGGCCCGTGACTTAAGGTGTGTTTTGGATTTTGGCTCCTTGTGTGATTGAGTTTGTCCCCCCTGGTTTAAATGGTTTCCACTCTGTTTTCTCCCTTCTTGCAAAGGGGAACAGTTGAGGTCAAATCACCTTCGATGCTCCAGATACAAGAACATGAAGGAAAATTTCCACTTATTTTCGATTCTGCAGGTGTAAACAGAATCCACATACAGACATCAGCGCCGTAGCAGGAACTGTAAAATTCCTACCCAACGCGTCTTATGCGTTCAGCTACGAGTGCTCCTCACCGAGGCAGAGGAGCACCAAACCTCTGCATCAGTGTCAAACGCGGTGTGACCCTGATGAGTCACCGTATGTATTAAACATTGTTTGCTTAATTTTGTTGAAAGTAATGAAGCGGCATAGAGGGTTTGCAGCTGCGCCAGTGGCTCTGCGAGGGTGTTTGCAGCTAAATATTCCTGTCAGGATCTCATTTAGAATGGTAATATGCTTACCACATGGGGAGAGGTTTTATTTCAAAGGCAGAGGGAGAGTCACAGGAGCACAAATCCTCTGCAGGATTTACGTTTTTCAGATTACTCTAGCTGACGTAGAGCAAGTACCAACTTTATTTTTTATTTGGAAAGCATTATCATGAACGAATGAGCCGTCATGTCAAAAATATTGTTGCTGAAACATGCTGATTTATTGAACAGAAATGTATGTTTTTACTCTTTTTTTTTTTTTTTTTTTTTTGTATTTTGACCTTTTTTTTAATTTTTTTTAGCTCCCTTAAGTCTTGTAGTGTTTTTTTTTTTTTTTACTCTCCTGGCTATATTTCTACATGAATGAGTAGTATTCTGTCCCATATCAAGCCAACATTCTGGTTATTGTCTCCGTTTTGCTGTTCTCTCCTTCTGGGAATGAACATTCAGAGGTCCAATCATCAGAGCTCCACATGCTGATAAAAGAACTATATGAGCCGCTTAAAAATTGGTGGAGACTCGGCTCGGAGCAAAAGGCCAAGCCTTAACCTCATGTTGACAATGATAACACTGAGGAGTAAAAAGGGACAGGCTCAGAGATGAATGGCCCAGCTTTGCTGCAGTAATCGAAGCCCCCCTTGTTGCCCTCCCTCTTTCTCTCACGCGGCGCCTTGGTGGTTTCAGAGGACACTCTTTTCTCACAGCTGTTTCTAACCTCAACTGCAACTGCTGGATATTCCTAACCCTGAACATTAACTTGCCTTCAGAGCAATGGTTGACCTTAAATATGTCAAAGGAGGTTTGTTTTGCCACATCAATTTGAAGAGTGAACTTAGACATCTGTAAAAGGCAAACCACCATGTAAAACTTTGCCTGATTTCTCTGAAGCTACATTCAACGCCCTCAATGCATGTTCAATTGTCAACTTCCAATTAGAAGTCTATGTAAATCCATGCAAAATTCGTGTTTTGGGCTTCAGTGTTCAAAATCATGGAGGAGAAATCTGGGTTTATTCAAACTGGACACCTTAGGTCACGGGCCAAACAGGATAAACATTTATTAAACTCTCTAAAACTACATTTTTGAAACTTTAACTTTTTAATATAATTCTGAACTACATATATAGCATTACCTGCAATAATGCTAGTATGAATGCTGTAAGCTGAATTTGGCTGCTGAAGATGCTGGTGCTGATAGCGGAAGTTTCTGAATTGATTGCTAAAAACGGTGAAGCTAATAGCTGAAAAAATTGAAGTTGATAGCTGAAATCATTGAAGCTAATAGCTGAAAACGCATGCAGCTAAAATATTAGATAAGTGCCAAATTAGCCTAAAAAAAAAACAACTTAGTCAAAGCAGCTAGCAAGTTGCTGAAAAATAGCTACACTTCAAAATAGCTTGAATAAGTGAAAAAAGCCTAAATTAGCCAAAACTGCTAGCATGCAGCTGAAATGTTAACTAAATTTCAAAATGGTCTAAAAAAAATTTAGTAAATGCCAGAATAATCCAAAAAGCTAGAAGAATGTCAATTTTTTGAACTTTTAAACCGTAACTTTTTAATATAATTATGAATAATAAAAAGGCAGAAATTTTATTCCAGGATAAATCCATTTAAACAACTTTCAATATTATTTTCTCTCTAAAAATATATTTTGTCAAAATTATCCAAGTTAAAATTAGAGCAAGATAACTCCTGGCCATTAACAATAAAATAAAATAATCTGGAGGGCCGGATAGAATTACCCAGAGTGCCGCATCTGGCACCCGGGCCTCAACTTTGAAACGTATTATATATATTTTCTGTGTTTCTTCTGGGTGGAGGCCTTGAATAAGCCATTTGGGTTTTTTGCCTCTTCCTGCACTGTACTTGACTTTCTTTTTATGAATCCTTGGTATATGTTTTATTTGTGCTAGAAAATAAACACAAAAGACTAATCAATGGGAAATGGGCAAGGGGTTTTAACTAAATACTCAGTGGCTTCCAAAGCCACAACTTGGCGGACCAAAAGATAACCTTTGGCGGATCATAGCAGTTTGTGACTGACCATAATTAAAACACACTAAGTCTTTCATGTATCGGAATAGAGCTGCAAAAGCTAGAAGCGAGATTAGCTAAATTTCCACCGCTTTAACATATTGCGCTAAGCCTCTTCCTGCTGTGGGAGGCAGACGTGTGGTAGTAAAGAGTAGAAAAAGAACACAAAAAAAACTTTCTCACTTGGTAGTTTTTTGTGGTATTTTTCTGTATAAAACTACTACTTTCAGTAACTGTTCTGCACAAACAGCAAATCCCCAGAAGACGGTTGGATATCAAACAAGTCATGAAGGGTCATCCTTTTTCCCACTGACAAGAAAAGATGCTTCTGGTTTATGGGCGTGGACGAGAAATACACCCAAGGAAAGGTCATCGGGGGAAGAAAAATAGAGTTTATAATCAGATTTGGTTGACGTGAAAGTGACTGATTGAAATCCCAGGTAAGAACATGTTCTATTGTTACTTCAACCGATAACCCTCTATCTTCTTTATTTCCCTGAGGCCCACACTTATCACTGTCTGCAAGACACTCCCTGAACTAACAGCTAACACAAATCCCAAACACTTTTGAGGAGCTGCTTGAAGGTCAAACCAAGTTGATATTTAAACAAAGCTGAGCGCCGCACGCTCAGAAGCTTCCTGTGGTTAAAGGGTTTGATATGAGAGGAAGGGCAAAAGTATGGGATTACATCCACAGCGTAGGGGATTGTATAATTGTATTTGGGATACTTTAATTTTTTTTTATAAATAGTCGGAAAAAAAAATGAAATTTTAATAAACTAAAAATAAATGGGAAAGAAGTTAATATTCCTTTACGTCTCAATTTAAGAAGTTTAAGCTAAAAATATATATTTTTTATTTTGTTTGTACTCTAAATCAAAATTAACACTTGAGCAAAAAACTATTGAAAAAAAAATAATGGAATTTTTTCCTTTGATATAAATCATTGGTAGTCTTCTTGATTAGTCTCTATGACAGGGGTGGGCAAATGTTTTGACTCGTGGGCCACAAAGGTTCTAAAATTTGGCATAAGGGCCGGACAAGGAGCAGATGGGAGGAGAGATTGGGTAATCGACCTCATAAACTAAAAAAATAATATGGAATTTAGAGAAAAACATGCTTTAATTTGGATTCAAATTCATATATATTAATTTAAAAACAGAAAATTTGGGAGTTTTAATTTCTAAATTTTGATTTTTGTTCTCTTTTGGGTGATCCAATGGGTTGATGTTCTTCAGAGGAAAATGTGAACTCAAAGAAATGCTGCATTTATGTGGTGTAGGAATAATCCGAAAGATCACCATCTGACTCAGAAAGGAACACACACGAACGTCAGAGAAACAACACCATTCATGGGAAGAAACCAGAAATACAATGAAAATAAAACAATAATTAGGATTTTTGATTCAATGTATTTTTATTTGGAGGGCCACATTAAGTAGCTTAAGGGGCCGCATGTGGCCCCCGGGCCGGAGTTTGCCCACCCCTGCTCTATGATTTTAGCAGAAAAACACCACTCTCTTAAATAAATCTGTACTTGTTCTTTAGGCATTATCACACGGAAACAAATGAGGATAAAAACTGAGATTTCAATTATTTACTTTCTGCACAATTCCCTTTAAATTTTTGGTAAGTAGTGGCATAGTACAAAAGTGAACGTATGTAACTAAGTATATGTAACCAAGTACTTAAGTAAGTACTTGAGCGGCAGAGGTCGCTCCGCTACGCCGTGAATGGCAGCCTCCTGAACTTTATGATTTTTTTTTAAATTTATTTTCATTGAGACCATAAAAAAAGATCCTTTATTTACCTCAAGCTAAACTCACTGTCCCTGTCAATCACATATCCAGACCACACCTCCTCCGCTTAGCCTGCCCTTTTTTTTTTTTTTTTTTTGCATTTTTCAATTCTGAGCTGAGAGTGGAGCCCAGCTGCTCTGTTTGGTTACCCTTTAAAAAACAAAGAATACTCCTTAACATTACATAAATACAGTTTGGTGTGAACGCACCTTGAAAAACAAACATTCGTCTTTGTAAACACTTCTTATGAAAAAGTCAAAGATTATTTCAGTTATTAATCAAATTGTTATCTTCTTTATTATCATTTTCTTGTTTGATTTTTAAAGCTTTTTCTTTCGTTTTGTTCGTCTCTGCCTGAGCTCATGTGTGGACACAATCTCAGAGAAATACAGCAGTGCATCCTTTGTCAAGATGTCACTAGTAATGATGTACAGTTTCCTCAAATAGCATCACAGCGGCAGCTCAAAATGAACGCTTTCTTAATTGCCCGGAGTTTGAGATGACTGCATTAATTCTGCATTGCAGGTTCTGTTCACATAGCAGAGCTGGGAGGTGTCAGGTTGCCAATAAAACAGGAGTCCACATCTCATCCTGCTTTATTGGATTCTGCTGCAGCCTTTGCCAATCACAAGGGATAATTGCTCAGCTTAATTTACCATCAGAAGCTGCAGGGTGATAGCGGGCCCTTTGTGAGGCGGCCTGCCATCGTCTCCACCAGGAAAAGACATTTAAGCTCCAGCAGAATATGCTTGCAGGGCTCAAGAGCTGGATTTACCAGCATCTGTTTGTTTGGGTTTGGATTTCCTGTTTATGTTAACACGCCCCGACAGACTTTCACTTCTAATATCTGGACAAAGGTGCCTCTGCTTGTGTTGCCTCACACCAGCTCAGCAGCACATACAAGGTCATGCAGGAGTTCTCATTTGATAAAGTGTGAACTGATTCAAGCTGAAAGCCATAGCAAGCCACCGTGCAAGAGGAACATCAATAAACTCAACCAGAATTTGTATTAATATCTTACATTTTCATATCCATGTTTTTCTCTGAAGAGACAATTATTTTCTGTAAGAATATAATTTTTTTAAAGACCTGAAACTTTAAGGTTGGACTGCATTAGATTTGCTGAAAATAAAGTAACCGCCTCAGCAGTTAAAGTTAAACATTGTTGTCACACAAGACACTAAACTTTGAATGGCAATGAGCACGTATAATGTACCATTAATTTTGTATGGAAGCATAACTCATATTTTAAAATAATAGTCAATACTGGAAAAGCTTTTTCATTTTCACAATTTAACTGCATTACTGCTAAATGCTAGCTGTTTTGGCTAAATTAGGTTTTGTCAGTGTTTTTTAGGCTATTTTGAAGTTTAGCTATTTTTTAGCAGTTTTTTGTCTTTTTTTAGTTTAACTAATATTTCAGCTCAATGCTAGCTGTTTTGGCTAATTTGGGCTTTTTTTGTGTTTCTTTTTAAGGCTGTTTTGGAGTTTAGCTAATATTTTAGCCACATGCTAGCTGTTAACCTACATCTTTTTCTTTTGTTTTTTAGGCTAATTTGGTATTTAGCTAATATTTTAGCTGGCTATCAGCTTCAGCGGTTTCAGCTTCAGTGATTTCACGCACCTCCTTCAGTGATTTCAGCTATAAGCTTCAGCATCTTTAGCCATCAATTTCAGCATCTTTAGCCATCAATTTCAGCATCTTTAGATATCAGCACTAGCATCTTCAGTGGCCAAACTCAGTTTACAGCATTCACACTAGCATTATTGCAGTATATCTCTAGTTCATAATTATGTTAAAAAATTACGGCTTTAAAGTTTTAAAAATGTTTTTTTAGTGTGTTCAATAAATATTTATCCTGTCCGGCCCGCAATCTAAGGTGTGTTTTGAATTTTGTCCCCTTGTGCGATTGAGTTTGACACCCCTGGTTTAGAGGCTGAGCAAAAAAAGTGAGTAAAAAAATAAAAACATTCACATCTATATTCAACAAATCTACTTGTGAGTATTTGACATGCTCCTGTTTAAATAGTCAGGGACAGCAAAGCGCTCCCTCGAGGGGAATGGCTCATTAACCACTGCAGATGTGTGTGATAAATGTGCGCCTGCATGTGCACGTGAAGCATGTATCAGGGTGTTGCATGGGTAGATTTCCTTCTTCTGTCTCCAGCTGTTTTGGAGAGTGATGTTCATGTGGCAGACAGCTTGCGTAAGTGTCTTTTTCTTGTTCCTTTTAATTGCAGGCCTCCGGCACAATGTGAGCTACGTGCACTGATAATGCGCATCCTCGCATTTTCGTTGGACAGCGTGGTGTGGAAATTACACGTGTAAAGACACAGCAGTTGAAGGCTGCAGGCAGGCTTGGGGTCATCGATGGTAAATTCAGGTATGCTATGATGCGCATGATTAAGTACAGCTGTGACTGATGGAAGAAGGTTTTGTCTTTTCAAACTTTTTGGATGACACGCAGATGGCTATGGAATGCCAATTGTGTCGTTTTTTTGCCACAAGAGGGAAAATTTTTACATTAAAGCTAAACAAAAATTAAGTACAGTGTTTTGTGTTAGCTTTGAATATAGCTGTAATTCAGGATCTTTAGATTTATAATGATTTAATTGTTCCTAATGGCCTTTTAATTATTATTTTGCCAAAATTGTGAATAGTTCAAAATTTACCTCTGACATGTGGGTGCCCAGATCCCCAACCCCCCATTGCTGAGAGACTACAAGCTCTCTCTTTAACGTTCACACCCCCAGCTTAACATTAGTGATTCAGCAAAATGGGGAGCAACACTGGAGCTGTCCATCTGTTTTCAGTCAGATACCAGCTCGACTTAGGAAAACAATAACATACATGGATTTATTTGTCTGCATCAGAATAGAGCGGAGCAGGGCTTGCCCAGCATATAAATAAAATTTACCAAAACAGCTAGCATGTAGCTGAAATATTAGCTAAACTCCAAAACAGCCAAAAGAAATCTTAGAAAATGAAAAAATCTAGCAGAATTCAATTTTTTAAAACTTTAAAACTGTAACTTTTTAACATAATCCTGAATAATAAAAATGCAGAAATATTATTCCAGAATTAAGCAATTTAAAACATTAAATAATTTTCAATATTTTACTCTCCATAATTTTTTTTTGGCATATTTTATACAAGTTAAAAATAAGGTGTATAAGATAAGATAAACAAGATAATGTCAGCCATTAATAACAATAAAATAAAAGGATCTGGAGGGCCGGATATAATTACCCAGAGGGCCGGATCCGGCCCCTGGACCTTGACTTTGACACATGATTCATGGGCACAATCCATTAGTTTTAATGTAAGAAAAGGATACTCAAATAAATAATGTGAAATGAAAATATTTTTTAATTGCTTGGTTGACCTTATTTACTTTTTTTTTGTTTCAGATTTCTCATTTTTTGTTCCAAATCAATGCAAACAACTAAAGGATGTAAATGCCAGCAGTGGCTCTGCATGATGCAGAAACATAAATCAGACGTTAGTGAGATGCTGAGAACTGAAGCTGCTCCGCTGATGATCAGTATGAAGGCATCTGAACTTGTTAAGTCATCTGCAAGAGTTTAGCGCCCATCAGAAGTAGTGTTGGATTAATTCTGTGAGTGGAGTTTAGCCTGCAAATCTCTAAAGCGCGTTGTGTGCCATCATTAGTATGTGATTAACAGCAGACCTGAAGATACAGGATATTGTGTGTGGGTGTAATTAGTAGATATAAATGGAGACATTAAAATATTCTTTCCTGGTGTTCTTTCAGTGAAAGCAAAGTTGGAGAAACGGTTCATATTTTTTTTATTTTCTAGACTTAAGGAGACACTCTAAATATAGCAGAAATAACGAACTCAATCGCACAGGGGGCCAAAGTCCAAAACATACCTTAGGTTGTGGCCGAATTTAACCACTGAAGATGCTGAAGTTGATAGCTAAAAATGCTGAAGTTGATAGCAAAAAACGCTAAAGTTGATAGCTGAAAACGCTGAAGTTGATAGCTAAAAATCCTGAAGTTGATAGCTAAAAACGCTGAAGTTGATAGCTGAAAACGCTGAAGTTGATAGCTAAAAACGCTGAAGTTGATAGCAAAAAACGCTAAAGTTGATAGCTGAAAACGCTGAAGTTGATAGCTGAAAACGCTGAAGTTGATAGCTGAAAACGCTGAAGTTGATAGCTGAAAACGCTGAAGTTGATAGCTGAAAACGCTGAAGTTGATAGCAAAAAACGCTAAAGTTGATAGCTGAAAACGCTGAAGTTGATAGCTAAAAATCCTGAAGTTGATAGCTAAAAACGCTGAAGTTGATAGCTGAAAACGCTGAAGTTGATAGCTAAAAACGCTGAAGTTGATAGCAAAACGCTAAAGTTGATAGCTGAAAACGCTGAAGTTGATAGCTGAAAACGCTGAAGTTGATAGCTGAAAATGCTGAAGTTGATAGCTGAAAACGCTGAAGTTGATAGCTAAAAACGCTGAAGTTGATAGCTGAAAACGCTGAAGTTGATAGCTGAAAACGCTGAGGTTGATAGCAAAAAACGCTAAAGTTGATAGCTAAAAATGCTGAAGTTGATAGCTGAAAACGCTGAAGTTGATAGCAAAAAACGCTGAAGTTGATAGCTAAAAACGCTGAGGTTAATGGCTAAAAACGCTGAGGTTGATGGCTAAAAACGCTGAGGTTGATGGCTAAAAATGCTGAAGTTGATAGCTGAAAACGCTGAAGTTGATAGCTGAAAACGCTGAAGTTGATAGCTGAAAACGCTGAGGTTAATGGCTAAAAACGCTGAGGTTATGGCTAAAAACGCTGATGTTGATAGCTAAAAACGCTGAGGTTGATGGCTAAAAACGCTGATGTTGATGGCTAAAAACGCTGAGGTTGATGGCTAAAAAATGCTGAAGTTGATAGCTGAAAACGCTGAAGTTGATAGCTGAAAACGCTGAAGTTGATAGCTGAAAACGCTGAGGTTAATGGCTAAAAACGCTGAGGTTTATGGCTAAAAACGCTTGATGTTTGATATGCTAAAAACGCTGAGGTTGATGGCTAAAACGCTGAGGTTAATGGCTAAAAACGCTGAGGTTGATGGCTAAAAACGTTGATGTTGATAGCTAAAAACGTTGAAGCTAATAGCCAGCTAAAATGTTAGCTAAATTATATTAGCTAATTGCCAAATTAGCTTAAAAAACATCTCCACGAAGCCAAACCTCATAGACTTATATTGAGAAACAGACAGCTATTACTCAGCCATTTTATTAGTCAGAATAACTATTCTTGCTCTGATACATTTTTCCACTTGCTGTATTGAGCTGGGGCAAGGTCAGCTATATTATGCTAGCAGGCCCCTCTGTAGTGAGCTAGTGAGTTCCGTTGTAGCATGTTAGCGAGCTCCGCTGCAGCGAGCTTCGCTGTATTGAGTTAGCTAGCTCCACTAGAGCAAGCTCCTCTGTAGCACGCTAGCGAGCTCCACTGCCTCATGCTAGTAAGCTCCTTTGTATCGAGCTAGTGTGCTCTGTTGTAGCAAGCTAGCCAGTTCTGTTGTTGTGAGATAGTGTGCTCTGGTGTAGCGAGCTATCCATTGATTGTGTTCCTACTTTAGCCAATGTAGGTAAACACAGGTGGGGCCGCCACTAAAACGGCGGGACAAACCCATTTGGGGCCACATTTTCTGCACACTTTTAAACCATATGGGCCCTACTTGGCCTTGCTGGCTGGGTAAGGTCACTTTAGCTGATTGGAGCATGCCAATCAGATGATATCCATGCTAGACTGGAGGTGTGTTAGATAGGTTTTTGTTCATTAAGCAAAGAAACGTTCCAAATATTTGGTGTGGTTACTGAATGGATTTTAAATCTCTGATTCTATTCATCTCACTTTTTGTCCTGGTTGTTTTTTTTCTTCTTAAATATATGTCAATAGCCTTTGTTTCTTTGACAGAATTGGGATCAGGTGCTGGTTTCCCCAGCGCTAACACAGACATTACTTCCACTGCGACGCTCCTGTCTGTGTCGGTAGCCGGCACCTGCCAGAGCAGAATGAACACACTGTCCAAACAGGTGTCACCAGCAGCAGCAGCCCCCAGCGCTGAGCAGCCCAACTTCAGCTCGTGGAGCCCGGCTTTCATCTGCCACCTTACACACAAACACAGACGTCTTGGGGTTTTGAACTCCGTCCCCCTTGGGGTCTCGGGAGAATCAGGGGAAGTCGACTCAATTGCACATCTTTGAAACAGCTGCTCCTGAAAGATTGATGCCTGTGGCGCATGTGCGGGGAACAATGAACAAGATGATTGGCACCCTTAAGGCATTTTCTTTGTAACATGATTGGTTGATGTTGAAGGGTAAAAACCAACTCACAACATGTTTTCAGCAGCCAGAAGTGACAGTCTGTTGTTAATTGGTTTTGTCCAGCTCCTTTGATGTTAAATATCTTTTTTTTTTAATCAAACCTCCAAGTTTTACTTTACACTGTCTCTGGTTTGACTTCAGAAAAGTCCAATCCGTTTTCTTCCTCATTGTCCACCCACACAAGTAAACAAGGATCTTGCTGACTCTCCCTGTCTGGTGTTTAGTTAAGGGAGCACCCGCCCATGCCTGGGACCAAAATGTTAATCTGCAATAGGAGTGCTGTCTTATCTCCTTCCTTAGCAAAAAGTATAAACACGTCAAGTATTCAAAACTCTCTCTGATGAAAACTACGTTTTTAGTGTTTTTAACATTTTCTTGTGACTTGTTTTGATAATGAAATACATTAGACTTAAAATTGTTTTTATGATATTTTTCTGTATATTTATTCAAATCATTGTGAATCAGGAGCATACACAAAAACACAGTTGAAAAAAGCTTGTAGTTGTGACATAGAAGCCACAATGGCAAGCCACAAGCTCCCTGTACAGCTCCATTTTTATTCATCCACTTACGGACAAATAGATCCATGTACAAGATACATGTAAGAAAAGCAAAAAGGGCATAATCCTAATTAAAAGACCACAGGGAAAGCTTTTACAATGAATCAAAAGATGATCTAAGTGAAACTTTAAGTACACTGTAATTAAATATAAGTGTATTATAGCAAGTATACTATGGTCGAGGCCCGGGGGCCGGACCCAGACCACCGGGTTATTATATACGGCCCTCCAGATCATTTTATTTTATTATTATTAATCAATTCTAACTTGTATAATTTTGACGAAATATATTTTATGGAGAGTAAAATATTGAAAGTTATTTAAGATTTAAGTTGATTCATTCTGGAATAAGATTCATGCCTTTTTATTATTAATAATTACATTAAGAAGTTACAGTTTTAAAATTTGTGATTTTGGTAGATTTTTTTTTTTTAATTTTTTTTACTATTTTTGGCATTTTCTAAGATTTTTAGGGTAATTAGAAATGTAGCTAATATATCAGCATGCTAGCTGTTTTGGCAAATTTAGTCTTTTTTCAGTTTTATTTGTGTCCATTTTAGAGTTTAGCTAATATTTAAGGTAAATGCTAGCTGTTTAAACTAACCTAAGTCTATTTTTTTAGTTTTTTAAGGCTCATTTGGCATTTAGCGCTTTCAGCTTCAGTGACTTCAGCATCAGTGATTTCAACTTCAATGATTTCAGCTCAACTTCAGTGATTTCAGCTCAACTTCAGTGATTTCAGCTATCAGCCTCAGTGATTTCAGCTTCAATGATTTCAGCTATCAGCTTAAATGATTTCAGGTGTCAGCTTAAGTGATTTCAGCTTCAATGATCTCAGCTATCAGATTTATTTGTTTGATTTCAGCTATCAGCTTCAGTGATTTCCGCTATCAACTTCAGCGTTTTCGGCTATTATCTTCAGTTATTTCAGCTTCAGCGTTGTTAGCTATCAATTTCAGCATTTTCAGCTGCCCAATTCATTTTACAGAATTCACACTAGCATTAGATAATGCTATATATCGAGTTAATAATTATTAAAAAGTTATGGTTTTAAAGTTTTAAAAATTTAGCTTTAGATTGTTCAATAAATATTTATCCTGTTCAGCCCGTGACCTAAGGTGTGTTTTGGATTTTGGTCTCTTGTGAGATTGAGTTTGATACCCCTTATTTAGAAACTTAGATTTGTCCTCAGAAATTCTTACATAAATATAAAACATTTTATGAAAAGGTGACTTTAAGTCAAACATATGAAAGTTCTACTTCATGCAAAGAATATTTTCAAGGGCCTGTAATCTTGCCATTCTCAAGCCTTTCAGAGTCAGTTATATCCATATATATGATCATATATTACCTTTGGCACACTAAAGAAATTATCTATGAAATATGAATTATTTTTGTGAGTTTTTTCCTACCCGGAAGTAAGATGACCCAATCACTGCCTTCCACTCCTTGTGGATGGCGTTCATCTCATGAAGTCATCCTAGAGCCGGCCTCGGCAGCGTGTCGGCATTTTACCTGAAGACAACTAACGTTTGAACTATTGCAAAGATGGATCTGCAGATCATATATCTGCCTTTAACAGCCCTGGCCATCACTACACCGGTTCACAACACAAAGACACCCGGCGTCTGCACGGCTGTGCCTGACCCGAGGGAGGTGGGCATGTCTTAAAAATCCCTTCGGGCTGTCCTACAGGTGGTGGGCCCACTGGAGAGTATTCCCATGTTACTCCTTCAGGGTGGATCCGACCGTGGCCTGTGGGAGGAGCCCCGGCCACCAGGCGCTCGCCTACGAGCCCCAACCCCAGGCCTGGCTCCAGGGCGGGGCCCCGGTGACGCCAATCCGGGCGACGCAACCGGATCTCTGCTATTGTTACTCATGAAGGTGTTCTTCTTTTTCTTATGATCATCATTTCAGCCTGTCACGCCACAGCTGGCGGGTAGCCTCCACAAACTTCTCCATTTTTGACGGTCTTGCGCCACAGGCATCCAGACCCTTCTGGCTTTCATCTCAATATCGTCTCTACTCTTTTTTCTTCTCTTAGAGTCCATTTCACTTCTTTCTTAGCCCACTTTTTGTGCTTATCGCATCTTTCACTATTGCACTATTGATAATTTCATTACAGATTTTGTCTTTCCTTGTTATATTGACCATTGATCTTTTCATGCTTCTCTGGGCAACAGTCAAACTCTCTCTTTGACGTCTCATGATAGACCAAAGTTGTGTCCGAATTCCCTATTCAGTGTGTTCGCCATTTTCCAGATGTTGTCCTAATCTACTAGTTCCCAAATCGAGTGCACTAAAAATTTCCTAGAAGTCTTTGCAAAAAAACAAGTGTGCATCGATGCTCACTAGATTAGCAAATACAGACCACAATGCATTGCAGTCGAACAATTTCGAACAAAAAAAAACGTGTTTAGATGTAATATTTGAATAAACCATTCAGATTTTCACCATCAGAACACAGTGGAGTCATAAATAAACTTGAAATGTTCGTGAAATCGATTACGTCATATCCGGTGTTTAGAAAAACAAAGAAAAAGTAGTGAGTAGGGCTGGGTTGAAAAAAATCAATGAATCGATTTGAATTGATTAAGCTTAATAGATCAATAATCGATTCACAAAATATATAAAATTGATTTAGCACATAAAGCTAAAGTCCGCTAGCTTGATGTTAACGTTCGATAGAATTCCCAATAGGACGGCTAATGCTAACGCTCGGTTGACCAAAAATAATTCATTGCTGACTAAATGAACATCTTCATTTACCCACAGGCATCAATTTTCCAAACTCTTTTAAGGAAATAATTTTTTAAAGTAACTATTTGTGGTCTAAAACTTTGTTTTTTTTCCCCTCACACTGTCGCCTTCTTCTTTTATAAGATATACTTCTATAGCACGATCGCCCTCTAGTGGCCAAACTGAAACACCCTCCAGGAGAAGCAGCATGGTTTACAATGGTAATGATCTGAATATTTTAGTTAATATTTATCCTTTTGAGAATCTATGTTACACTGTATGCTATTAATCTCATTAGTTCCGTAATAAATTTTACAATATGTGAACTGTATCAGATTAATATAAATATAGTCAAATTACATACTAGATTATTAATGTATTTCTAAAAAAAAGTGTATAAATGTGTAAACTTAAAATTGAATTGAATTGAAGAAATCGAAAGAATTGAACAAAATCGGAATCAAATATTTTCTGGAAATTATAGCCGATACCCAGTCCTAGTAGTGAGTATATGGTGTCCAGATTACCTTTAAAATCCAGGGTACTACATCCTGCACTGTATAGTTTTTTAGTAGTTGGAGGGGATTCGGACACAACCCAGAGTCTCTGTTCCATATGTCATTGTTGATACGATAGCTGTGTCCATGATCTTCTTTTTCAACCACACAGGGATTTCTTGGTCCTTCATGAATGTGCTGTACTGCCCAAAATGTCTCCATTCTCATGTCATCCTGTCCTCAATATCTTTAGTCATCTTGTTTCCAGATGTCAGCAATCTTCCTATACTTGCATTCCTCAATTTCCTTAAAGTTGATGCCCATAACAGATTTTCTTATTATAGACATCAACATTTTCTGGTTATAGAGCGAATTTTTGGTTTATTTTCCTTAAAATCTGCTTTTTAATCAAAGACAATAATAATAACTAGATATGATTAGATATTTTTCAATTTAAACAGAATCCAGTTCTTTAGGTGCTCTGTATGACGTTGGTTTCTTAACCTTGTGCAGAATGTTGCTGTTATTGGAAGCCCTTTAACATGGCGAATCTTGCGCTCATCCAGACGGATAGATGGATGGATGGATGGATGGATGGATGGATGGAGCAGGGCGCAGAGGAAAGACTGGGACAGAACCTCAGTGTTTGCTCGTCTCTCCTCACTCACACACTTCCAACGCTGCAGCATCCCAGTTTCACCAGGTGCAGTGGAGCAAAACCCCACCGCGTGTGCGCGATACGGAGAGGAGGGAGGGAGGGAGGGATGGGGGAGGGGGCGTTGTCGCTGAAGGCAGATGAAGGGAGGAGAGAGAAAGAGTGTGCGCGCTGCCAGGGTGGCAGGATTTGTGTTGAAACCTCCGTTCTGTCAGACATGCGCAAGAGCGTCAGCAGCAGCAGCTCCAAAGCCATCGCTGCGCCGCGTTTCCGCCTTGGCTGAGCGGCGCGCACAGGCCGACGGGCAGCGAGACGCAGTGGGACACACCAGGACTCCGGACGAACCCCCGTCTCCACCTCCACCGCAGAGCGCGCACCCCGCGCCGCTGCTCTCCAGCATGGACTCCGCACGACCAAGACGCAACTAAAAATGTGAAGCTCGCCGGGCAAAACCAGAGTAGACAGAGCGCGCGCGCGGGGTGTGTGCGCACGCGCCAGGAAAAGGAGAAAGTGCTTTTGCGGGTGAATTCAGCTGTGCGTTCTGCGGTGCAAAAATGAAGAAGTTTAACATCAGGAAGGTGTTGGACGGGCTCAAGGAGGTGTCGTCTTCCACGCCGTCTGTCCAAGTGGGGCCACAGGAGAACCATCTGTTCCACGAGACGCTCCAGTCCGACCATTTCCAGCTCTGCAAGGTGCGTGAGCCTTCTGCTGCTGCTGCTGGTTTGTTAATCAGCCTGCACCTTGTTGCCCTTAAACACTGGAATCGGTGATGATGCGCCCTTTCCATGACTCAGAATGAAGCCTCGCTTTTTTGTTTTATTCATCACATTTTGGATCTCACATGTTAGGAAAAACAAACCCAATCAGTGCGCATGTTCTGTAAAAAAAATCTAAATGTTCTACCTGATCATTTCTGTTGTGTGGTGCCACGCGTTTTGACTCTGCGTAAAAGCTCCGAGTTCGCTTGTGCGCATGGCATGAGCTGTCATATCGAGGGATTGGGTTGATCTGATCCCTTCTTGCATAATCTGTTGGGGCTGGATTAGCAAAACGGTGATTTGTGGTTAATGTGTGCGTGAAGTGCACGCGCGGCTGCTCGCATGGCCCCTCACAACTCCACCCCATCTAAAGCACATGTCACAGTCAAGGCCCGAGGGCCGGATCCGGCCCTCCAGATCATTTTGTTTTGTTATTAATGGCCCGATGATATCTTACCTTTATTTTTAACTTGTATAATTTTGACTAAATATACGTTTATAGAGAATAAAATATTGAGAGTTGGATAACATTTAAATTGATTTATTCTGGAACTCTATTACCGCATTTTTATTCATAATTATGTTAAAAAAGGTAGGGTTTTAAGGGGCATTCTGCTGGCTTTTTGGACTATTTTGGCATTCACAAAGATTTTTTAGGCTATTTTAGAGTTTAGCTAATATTTCAGATACATGCTAGCTGTTTTGGCTAATTTGGGATTTTTTCCCCCCAGTTTTTAGGCTAATTTGGAGTTTAGCTAATAATTTAGCCACATGCTAGCTGTTTTAACCTTTTTTGTAGTCGTTTTTAGTCCATTTTAGAGTTTAGCTAATATTTCAGCTGCATTTTTGACTTATTTAAGTGTTTTTTTTAGGCTAAGTTGGCATTTAGCTACTATTTTAGCTGGCTATCAGCTTCAGTGATTTTTAGCTTTTAGCTTCAGCGCTTTTAGCTATCAGTTTCAGCATCTTTATCTGTCAGCACTAGCATCTTCAGTTTACAGCATTCTTTATCTAGTGCATAATTATTTTAAAAAGTTATGGTTTCAAAGTTTTAAAAATTGAGTTTTTTGAGCTTTAAATAAATGTTTATCCTGTTTATCAGCGAGCTAAAGTGTGTTTTGGATTTTTGCTTCCTGTGCGATTGAATTCGACACCCCCGCTCCAAAAGCCCACCCTACCATCTCCAAACCATTTTGTCCCGTAGGACCTGTTGGTGCCTGAAGTGATCCTGTTTAGGGTGGGGTGGGGGTGCGGGGTTTGCCCTCCACTGTCTAAATTGGCCACAACAACAATAGATGGGATAATTGAACACTAATGCAATTTTTTATGCCATGCAGGCTACAGTCTTTGCCCGTTGTAAAGTTAATTCAGCATTTCCACAGCTGCTCTAATGACTAGGTGTGGACTTTTAATAGACCACAGTGTTATAGTTATTGATTTTTCTCCACATTATGACCTGTGAGGTTTTTATGCCCGTTCTCTTTAACAGCCTGAGTTATTTTAAATGCATCATTATAAATAGAGACTCAGTCAATTGCAGCTGTTTGTATCAGAAGTATATGGCGGCTGCTCTTATTGCTTCTAGGGGTTAATTTAAAGCAATTGATAACCCCACTACAGTAAATTGAGGACATTTTCGAAAATTAATATAGTAAGACAGCTTAAAGTGATAGTTCAGAGTTAATCAGAGGGAACATCATTGCACTTTTGGGCTTTAGGAACAAGAGCAGCTGGAAGTACCCCGTCCGATCGTCTTTTCATTTGTTTTAAAAGCGTTACCAGCTGTCTTTTGAATTATGATTTTGCTGTTTTTAACTTGATCAGTAGAAAACAATCCTGAATGGCTCTTTTACTGTTAAAGGTCGCCGACCCCTGTTACAGCCCCTTATGACCCCAACCTAACATTCAACAACAATGACGAGCAATCTCGGAGCTATCCTGACGTACAGTTTTAAACCAGGAAAACAAAGACTTATATGGTTATATTTGTGTTGGAGCTTGTGGTCTGCAAGCTTTTTCCAACAGCAGCAGAATTAGTAAATTTTAAGCTTCATTTTCATTATATATATATGTCGTCCATCATCACATGAACCTGTTTAAAACAGAATTTTCCATCGGAGTCGGTCTTTAAAAGCTTTATAGTTCCAGCAGATATGTAGAGTTCCAGCCAGACAACCGATTGAAGTGTCTTTGAAGACCCCCCCCCCTTCTGCACCTTTACAGTCTGCGTGGACGCAAGCTGTCTGTAATGTTCCTCTGCGAGGAAAGCAGGTGTCTCTGCTGCACTGAGTGCTTCTTATGTAATGTGTTTTAGCCCGCTCTCAGTGAGCAAACAAATGCAACAGCCCACCAACGGCTGACGGATGCCATAAAACTACAGTTGCACAAACACAGGGGGAGGAAGGCCTTTTCACGGAAACGGATCTCTGAAAAGGCCCCGCAAACGAATCATAACCGATTGCTTCCTATTGATGTATTTAATTTCCAGGCTTCGGTGTAATCACGACTTCTTGGTGTGGGAGGGAAGGAAGGCGAGGTAGAAATGAAATGATGGCGGAGAAAGCTAAACGGTTTAACCAAATACCACACTGTCAGACAAGAAAAATCGCATGTCTGTGCGATTTCAAGCTTATAGATTTCATATTCGACCGTTTCTACATCCATTTGTTTGATGTCGTTTCCTCCTTTCTCTCCGCGATACTGAACCAGACCGTCCGTCATGGCTTCCCCTACCAGCCTTCCTCCATGGCTTTTGACCCGGTGCAGAAGATTCTGGCTATCGGCACCCAGAGCGGAGCTCTCCGGCTGTATCCTTTCTAGCTGCTGTTGTATTGTGGTGGGTTTCCCTGAGGGGCGGCAGCAGGTAAGCGAGCAGATGTCTGAACCGCCACAGTCTGATGCTAATGAAAAGTTGGTTGTTATTTTTTAGTGTATTTTTAGACTGTGCTGCAGAGTTTCTGATGGCATGGGTAAACAGTTCCCTGAAGCACTCTGTGTGTTTGTGAGCTAAAAAATCTGAAGTCAAATCTTTCCTTTTTCTTTCATCTTTCGGTTAAATTTAATCCATAACTTTGGAGCTCATAAATCTCTCATTTTATTGATTTCACCCCATCGGATTGACGCGCGTTTGATCTCAAAGCGTTTCTGGGAGCTCCACATGAAGCGCACGTTGGAAGGATGTTTTGAGTTGCTTGTGCTGCCTTGCAATATGAGGACATTTACACAAACAAGGACAACAGATTGCTGCAAAATGACGCCACAGGGAGTCGTATAGCTTCAGAGGAGGCCTGTAGTTTGGCCCGCGTGGGGCTTCTTTTACAGGTCCTCCATGTGTTTTCCCTGCCTGTCCAACAACCTTTGCCAGCTCATTACAGAGTGATGAAGAGCTGTCCAAATACTTGATCCTCTTACCCACCTGCTGGCTGTCGTGCTTATGATTCAATCCTATTCACCACTTCTTGAAAAAGCGGGATTAAAAACAAAAAAATATTGGCAGAAATATTGGTAATGCTCGGTAGCACCTGAATTTATGTTCCTGAGCGAAGCAGCTGTTGTGCCAGAGAACTCACTTTTCTAGAAACGAGTAAGAAAAAAAAATTTACCAGAAACGATTCGATTCACAAGGGGGCCAAAACACACCTCAGGTTGCGAAAACAACATTTTTGAAACTTTAAAAATGTAACTTTTTTACATAATTATTAAATAGAAATACAGGATTACCTGCGATAATGCTGTATGCTGAATCTGGACGCTGAAGATGCTTGTGCTGATAGCTGAAAATGCTGAAATGAAAAGCTTAAAATGCTGAAGCTAATCGCTGAAAAACGCTGAAGTTGATAGCTAGCCAAAATATTAGCTAAATGCCAAATTAGCATAAAAAGCTAAAAAAAGGAGTTGGTCAAAACAACTAGCATGTTGCTGAAAAAAATAGCTAAACTTCAAAATAGCCTTAAAAAACTGAAAAGGTCTAAATTAGCTAGCTAGTATGTAGCTGAAAATATTAACTTATCACCTAAACAGCCCAAAAAATTGTTAAAAAAAAGCCCAAAACAGCTAGCATGTAACTGAAAAAATGGCTATACTTGAAAATAGCCTAAAAAAATCTTAGTAGAAGCCAAAATAGTCCAAAAAAACTAGCAGAATATCAATTTTTAAAACTTTAAAACTGTAACTTTTTTTAACACAAATATATACAATAAAAAGACAGGAACATTATTCCAGCAATAATTTAACTTAAACCTTAAACAACTTTCAATATTTTACCCTTCATAAAAATAAATTTAGTTAAAATTATAACAGTTAAAAATAAGCACCAGATAGTATTGGACCATTAATAGCATTAAAATAAAATGATCTGGAGGGCCGGATAGAATTACCCGGAGGGCCGGATTCGGCCCCCGGGCCTCAACTTTGACACGTGTTTTAGATGGTCTATCGTTATATAGAAGCTCTACATCAGGACTCTTTATTATAGAAAACCTAAACTTATCAGGATTCATTTCCTACTTGCTGAAATCGAGGATGCTGCAATCAAGAGTCAGGATGCATTCCTTTGAAGATTTCCTGTTTTGATAAAAGTGGTGACTTTGAGATTAATCAAATTTGTGAGTGAGGCAGATGTGATCGTTTCATCAAAGTCGTGGGACATGAATGCGTTGTGTTCTGCGATGCTCCCCCTCCTCTCTTGATGATCCCTGTAATGTCAGAGATGATTTCTTATCTGATGATGGCTGCGTGGTACGCAACAGCGACTCAACAAAGGTTTTGTGACTCATCACTTTTGCATTGCTGTGCTGCAAAATGCAGCCTTTGTCAGAGGGAAGTTTCAGGTTTTTGGTTGGAAGATGTTGTTTTTTTTTTTTTTTTCCTTGTCTGGTGACATCTATGTCCTGTGGGTCTCAAATCTTGCAGAGTGTTCAGATTTTTTGTGCGCTTGCCCAGTTGGCCCTGTCAAGACTTTGGCTGGACTTTCTCTCCAGGCAGATCAAGAGTCTCAATGGGGTGGAGGACTTAGAAGTACAGGAGCTGTGTGCTTGATGCCTCTAGCTACAAAGCCAATCGCTTCAGTCCCCCCCCTCTTCCACTCAGCACTGTCCCGTGTTTGAAGCTCACCGCTCCATCTGCCTCTGCCTTCACTGTCCAGCTGGGAAGATGACAATGTCTCTCTGTGGTCTGAAGGAGGGAAAGAGGAAAGGAGGCAGCGGTTGGCAGGATAGTCCGTGGAGAGCACAGAGAGGCAGGCTATCCCCTTTTCAAGATGTAATGGCCAAGAATAGAATCTTTATTGATCTGTGTGTGGTAATGCACTGAGTCAGATATGCCCAAGAGCACACGCACGCACTCAATTGTTTTCTGCAAAAATATCTCTGCAGTCAAAAAAAAAGAAGCCATGAGGCCATAGAAAACAGGTTTTTGCTGCACAAGCAGTCGTCTCACATTAGCTATGCATTGGATTAGCAGCGTAACTCGGAAAAATAAGCAGCAATGCGGAGTGCTGGAGCAGTGGATGAAGAGTCTGCAGCATTTCTTATGATTTTAGAGGGCAGCAAAAAACAAATCAAATGCAGCTTCCTGCTGTCTTGTTTGTTAGTCCTTGTTTTCCTAGACATGTTAGAGTATCTCCCCAAACCCCTTTAGCTCAGGGGTGTCGAACTCAATCGCACAGGGGGCCAAAATCTAATTCAAACCTTAGATCAAAGGAAAAACATTTATTGTTTAGTTTAAAAAAACATTTTTTAAAACTTTAAAGTCATAACTTTTTAATAATAATGAACTAGATTTATAGCATTACCTGCGATAATGCTAGTGCGAATGCTGTAAGCTGAAGATGCTAGTGCTGATAGCTGAAGAAGCTAAAATCGATTGCTTAAAAAAGTTAAAAGCTGAAAAGGGTTAAACTGATTGCAAGCTAAAAATAGCTAAATGCCAAAATGGCTTAAAAACAAACAAACAAAATAAAACTTTGGTTAGTCAAAACAGCTGAAAATATGTCTAGACTTCAAAATAGCCTAAAAAACAAACAAAAAAGGGACAAAATTAGCCTAAACAGCTAGCATGTAGCTGAAATATTAGCAACACTTCAAAATTGCCTAAAACATTAAATGGCAAAATGGTCCAAAAAGCTAACATAATGTCCATTTTGTAAAATTTTAAAACAGTGAATTTTTAATCATAATTTAGAATGATAAAAAAGGAGGAATATTACTCAATCAGTTATTATTAATCAATCTAAACCCTAAATAACATTCAATATTTTACTCTACACAACAATATATTTTGTCAAAATTGTAGCAATTCAGCGATCAGATGAGAGTTCATCATCAAGACGGCATAAATATGTTTTTGGGAAGGAGTGATGTAGTTGTTGGTGGCTTTCTGTTACAAGCTCAAAACAAGTGATTGTGTTGATTCTAAAGGAAAATGGGAACACCATCTTAATGTGAATGAGAGTTTGGTTTACCGTCAACAAAGACTTTCTGTAACCAAAGTATTCAGACACCGTCTCTTAACAAAAGCTACTTGTCTCGCATTCACATGAAGCCACTCCTGGTTGTTGGATGAATGGGAAACTGAACCTTTTAGATGGTACAAAAAATGATTAGAAGACAATTATCTTTTTAATCTATTTTCAAAGCATTCCCAGTGGTTTCTTAATTATGATTATGCAATTTTTGTAAAAAAAATTAATAATTTTTTTACGTGTGTCTGCGTTCATTTGCTTGCATGCATGTTTTACAGCTGTGTGCAGCAATGTTGGAGCCTCACTTCTTAACTGGTGGTGGCCAACAGAAATGACAGCATCATAATTCAGAGATTCCCGGTGAGCCGGCAACACGCAGATCAATAGATCAAATTGTGTGTCGCTGCTCAGCTAGATTATCTCATTGACAGACGTGGGACATCATAGCACTCGCGCATCCAAGTGTGGGCTCACAAGAGCTGCTATTATTTCAGGATGGACCCACTTTTTGCGCACACACACATAGAAAAGGAGATGTAAGTATGAACTAGAAAAGTTGCATTACCTGTGATAATGCTTTGTGGTGAAAGAATTCACACTCAAGCTTTTTGCTGAAAATTGTGATACAATTTACTTAAATTGCTGAAGGGATTTGCAGAAAGCTATTTGAAAAATGTTAAATCTGCTAAAAGATGGGAAATTTTGTTAAAGATGAAAGAGCACTGAATTTAACCTAAATTTCTGAAAAATTTGCAGTGGCAGCGAAGAATGCGCTGAATAATAATGGCAATAATTTGGAGCAAAACTCCAGATTAACCCAAAAAACCCCTTAGTCGATGCCAAATTACCCAAAAAAAAGCTGTCTTGTTACTAAAATACACACTAAACTCCAAAAAGTCTATAAAAAATTCCAGTAGAAAACAAATTAGCCAAAAGTGTTAGCTTGTTGCTAAAATATTTGCTCAATTCCAAATTAGCCAAAAAAAGCTAGCTTGTTAATAAAATACTAACTAAACTCCAAAAAGTCTATAAAAAAAATCCCAGTAGAAAACAAACTAGCCAAAAGTGTCAGCTTGTTGCTAAAATATTAGCTAAATTCCAAATTAGCCAAAAAAAGCTAGCTTGTTGCCAAAATACTAACTAAACTCCAAAAAATCTATAAAAAAAATCCCAGTAGAAAACAAATTAGCCAAAAGTGTTAGCTTGTTGCTAAAATATTAGCTAAATTTCAAATTAGCCAAAAAAAGCTAGCTTGTTAATAAAATACTAACTAAACTCCAAAAAGTCTATGAAAAAAATCCCAGTAGAAAACAAATTAGCCAAAAGTCTTAGCTTGTTGCTAAAATATAAGCTAAATTTCAAATTAGCCAAAAAAAGCTAGCTTGTTAATAAAATACTAACTAAACTCCAAAAAGTCTATAAAAAATTCCAATAGAAAACAAATTAGCCAAAAGTGTTAGCTTTTTGCTAAAATATTTGCTCAATTCCAAATTAGCCAAAAAAAAGCTAGCTTGTTAATAAAATACTAAGTAAACTCCAAAAAGTCTATAAAAAAAATCCCAGTAGAAAACAAATTAGCCAAAAGTGTTAGCTTGTTGCTAAAATATAAGCTAAATTTCAAATTAGCCAAAAAAAGCTAGCTTGTTAATAAAATACTAACTAAACTCCAAAAAGTCTATAAAAAATCCCAGTAGAAAAAAAATTAGCCAAAAGTGTTAGCTTGTTGCTAAAATATTAGCTAAATTCCAAATTAGCATGAAAACCTTACAAATTTGCCAAAAAATCGCGCATTTAACAGAAAACTAAATTGCATATTTTCTACAAATTAGTAAATGGGAAATTAACTGTGAGAAAGGGTTCATGGAAGCTAATCTCCAAATTATCCGAAAAACCCCAGTAGATAACAAATTAGCCAAAAATGTAAGCATTTTGCTAAAATATTAGCTTAAGTCCAAAATAGCATAAAAATGAACCTCTGTAGTTACCCAAATGAGCATTATATGACAAGTCAATGCCAATTTTTTTTTTTTTAATTACTATTAAGAATGAAAACAGCCCATGAATATATTTAAAGGTTTGTTACTAATCTACCTTAATTTTTTTCATTCCTTTCCTATGTGGCATATTCTGCTCAGTATTTCAAAAAGTTTACACATATCATATTGTATTACATATATCATACTGAACAAGCTGAATGTTTTGATACCGAACTTGCGGAAATGTGTGACTGAGTTTTTACGTGCTGAAAAACATACTGAAAGGAGCAGGAGAATCACTACAGACACACAAATATGCCTAAAAAGCACAAACGAGTTTAAAAGAGGAACACGCATGACACATGCGTCTCTGCACACAGGCTTTGCAGTAACTGTCGGAAACGGAGTGGCTCTGTGCAGCTTCTGGCCGCAGCTCAGATTGACTGTGACATATCTTCATCATTAATCTTCCCTCTGATTCACTCAGTATCTGTGCTGCCGTTCAAGCTTTTCCTGCAGTCACAGGACAACCTCAGTGAGCTCATGCGCACAGATCCAGCTGCTAAATGGGAACATCTTTTGATATTTACGCAGAAATGTATTCACAGAAATCTTAAAGAAAAGAATGTTTCCAGAAGATGTGATCAAATGGTTGAACTTGATAATAAACTGCAGTTTTAGAACGTATTTTTTGAGACTTTTGGATAATTTTACATTTGAATTCAGCTCACACAATCGAAATAAAGCACATAAACAGTATTCTTAATTGTTTTCACATTTTATTTCGTGTTTAAAGAACAAATTTGTTCTTAAATCAAATTGCCCATTTTATTTTTCATCATTTCTGACTTCTTTGCCTTTTTGCATCACTTTTTTTGCATGACTAATCTAGTTTCTCAGTGTTTTTGTGGCCATAAACTGGTACGTTTTGAAGTAAATGTAAGGCAAAATCAGGGGTCTGCAACCTGCGGCTCCAGAGCCACTTAAAGCACTTTTTAACTCTCCATAACGCAGGGATGTCAAACTCAATCACACAAGGGGCCAAAATCCAAAACGCACCTCAGGTCACGGAATGACCGAACAGGATTAACATTTATTAAACATACTAAAACTATTTTTTTAAACTGTTACTTTTTAACATAATTATGAATGAGATATATAGCATTACCTGCTATAATGCAAGTGTGAATGCTGTAAGATTAATTTGGCCACTGTAGATACTAGTGCTGATAGCTGAAAATACTGAAGCTAATAGCTTAAAATGCTGAAGCTGATAGCCAGCTAAAAATATTAGCTAAATTCCAAATCCTAAAAAGAAAAAAAACAAAAAACCAAGCTTAGCCAAAAAAACTAGTGTGTAGCTGAAACAATTTCACTGAGAATTTGTAGGCTATTTGGAAGTTTAGCTAGGATTTAAGCAAGGACTTAGCTTTTTTTTTGGTTTGTTTTAGCTAATTTAGCTTCGACTATGGATTTTTGGGCTAATTTGGAGTTTTGCTCATATTTAACGAACACGCTAAATATTTTTGTAAATTTGCATGTATAAGGGATTTTTAATCATTTACTACGAATTTTTCAGAAATTTAGGTCAACTTCAGTGCACTTTAATAGTTATTTAACAAAATTTCCCGTCTTTTAGCAAATTTCAGCATTTTGCAAACAGCTTTTGGATTTTCAGCAACTATTTTCAGCAAAACGCATTAACAATGGCATTATTGGAGGTAATGCAACTTTCCTAGTTTATCTTTATATTTAATTTTTTACTCAGGCCAGAAAAGAAACATAATTCCTATTTATTATGATAAAATATATTGTAATTAATGCACAGCAGCATCAAAATAAGACTTTGTTTTCATCAGCATAAATTTGCTGTTGTGGTTTCAGACCTCTGGTCTAGGTGGTGTGTTCATGTGTAGTAGTTAAACACAGGATTTCATTTTTTATGCTGTCCATAGCTTCTCTGGTCTTCTCCAATGGTTTTCAGACATAAAAAAAAGCAAACAAATTTTGCTGCATAAGCTGGAAAAAAAGTACTGCAGAGGCTGCCTGTCCATGTCCAGCAGCCTGACACTCTGCCTAAATCCTCTCGTCTTGACAAGCACTAAATGGGATCGGGGTTTAGCTCGATTGAATTTGTGCTTCTCCTTCATAATTCTGTGTACATTTAAGTCCACTTTATTAGCACTCGTCGTTGCTTGCCCTAAGGAGATTCCTGTGTCGAGGTCGCATGTGGCGTTTTTGGGTCGGACGCTGTTGTGTGCGTGAACGGAACTCCTCGATCACATCAAATAAAAACCCGATCGTAAGAGATTGCCGGTGATTTTAAAGTGAACAGAAACCTTTCGAGAAGCATGATTCAGCAGGAACATGCATATCTGAGCGGTGACGGTTGAAACCCAGCTAAAGTGTGTTTGCATGTATGCGTGTGCCGGGGAGGTCACCAAACCATGCGCTAATTATTCCCAGCAGACGGGAGGCGACGCTTGAGTGGCTCATTGCAAACACACAGGTATCACGTGGACAAGAGCGAATAAATGGACCCTCGTTTATTTATTTATTTTTTACAATAAACCCCGAGGAAGATCTGCATCTGTTGACTTGGAAATCTAAAAATGAAATTACCTAAAATAGGAAAAATTGGACAAAAGGAACTAAATGGTGTTTGAATTTTGAGCATCATTATGTTTTTTTTTTTTCTTTTAATTCCTACATTTGAGAAGCAAGATGTTTATCATCTTAGGTCTTTTGATCAACGGCATCACATTGAGCTGTTTGCTGTGCCGGCGTTAGTGGTCAGAGAAATTATTTGTCCCCTGAAAATATTCAGTTTTTTGCACCTTTGAAATAAATGGTGTAAGAAAAAAAGTCCTGCCAGTTGGAGCTTCTTCCTTTTTTCAATATAATCGCATAATACTATAATACTAATAATACTGTTAAATTACAATCATCTTTTGGTCTATTTTAAAAGCATTCCCAGTGGCTTTTTAGCTATGATTATGCCATTTTTTTGGGAACCCAAATATAAAAAAATCTTTAGTTTCTTAGTCTAGAGTCTTCAGAGTTTCTGCAAAGGATCAGTTTTTCATTAGAAATTTTACGTTGAGGTGCAGGAAGTGACAGAAGACTTTGAAAGGGTGACAAATTAGAATATTTTATTTTAATTTACAGTTAATTTCGTTAAACATTTACAGAAGAGTATTAAGGCCATGAAGAATAAATAAAAGGCCATGGAAACTTCTGACTTTAAACTCAGAAAAAGTCAGAATTCTGAGAAAAAAGTCAGAATTTTCCATAGCCTTTTTTTTCTTTGCCCAAATCCTCTTCAGTAAACATTTAATGGTATTTTTATTGTAGCAATGCATAAAGAAGTGTGTATTGATGATTAATCATTGTTAATCATGATAATAATATTGACTCAAAAATTGGGGGCAAAGCTTTTTACTTGCCCCCTGTAGTTTGCCTCTGGTTAGCATGCTGCTGAGAACTTTTTTGAAGAATATCAGCATTCTATATTTTGGCATTCTCCGGATTAAGATGTCTTTGTAAAGTTTTTTTTATTTTTCTTATTTTTTAATTTTTTTAAAATAATTTAATTTTTTAATTTTATGTAATTTTATTTTTGTGTATTTTAAATAATTTAAAATTTTGTCATTATAATTTTTTATTTTAATATTTAGTATAAAACCTTTTTTCTGAATAATATTTCTTTGCTTCTTTTTTATTGTTTTTTTATTTATTTATTTTATTTTTTATTTCAATTTTTTTAATAATTGCAATTTTACATTTTTCTTTAAATTTTTTAATGTTATTATTTTGATAAAAGATTCTTCTGAATGTTTTTTAAATGCATATATTAATTTTTAATTTTTTTTACTATTATAGTTCAAAATAATTAATTAATATTTTATTAATAAATAATAAATATTAATTCTTGTCTTTAAAAAAAAAAAAAAAGTTTTGATGTTGAGCATACTGTTCCTGACGTTGTCATGACAACATTATTTAAGTGGAGCCCCGCTCTTGTACCGCAGAGGTCCCAAAGTTTCAGCATAAATACAGTATCCAATGCATCTCATCGGATTTGTTTACAGCCATTGATTGAGAATCTCTCATGCAGGACTTCTCTGGTCGGTGGTAACTCTATGCCTCCCATTGATTTCAATGGTAAGTCTGAAGCTTTTGTCATCTCGACACTTTGAACTCCCCGAAGATTTACAACGTCCGAGATCCTTCAGAGTGTTTTTTTTTGGACTGTCAAAACAAACATTTTCAATGCTCGGTAGACAACGGCGATGGGGCTGCAGCGTACGATGGCGCTCACTGATGGCTTTAGCTTGTCGGATCAAATGAACGTCAGCTCAAACTTTCATTGGAACATCACTGTCATTTTACAAATCAAACACGGCATCAACAGGAAACAACTTAGTTTAGATTTTAGGGGTTGAGTGGTGTTTTTTGATTAACATCAGCAGGAAACACCTTTAATCTGTTGTCAAAAGCTTTTATCCAGTTTATGTGCAAAGACCTTTATCGCTGCAGAACTGTGGCGATCAGGTGGCAGAGACTTGGTCTGGGTGGGGCAGAAAGGGTAACAGAGTTGAGTCAAACTCCTGCTGTCAGGTGGCCACGGTCCCTGTGGAGCTTGTAAGGGGACTGGCTCACAGGACGCTGCCAAGCACAAACATTTCGCCGTCTCGTTTTTCTCCCCGCCTTTCATGTGACCTAGCCGTCTCCAGGGACCTAAAACACTGCTGAAATAATTACTTTCTTTAGCTTCTGTTTTCTCTTTATAAATCTTACATTTTGGAGGGATTTTAATAGTTTCAGATTAGTATAATCTCGTTTTAATGAGATTTTCTGATTGTGCGCTCATGGACATTCTTTACTCCCTACATCTAATCATCTTTCATTCCCTCTAAAGGTGATTTTTTTTCTTTTTTTAAGGCGCTCATCTGTTATCAATAAGACTTCATGTTTTTATCTTTTTTAGATAACATCTAATGATTTTAAGAGGGTTCTTAGGCAGGGGTCCCCAAATTACAGCCTGTGGACCGGATCAGGCCCGCCTCCGCACTTGGTCTTGCTCTTGACCCACATGGATTGTGACTTTTTATTCTGTCGTTCTTCAGTCTGAACCATAACAGGAGAGGATAGACTTTATTGGTTTAATAGTAATTCACTTTTTCACTTTATTACTCTATTATTGTTATTTTCCTTCCGTATGTTTTTTGGACTTCCACAGCTCTTCAGGACTTTTAGCTGTTTAGCACATTCAGCTATTAAAATATTCAGCTCTTTTTATGCTAGCTTTTCTTGACTATTTTAGCACTTTCTAATGATTTCAAGGCTATTTTAGGGTTTATCCAATATTTCAGCCACAGGCTAACTGTCTTGGCTTATTTAGGCTTTTTTCTGATTTTTAGGCTAATTTGAAGTTTAACCAATATTTCCGTTACATACCAGCTGTTTTGAGTATTTTTTTTCTTTTCATTTTTTCAGGCTATTTTTGGGTTTCGCCAGAGGCTAGCTGTCTTCGCTAATTCAGTCTTTTTTCTTTTTTTTTTTGGCCCGATTTGGAGTTTAGCTATTATTTCTTCTACATTCTAGCTTTTTTGACTAATTTAGGGTTTTTTTCAGATTTTTTTTTGGCTAATTTAAAGTTTAGCTAATATTCCACTACATGCTAGCTGTTTTAGCTAATTTAGAGCTTTTTTCAGTTTTTTAAGCTAATTTGGCATTTAGCTAATATTTCAGCTACATGCTAGCTGTTTTGACCAATTTAGGATTTTTTTTCCAGTCTTTTGGGCTTATTCAGAGTTTAGCTAATATTTTAGCTTATGCTAGCTGTTTTGGCTAATTTAGAAATTTTTTTTTCAATTGTTTAGGCTAATTTGGAGATTATCTAATATTTTACCTTTATGGTAGCTGTTTAGGCTAAGTTACACATATTACCAGTTTTTTGGGGGGATAATTTACTATTTAGCTAATATTTCAGCTACATGCTAGCTGTTTTGGCTAATCTAGAATTTGTTTTTCAGTTTTTAGGCTAATAATGCATTTTGCTAATATTTTCGTTAGCTTCAGCATTTTTAGTTATCAATTTCAGCCTCTTCAGCTGTTAACACTAGCATCTTCAGCGGCCACATTCAGTTTACAGTATTCACAATAGTATTATCGCAGGTTATACTACATATCTAATTTTTGGAATGTTTTAGTGTTATGTTTTTCTATAAAGATTACCTAAATGAATTATTTAGAATTTGGCTTTTTGCTGCTTTCTGGAAAACCATAAATGTTTACGTTCAGTCTGTAATTGTTACACTTTTTCTGTTAGCCTACAAACTGATCCTAGCTACGCATCAACAAAGAAAAGTTATGTGGCCCTAACATGAAAAAGTTAGGGGACCCCTGTCTTAAGCTTTGTAGGTGTTTTTTTAATGTTCATCTTTTTAAGTTTTGCCACAACAAGCATGCTCTAATGAGCAAGATATTGCTAGATACATGCAAGATATTTAAAGTAATTTTTTCTTTTAATCCACATGTGAATTCACTGAGGTATGTCACTGTGTAATGAGATCACATCCTCTGTAGGAGTTACTGTGTGAATGTTCCAGATGATTTTACGATCATGTGAAAAGGTTTAAAGACGCTTAAGCTCTGTGGGGATTGAGACTCGGAGCGTGCAGGATTTCAGAAACCCTTTGCAAGGTTTCCAACAAATTTACAGGGTTTGTCTTTATTTCTTCACCATTGTTTTTGCAATAACATCAATAAAAGGATAACGCTTTTATATGGGGGTGATCGCGTTAGAAAATGGTGTTGCAAAAAAGAATAGAATTCAAGAAATGAGGAAGACTTTTCTAAAGTCAGGACCCAGTTATGCAGTAATTAAAATCCATAGTTGAATGTAAATAAATAAATTTGATAAATCAGTACCCAGACTATTTCTGGAGGAAGCAGACAATAGATTCTTAAGAAAAGAGAGAATAGGGACTATAGAGAAAGCCTAACCAGGATCTGTAATGCATCAGGGTAAATGGGCGCACCTAGAACATTATGTGATTGCAGCGTTTACAACGAAAAGTACACTGTGATCCTAGAAACAATCTTCTGCCTTTATAGCAATATACCAGGGCTATCTGAACCTTTTAGCAGTACATTGTAGAATCAGATTATACACTTAACAGAGATGTGGCTGCGAGAGAAGAAACAATCTGTTCAAAGTTGATGCCAGTGAACTATGAAACTCTGAAAAGTTTTCAACCGTTCTCTTTTACATCTTTGACGTGGTTTATAATGATAAAATGATAAACTAAATGAAAGAATTATCAAGTTCAAATGTAAGATTTTTATAACATTTTATTTTTTAAATCATTTTTTGATAATTTTATTTTTATAATATCCGGCCTTCCAGATCATTTTATTGTTATTAATGGCCCGATGTTATCATGTGCTTATTTTTTACTTGTATAATTTTGACAAAATACATATTTTTTGGAGAGTAAAATACTGAAAGTTATGTAAGGTTTTAAGCCTTTTTATTTTTCATAATTATGTTTTAAAGTTTTAAAAATTGGCATTCTGTTTACTTTTTGGATGATTTTGGCATTTGCTGAGATTTCTTTATGGAAAGCAAATATTTCAGCTACATGCTAGCTGTTTGGGCTAATTTAGGCTTTTTTAGGTTATTTTGAAGGTTAGCTATTTTTTTCAGATACATGCAATCTTTTTTTAGCTAACCTAAGTTGTTTTTTTTTTTTTGTTTTAGGCTAATTTAGCGCTTGGCTTACGTTTTAACTGGCTGTTAGCTTCAGCATATCAGTAATTAGCTTCAGTGATTTCAGCTATCAACTTCAGCATTTTCAGGTATTAGTTTCAGTGATTCTTATCTATCAACTTTTTCTACCATCAGCTTCAGCCTTTTTAGCTCTTAATTTTAGCATCTTCAGAAGCCAGATTCAGCTTACAGCATTCACACTCGCGTTATCACAGATAATGCTATATATCTAGTTCATGATTATATTAAAAAGTTACAGTTTAAGGGTTTTAAAAAAGTGTTTTAGAGTGTTTGATAAATGTTTATCCTGTTCGACCTGCGATCTAAGGTGTGTTTTGGATTTTGACCCTTTGTGCGATTGACCCCCCTGCTTTAGATGAACCTGCCTGTTGTTTTAGTCCATAAATGTCTGTTTTATTTAAATTTTCTTATCTGTGTCTTTAAGGATATTGATCAACAATTGGCTTTTTTTAAACATTTTATTCCTTGTGTTTCAGATTCATTGTTTTACATTTTAAGTATAAATCTGTTGGTTCATGGTCTTCCCATGCTAAAAGCTAGTCACTTCACACTCTACTAAAAGTATCTCCAGCTTGACAGTATTAGAGCTTCTGTCGTTTTCACTAGCAAGCCTGCTTTATAACAGCATCTAACTGCAAACTGGGCTGTTATTCACTACATTTGCTGCCAAAATTGTTGTTTGCATTTCAGCAACCAGCTTTTGCTTTGAGTTTAGTTAGAATTGTTTTTCGAGTTTCTCTCTGCAGGGAGTGAAGACGGTTTGTAGTCTGCAAACATTTCTGTCTTCTACTGTTCATATCATCCATTCTGCTTTGCTGAAACTTGGTTAATAACGGCTCTTGCACCTATTCAGTCTTATTTCCCTCTCAGCTGATTGTTGCTTTCCAGAGTTCCTGTATTTGAACCTCTTGCTGGCAGCAGAAGCTCAAACAAACGGCGCTTTCCTCCTCTTATAAAAGGACGTTCTGCTTACTCGTTTAAGCTTTCGACCCCTGTGGTCATCTGAGACGCCCATTCTGTCCAGGTGTGGACAAAGTCTCCCGATAAATCTGGTATCTGTTTTCCCGCTGCTGCCTTTTCAGTCGGCTTTAATGGCGGGAGCCTGTTGGAAAGCCGCACGAATGTCTCTCAGGGCGTGATGACTCAGGACCTAATGCCTCGCCATATGGTTGTCATGCAAACAACCCTTCCCCCTGCCTCTGTAGCCCCTGATCTGTATGGTATATATTTATGTTTGAGTGCATAAGAGTCCATCACGTGCATTTGTGTATGCACTGAAACTGTGCACTGGCTGTGCGGGGAGTGATGGCAATCATGGGAAATTAAAGGAGCCACAGGTTATACACTCTATAATTCTCTTTTATGTATTCGCTTTTTAATTCATTTTTCTTATTTGTTAAGAAAAACCTAGGAAGGTGCACTTGTGATTTTACACGACGCAGGCGAAAAGCTAGAATTGGCTTTGTGTAAAGCTGTACAGATGCAAATCCTCCACATGCAGCAGATGTGACCTTGGTTTAACATTCGCTGCAGCCGAAGCAGAGCGAAACTCCTGCAGGAAAAGGGAAGACGAGCAACAAGAGGGAGAGGATGAAGTGCCTCCGACTGAAAGCAAAGCTAAGTTTAGAGGGGAGAAGAAAATGAGGAGATGAAGTGTGGGAGTGTCTGCATATGGAAGGGAGCCATCGCGGTTGCGGCCGTTAAGTTCAGTGAGTCAGCCTCGGGCGTGTGGGCGGGGTTTGCAGAGACTGAAATTGTAATATTTGGCTCTTACCTGGCGAGTTAAACCATTGTTTAAAAAGACCTGTTTTAACATGTTCTTGTGGCATTTTTCTGATGATGTCGGACATTTTAAAAAAGAAAATTAAGCTTAAGATTGCATTTGAGTATTCCTTTATTCAATTCATTGTTAATCAGATCCTTAAAAAATCATTTGAAGGTGCTACATCGCTGTCTGGAGCGCCATCCTCTGTTCCATTCTGATGCACCTGCAGACAATCAGATCCATGTGCGTCTTCTTCTGGTATCTGACTTGACCTCTATAGCTAGATGGCTCCAATATCGCTCAGCATTTTTGTTGCACCACTAATGTTAGGTTGAGGTTGTAAGGGACTGTAAGCTAGTGGGAGAACGTGTCAGCGGAAGGATGGTGGGAAATGAGGGCAGGCTTACCATGCACCAACAGTCCTGCCCCAAACTCAGAAGAATTTCTGAAGTACGCCTGTCACGTTGCAGAAACATTTTATTTTATTGTTATTAACGACCCGATGTTATCTTGAGTTTATTTCTAACTTGTAATATTTTGACCATCTTTTTTTTTTTAGATTAAAATATTGAAAGTTATTTAATGCTTGAGTTTATTTTTTCTAGAATAATATTCCTGCCTTTTTATCATTCATAATTATGTTAAATAGTTACAGTTTTAAAGTTTTAAAAATGAATATTCTGCTAGCTTCTTGGACTATTTTGGCATTTACCAAGATTTTTTTAGGCTATTTTGGAGTTTAGCTAATATTTCAGCCACATGCTAGCTGTTTTGGCTAATTTAGGCTTTTTTTTAGGCTATTTTAGCATTTAGCTAATATTTTAGCTAGCTATTTTAGTCAGCATCAATTTCAGCTGTTTCACTAACATCTTCAGTGGCCAAATTCAGCTTTACAGCATTCCCACTACCATGATCGCAGGTAATAAGATAATGTTGGTGTGAATAATTATGTTAAAAAGTTACGGTTTAAAAATGTAGTTTTCAAAAACAATTTGAGTGTTCAGTTGATGTTTATCCTATTCTGCGCCCGACCAAAGGTGTGTTTTGGATTTGTGTGATTTAGTTTTCCTAGTAAACAACGGGTTTAGTTTTTATATAAAGACTTCAAGAAAAAACTTTGAAAATGGATCTAAACATCTGTTTTGCTCAGTGAAGGAAAACCTACCTCGCAGCTTTTGCATCAACACTTATTTTCAGCGATGAAGCGGCTAATCTGACGGATAAGCCAGGAGCCTGCGCCTTTTTCCAGACAGCGGTTGGAGCGAAAGATGAACATTCAGTGTGAGAGGTCTCAGCCAGCCGTTCCACTAGGCCCTATTAAGCCTCGATTAGGGCCTGTTGGCCTGATTTCTCTTCCTGCCTGGTGCTTGGCAACACTTTCGCTGTCACATCACAAGCGGCCGTTGATTGATTCTGATAACATGGTCAGGGAAGACAATGGTGAGCGCATTAATCATTGCTGGTCTGAAAACACGGGAGTCCGGAGAGGTGATGTACTTCGAAATGGTTAAATGTCAGATAACGGGCGACTTTAAACGCGCCTTTATGATTGTGTTTTGGATCTCCCTTTGGCAGTTCTCTGTGCTCGGATCAACAGCCGGCCCCGATGCTCATTTTCAGAATTTGTTGCTGCAGTGCCATGCATTTTTAATGGCTGAGGCCATTGTAGCAGGCTGTGTTCTGTGTACATTGATTTAATGTGTGTTTGCATGCTTTTCCTTCTGAAGTGGCTGATGCTGTCGGCATACTGAGTTACCCAAACAAAATGTCGCAAAAATATGAAAAGGTGATGGGAAGTTCTGAGGGGATCATTTTTTATATATATTTAAAATGCGTTCTAGAATCAACAAATTAGCTAAAGTATTTGAAAAATGAGTTTGGGTCAGGGGTCTGCAGCCTACAACACTAAAAGATCCAGTTTCTTACAGACCAAAAACCAGCGAGAGCCGAAAAGTTCCACATTATTGTTTAGAAAATACACAAAATTTATGTTTTTGTGGCAACTAAAAATTATTTAAGAGATGTAGCTTTTAAATGTTACACTACAGTATTGAAGTACAACACGTTTTATACATTTCTGTAACTGTTTTTCGTTTACTTTTGACAGCAGCAAACACAAGTTCTTTCAAAATAAAATGAATCCTGTGTAATTCAGAATAAACTTCAAAATAAAATGCAAGATAGTCAAACATGTTTTCTATCATTAGGATTTTTCTGAATCATTTTCCTCCTTTTACCTTCAAATATTAACAATATTGAACTATTACAAAAAAAAAAATCAAATAAAAAGTTCTTTTTATTCTAATTTTTTTAAGATGGAGGCTCAAAACACTCAACTCTAAATCATTTTAAACCGCATTTGTTCAAAAATTTTTACTGCTTTAGTGTAATTGAACAAATTGTAAGACTTGTAGAGACTTTTATTTGAAAACCTGTAATTAAATATCTTTTCTACAGAATTTCTGTGAAATTAAACGTTTTGCCTTAATTTTTCTTTGTGGATTGACATATTAAAAAGCTGAACAGAAATTCCAAAACATTGAATCATTAGTATTTTTTGTTATAGCTAAAGATCCACAATAAAGGGATAAAAGAGCCACTAGGCTCTGGAGCCACAGGTTGCAGACCTCTGGTTTGGGTGAATATTCAATTCCGACTGGCTGCAGGGTGTTCATTAAGATGTAGTAAAGATTCACTGAATAAAAACCTTCCTCTTTAAGATTTGCCTCCTTTTTCTTCTTTAACTATAATTTTCATGCCTTTTTACCTTGACCTTTTGTTTGTAGCTTATTAATTTTGTTTCTTCACTCAACAAACGACTGAATATCAACATACTTTTATTTTGGAAAAAAATGATTGAGAAACAAGCTGGTGAATTTGGAAGGTTCTGTGTTGAATTTGACAAAATCATCAGTGTTGATTATTTTGACCCATCGCCTTAAATAAATTAAAAAAAATAATTAAAGAAATGTTTTTTTTTTTTTAGTTTTGTGTTGACTTAATGGCTTCACACATGATAACTTAGACTTTACTGTGGATCAAATCACTCCCTCATTACTGATCAACAGCATTGATCTGTAGAGAAATCACCAACCATAAAGTAGTCGAGCACTTAGCCTTTCGAGTATAAATGACTGAAAAGGTCATAAACCTTCATTTCTTCATGTCCGTTAAAGAAAGGCAATCGCTTGGTTTTGTGCAACAAGTTCTTGCTCTGATTTTAAAGTGATCATTTATTTTTTTTGCATATCAATGCATGAATGGCTTAGTAGGGACTCATTAGGGGTACATGGTGAGAATGTATCTTCAAAACAAACATTTGTAAGAGAAAAACTCAGACTATCTTCTGTTAATGCTGCTAGTTGTTCCTATGAATCGTAGTACAACTAATCTAAATCTTATCCCAGTGCAAAGCTGAAGAAAACAGTTTTTGTCATGGTAACCATCCCAAATATAAGGTGCAAAGGTATGAAAAAAATAAAAGGCAGAAGTATGTACAAATTATTTTTTAAATACCTTTTTAACTTTTAACTCCTTAAAAAAATGTAATAATAATAATAATAAAAAAGAATGTAGGACACTTTTTGGTCTGTAATTGTGTAAATGCTTGGGAAGAATTCACACTACATTTCCTGCTCCTTTCTGTACATTTCCAGCATGTAAAAACTCACATATTAAACAATTTCACCTATCTTGACATCAAAACATTCAGCTTGTTCAGGACATTACTTCTTGTATTTTTGGTATTCATAAATTTGAAATATTGAATAAAATTGCCCCAAAGGAAATGAATGAGGAGGTCTTCAAAAATTAAGCAGATTAGCAACAAGACTTTAAATGTATTAATGGGTTATGTTTTCATATTTTATAGTCATTTTCGAAAGATTTAGTTTAGCTTTATTTTAGCAACATGCTAACATTTTTGGATAATTTGTAATTTACTGAAGTGTTTTAGTCAAATTTTACAGTTTAGGTTGTATTTTAGCAAAAAGGTAACAGCTAGTATTTAAGCTACATGCTAGTTGATCTTTTTTTTTTTTTTTTTGGCTAATTTGGCATCTGAGGTTTTTTGTTCTTATTTAGCTAATATTTTAGCAACATGCCAACGTTTTTGGCTAATTTTTCATCTACTTATGTTTCTATAGGCTAATTTAGAGTTTAGCTTCTATTTTAGCAACAGGCTAACATTTTTGACCAATTTAGTTTAGTTTTTTTTTTTTTTTTTTTAGGCTGTTTTGGAGTTAAGCTAGTATGTAACCAATAAGCTAGCTTTCTGGCTAATTTGGCATCTGCTAAGGTTTTTTGGGCTATTTAAGCAACAACCTAAATATTTTTAGAAATCTGGCCTGTGTTAGGGATTTTACTGCTAAATTTTAGGTCAGCTTGAGTCCTCTTTTATAGTTCTTCAACAAAATTTCCAGTCTTTTAGCAAATTTAACATTTCGCAAAAAGCTTCAGCATCTTCAGTGACTACTTTCAGCAAAAAGCATTCACACTAGCATTATCACAGGTAATGCAACTTTTTTAGTTTTTAAATGTTATCCTCAGCTTGTAAGTCTAATTCTATAGAATCGTCAAGGAAGATATTGTAAAGTCGATAAATATGATTTTGTGCACAGTATTATTTATTGTATTAAACGAAAACCAAAAAGAAAACTCATTGCATGTTGGCGGCAATATATGGCAACAGAGCTAAAGTTAAGTTTGGCTCCCACCACTTTTTATAACTTGATAAATTTCTGCTTACAGATAGAGTAGAGCGCGTTTCCTGCATGTGAGCAGGAAATCATACACAGTGGAGTCTGATACATAGTTTTGCTCATCAACCAAATTAATTATCAAAAAATGAGTCAGACAGTTTTGGAGTGCACTGGAGTCAATACTTTTGAAGCAGATGTATGTGCATTAAAAAAAAAAAAAAAAAAAAGATGATTATAGAGCAAACCGCTTCATCTGTCTTCCATGGAAAGTTTCCTTGCTAATGGATTCACTAAAGTCTCCGGAAGATTGAGTTAAAACATCCTTCTAGACAAAACATGACAAATGCAGCTTAGTACAGCACTCTATGTGCTCTATTATTAAGTGGCTATATTCTGATGCTTTAGGATTATATAACCTTTATTATTTAATAAAACTGCTATTTACTGTAAAAATTTCTCTTTATTTAGACGTGTACAGCGGGAATATCTACTGTTGGTGCTGATATAAGTTTGATGAAATGTCTCTATTTTATGATTGAAAGTGGAGTCATGTTTTGAAACTGTCTGGTTTAAATATCTTCACATCATATTAGATCATTAACACGTTCCTTAATTTTGATAACTCCCAGAAGTCTCTATAAAACCTCTTTAAAACAGCCATTTTTACAGCCACTTAGACGGCCTTCTTGACCTTTATCAATTTAAGGAACTGGAAGAATCCAGGTACTATCATTCACAAAGAAGTGTGTCAAAATATAACTTAGTCATACAAGGTTGGAGGAAAGCAACTGTTATAAAGTTGTATTCAAATAAGGTGATATTAGGGCTTCAGAGCAATTTTAGGAGTGTTGCAACACAACGTTGAAACAAAAAAAAGAGAAATGGTGATTCATTTGTGGAGTATAGAGAAAATGTCACAGCTTTCTTAAACATGAAGCCAAAACTTGTAAATAAATGACAGTATTTTCTGCAACAAAAGGGCATTTAAAAGCCTTAATTTTATTTAATTTTTTTTTTAAAATAAAACCACAATACATCTTATATTCTGGAGTGCCTAATGTATGGATTTATTTCTGGTTGGGCTTAATGATGTTGAAGCAATTTTGAAAGGTATCAGTCAAAAAGGTCTGGATTGGATGTTGTAGTTGTGTAGCGTGTTATGAACCATTGCTGTCTATGGAAAAACACACCAGCAAGTAAAGGAAGACGTATCGTGTGAAAACATTGTTTTGTGAACTTTGGAGTTTTTGACGCACTGTTCTGTACTGCAGGGCTCAATTAAAAACTTTAACTCATTTACAAAAAATTACAGAATTCTGAAAGCTTTTTATATTGATTAATTTTGTTTTTTCTTACTGATTTTCCAGTGATTTTTTTTTTGCAATGTGTCACTCAGAATTACAGTTTGCTTTGTATATATTTTATTTATTTATTTATTTACACATTTAAACTGAAGTAGGAGGATAAAAAAAACCCCTAGAGATGGAACATCTCGTTTTCAAGGGGGTCCTCCGTTTCAAGGAATAATAACAGATGACAGAGTAGAAGTCAAACAAGATAATAGAAACAAATAATATATGCTAAAGCAGCTAACATGTATCGTGTCGGACTGTTTTTTATTCTGTTAATAACAAGGATGGGAGTTGGTGTATTCACAATAACATTTTTTTTTGTGGTATCAGTCTGTTTTATGTGCAGAAGCTACAGGCCATTCATCGACAGTGCGCCTTGGTGTAGCCTACAACGCTGAAGACACAGTATTTGAAATCTGACCCTCATTATGAAAAGAGATAGAAAAGAAATGAATCCTGATGGATTACAGATCCCGGACGAGCCCCCAAAGTATGTTCCCACAGAGAAATACAAAAATGGATACTTTTCAAACATATACTCTCATTGCTAACAGGAATTTTTGTGGTTCTAACATCTTTCTGGTTATCGTCCTCACACAACATTGTGCTGAGGAGCCAAAAAAACATGTAGATGAATTCATTAAAGACGGTTTGTCATCCTGTAGGCTAAAAAAAAGACAGAAATGCATTTGGCTGTAAACGCACTCAGACACCTTTTGTCTAGTTCCACTGTACTGAATCCCACTTTTCTGGTCATGCATGGAGCTTCTAAACGTGCAGCTCGAGTCCCAGTGTGCTCGCAGGTGTGCTCTGAATATCATCACAAACCCGTGTCGACTGCACAGCGGGAAGCTCGATAGAACGGCAGAGGAAGTTGGAAGAAAGAGGGATCAGACAGGGAGGCGATGCAGATAAAAAATGACAGAGATTCTACAAGCCAGGAAAGCGGAGAGGCGACAGAAGGGATTAGCAGCAGAGCGGAGAGGATGTGTCTTTCTACTTCTATTTTCCTTTTTTTTTTTTTAAACATTTTTTTTTTTCTGCTCCCACACATTAAATACTCGACACCACTGAGGACAGGAAAAAGATCCTGACCTGGTGAACTTCAGTGCGTGAAACTTGTCTACAAACATTTACAAGCAAGGGGAAATCTTCTCGACTTATGTAACTGCATTCGTTGTAATCCGCACTGGCTTTAAACCCTGACTGATGAATGACGTCTTTGTCGGGGCTTTTTCTATTCTCCATCCTCTTTCTCTACTCACCGGTTTGTCATCATTTCTGATGATAGGAAGAAGTGAACAAAATCAGCTTAGCTTTTATGCTAGACCCAAATAAATACATATTTATGTCACACAGATGGGTTTATGACTCATGAGGCTTATATATAATTCTATGCATGCTGTACATATAATTGTGTTTCTCCTCAAGTTCCCCATGATTTGCATCACTTTTTCTTGCTAGCGTGACTTAATTAGCATTGAGCTTATACGAATGCATCATTTTATCCCAGAAAACATACATTGAAGAAGAAATGAGCACAGGTATCCATTCGTTGATCCGTTTATTTTTCTTTTCATTGAAAATTGAATGATTCAGGGGTGTCAAAATCCAAAACACATCTTTAGTCACAGCCTGAGCAGGATAAACATTTGTTGAACATTGAGACTACATTTTTAAAACTTTAAAACTGAAACTTTTTAACATAATTATGGACTACATGTATAGTATTACCTGCGTTGTAAATGCTGTAAGCTGAATATGGCCACTGAAGATGCTGAAATTGATAGCTAAAAAAGCGGAAGATGATAGCCAGCCGAAATATTAGCTACACGTAAAATTAGCCAAAAAAAAAAAGGTTATTAAAAACAGCTAGCATGTAGCTGACAAAATAGCTAAACTTAGAATACCCAAAAAAAAAAAGAAAAAAGGTTATATTAGCTAAAACAGCTAGCATGTAGCTGACAAAATAGCTAAACTTAGAATACCCCAAAAAAAAAAAAAGAAAAAAGGTTATATTAGCTAAAACAGCTAGCATGTAGCTGAAATATTAGCTTAACTCCAAAATAGCCTAAAATATCTTAGTAAATGCCAAAACAGTCCAAAAAGCTAACAGATTGACAGTTTTTAAAACTTTAAAACAGTTACTTTTCAACATAATTATGAATAATGAAAATTCAGGAATATTGTTCTCAGATAAAACAACTTAAACATTAAACAACTTTCAATATTTTCCTCTCCATAAAAACATATTTTGTCAAAATTATACAAGTTAAAAGTAAGCTCAAGATAACAATGAGCCATTAATAACAATAATAAGTTAAAATGAAGAAAAGGAAGACCAGATATAATTACTCGGAGGGTAAAAGTGATACAAAACTAATCAGTATAAATAAATTTTATCCTAAATTACACAAGAGGTTTATATAAATAAACACCTTGGCTACGTCAGAATTCCCCCCACTCACTATGTAGTGCGTTCGCCATTTTCTAATTCTGTCTGAATGTACTAATTCCAAAATCGAATGCACTAGAAATTTCCCAGGAGTCTTTGTGAAAAACTAGCATGCATTGATGTTCACTCGATTAACAAATATAGACCACAATGCATTGCGGTCAAACAATTTCAAACAAAAAAAATGTGTTTAAATGTAATTTTTGAATAAACCATTCACATTTTCACCATCAGAACACAGTGGAGTCAAAAATAAATGTTGTGTAATGTTTCAATTTTTACTTCCTGAAATCGGGGACGTCATATTGGACGTTTGGAAACACGAAAGAAAAGTAGTGAGCATCGTGTCCGAATTACCTTTAAAATCCTGGACCCTAGATGGTCCCGCACTATATAGTTTTTTAGTAACTATGGTTTTTAATGCTTGTGTATCAGAAGATTCATAACCTCTTGTTGAAACAGTAAAATATACCTAACACAAGAGGCTTGCAGCTCTTATCTTGTTCAGCTGTTGAATGGATGAGTTAAAAAAAGATTGCTCAGAAATGCAATTTTAAGCATAATTTCTTTTTACATATGTCCTCCATCATGAGAAAATGCCACAAGAACATACAATTTTCATCAGAGAGCTGCTTATTTTAATCTGTCTTCTTGTCCTTAGTTAACACCAAACATTTAGGAACAATTTCATAAAGTTCTGAATATAAGGCAGATAAATAACCCCCGTCATTGCTGTGCGTGTCCTGCTGAAATCCACAGATTGATGAATCCATGGCAGTTGGGGATTTTTGCTTGAACTTTGCTCTGACAGATGGTCACCAACACAGGAAACCTTAAACTTGAACCTTGTGGTTGAAGGACACCTTTCCTACTGCGTAAATACCATGCTGGCCTCTGTGTGTGTGTGTGCGTGTGTGCGTGCGGCTTTGTGTTAGAGAAGAGCGCCACTTCACTACGGTTCTCCATTTAAGTGCTATTAATATTGGGGTTTCTGTCTCGCGTTAGTCAAAGAGCAAAGGACAGCACTCGCATTCATATTTTATATGCTTGGCAAGGCGCCCTTGTCTTCTGACATGACGACGGGCCGTACAATGTTCCAGTGGTGTCTCATTAGTCCAAGAGCAGACACAACAGCACTAATGTCAGCAGGAAATGCAGGACGAAATGTAGACATTATTATGACACGGGTCATGTTTTTGTTTTATTTCCCTTCTGCACATTTATTGAAATGTGTTTACCTCGTTTACCTGTTGATACCTCGCGGACTTCAGTTTCAGTTTATTAGAAACAGTCGTAACAGACGACAAATGAACGACCAAAACAAGTACAGGAGAGTGTTCAAAAAGGAGTGGGAAGAAGTTAAAAGTAAACGTATTTAATCCAACCCTCTTCACTAACTCGAGATAAGTTTAGTGCAACCTTCCAACTCACTTTGGGACAACGAAGGCAAAAAACCAAAAAAGAAAACAAAACGGCGTATTCATATGTACGCAAATACCTATACATACTATGAGCACTCTGATACATCTGTACTCTTACATATATAAACAAATATTTGTACATACATAACTAATCATTTATTTATGTTTGTATAGTCAAAAGATTGTTGAAATTTATATTGCCTTATTGTTGGACTATTTTTGATTTAGTCAGTTATACTGTTCCACAGTCTTACAGCACAAAATGAAATACAGAATTATTTTCTCCTGGTAAGAGTTTTATTTATTATATGTCTGGAAGGGGTTCTTGGGGAGTGCCCTCCATGTTTATTTGTAAACAGTTTTGTATGTTATTAGGCAGTGTTTTATTTTGGGTTCTGTACAAAATTTGTGCAGTTAAATAATTAACTAAATCTTTAAATCGAAAAAAATTTGAATAAATAAAAAGTAGGCGAGTATGATCATAACTGGTTGATAACTGGATAGCAACTTGTTAATGATTGCTTATAACTTGTTAACTGTTAATAACTTTTAATAACTTTTAATAACTGTTAATATTTGTTAACGGTTAATAATGGTTAATAACGGTTGATGACTGTTAATAACGTGTTAATGACGGTTAATAACGGGTTAATAACTGGTTAATAATTGGTTAATAACTGGTTAACAACGGTTAAGTTGTTAATAACTGGTTAATAAATGGTAATTTACTGGTGTTTGATTTATTAGCTGCGCCTACAGGTTTGTTGGAAGCATCCAGATTGTTTATACTAATAAACCCTTCATGTGTATAGTAAATTATTTTGTATGTTATTCGGCAGCATTCTATTTTGGGTTCTGTGTTTTTAAGTAGTTTAGTTAAGTAAATAACCAAATCTAGTAATAGCAAAAAATTTTAATGAATAAGAAGTGGGCGAATATGATCATAATAACTGATTATCTGTTTAATAACTGGTTAATAAATGTTAACTAACTGGTGTTCAGGTTATTAGCTGCACCTACAGGTTTGTTGGAATCATGCAGATTTATATTTTTCCTTTACTCTCTGCTCTGATTCATCTTAAAAGCAGCGTCTAGTTCCATATTGGTTGGGGCAATAAAAATAACTAAACATAAGAGGTGTCTATATTCCCCTGCTCCTACCTTTTGTAAAGTTTGTTTGACATTTGTTTATGAAGGTGAGCATTTGTTTGTGTCCAGTCCAGAGTGAAAATCAAAAAGACATGAGGGAACGGCACTTCATTGCTTGGGGACAGTTTTAGAAAAGCGAGCTTTATGAGGAATTTCTTGCTGCCCTTCCTGTGTGCCTCACAAAACCCTTCTCATCACTTTCTTATAGTATCATGGTTTTGCAGAGTTGAATATATGAAATATTAATTTGACAGTCACCTTCTGATGAAATGGGTTTCTTACCACCATTTTTAATAGGTAACACATGAAGCCATCTAAATGCATATGTTGTCTTCCATTTCCGACATCAATTATTCATGCGCAGGAGGCAAACTCGTCTCTGAGTCCTTAAGAAGTTCGTATCAGAAATCCCTTTTCATCTTAATATGAATCCATTTGCTTTTTGAAATTTCCACTCCTCTCCTCTTCCTCCTCCTCCAACTCTTTTGAATTTTTATTCCTCCATTTCATAAGAGCGGTTTTAGCTTGATTGATTGGCAGTTGAATGCTTAATTATTACATAAAAAGCCAGGGACACGGAGTCTAAGCCTGTATGTTGAAAGAAAAAAAAAAACTGTGATCCCAAAGTTCAGTTTCCCGGCATGGCTGCTCTCCAAGAGACGGAGTGATTGACGTGGCTATGGAAAAAAACAACCTGACAAATCCATAGAGTGCTGGTAGCACATTCAAGACACTGTTTCATACGACAGTTATGTGATTGCTGCAGGAGCAAAAACAGTTTCAAAAATGAACATTTACTTCTAAGAGCCTAATGTTTGGATATGCTTTTATTTTTGTTTTCACTTGCAGGAAAGTGGTTAAACTCAGTAATAACCAATACATATTTTAAAAGGTATAGGAATTATTATACCAGGAAGGAAATAAAACGGGTACAATTTAAGGGCCTATACAACGAAAAATCAAATTTTTGAGTTTTTAAGTCTAATATAATCTTAATTCCTCACAAAAAAACAACCTCAAAGTGGTATTTTGACCCATTCATACATTTCTCAGTATGCACCTATAAACCTGTCCTCTAAGCACAAGCCCCTCCCACCCCCTGAACATGAGTGGGTTTTAACGAGCTGATGTAGACGAGTGAGGACACACCCCTCCAGGAACAGTCTAAGCTGCCAGCATCCAGACTAACAAATCAAACAAACAAGAAGTGAGTTTACAAAAAAGCTAATATTTCATAAATAATGTGTTGTTTCATGTGCCAAATGTAATATATTATCATTTATATCAGGGGTGTCAAGATCCAGTCCTCGAGGGCCGGTGTCCTACATGTTTTCCAACTACCCTTTCTATGAGAGCTCTTCATTGGCTAAACACACCTGATCCAGGTAATCAGCAACAGATGAGGCAGGATTTCTTAAAAACCAGCAGGAGGCCGGCCCTCGAGGACTGCAGTTTGACACCCCTGATTTATATGGATATGGTTGACTTTGAAATGCTTAGCACAGTAAAAGCTCTTTAAATCAGAATGACTGCACTCCTGAAGGAAGACAGCTGTTTTCTTTTCTTTCTAGCTTTTTGGACTATTTTAGCGTTTGCTAAGATTTTTTAGGCTATTTTGTAGTTTAGCTAATATTTCAACTACATGCTAGCTGCTTTAGCTAATTTAGGATTTTTTCAGTTTTTTTAGGCTATGTTTAAGTTTAGCTATTTTTTCAGCCTCATGCTAGCTGTTTTCTTGATTTTTCTTTTTTATTTAGTTCTTTAGCCTGTAGCTAATATATTAGCTGGCCATCAGCTTCAACGTTTTCAGCTTCATCGTTTTTAGCTATCAATTTCAGCATCTACAGCTAACAGCACTAGCATTTTTAGCGACCAAAGTCAGCTTAAAGCATTTGCATTATCACAGGTAATGCTATATATCTAGTTGATAATTATGTTAAAAGATACAGTTTTAAAGTAAAAAAAAATTATCTTTAGAGTGTTCATTAAATGTTTTATCTTGTTCGGCCCATAACCTAAAGTATGTTTTGGATTTTGACCGCTTGTGTGATCGAGTACGACACCCCTGTCATATCGAGTATATACATTCTATCCAAATAAAATAATCCAAGGCAAGTTGGGGACAATGCCAAATGTTTCTTTAAAGGTCTTATGTTTAAAATATATATATATATATATATATATATATATATATATGTAATGTTGTGATTCAATTAAAAAAAAAAATAAAATAAGTATAAATTATGTTAAATTAATTTCTTTAAAAATATATATTTTTATAGATGAAGTCTACACTATGAAAAATACAAAGGTACCAGCGATACATACTGAACTGTCAATTCTCACCAGTGGATCACAAATCTCCAGAGGTGACAGATGAAACCAACTGGCCCTTTTTTTTTCTCTCTGATGGCATTAAAAAATCTCCAGCGTTCTGTGCCGAGTGTGGCTTAGTCAAACAGGGAAACCCTAAAGCAGTAAGAGTCAGAGAGGACTGAAGGTCAAGATGAAAACTAAAACAGAACTAGAAATGACCAAAGGCTGGTTTGAAACGGACTGCAGAGTCAGCAGAAAATACTTACTTCTGTTTAATCCAGTGAAGTAGAATAAGCAATCTGCCTTTGTATACATGATGCGTTCTTCGTGGGTGTCCTGACATGACTGTGCAAGTAGCTAAGTAAGCAAGTATATCTGCAGATCTGTGTAATTAGTCGACGTCTTACAGCGCAACCTCAATTGGATGTTTTCTGTGTGGTGCATGATTCGGAATGAAATGTCCTCAGTGTGGCGTATGCTGTGCCAGCTTCTATTAGAGGACCTATAATGATGGCACACCATTGTAACACCCTCAAGCCATTGGTGATGGACACGAGCGTCGTGGGCCGGCGCCGCGGTAAATAAATTCACTCAATAGGTGGAAGAGAAACTCCAGGAGCCCCTAAACTGGCAAAATAAGTTTTTTTCTAGAACAGTTTTCATTTCTTAAGTTTGTGATGCTACATGGTAAGCTGTAGGAAAGACAATTTCTCATGAATATAAGTGAGCATAAATATTGTTTTGAGGCTACAAGTCAAAGAAGCACTAACTGATACGAACTGATAACTTAGCTTGGACAGGGGCTGCGTCAGGCAAGGAGGGGCGCAGTACCAGGCAAAATTATGTCAAACTTTGTTGGTATTTTATTCATTTAAAACATTTTTAGACTAAATTAGTGGTCGTTATTAAAAAAAAAAAAAAAAAAAATCTTTACAGTTTGGCGCCCCCTCCAGCAGATGGCACCCAGGGCAGCCGCCTAGTTCACCGGCCCTGTGTATTAGTCATAGTTTACACCACATGTTGTAAAATTAGCTAATATTTCAGCTACATGCTAGCTGATGTGGCTAATTTAGGCTTTTTCTTAGGCTGTTTTGGAGTTGAGCTATTTTTTCAGCTGCATACTAGCGGTTTTGACTGAACTAAGGACAGGGGATACGTCAGGCAAGGAGGGGGCGCAGTACCAGGCAAGATTATGTCAAACTTTGTAGTTATTTTATTCATGGTTTTAGTTATAACATTTTAAACATTTTTAGACTAAGTGAGTGGTTGTTAAACTGTAAAAAAAAAAAAAAAATCTTTACAATTTGGCGCCCCTCCAGCAGATGGCACCCAGGGCGGCCGCCTAGTTCACCAGCCCTGTGTATTGGTCATATTTTACACCACGTGTTGTAAAATTAGCTAATATTTCAGCTACATGCTAGCTGATGTGGCTAATTTAGGCTTTTTTTTTTAGGCTGTTTTGGAGTTTAGCTATTTTTTTAGCTGCATGCTAGCGGTTTTGACTGACCTAAGATTTTTCTTTTTGGCTAATTTGGCATTTAGCTAATATTTTACCTGGCTATCAGCTTCAGAGTTTTCAGCTAACACCTTCATTGTTTTTAGCCATCGATTTAAGCATCTTCAGCTATAGTATCTTTAGCACCCAAATTCAGCTTACAACATTCACACTAACATTATTGCAGGTAATGCTACATATCTAGTATACAGTTATGTTAAAAAGATACAGTTGACCCAATTTTACAAATCTAGTTTCAGAATGTTCCATAAATGTTTATCCTGTTTGGGCCGCAACCTAAAGTGCGTTTTAGATTTTGGCCTCCTGTGCGATTAAATTTGACACTGCTTGTTTAAATAAATATCCGTTAAATGTAAAAAGAAGAGTTCAAGTGAAGGAAGTCTGGCTACTTGGCTACACAGCTCAGACATTAAAAACAAATAAAAGCATTTTCATATCTGCTCTGCAGTACACAGGTTGGCAGGGAAGGCCAGCCAGACCCAGAATGATGTGTTTTCACCTGTGTGATGATTGGGTTAAAAGCTGAGCAGCTGTATGCTGGGCGATCTGAGAGAGGAAAACCCAGCTGATCCCGAGGTAAAGCGCGTTAGGACAATAAAGGCAAGTGCTAACAAAAAGGTCTACAATCTTTTCTAAATCCGGCTGTGTCTAAATTATCTGTACTTGGCCAGTTTCTCACAACTGGATCAAATTTAAGGTCGATGTGTATTTTCACCCTCGGATTGATGGCCGTAGGGTCAAAAATGGAGTCAAACTGGCATGATCCTTAAATGAAATGACAGAAATTACATTTTTTTAATTTTCAGCATTCTTAATATTTGAGAATGATTTTCTAATTTAATAGTTTTGTCTAATTTTTTTTTTTTTAAGTTTGTCTTATTGATTATTTGAAATACAGACCTATTTGATTAAGATGTGTTTTTAATTTTGATTTAAAAAAAAAAACAATTTAGATTAAAACTTTTGTCTTTTCTTAAAAGTATTAACGTTTGGCGTGGAATTGAAACAAAGTTAGCATGTCTAGCTCATTAGCATGTTTTGTTTAAGGTATTTTTCAATAAGGATCGTCCATTTTAAATTAAAATAGTTATGTAGCTTCATTAAAGTCGCACTAAAATATTTTGATAGATTGTTAAAGCCTTTTACCACCAAAAATCCGTTGGAGATCAGTGCATGACTAGAATTCATACTTAAGGAACATCGAATCATGAGGCAAATTTCCTGTTGTCGAAAAATTCAAGGATTTTAACTCCTTGCAGTCCTGAAAAAACCCAACATGGGTCATTTAATTCTGATTTGTGAATCTCTAGCTGAGATCCACCCACAATGGGTTATTAATTTCCCACTGCTGACTTGACATTACCTACATTTGCTGCTTTAAGATCATCAAATATGATCCAGGATGTCTTTTATTTTGAAAGGATGTCATGCAAACCTCCAACAAAAGTTATAAACTTTCATTTTTTTAAAAACAGAGTTTTTTACTTCATATTTATGTTAGTTATACCAAAAAAAGTAAATTAATCACAGCTTATTGTAGCATAAAAATAATTTAGCATCTTAATTTTTTTTTTTTTATAAATAGAGTTTTTGGCTCCTTGTGGATTGTATTTAGTAAGAAATGGACCTGAAGGGCTCTTTAAGTGTTGAAGGTTGCAGATCCCTGGGCTAAGGAGAAGGCCTAGAACTGGTTTGGGACTCACTACACATTATCCACGTTGGCGTGAACTTGTAACTCCTAATCTTGTTTCAAAATGTAAAAAGACAGACTATACTGCTAAAAAAAATGTTATTTTTTTTACCATATTTAGTCTCAACTCTATTAGTAACATGTAAAAATAGACTGAGATTTTGATAGATTGCTGTGTATGATGTTGGTAAGCAAAACATGAATTATTCTGTATGTAAAGCACTCTATTTTTTTTTTTTTTTAATTTTTTTTTTAAGTTGAGGCTTATAAGTGTGCCTTGTAGTTCTGAATATTAAAACTCAAAAGCAAAAGAAACGGAATTAAAAAATTGATTAAAATTCCAAATTTTTTTCTTTTTTTGATGAGGTTGCATTCTGATTCTGAGATACAAAGTCCTACATAATTGATCGAGTACCTACTTAGTCTATTATTTAGATCAGTAGTGAGATGATAAAAGGGTCCCTCATTTGATTTCCAAGTGTCCTTGGGGAAGACACTGAGCCTTTAAAGGCTTTCCATTTCATTTTTTATATCTGACATGTTTTGACCTTGATTGGGACATCACATCAAGAAGGTCGCCGCTGATGTTTATCTTTGTCAAGTGACGGCTGGAACAACAGGACTGTTGCGGTTGCCTCTTCCCCCTTGGAAAAACAGGATTAATAAACTGTCTGGCAAATTGGGAGACCAAACATTCTCCGTGGTTTTCAATTTTAGTCAAATGAAGGTCTGCTTTGCATTCACGGCGCATCTCCCTCTCTGATGCACTCAGCCCATCTCCTCTGCCACGCTTGTTTTTCTTCCCTGCTTCTGTCTTCCTGTCTCGTTCCATTTTCAGCTCTCCTTGGCTTTTTACACATCTCACATTATGCTTTTCATGCTTTTTCAAGAGGGGTCGGGGAGAAACTGTTTTGCTGACTCAGCGTTTATGCCCCCCCTCCACTAGACTCCATCCCTGCTGCCTCTGCACTCCCACCTTCTGCTGCTCGTTCCCACCATAGATCTTTATCAAGTTTCAAAGCTTTTTTTTTTTTTTTTTGTGGGAGGCTCCGCCCTCCTCCGTATTCTTTTTCCAATTGTACCACTTACATGTGTCAAAGTCGAGGTCCGGGGGCCGGATCCGGCCCTCCGGGTAATTTTATCCGGCCCACCAGATAATTTTATTTTATTTTTATTAATGGCCCGAAGTTATCTTGCTCTTATTTTTAACTTGTATAATTTTGACCAAATATATATTTTATGGAGAGTAAAATATTGAAAGTTATTTAGGTTTAAGTGGATTTTATCCTAGAAAATATTCCTGCATTTATTGTTAATTACTATGTTAAAAAGTTACCGTTTTAAAGTGTCAAAAATTGGCATTCTGCTAGCTTTTTAAACTGTTTTAGCATTTACTAAAACATTTTAGGCTATTTTGGAATTTGATAATATTTCAGCTACAAAATAGCAGTTTTGACAATAATTTAGGCTTTTTTTAGTTTTATTAGGCTTTTTCAAAGTCAAGCTAATATTTCAGCCACATGCTAGCTGTTTTGGCTAATTTTTTTTATTTTTTTTTAAGTTATATTGAAGTTTTGCTATTTTTTTAGCTGCATGCTAGCTATTTTGACTAACCTAAGCTTTTTTTTGTTTTTTTTAGGTTAATTTGGCATTTAACTAATATTTTAGCTGACTATCAGCTTCAGTGTTTTCAGCTTCAGTGTTTTCAGCTGTCAACTTCAGCATTTCAGCTATCAGTTTCAGTGTTTTTAGCTATCAATTTCAGCATCTTCAGCGGCCAAATTCAGCTTATAGCATTCACATTATCATTTTTTTTTTCAGGTAATACTGTACATCTAGTTCATAATTATTTTAAAAAGTTACAGTTAAATGTTGTAAAAATGTAGTTTTAGTGTGTTCAATAAATGTTCATCGACCTAAGGTGTGTTTTAAATTTTGGCCTCCTTTGCGATTGAGTTTGACAGCCCTGCACTAACTGGATGTACAAAATGTTGAGTTATATGGAAACAACAATTTGTTTTCTGATGTTACAGTAACTAACAGATAATGTTGGTCCATAATGTGGGATGTTGTTCCCCCAGTGGATAAAATGAGAAGACAAGGCAGTCATGGCTAATTCTTTACCAGCTGTGTATATTTTTGTCTGTGTTGAGATCCACTGACCTTTATAGGTCATTAAGATTGAGGAGTATAGTAAAGCACATGCTATAACAACTACAAGATCGATGAGGGACGCCACAAATGCTATTGCACTGGGAACCAGACGAATCCGTGGTATGGATACTAACTGAGGAAACGAGTATTAGCCATTTCTGCAGGAATCCCATCGAGCTTCGTGCCTTGAATGAAGCATGAGTCATTCACACAAACAGGAACAATTTTAGATGGAGGCTTGATGCAAACTGGAGGTAAGATTTGCAGTAAGAGTAATGCAATAGTAGAAGGAATCGCAGCAGGACTTTGGTACATTCACAAAACCTTTGATTGAGAAGGCCAAAGACCAGGATCCAGACTGTCAACAGCAACTGTTAGTGTCCAGTTCCCTCAGGCTAAGGATCAGAAAGCATCAGAATCAATGTCCAAGAAGAAATGGCAAAGACGCATCGTTCTGTCAGAAAGATGAGTAGATAATAAGGAGAAACAAGAGAACAGGATAGACGGCACCAGTGCACAGAAATAAACTCTAAACACAGACTAATTAAGGCTGGAACCTTTCACAAAAGGCTCTTTCTCAGTTAAAAGCTTTTGGAAGATGCCATTAAGATTATTCAGGAAAATAAAGTGCACTCGCTAAATAAACCAAGTCGCTGGCATGGTATATAGAAGCAGCTAAGTTTCAAAGGACAACGTCTTCTATTGTCAACATACATGGATGTGCTAGTGTTGGGCAAACAAATACCAGTGAAAAAAGTTATGAGTCAAAGGACCTTGAATAGATGGGATGGTGAAATGTTGGGCCAGTTACAAATTGACCTTCTGAAATTGTGGTGGTTGTTTGTTGCAAAATTCGCCTGTTTGCGTGCTCCAGGGACTGTGTTGAAGGGTTTTCTTGTAAGGTTTTTGCAAATTATATCAGTTTAAATACATTTTGTCTATGAAAGTAACCAAGCTTCTTATTCCCTGATGTATTTATGCTAAATAGCAGTGGATGCAGTTTATTTTCGCTGGATAGTTACGTGGCTTTTGTTTGTGCAACTTGAAAAGAGAAGTTTGTAGATGGGAGGCATTAACAGCAAGGCCAAGTGGCCCCCATATGGTTTGAAAGTGTGCATAAAATATTGGCCCCGAACGGGTTTGACTGCAGTTTCTGTGGTGGCCCCACCCACGTTTGCTCACATCGGCTTAACTCGGAACTCGTTAGGCCGGCTTGCTACACTAGCCAGCCGCCCAGTAGACAGTGTAATGGGCTAGCGAGGACCGGCAGAACTAGCTCGCTATGCTAGGCTTTTTTCAGTTAAAAAGTGTAGTTAATATGTCCGCTACATGCTCATGCTATTTGCTTAATTGGACACTTAGTAGGTTGGCTCGCTACAATAGGCAGCCGCCTAGTGGTCTGTAGCCAGCCACCTGGTGGACAGCGTAGCGCGCTAGGATGGGCCAGGAGAGCTACCTCGCTACACTTTGGGCTTCAGTGGGCACTCAGTCGCTATGCTAGGCTGCCTCTCACTGAACGTTAGCCAGCCGTCTAGTGGACAGCGTAGCGAGATAGCTCTGCTAGCCACTGACTAGCTCGCTACGCTGTCCATTAGGCGGCTGGCTAATGTAGTAAACCAGCCGCCGAGTGGACAGAATAGTAAGTTAGCAAGAGGCTAGCAGAGATATCTTGCTACACTGTCCACTAGGCGGCTGACTTTAGCGTAGCGAGCCAGCCTACTGAGTGCCCACTGAAGCCAATGTGGTCAAGTACAGATGGAGCCAACCACGAAAAGTGTGGACAAACCTTTTCAGGGCCCATATTTTCTGCCCACTTTTAAACCATATGGGGCCCACTTGAACTTGCCGGCTTTTATTGATTTGCAGTAAAACCAACTACTCTTATGCCTTTCTAAAGAAGACATTAACGGTTTCTGAAAGCCACAGATTTCACAGTTTATTTTATAATGCTACGAAAAAAAACAAACTATTGTGACTATGCTCTCAACCTTGTTAGGACATACAAAAACCACTGCTACACATTAGCATCTCAGCATATTTATAATGACATTCAACCTCGTTTGCAATACCTCCCCAAAAAAATGACAGCCTTGTTTGCAACAAAAAAAGGAGTGATCCCACTAAAACAAACGTTAGCGTGACTACGCTAACTCCATGCAGTATGACACTGCTACACGTTAGCGCATTTATAATAGCGATCAACGAAACATTAAGACAGAGCGCCAAATCGCTTAGACATCAGTAAGTACAGCCATAATTAATATATATATATATATTATTTTTTTGATAAAAATTGAAGCTTTAAAGGCCTCGTGCAGTGGCAAATTTTTTTTTTAAATTTAGAAAGTCAATGGGTCTTAGAAAACGAATCTGATAAAAATATTCACTTAAAATGATCCAGGGCGATTTTATTGATCATTTTATGGTCCTGCACAGCTTTAAATTTGGGTGATAGGAGGTGATGGGCGGGGGCTGCGCGTGACGTCACGTCAGGGATCCCAGAGTGTAAACAACAATGGCGGACGGTCTGGGAAGCGACGTAGACCGCGATTTAGATGGTATTTCTTTGGATGAAAGTGATGACCCTTCATCAAACAGGGAAATTTTAACTACACAGGGTTCAGAGGGTGTACAGCCCTACCAATTTGAGCCGGAGGTTTCCTCATCTGAGGATACCGGGGCTTCGGATGACGATAGGAAAGCTCACACAGCGTTAGCGGGGATCAAGCCGAAACCGAATGGAGGCTGCAGGATTTGTCATGGTATGTATTTTGTGTTTCTTTGGAGAGACCTTTGGCCTAAAATGTTTTATTTTGTTGTAATGAAATCTTAAATTAAGCATATGTGTGTTGATGAAGCTTCTTTTGAAATACGATTGTTTGTACAACCAGATATTAGATATAAGATATAAGAGTTTTAAAATGATGTGGGAAAAACTATGAAACCCATGATTTATCAACCGGTCCAACCCGGTCTCAGTGAAATGCGTCCTATTCACGGCTTTGCACCCTCGGAATACGTGCATAGTATACGCCAAACACGGTTTTTGCGTGCATATGATACGCAGTTGCAGCCCATTCAAAACAACAGGAACGGCTTTTAGGTTTCGTTGGATTTATAACCTACCTGTAAAACCTGTCTTTTTCTCATTGCACTGCTGGGTTGGGGAGTAGGTGTGGCAAGTCCCGCGCAGGCTGTGGCATGTCCCTTCGGGGTACAAGCACGGGATAGCATCCTGTTTGAGAATAAGACTTTTGGCAAGTCCATGTCCACCTGCATTTTGTTTACAAAGCTTTTGGCCGTAAAAAAGCTTATTGCATATTGTTGAGTTGTTTGTTGGTCCATTCCACCCGTTCCTCGTCCGACACACGAACCTCTTCCATGCCTCCCTCTCCTTCATTTTCACGGGAAATTCGTGAAGGGAGACCCCCTTCTTCGGCACATTAGAGCACCCAAATACAACACACCTATTCACCATTATCCCGTATAAATCCCAAAATCCACGGAAGTCCGAATTCTATCATGCGAAGTAAGTCAGTAAGCCCAGAAAGTCAGCACAACAATAGGGGATCTAGCTGTGTGTTCCTGCCATGACGTCACACGACCTATGACCTACTTATCGGAGGCTGCAGAAAATCTGAGCGACCGCGCTATTTTTAAACGCTTGTAGAGAGTGCACGGGGCCGCGGATGACAAAATAATTATACGGGGGTTCATTTGTGACATAAATACTAATGTTTTATTGCAGTTTTAGAAAAATCATGATTTTCACCGCACGAGGCCTTTAAATGTGCCTTATAGTTCAGGAAACAAGGTTTGTCAAAAAGTTTCAAATTCACACAACTTGTTTTCACATAATACAGCCTTCCTGTCTGTTTTCTGCTTTGTCTTTACATAGATAACATTAGTTCTACTTTTTTTTTTTTTTTTTTTTTTTTAAGTTCCTCACATCAGAACCAATAGAAAAAGACCAGGAATTGGCTTCATCCAAACAGATTGTGTCAGAAAAAAGCATAAGTAAAAAAATGATAAATTAGTTGGTTTATATATTATATAATTAAAAAGAAAATGGAAATAATTCTAGTTTTAAAAAAAATAGGATTTAAAAAAAAAAATGAAATTTTTATTTATTTTTCCAGCCTAATTGCAGCCCTGTGCTGCAGTAAGGAGCCCGTCTTTTATCTGCAGCCTGTCAAACTAGACTTTGTTTATTTTTTTAATGTGAGTGATCACCACAATGTTGAACTGTTCCGTTTAACGAATGACCATTATCAAGAGAGCCTTCTAAATGAATCCTCGGGACAAGATTAATAGATGTTGGGGGCATAAGATGTGTTTGCTTAAGTGCACGTCACAATGTTTTCCAAGGTGAGGCAGCGACAAATACTGAACCCAACTGAGTTTAATTGTTTTCCTTCGTAATAAATCACTGTCAAAAGGGAGGTGGGGGATATACAAGCATAAACTAATGATTGCATTGTTAGTCATCTATTTTTTTTTACCTCCTTGGTGTGATGGTTCCATGTTTTACTTGCAGGGGTTTGTAGTTCTAATGCATACCTGCTCTCTTCGTTGTTATCTACACAGCACACAGTGTCTGAATGGGATGGTAGATGAAGAGACGGGATAAACTAATCAACCCAGATAAGTCACAGAGCCTCTTAATGGCACTTGTGTGTAATTACTCAAACCTGTAGGGACGACGACAGATTTCTGGAGAGTGATGGGTTTATGGTCACTGATATCACTTGGAAAAAAAAAATCATAATTTGGAAAAATCTCAAATGTGTATTTAAGCGTAAAATTGCTTTTTTTTCTTTTAAGTGAAATTTGAGACCCGATGTTCTCTTGCACTTATTTTTAGCTTGTAGAATTTTGACAAAACATATTTTTATGGAGTGTAAAATATTGAGTTATTTAATGCTTTAAATAGATTTATTCTGAAATAATATTCCTGCCTGTTTATTATTCAGAATTATCTTTAAAAGTTACAGTTTTAAAGTTTTAAAAGCTGGAATCCTGCTAGCTTTTTGGACTGTTTTGGCATTTACTAAGATTTTTTAACTTATTATTTAGTCGAAAAAAAAAAACAAGCTGAATAACTCAAAAAACTAAAGCTGATAGCCAGCTAAAAAATATTGGCTAAATGCCAAATTAACCTAAAGTACTAAAAAAAAAATAATAATAAAACCACATTAGCCGGAACAGCTAGCATGTAGCTGAAATATTAGCATTTTTGGCTAATTTTGGCTCTTTTTGTTTTTATTTTTTCAGGGTTTCGTTAATATTTCAGCGACATGCTGTTTAGCTGTTTTGGCAAATTTTGACTTCTTTTTAGTTTTTCAGGCTATTTTGAAGTTTGGCTATTTTTTCAGCTACATGCTAGCAGTTTTGACTAACCTGAGAGTTCATTTATTTATTTATATTTTTTGGATAATTAGGCATTTTACTAATGTTTTAGCTTGCTATCAGCTTCAGCGATTTTAGCTATCAGTTTCAGCTTCTTCAGCTATCAGCACTAGCCTCTTCAGCGGCCAAATTCATCTTACAGCATACAGCATAATGCTATATATCTAGTTCATGATTCTGTTTAAAAGTTAAGGTTTTAAAAATGTAGTTTCAAAGTGTTTATTAAATGTTTAATCTGTTATTCCCGCTACTTAAGGTGTGTTTTGGATTTTGGCCCCCTGTGCGATTGAGTTTGACACCCCCGTTTCAAGTCAAACATCTGTTTTTTCTTAAAGCAAACAGAAACAGACTAATATTACCACAGAACATGCAGTTTATCTTCTTTATTCATTGGACATGAGCCTTGTGCCTTACGGCTTATCAATAGATCTTATTTAAGTAGTGCATTTTAATGTTACATTTCTATATTTTCTTTCTTTATTATGTTTTCCAAGAGTCTGCTGTGTGCTGTCCGTCCAGTTTATGACTTGTTTCCACAGCAGTCCACAGGAACAGTGCAGCCTTAGGGCTTAAAGCAAACGTCTTTGTGCAGTCAAAGTCTCTCATTTTTACAATTCCATTCACTGCATATTGTTATAGGCCTAGATTTAGAGGGCCAGAATATTAACTGATAACTGATGGAGTCTTATATAAGATCCTCCTCATGGATGTTAATGACGAGTGAGGGTGTGGCATTGAAAGTAGTTATGGTGATAAATAAAGGTGTTCAAAGCAGAAAAAAAAAAAAACAAAAAATACAGGCTACCATGATTTTCAGAGTACAAGTCGTTTGGTTTTTTTTGTCTTTGCATAGTTTGGCCTTGTATTCACATGTAACTTATATGGGATTATGAAAAAAAAGAGTCTTATGTGCTCATTATTTTTTCACTAACCATCACTGGAGGACACTGTAGAAGTGAGAGTTAGTATTTGCTTCTGACAGCAACACAGAGGTTGAAATGCCGGCATCGGCTGAGTTGTTCAAAAGGAAGACAGAGAATGAAGAATTCAATGGATTTAGTGATTAAAAGTGATATAAAAATGTGGTTCATTAGCATGTTCTTTATGCTATGATTTTCTGAAAAACCATAACATATGTTAACAATTAGGGATGTAACAGTTCAGTCAAGCCACAATTCGATTCCATTCACAGTTTTAAAGTCGGGATTTGGATTTTCTTTTTTTTCCCCAACACAATGATTTTAAGGACAAGTATGTTTTCTTTTTGCCCCTTACATCTATTTTCCTAAAAAATAATAAAAAAAAAAGGACTCAATACAATTAAACAATACCTAATACTGAAATGATCTCAAATCCTTTCGTACTCTGTTCATGTGCTCCGCCCTGCACCCCGGGAATTCTGATTTAATGGGAACGGCCAGCAAACGACGACACGCGGAGGTCTTAACCATGCGTCAATATGTGACGACTTAGGAATGAGAATGTGTTGATTTGGGAAAATGTCGGCCACAAGTGTCAAAGTCATCGTCCATTTTGGAGTTTGGCTAATATTTCAGCTACATGTTAGCTGTTTTGGCTTTTTTCAGTTTTTTAGGCTATTTTGAAGTTTAGCTCTTTTTTCTGTTAAATGCTTTTTTTTGACTAAGCTAGTTTTTTTTTTTTTTTTTTTTTTTTAAGGCTAATTTGGCATTTAGCTAATATGCTAGCTGGCTATCAGCTTCAGCGTTTTTAGCTATCAGCTTCAGCGTTTTTAGCTATCAGTTTCAGCATCTTCAGCGGCCAAATTCAACTTACGGCATTAACTCTAGCATTATTGCAGGTAATGCTATATATCTATTTCATAATCGTGTTAAAAAGTTAACATTTTAGATTAAAAAAAATGTTGTGTTCAACAAATCTTTATCTTGTTCAGCCTGTGACCTAAGGCGTGTTTTGGATTTTGGCCTCTTGTGGGTTTGAGTTTGCGCTCCTGACGTAGACATTATTTTTTATTATTGAATAAAAAATTGGTATTGAATAGGAAACCAAAAAACTGCTTTAGCACCCAGACCACATGAAACCCAATCAGTGCCCAACCCTAGACATTATTCTCCAGTGCTGCATGATTTATTTATTTTTTTTTAATTTATTATATATATTTTAGCATGTGTGACTTATACTCCATACTGACCTATAGTCCAAGAACTACAGTAACTTCCATCAAAGCCCTAAAATTTAGGCTGTGATCAGTCAGATTGTGGTCAAGAAACCAACAACCAGAGGTTTCTTAAACAGACCGAGGTAACGATTGTATTGTATAATCACAGGATAAGTTAGATTTGTTTTTGATTTCTTTGAAAATCCTCCTCCTTACTGTTTCTTCGTCCTTCTTTACCCTCATCTCTGTGTCTGAGCTTCACACAGATCTTTTTCAAAGCGGTAGCCCCGCCCCCTTTCCGTGTGAGGTGATGTACGAGCGGCTGGCTTTGACGTCACTCCCGCACAAACGTCATAGCAGCTTTGGCTCCCAGGCTGCCTTTCTGCTTCACAGTTGCTTCCTCCCACATTCCTCTCTTCATTCTGTCTCTTCAGATCTTCAACACACTGTGTGCATTCATCACCAGTCGTCTTTATTTTTGTCATATTTCCAGGATTTGCCGACGTTTGCTTCATTTTGATTTTTTTTCCTTGCACAGTCTTGACATGTTTGAAGAATCCATCGTTTCGCTCACGTGGCACACAAGCTCCCCCTGTTTTTGTTGTTTTTTTTTCTCAATGCTATTCCTGGATCCCACGTATTCATAAAAGCCTCGGTCTGTTTTCTTCATCTGGCTCTCCAGGAGCTTTACTTTGCCAGATGCCTGCTGACTCACCTTTATTTGTCAGAAAAGTTGCCTGTGGCTTTGACTGAAATAGATAAAAGAAGAGCTGTATGAAAGTGAATTATCAGTCAACTTTGACTTCCAGAATAGCTGGGAAAATTTCATCGGACTTGACGAGACGTGAAGCTGACCCAATTTCTGCTTTGGCTTCCTGTCCTCCTGTCGTGCTGCTATTGGTGCCTGCGGTCAGTCAGTCTGTCCACATTCAGAGTTACCGCCGCGTGGCGAGAGGAGGGCTGGAGATTGAGACCTCGCTTGGCTTGAGACGAGCGGAGAACTCTCTTGTCAGCAACTGTGATACATTTCCTACAAGGCCGGCCCCATGTGGATAGCGATGAGGCACTTCAGAGTAACTCTGGGTCATGTTTGTTAAAAATCCCAGAACAAATTGACAGCTGAGATGAAAGGGATCTTTGCAAGGAGAGATCCCTTATGTCCCAGAGAATCTCAGGATGGATTTTTGTTTACTTACTTTAGTCTCAAATACATTTTTCTCTCACTCTGTTGAGAATGCAGTCGGTTCCACTTGTCCTGTTTATCCATTTTACGCGTCCGATGATAAATTCCTTTCAGTTTTAGAGCTTTATTTTTCATCTCCTTAGTAAATCTTAATTTAGCAGATTTTTTTTAAATGAATTTGAGCAAAATTAATTGTTTTATTTTGATTTGACTGACAAATTCAGCAACCTAATATTAGATTTTGACCATAAAGTTTAACTGAATTTTATTTTAAAAATATTTTGAGTGTTATTTTGATCAAATCTGAAGTTATTTGATAAATAAATCTCAAAACAGACCATAACTTTTAAATTGACATTGTATGTGTTTTGCTATATCCACCTGTCTGATGTACTGTAGTTAAAACACATGTGTCAAAGTCAAGGCCCGGGGGCCAGATGCGGCCCTCCGGGTAATTATATCCGGCCCTCCAGATCATTTTATGTCGTTATTATTGGCCCGATGTTATCTTGCACTTACCAGTATTTTTAACTTGTATAACTTGGAGAGTAAAATATTAAAAGTTATTTAAAGTTTTAAATTGATTTATTCTGGAATAATATTCCTGCTTTTTTATTATTCATAATTATTAATTTCAAAATTTGCATTCTGCTAGCTCTTTGTACTATTTTGGCATTTATAAAGATTTCTTTTAGGCTACTTTGAAGTTTAGCTAATATTTCAGCGGCTGTCTAATGTTAGCTTGGCTTTGGCTAATTGTTGTTTTTTATAGCCTTTTTTTTAAGTTTAGCTGTTTTTTCAGCAACATGGAAGCTGTTTTTATTAACCTAAGGTTTTTTTCAGTTTTTTAGGCTACTTTAGCATTTAGCTAATATTTAGGCGGCTATTAGCTTCTACATTTTTTACCTATTAGCTTCAGCATTTTCAGCTATCAACTTCAGTATTTTTAGCTATCATTTTCAGCATCCTCACCTGTCAAATTTTGCTTACAGCATTCACACTAGCACAGGTAATGCTATATATCTAGCTCATAATTATGTCAAAAAGTTGCGGTTTTAAAAATGTGTTTTTAGAGTGTTCAATAAATGCTTATTCTGTTCGGCCCGCGACCTAAGCTGAGATTTGTAATTTTCTTCATATATGTCCTGCATCCTAAAAAAAATGCAACATGTTAAAAACATTTACTGTTTGTACAAACTGGTAATTACACTTAATTAATGTGACTGCATTTGATTCAAGAGATCTATAAAACTCACTTAATTAGTAGGAAACTATCTATTTCCATAATTTCATTTAATTTCTTTTTATGATCTTATGAATAATCTGTAAATTTTAGACTAAATCAAATGGCTAACACAAAAAGTTATTTTTCTTCATGGTGTAAAATCAAGCTGGAGGAGGAAGTACTTGTGGTGAATGCTGTTTTGACACAGCTTATTTAAAGAATAAGACAGTGCCGCAGGTTCAGACACAACAAATATAGAACAACCTTCTTCTAATGGATGGAAATTGAATTTGCATCGGTTTTTGTTAACATTAAACTGGCAAATTCAAACTTTTATGCATATATATATATTTAAATTTAATTTTTGCCTTACAATGCATGGAAGATTTTATTCCAACATATCCTTTAAGTCTTTTTTTGTATTTATTCTTCATATTTTGAGGTATAGTGTATGTTATTAAGAAAAACTATCATTTAAACAGCTTTAATATTTGTTTTAAAACCTGCATCCAAAAGATTTTCTGATCAAGACGAACAATTAAAAAATACGTCCTCCCATGTCTTTTTGACATTAAAACATTGGTATAAAATATACTAATATATAATATTCTTCTCTCCTCCTAACCTGCATTACTGTCCCACTCCGAGCTGACACCGGCTGACCCGGGGGAGCATCTTTGAGGAGAAGTGGCATTCTAGGTCAAGTCCAGAAACATTGGGATCCTCGTGTCTCACCCATGGGATTCTGGGGGATTCGATTACGTTCTTTTTTCCCTCTTTGTTACAATCAGGCCACTTTTCATTCGTTTATTTTCCTTCAGCAGAAGAAGTTTTAAATCAAAGTTGCAGTAACTGATCTCTGCATTGTGGCTCAGTCTGGTTAATAAGAAGAACTTGTTAAGTTCTGGACCAGATTGTTCTTGCAGTTCATCTTTTTCAATTGTGCATTAAATTTAACTCACACCACATACTCAAACGTATCCCTTTTATCTTAGAAAAATACATTTTGGGCTTAGTGAACATTTTTTTGTTTCAGTTTGGACTAAAACTTGGTGGCAAGGGTTTTAGTCGACAACTTCCAAGAGTTTGGCAGTTGTAATAGCAAGAATTATTTTATACTGTTGCACTAAAGTGACAAACTGAGATCCACATGGTTGCACTTTTAGTTTTGCGTTAGTTTTGCGTTTTTGTCAACTTTGAGTACATGTTGTTGCCTGATGACTCCACTTACAAAAGAATCCACCTGGATCTCAAAGTTGTATTACCTCCGATAATGATAGTGTGAATGCTTTATGTTGAAAGTACCATCTGAAAATGCTGAAGCTTTTTTGCTGAAACTGGCAACGTAATTTACTTTCACTGCTAAAGAGATCTGCTGAAAATGCAAAAGCTATTTGAAAAATGTTACATTTGCAAAAAGACTGGAAATTTAGTTAAAGTACTATGAAAGAGTGCTGAAGTTGAATTAAATGTCTGAAAAAATTGAAGTAAACTTGCTGAAAAATCCCTAATACAAGCCAATTTAGCTAAAATAGTTGGTGTGTTGCTTGAATATGAGCTAAACTCCAAATTAGCCAAAAAGGTTTGCTCATTGGTTAAATACTAGCTAGACTCCAAAATACACTAAAACTTCTTAGGAAACTAAATTAGCCAAAAATGTTAGCATGTTGCTAAAATATTTGCTATATTCCAAATGAGCACGAAAAAACCTCAGTAGAGGACAAATTAGCTAAAAACGATAGCATCTTGCTGAAGTATTTCCAAATATTTTGAAAATTACCATAAAAGATGAAAACATAACCCATGAATATATTTAAAGGTTTGTTGCTAATCTACTTAAAATTCTGAAATTTGAAGACTTTCTCATTAATTTTCTATATATTTTGCTAAATATTAAAAAAAAAAAAAACAATACAGTTTTGATAAATTTCGATACCAAGCTTGCTCTCTGAAAGTGTGATTGAGTTTTTACGTGCCAAAAATTGTACGGAAAGGTGTGAATTCTTACTAAGTATTCACACACTGAGCTCTTGGTTGAAAGGATGCAGAACGTTCCTCCTTGTGCTGGATTTCAGCTCTCCTCATTTTCTCAGGTGCTCTGCAGAACCTCTGGTTTGTAGCTTTTAAAGCACCGATAGCACCTCCATGATGAGAGCCACAGAGTACATTTTTGGGGTCAGTGATGATGTTCTGGTGCTTAAAGAGGAAATTTATGAGAGTTTGAATCAGGAAATGAAGTCGGTGTGTAAAAATGGAAGAGGCCCGCTTGGTCAATAAAGCAGACTGCACAAGTGCAGGTCATTACAGGTGATTTAAGTGTGTCAGCCGTGTAGCCCACAGTGTTCCTCCATTAATAACAATACTTTTAACTTATGCACAATAAAGAAGCTTTTTCATCCACTTGTACACACAGAAATGCACGTTCCTTAACTGGCTTCTTCAGGTTCGGCCGTCCCGGCGTGGAGTGTTACTGTCAGCATGAGAGCGGCGCCGCCGTCATTCAGCTACAGTTTCTCATCAATGAGGTAAGGTCGCAAAGACGCTTATCCTAAACATGTTTTAAATCAATGTGTATGATTTATGCATCTTAATGTGTGACTATAAACGTCTGTACTTGTAAGGACATGTCCTGATTTCTGGAAATCTTTGCATCTATCAGTGCTGCACACTTTGTCGTTTGAAGACTGCTTACTTTTTATCTGGGATGAGATGATTCTATGTAACGTTTTTGTTTTTCATTTTGTAATATAAAAAGGAAATTAGTTCACTTTTATGCCCTGAGTACGGTGGCCCTGAAGTGCAAATTACCCCAAGATATCATCCAACACAGAAATAATGTAAAGGTTATTGTGAGAAATACTCGTTTCCTTTTCAGAAGAAAACCTTTTTTTTTTCTTTTTTTTGTTCTAATAAAAAATATTTTATAATTTTAAGGTGTTGGAAAGTTTCTAAATATATGTCCTACAACTGGTTTTAAATAAATATCATTATATATTAGTGTGCATTCACTGGTCTCATTTCATTTAAATTCCTTTTGAAAATCACTTACCTATAAGAAAAATTAATAAACTTTATCGAATCTTAATGTAATTTCCTTTTTCATTTAAATTACAGATATTTTTAGTAGTATGTGTATGTGTATATGTCATCAACCTTGTGACTGTGACTCAATGGCTAAAAGCGAGCCTTTGGGAGATGCACGTGCACAGATTCAGTGTTTAATGAATTATCATTACCTTGGAGAAAGCTGCCACAGAACATGGTGACTCATGAATGTCACATTCTCGGAAAACGGCATCCTTTAGATCCACGTGTCAAAGTCGAGACCCGGGGGCCGGATCCGGCCCTCCAGAATCTTTTATTTTATTGTTATCAATTTCTCTTATTTATAACTTTTATACATTTTACAAATACTATTTTTGTGGAGAGTAAAATATTGAAAATTTTTTTTAATGTTTTAAATTGATTAAAGTTTTGAAAAATTGGCTTTCTGCTAACTTTTTTGTCCGTTTTGGAATTTAGTTGATATTTCAGCAAAATGCTAGCTGTTTTGGCTAATTTAGACTTTTTTCTTTTTATTAATTTTTTTTGTCCATTTTGGAATTTAGCTAATATTCCGGCTAAATGCTAGCTGTTTTGGCTAATTTAGACTTTTTTCTTTTTATTAATTTTTTTGTCCATTTTGGAATTTAGCTAATATTCCGGCTAAATGCTAGCTGTTTTAGCTAATTTAGACTCTTATATTTTTGTCCATTTTGGAATTTAGCTAATATTTCAGCTAAATGCTAGCTGTTTTAGCTAATTTAGACTTTTTTCTTTTTATTAACTTTTGTCCATTTTGGAATTTAGCTAATATTCCTGCTAAATGCTAGCTGTTTTGGCTAATTTAGACTTCTTTATATTTTTGTCCATTTTGGAATTTAGCTAATATTTCAGCTAAATGCTAGCTGTTTTGGCTAATTTAGGCTTTTTTTTTTTTGTTTTTTAGGTTAATTTGGCATTAAGCTAATCTTTTAGCTGGCTTTCAGCTTCATCTTTTTTAGCTATTAGCTTTGGTGATTTCAGTTATTAACTTTAGCTTTTTTAGCTATCATTTCCAGCATCTTCAGCTTACAGCATTCATACTACCATTATCGCAGGTAACACTATATATCTAGTTATAATTGTGTTAAAAAGTTACAGTTTTAAAGTTTAAAAAATGTAGTTTTAGTCTTCAATAAATGTTTACCCTGTTCCACCCGCGACCTAAGGTGTGTTTTGGATTTTGGCCTCCTGTGCGATTGAGTTTGACACCACTGTTTTATATAATTATTTGTGGTTATAATTTTATATCAAATATATTTTTAAACAAACATAATTAAATATTTGTAATTTCTCTTCAACAGGGGGCGCTGGTGAGCGCGCTGTCTGATGACAGCGTCCACCTGTGGAACCTGAGGCAGAAGAGACCAGCTATCCTCCACTCCCTGAAGTTCAACAGAGAGAGGTAATCTCTTTAATCCCAAAGTCTGACCTCTCTTGGTCACGCTTCGACTCCCTGAGCGGCGTCGACACTCGCAGCTGCTGTCAGCTGGTCGCGCTTGTGCTCATTCAGTATGCAAAGCGACAACAGTTCAGGTGGCAAATGTGTTTGTCACCTGGAAAACTGTGCTGAAGGTAATGGAGGCGAAGGCCTTCTCTTTTCTTTTTGCTCTTTGAACGCAGTTTATCTGGGTCACTTCTTTTGCCTTTGAGGATTTCCCGCCTCTGGGGCTCAGACGTGAGCCTGTCCAAACAGATGCTTTTTTCTGAAAGTTTGCTCTAGCATAAGCAGAACATGAACATAAATTGCTTTCAAGAATTGAAACTCAGATTTCTTTTTTTTTTTGTTTTTGGTAATTGCAGCATACATTTTTTGTAGTTGGGCTAAATGTCATTTATATTTGCATCTTAAAACTCTTAGATTTAGGACAAAGTGTTGGTGGAGACAAAAATCTAACTGTCAAATCACAGAATCTAATACATGGGTTTAATGGATTTAAAATAAACACATGAAAATGATTTAAATTGAGAATAATTTTATCAAATCATCAAAATCTGTTAAATAGGATTACTTAAACTTGTATGTTTTCTCATATCTAATAACTTGAGTTTTCTCCTTTCTATTTTAGTACTTATTTATAGCTCCAGAAGTCTTGTGTGCATCTTTGCAAAGACTAGAAAAGAAAACACTTTCTTCTCGCCATTCTGAAAAAGCATAGCTTTGTAGTTCTCGCTTTTTTTCTGACTGTAGCGCTAAAGCTTGTGTGAACTTGTTTGTGTGTCCAAACCAAGGGAAGATGTCAGTTCCACCAAACTTTTCTACTAATAACTCATTGAAAGATATTTTTAGCCCAATGTCGCATGAATATATACTGTATGTGCATTTACAGATTTTCTTTAGTGTTTTAACTAGAGGGAAGGTTGCTCATTCAAAACACAGTTTCTACAGAAAATAAAATAAGTTTTGCACATTTAAAAAACAAACAAATGCAGCCTGCAGTTTGTTTTTTTTTAATTTTTTTATTAAAAAATTGTCGACATTAAAAGACTGTTGACATTAGGTAATATGGTAATTTTATTTACACTAAAATTCAGAAGGAAGTTTTATTTTGAAAAACTACTGGATTCTGTCCTCTGTATTCGAGTTTATATCAAGTCGCTTGATCTCGTGTCAAAAATCCATCTTCTATTTTCTTGGTTGCGTTGCTAAATTGAAACCTCCAAGCTAGCTAAGTTAGCAAAAAAAAGAATGTATTTGGAAAGTTATTTTGCAGAAAAGAGCCAACAGGAGACCCTTCAAAATAAAAGAAGGTTGCATTTAACAGACATTTAACAAGCCAGGAATTCAAAATTAGCTTGATACAGCGAAGCTCACAAACTCCATAGAGCCGACCTCGCCAGCACACACAGCGGAGCTCGCTAGCACGCTACAGCAGAGGTTGATAGCACTCTACAGCAGTGCTTGCTTGCTCAATTAAGAGGACCTTGATGAAGCAGAGCTAGCTAGCACACAACAACAGAGCTCAATAGCATGCTACAGTGGAGTGAGCTAGCACGCTACAGTAGAGCTAGCTAGCCCGCAACAGCGGAACTTGCTAGAATGCTACAGCAGTGCTTGCTAGCACGATAAACCTGAGTTCGCTAGCTCAATAAGCGGAGCTCGCTAGCTCCTTAAAGCGAAGCTCACCTTGCACACTACAACAGAGCTTGCTAGCACACTGCAGCCGAGATCGCGAGCATGCTACAGTAATGATAGCTAGCACGCTACAGCAGAGATCGCTACAGTGGTGCTTGCTTCCTTGATAAAACTGAGCTCGCTACCTCAATAAAATGGCGCTTTCTAGCTTGCTACAATGGAGCTAGTTTCCTCTGCTTTATTGAGCTAGCGAGCTCCGCTGTATCCAGCTAGTGAGCCCGGCTGTAGCGATCCACCGAGCTTCGCTCTGTCCACATAAGCCAACGTGGGGAACACAGTTGGGACCACCATGGAGACTGCGGACAAACCCATTTAGGGCTCACGTTATCTGCTCAATTTTAAAGCATATGGGGCCCACCTAGCCTTGCTGGCTGGGTTTATTTTGGGAGAACATCTCACTTTGTGATGAAAGAAAATATTTAAAGAAAAAAAAAACATATATATATATATATATATATATATATATATATATATATATATATATATATATATATATAAAGTTTTAACATGCAGAAACATTTATCTTTCTAAGCTGTGTTTTTAACTGCAGCTTTGCATCAGTTACCCAACAGTCTCAGTTTGAACCCTTGTTCTCTTTCATCCAATCAAAAAAGTTCCTATGGACACAACTTTCCAATTTCTTTTGACATTGTAAAAACAAACACACACAAAAAGAAACTAATCTTCACGTTTTTTTTTTTTATCTAAAGCACTGCTAAAGTTCACAGAGGCAAGAGCAGAATCACCTCACCTCAAGGAAGTTGACATCCACTGTCTTTTCTGATCACAAACGTGCCGACTACCCATCAGTGCCAATCATATCACTCGCCAGTGATTTGCCATGGCCAAAAATTGGGAACGGGTTAAATGTCTGAAGCATTTATCTAAGACGAAGCTGATGTGATGGACAGGTGGCCAGCAGCAGCTTTTAAGGCGGATTGTGTTCTTGAGGAAGAGCTTGACCGCCTCTGACATTTAGTAAGCATTTTGAAAGCAATGACCCGGAGTCCCGGCTTTGGAAGACGAGTCGGGTTAGTGCTGTGAGATGTCATGATGGAAAAGGGAGAGCGCAAACTTGCTTGACATTTTTGAGACTGGATGAGGAGAGAAGAAAGTTTGACTCTGAGAGGGAGGGGAAAAAAAAGTAGTTTCATGTTGAAAGAAACTTCTAGAATTCAAGAAAAAAGTCCTTAAAGAAACGGGAGTTGTAGAGTTTCGTTTGATGAATAATCCAAGTAAAGATACGTGGGAAAAGTAAAAAAAAAAAAAACGTGTCAGAAATAGGGCTGCCACGATTTGTTGACTAATACACTATTAAAATAATTGACGACTAATTTAAGATTTTATTTTTAAGTTTTTAATTTTTATGTCTGCAAAGTTTTTTAAGTTTAAGTTTACCCTACTGGTAATTTTATGTCATTGTTTTTATTGGCTCTAATGCTTTGATTATCATTAGTGTCTCTTTTTATTTATTTATTTTTACATTTTTACAATATATATTTTTACAATATATATATATGTGCATTTATTTTATTCTTTTTAAGTCTTTTACCTGTTGTGTCTTTGCGGTAAATGGACCTTGAGTCTGTAATAAAGTATCCTAAATAGTCGATTAGTCGTAAGGGTTTTTAACTTGGAGTTTAGCTAATATTTCAGCTACATGCTAGCTGTTTTGGCTAATTTGTGATTTTTTTTTTCAGTTTTTTTAGGCTAATTTGGAGTTTAGCTAATATTTCAGCTGTCTGCTAGCTGTTTTGGCTAATTTAAGATTTTTTTTTTCAGTATTTTAGGCAATTTTGAAGATAAGCTAATATTTCTACGGCCTGCTAGCTATTTTGGCTAATTTTTTATTTTTTTTTTCAGTTTTTTGGCTAATTTGGAGTTTAGATCTTTTGGCTGCATGCTAGCTGTTTTGGCTAATTCAGGATTTTTAAAGTTTTTTAGGATAACTTGGAGTTTAGGCTAATATCAGCTGCATGCTAGCTGTTTTGGCTAACTTAGCCTTTTTTCATTTGTTTTCGCTAATTTAGTATTTAGCTAATCTTTTAGCTGTCTATCAGCTGTTGTGTCTTTTTCAGCTATCTGCTTCAGTGTTTTAGCTGTCAATTTCATCATCTTCAGCAGCAAAATTTAGCTTACAGCATTCACATTATTGCAGGTAATGCTATATATCTAGTTTTTAGTTAGTTTAAAGCTAATGATGGTTAAGATATGTACTTTACATCCAGTTAGCGCATGACCCGATCAATCGACTAATCGCAAAAAATAATCGGTGATTAGTCGAGTATTAAAATAATCGTTTGTGGCAGCACTACAAAGAAAGTACATCGCTTGTCAAAGAAATGCAGCTCAGGTGAACAGGAAGCGTCTTTTTTTTTTTTTTTTTTTTCTTGTGGAGGTGACAAAGCTTGCTGCAGTGCACAGATTAAGTTTGACAAAGAGCAGTTGTGTTGCAGTGCATTGCATCATCTGATGCGTATCGAGTAATGAACACCAATACCAGACACACAGGATATGTCATGCAGCACAGATGCAGTCAAGAACACTTACGATCCAGGAAGTAAAATAAAAACACAAACATTTTATTTTTAATATACTTTTTTTTTTAATATAATTGATGTTATTTTTTGTGTACAAGCTTCTGTTTGTAATGATTTATGTCCTTGTTTTGTTTTCTGATCCATGCTCCATAATCCATGCGTTTACAGCTGGATAGTGTCACTTTATGTAACAGTTGATGCGACTGTGTGCTGCTGCATTGTGGGTAATTCTTGGAATGAACTGCTCAGAAGCAGACTTTGTGGGTTTGGAAACAAAGACATTTCTGTCACAGTTGTGGGTGAAGAATATTTGAATTTGGACATGGTTTATTTCAAGGAATCAAAGCAAAAACAAGGAAAACAACAGAAATATATATTTGTACAAAGATATATCAAACATAGAATTGATTGGAAAAATACGCATAAGTCCACATACTCCATGTAAAAAATTCAATTATTATCCTTTATCATATACTGATATATTAGCTTTTTTTTTTTTTTTTACAGTTTATATATGTAACCTTTATTTAATCAGATGAGAAACCCGTTGAGATCAGGATCTCTTTTTCAAAGGTGACCTGGCCAAGAGGTCGGCAGCACACATCTCATAAATAAAGTTATAGTGTATTACAAATAAACAAAGGTATGACTTTAGGATATTTACAATGTAAAACTTGAAATTTATGTTCAGTGAAGTGACAGTATTTTTTTTTTAGATTATATAAGTAACAAAGTAAACAATACATGACACAATGAAATGACTAAATATTAAAACTTTCAAAAGATCTTCAAAGCCAGGAATTTAAAGAGGAGGATTTTCCTTATCAAAATTGTCATTTTCCAGGACATAGTTTCTGCAGAGTTGCAATAGTTCATTATAAATTCACCTCTGAGTTGAGGGTGGAACTGTAGGTGCAGAGTAACCCCGTCCCCTCCTTGTTGCTGAGAGCTCCCTGTTTACATTCTTTCCTGCTGGTTTATCACATTTTTTATTAGTTTTAAAAAAAAGTAAATCAACTTAAACGTTATTCAACTCTTTCAAAAACAGTTTAAGGATGGTATGAATCCTTCAATGAGGGTCATAACAACGGTAGCCAAAATTCTCCATCAATCCTTTATATATTTGGACTTAATTTTGAGCTTAATTTATCCCTGAAAATAAATATATAGTCAGTAAGCACAACCAGAATTAAAGCTACGTTAAATTATAATCCACTGGATTATAAAGCAATTTTCTTTTTTTTTTGTGTGAACAAATTCAAGGATTAGAAGTGTGTTTCATTGTTTAATATATTTTAAGGGTCACTTCATTCTGCATTTGCTGCATTGATATGATCCTATTATGAAGGATGTCTTTTATTTTGAAAGGAAGTCATCCAAAGCTCTGTCAAAAGTTATAAACTATTTCATTTTTTTTTTAAAACCTGCTCATGTTTATGTTTTGGCTGTGTTTATTTAAATGGATCATGTGAGTAGCAAAAGCATAGATATAAATCAGTGGTGAGAAATCGACTCGACTGGAGTTGAAAGTTGCAGACCTCTGACTTCAACCTAAAAATAGATGTTTTTTTTTTTAATGATTTTTTTTCCTGTGATGAAAAAACGTTTACACTGGTGTATAAATCTTAACAAATACAGAATTATTATCAAAATATTTATTTTCACAAGGGAAAATTACAGAAGGAATTTTTCAAAAAAAGAAAAGTATAGGAACTTTACATAAATTCAGTTCAAGGATTTGATTAACTATAATTCAGTAGTTTAAATAATACAATTAATTGTATTATTTGATTTTGTTTGCCCTTTCCTAGTTTAAATAATTCATATTTCAGAGTATTTATTTGTCAAATCAATGTGATTCAAGAATAGACGAGAAAATGGGATTATAAAAAGATTGTAGATGTTAAATACAAAATAAGCTTGGTGGGCCACAAGCTCCCTGCTCAGAGTTCTCGTCAATAGGGAGGGGAAGGGGGGCGGGGTCGCTCAACACTAATAGCCCCGCCCACAATTCTGAGCAAATTTCTGATGAACTAGTGCCACTTGGCAGGAACTGTTACAAAAACACGTTTTTTGATTCTGGCTAAAGAGGGTAAAATCATACGGAGCTAAATCAGGTCAAATTATTTGAAACCCAAATTGAAAAAATGTCTGAAACTGTGTGTTATTCTTAAATAAACTTCATTATTTTCTGCTTCAAATGTTCTGTTTTTTAAGTTTCAATTTCAAAACTTTTTTAAATTTCATTTTCGAATCTGAAAATTTTAGTTTCAAAACTTTTGGCCCTCTTGTGGCATGTTGGGGCGGGGCTAACACGAAGAACCAATCAAAATGGATGAGGGTGGTAACTTCAGTCCCGGTGCATTCACCCAGCAAGCATAAGGACAGCCATTTTCTGACTCTAATTATCCAGGTTCCCAGTGAATTCACCGGGACTGAAGTTACCACCCTCTTTGATTTTGATTGGTCCTTTGTGTAAGCCCCGCCCCACTGCACCACAACGGGGCCAAAAGTTTTGAAATGGAAATTTTCAGACTTGAAAATGGGGGGAGGATTAGACTGAAAAAAAAGTTTTGAAATTTAAACTTTGAGTTTTAACACCTGAAAACCGGAACATTTGAAGCTGAAAATAATCAAGTTTATTTTAGAATAGTAAAAAATTTTGGATATTTTACATCTTTTTTTGGCCAAACACCAATACTTTCTTCAATTTGTTTTATTTGGGTTTCAAATAATATTGACCCTAATTTAGCTCCATATAATCATCTGAAAATGGATCAAAAGATGATTAGAGTTTGACACTTAGATTAGAACTTTTTTCAATCGTCACTTTCTCTAAATCTTTTAATGTGATGCTTGTACTTAACAAACTGTTGAATGACGCTTGTGAGTCCGGCTGCTCTGTACTTCTGCCCGGCACGATCATGACCCGGCTGACTAAGAATCCACTCTGACATATAGGCTGCCCATCATCCTGGGGGGCCTATTCCAGTATTCTAAACAGATCTTTCTCTCCCTTGCTTTTCCCTTTCTCCCCTCTTCTCCTCGATCAGAGTCGGAGTTGATGGGTGAAAGCAGTACTGCAGAAAGTGTCAGCCTCCATTCATATCATATCACAGGCAGTCGGAGAGCGGAGGGATGGGAGGAGAGGGAGAGTTGAGACAGACTGGGCCCGAGCCAGAAAGCAGTGAGTCAGTCTGTGGGCTGGAGTGTGGGGACGCAGGGAGCGTCGAAGAAATCCTGCAGAGTCATTCTGGCGTAGGATGCTCTGATTACCTCTTGGCCTCGTAGGAATGTGCTGTGAAAGTAAATGCTGTAAGGCCAAAACGTGGTAAATTAACAGGACGGAATTAAAAAGAGGGAATATATTAAAGCGTTATTCTTCTTAAATTAATTCTAAATGAAAATACAACTGTGGCTGAACACTGATGCTGTGGGAGGACAGTAGATGTGTTGGATGCAGTTGTTCACACTTGGAACATTCTAGAACGAGTGTTTAACCCATGGTGTTCACACTGGACAAGCAGGGAGGGGCTTCTTTTTCTTTTTTTTTCTACTATTTACCAGCACTTGTCCGCCACCTAAAATTGTGCGAAACATTTTGTATCTAGGGCCCGAAAACGCTCATAGATACTTGTGTAACTATTCACGAGTACAAGTTCTGAACGTGAATTTGCATGGATTTTTCTTAGGAAGTGATCGCTTGAACGCCTGTTGACAAGGATGCTGTCAGTGCAACTTAACCCTTGTTCTATCCTAAGCTTTAAAAAAAAAAAAAAAAAAAAACAAGGAACAACTTAAGAAACCATTTGAGTTGATTTTTCGCTGACTACAACCCAGCAGGAGCCACAAAATCTTAGGTCGGCCTTCACAGAATTAACACACTGACTTCTATTTATATTATTGTTCCCATTATGATAAGTATAAATGTTTTTTTTTTTTGCATAAATAAAACACATTTTTTTCAACTTCTTTTTAACTTTTGACAAAGGTTCCTATGACATCCTTTCACAATAAAAGACTTCCTGTGTTATGTGGGATCATCTCAATGTAGCAAAAAGTATAATTTAATGAGTAAAAAACTGTATTTTACAATTTGTGATGCAGCTCAACCAGAAATGCATTCATCTTACAAGCTAAAATGAAAATTATTGTATTTTTTTTAACCATAAGCGGGCATCTATTTGTTTAAAAATAGAAAATCTGCCTTATAACCCTTGAATATAAATTTAGGTTGTGCTTACTGACCTCATTTTGAGTTATTTTGTGGTACACAGCGATGTTGTTAGAGCCAGCCATTTTCTGACTCTAATTATCCAAGTTCTCAGTGAATGCACCGGGACTGAAGTTACCACCCTCTTTGGTTTTGATCTGTCCTTTGTGTTAGCCCCGCGCCAATGCGCCTCAATACGCGGCCAAAAGTTTTTAAACGGAAATTTTCCGACTTGAAAATGGAAAAAAAAAACAAAATTTTACTCGAAATAAAGTTTTGAAATTTAAACTTTGAGTTTTAACACCTGAAAACCGGAACATTTGAAGCAGAAAATAATCAAGTTTATTTTTGACAAAGGTTCCTATGACATCCTTTCACAATAAAAGACTTCCTGTGTTATGTGGGATCATCTCAATGAAGCAAAAAGTATAATTTAGTGAGTAAAAAACTGTATTTTTCAATTTGTGATGCATCTCGACCAGAAATGCATTCATCTTACAAGCTAAAATGAAAATTATTGTATTTTTTTTTAACCATAAGCGGGCATCTATTTGTTTAAAAATAGAAAATCTGCCTTATAACCATTGAATATAAGTTTAGGTTGTACTTACTGACCTCATTTTGAGTTCTTTCGTGGTACACGGCGATCACAAATCTGTCAAAATGTTGTGAACCGCTTTATGGGTTGTTGGAGCATTATGGGTAATATTGTCAGGAGCCTTGCTGAGTAAATACATGATTTTCTCAACTGTTTGTGAATGGATAAAATAAAGTTTGAGCTCATATTTTTCATTTTAGTGCTTATTTTTCACTTTAGTTACTACATAAAAACTTTTCTATTTTTTTTTAATCAGAGACATTTCCTAGTTTGAAAAAAAGTTTGAAAGAATTCTCGTTCTCTGCTTTTTTCCACCATTAGAAAGCGCTTTATTATTTTGCAACAGACCAGATGTGATTACTTGCTTCATGTAGTTACTCTGCGGGTGATCCCGACACAGGCGTCGCAATCTGCAAAGTGTGAGGGCGGCATATTCATGCAGCATGACATGAAATGATGTTTTCTAAAAAGAAATGAGCTTTGCCGGCTCTCCATCATGCAACAATTTAAAAGACAGACAAAAACGACATGGAAAAAATGGTAAAACAGTTTGTTAGATCGGCCAGTTTGTCAGCCTTTTTTCGTTTACTTCTAGAACTGTTGCTTAGAGAATCTTTTTTTTTTTGTTCATTGGTGAGGGAAGGCATGAATCTTTAGGTTGAGCAATGAATCAAGGCATTGTCAGTTAATAGGGTTAGAGCACATGTGCCAAAGTTGAGGCCCGGGGGCCAGATCCGGCCCTCCACATCATTTTTATTTTATTGTTATTAAGGCCCGATGTTATCTTGCGCTTTTATATAACCTGTAGAATTCTGACAAAATATATTTTTATGGAGAGTAAAATATTGAAAGTTATTTGATATTTTAAGTTGATTTATTCTGGAATAATATTTATGCCTTTTTATTATTTATATTTATGTTAAAAAGTTACGGTTTCAAAAAGTTTGAAACATTGACATTCTGCTGGATTTTTGGAATATTTTGGCATTTTGTAAGATTTCTTTACCTAATATTTTAGCCACATGCTAGCTATTTTGGCTAATGTAGGCCTTTTTTCTGTCCATTATGGAGTTTAGCTAATATTTCAGATTTTCTGCTTTTATTTATTTTTTGGCTGTTTTGAAGTTTAGTAATTTTTTTCATCTATATGCTAGCTGCTTTGGCTAACCTAATTTTTTCCTAATTTGGCATATTGGCATTAATTTGGCATTTAGCTAATATTTTTAGCTGGCTATTGGCTTCAGCGTTTTCAGCTATCAGCTTTTGTGATTTCAGCTATAAGCTTCAGCATTTTCAGCTGTCAGCTTCAGTGATTTCAGCTATTGGCTTCATGGTTTTCAGCTATCAACTTCAATATTTTTAGCTATCAGCTTCAGCATTTTTCAGCTATTAGCTTCAATGATTTCAGCTATCAGCTTCAGTGATTTCAGCTTCAGTGTATTTAGCTATCAATTTCAGCATTTTCAGTGCACAAATTCTGCTTACAGCATTTACACTAACATTACCACAGGTAATGCTACCTGTCTATTAAATTTATATTTATGTCAAAAAGTTATGATTTTAAAGTTTAAATATTTCATTTTACAGTGTTCAATAAATGTTTATCCTGTTCGGCCCGTGACCTAAGGTGTGTTTTGGATTTTTGTGATTAAAACATGCTGATCAATCTGTTGTTTTACCCTTAACTTATTCCATCACTTGCCAGCTAAGACGGGACAGTTAAGATTCGGGATACAGGTGGCTGAGATGAACCTTAGATCTTCCTCAGAGGAAGGGTGTGACGCTCAGCCATCTGGCAGGAGCTCTAGGAAGAAACTGCTACTTCTCCGTATTTCGAGAAGCCATCTTTGTTCTGGTGTCCTTCTTAGGAAATGGTAAAAGTGATGGGGACAGCCCAACTCAAACCTCCCAAAAAATACCAAATGATAGATGAATGTTTCATATACTTAAGAAAAAAAAAGTCAAATTAATGAAACATCCAGATTTTTAAAAAAGACAAATGGATAGTTTATTTGAATTCTTTTGTGTTACTGGTGATCTTTCAGCTACTTCCTGTTCCTCTGATTGACGCTGTAGTGAAATGACTGGCTTTATTGATGCAGCCAGGCTGTGACTGAAGCTGAAATTTGCTGTTGGACTGTACCAAGTCTGGAATCTGTTCTTTTTGTTGGCTGCAAAATCAGTGCAGCCCCCAAGATTTGACGTTCTCTGTGTCAAGTTATATCAATTAAAGACCATCTCTGATGAAAATGATTGAGCTTTTAGTGTTTGAAACCTGTGGCTTTGGAGCCACATGTTGTTCTTTGACCCCTCCAATGTGGCTCTCTGGTTAAAAAAACAATAGAGCAGTTTTAAAAAGTATAATTGTAAAATGGAATTAAGTAGTAAGAAAACAAATCCTGATTCAACTCATGCTAACAGTTGAAGGACATTTTTGACAGATATTTGAGTGCCAGATTTTCTATTTTCTAACAAATGTAAAGATTTTAAGGGTTTGTTGTCACTAATTTAGCTCTGATTAGCAAATCTTTGTTTGAAAATTGAAACTCTGATGATTTGCTCAATTGAAATGATCCTATGTGACACAAGATATCTTTAAAATTGAAACAAAATCATGTGTTATCACTAAAAAAATTGCTATTTTGAAAAAAAGATTAATTTTAATTTGCCAAAAAATTGTTTAGTTATCATATTTGTAAAATTAATATAAAAACAAATCTGTGTCTTGTTTTCCTGAACAGTGAATAAGACTTTGTGGTTCAAAGAAATGGACCCGAATGGCTCTAGAAGTGTTGAAGGTTGCAGACCCGTGTTCTTGTGGCATCTCTCAAGAAAAAAAAAATAGCTCATAATTGAATTTCTGAGTATTTCTTGCTTAAATCAGGAGTAGATGGAAAAAAAGTAGCTAATTTGTTTTGCAGGGTGAGCCTTCAAGATCTCTGTTTCAAGCTTTTATCTCAGAGAGGAAGGGAAGTGGGGCGGGGTTGCTCCATGTTAACAATCCCGCCCACTGATGTTCTACTGATTTGAATGAAAAGACCACTAGGAATGCTTTTAGAGTAGCTCAGAAAATGATCGGATTAGGTTTTTAACTTTTTTTTTTTTTTTTTTTTTAAAGAGAAATTGATTTACCAGATATTTTTTTTAAAATTCTGACTTCTAGGTTACTCTAGTCGAAATTGCTTTATATTATTTTATTTTTTATTAAAAGTTTTTACAGAACTGATTCCCACAGATTTGACTGAAATTGCTTAAATGTTTTTCATTTTGCCATTGTGCTATAAAATTACTTGTACAATTATGGATTTAAATGCTATCAAACTTTCTAAAAAACGTCTGAATTACTATTTGAATACATTTTTGACAAGCAGTTATTATCTGAACCAAAGATTTTTTTGTTTAAAACTGTCTCCCATTATTGTTTCTCCTCCCTTTGGCTGTTCGTTCTTCAAGGCTTCATCAGTTCATTTTCTCAGCTATCGGCCGGTCATCTACCCAAAAAGATATACAATTTATTCCTTCTGCCTAATTATTTTTAGTGAACGCTGCTCTTGCACTTTTAGTCCACAGTTCAGTCAGTTCAGAGCTTTGCCATGTGGCAGGCGTCTGGTTTTTTTTTGTTTTTTTCCGAGGCAATGTGTTTGGCCCTGAGCCTGCAGGCTGGCAGCTGCTTTTGTGTGTCGTGACCACTTGAAGGTGAAGTCTTCACCGGCAGAGGCATGCACGCACGCACACACCCAAACATGCACGCGTGCACAAACAATCAGGTGTGTTTTTACACAAACCCAGTAAGAAATGGACAAAATAAATTGAAAACAAAATCTGCTTCCTGCTGCTGCCTCTTCGCTGACCCTCTTGCACTTCCAAGAACACTCAATCTGTGTGTGCATCTATACCTATACATTATATATGTGTATATCTATCTTTATCTATAGTTATTTGCTGTCAAGCCCAGAAATGTAAGTTCCCTTGCACATCTGTTGGGAAAAGACAAACTTCTCATAAAATTGTTGAAATTCAGAATCTTTTGGTATTTCTGTGTCTGTTTTCTAAAAACCACACTCAAAAAACAAAATCCAGAAAAAAAATCATTTTCACAATTTAACTGCGTTAGTTGTCTCTTAAATAAAATGAAAAAGCAATTCTCTGGATGGTGTTTTTTTTTTGTTTTCTTTTTCCCAACATCGCTCATTCTGTGATATAATTAAAATGATTAAGTAAAGGGCGTTTGATATTTGATTTTTAAAAAGTTCTCTGGTAAATTTGTACCAAAATTCACTTAGAAATATCACATTTGAAATAAAATCCATAAACACAAATGCTCTTTCATTTTCACAATCTAACTGCATCACTTGTCTCTTCAATAAAATGATTGGCTGCAAGAATTTTGTTTTTTCCTTTAAAAACTTTCATGGTTTTTGCATAAGCAGTTCTTCAACAAAAAGCTCTGATTTGATCTCATCTGCCTACAGTGTGATCTCACAAATTGATTGTGGTTTGGATAAAATCCAGTCTTGGAATTGGACCAACCTTTTGTCTTAATAGAGGAGTTCTTTTGGGTCTCCTCCTCTTCTCATTCAGTTGGCAACAGCTTGAATTTGTTCAGAAGTTTGTCTGCATTTGCTTTAAGGCTTTCGAATAATCCAGTGCCATCTTTGTCATCGTTTTGCTCTTTGCTAAATTACTGAAGCATTTTTGATAATATTTCCACACAGTGGACGAAAAGAAGTAAATTCTTGTAGCCTTGAGGTCATCCATGTTTTTCCACCATTTTTATACCCCAAACAACCATTTCTTCATTTTCAAGACCCACTCTGATCCTATTTAGATCTATTTTAAAAGCGTTCACAAATAACTTTTAATTAAGATTATGGTGTTTTTAGCCAATTTTTTTTTTTTTTTTTAACTATCGTTTTCTAAAAGATTACTAGAGCTCAACAGAGACCCTGTAGCAGCCCAGTGTGTTTTATACATCAAAAATAAGCTTTCTTTTTTTAACAATGACATGTTTGTTTAATTTTAAGTAGATTAGCAGCAAACCTTTAAATATATCCATGTGTTATGTTTTCATCTTTCATTGCAATTTTCAAAAAATTGCAGTTTAGCTAATATTTTAACAACATGCTCACGTTTTTTGGCTGATTTGTTGTCTACTGTATTTTTTTTTTTTTTTTGTGGCTAATTTAGAGTTTAGCTTCAATTGTAGCAACAGGCTAACGTTTTTGACTAACTTAGTTTACTGAGGATTTTTAGGCTATTTTAAAGTTTAGCTAGTAATTAAGCATTGAGCTAGCTTTTTTGGTGGCTAATTTGGCATCTACTGAGGTTTTATATGCTAATTTGGAGTTTATTTAATATTTTAGAAACATGCCAAATGTCTCAATATTTAGTTTACTGATCAATTTTAGGCAAGCCAGTATTTAAGAAATGGGCTAACATTTTTTAGGCCATTTGTTTATCTACTGAGGTTTTTTAGGGTAATTTTCAGTTTAGCTTCTATTTTAACAAAATGCTAACTTTTTTGACCAATTTTGTTTACTGAGGAATTTGAGGCTAATTTGCAGTTTAGCTTCTTTTTTAGCAACATGCTAACATTTTTGGCTAATTTGTTATCAACTGAGGTTTTTTTGTGCTGGTTTGGAATTTATTAAATATTTTAGCAACATTCTGACATTTTTTGCTAATTTTGTTTACTAAGGACTTTTAGTATATTTTGGAGTTTAGCTAGTATTTTAGCAACGAGCTAACCTTTTTGGCTAATTTGGTATCCTTTTCGGGCTCATATTTAAGCATCACACTAAATACTTTTGCAAAATTGTCATGTATTAGGGATTTTTAATCAATTTCACAACAAGTCGAGTCAACTTCAACTTTTTTTCATTGTTTTTTTTCATGAAATTTCCAGGTTTTTAGCAAATTTAACATTTTGTAAACGTTTTTGCATTTTCAGCAAATCCCTTCACCTTTACAGCTAATTCACCGTTTTCAGGAAAAAACTTCAACATTTTCAGTGACTTACAGCAAAAACTATTCTAGCATTATCGCAGGTAATGCAACTTCTCTAGTTTTCATTATATGTGTCCTCCATCAGGAGAAAAATGCCACAAGAACACCATTTTAATTGGAGTGAGTCTTTCACTGGTGTGATTACTGCACACCTGTTACGTAAATGCTTGAAAAGCAATTATTTCTTACAATTAAAACATGGTGCTGACATTTTGGCTATGATTGTATAAATAATGGGTTGTATATGCGTTGTAAAAAAAAAAATCTATTAGAGAAATTAATTATAATATGTAAGATAGAAAATGCTATTTTTTTTCCAGTTCCTGGCATCCTCTTAAGATCATTCGTCCTGTAGCTTTAAACCAGCTAAAGTGTCAGAATAAAATGCCTCCCCCTCATCCTTCTTCTGAAAACTGTGAAAACAAATGGATTCAGCTTTATTACCGCTCTCACTCTGTGAGAAGCTCTTCAGACTCCGTGGCAGCTGAGGGCCTTGCTTTAAGGCTCTGAAGATCATTTGGTTAAACTGAATTACAAAATCAAAAGGATGACTGCAGGGGCTGAGTGACCTTGAAATATTAGCAAGCTGAGCTTCTCAGATTGTGGACTTTTGGTATAATATTATGATTTTACATGAAGATGGATGATTTATTTTTTATTTTTTTTAGGGAAATGAATATTCAAGGAGGAAAGAGTATCCAACCCCTCTTAACCTGAAGTCTTTTGGATAAATGAAAGGGGGAGATGGAGAGAACTGAGTGACTCTCCTCCATATATATCCTGTAGGTTCAGAGAAAATTGGTCTAATTAAATGATTCAAAACCCTCTTTGTCTTAACAACCCTCTTGACTTTTCCAACCTGGCAAAGTGGTAAATAACACCCTCAGTCTTTCATAATTGCTCACATTTTTTTTTTTTTTAAAGGACACCGTGTGACTTCGGCTCTCCACGCTTTTTGTCCACTTCTTCTGCTCCAGATCTCACCCTTTCCTCGTTTTATCTTCACAGAATAACTTTCTGCCACCTGCCCTTCCAGAGTAAATGGTTGTACATCGGCACAGAACGAGGGAACGTCCACATTGTCAACGTGGAGTCCTTCATGCTCTCAGGCTACGTCATCATGTGGAACAAAGCCATTGAACTGTGAGTGGTCCTGGCCTCCTTTTTTACCCTCTGATGATCTCTCCCACATTTGTTCTGTAGTGCATGCCCTAGCTTTTCTATTATTTTTTTTTCTTTTCCTTCAGCTGCTGCAGGATTTATGCTGCAGTGAAGACTTTGTGCTACATAGGGGTTTAGTCCAAACTTACTTGATACTTAAATTAGGGTTGTCAACGTTAATGCGTTAACGCCTACGCATTAACATCCCTCTCTGATGAAAATCTTTTTTTTTTTGTTTTTAACATTTATGTGTGGCATTTTTCTGACGAAAGAGAACAAATGTGATAAGAAATCATTTTGTTTTTGCATTTCCGAGTATTTCTCATGTGCGGGGCTGCTCAGCTCCAAAAGCCACGCCCCCTCAGAGGAGATTTTGGAAACCGAGACTTCAGTTTAACATGAAAAATGGCTTTTTAAGACATTTAGGTTGTGGGATTTTGCTTAAAAACGTCATAACCATAATTAAAAGACCACTGGAATATTTTTTTAAATTAAAAAAAAAAGTGTCATAGGGGAACTTTAATTAATAAATAAAATGAATGTGTTAATATTTATTAATGCTAATTAATTACACTTCCAAGGCATGTATTAACTGCTGAAAATAGAGACTTCTTCAAGCAATATCCCTCTGATTAATTTCTCCTCCATGATTAGTTTTTAAACAGTTTGCAGTTCGGTTTTTGAAAATGATGTTATCCTAATTTAATTTAATTGGTTTAACTTTCTATGTGCGTTCAGTGGCCGTCTGCTTTGAATGTTGAGCCCAAACACAGACTCAAAAACCTGTGTAGTGTTGCATGAACGCTAAAAGACAAAAAGACGCGTTTACAAATTCAGACTTTTCATTGGGCGGCCACTTGAACAAATGTTTTTACTGTAAATAACATTAAACGGGGAAAACAAAGACGTACATGGATTTATTTGTCTACAAGTGGATGCATCACAATGCAAAAACTGAATATTCCCTTGTTTCTAAAAAAAAACCTTGCAAGAAAAATAGTTTTGTCAAGAAAGTTTTTGATTGGCAAAACAGTCTTAGTTCAAGAAAACATAAGATTTTTTTTTCTTAAAATACAAATTCTTGATTAAACCAGTTTTTTTTACCAATTTGGCAGATTTTTTTTTTTATTATTATTTATTTATTTTGTTGTTTTTCAGTTAGAATGTACAATTCATACAATCAAACAATATAGTTCGAAATATAATTTTTTTTAATTTTTTTAAAGTAAAAAAAATGACATTTTAAGAATTTCTTTCCTTTTTCTAAGGGGCGTGCAATGGAACTGAGCAATGCCATGGAGCACATCGTATTTTCCATGTTATTTTTTTCAAACAACAGTCTTTGTCTGCTCCTGATTTACACAGATTAGAATAAAGAAATACTCAGAAATGCAATTTTATGCTTAATTTTCCTTATATTTCCTCCATCGTCACAAAAATGGCACAAAAATCAGCAAAAAACCCAATTTTCATCGCCGTGAGAGGGCCATTTATCACACATCAGGTAGAGAGTGACCTGTGTTGTTCGGACGTGCTGCACAGACCTAAATGACTCACTGGAGCATTTAGCTTCACACTCGCCCCTCTTCCCCGCGTAAGCGTCTAAGTGAGGATGCATGAGCGGGGACAGAAGAGGAGGGAACAGGTGTCTGCTGGGATCAGTGTACGCTCCACACAGACGTCTCATTTCATCCACAGGGCTGTGGGGAGGAAGAGGGAGTATGGGGGGGAGGAGGGGCGCTATATGACAGGGGGGGAGTGGATGAGATGGGGCTTTTGCCCTCAGAAAAGGGCATAACGGGTGATGGAAGACTGAACTGGTACTGCAGCTGCGGTCTTAAAAAAAAGATAAGAATATGTGTATGTCCAACTAAATCTTTTGGTTTAATTTCAGTTTTAAATGCTTTCAGAAAAATTTAATTTTAGTTCGAAAAATACATTTTTAAAAGAGTGACAGATTTTTTTTAGTGACAGTAAAGCAGATATTACACAACTTTCTCCTGTTTTCTATAAAAACCTTGAATTTTGCTTCTACAAATGAATAAAAAAAGATATAATTTCATGATATGCTTGTAAATTAAACCCCAATCCTAACCCAGAAATTTGGTGTTTTAACCGAAATATTTTTTGACATTTTTGGAAGTAGCTTCCATTTGATCCCATCAGATGTTTTATATTTTCCGTAATTGTTTTTTGTATTTTTAAAGGCTTTTTTTATTATGAAAATCCCGTTTTTAGCCATCGTCATTGTGGTCGGTACAGTTGGGATCAAGCAACCCCACCCCCTTTCCCTTTCCCCCGTCGCTTTAAACTCAGAGCGGGAGCCTTTTCCAGTCCAGCATATGTTTTACGTCACAAATAAGCTCCTAATTCCCAACAATTTGAATAAAGAAATACTCAGAATTTTCTACATTTTCTTCCACAAGAAGATGTTAAACATTTTTCATCATACTGGGTCTTTGAGGTAAAACAAACCAACAGAATGATGGAGTATCTTCCTTGTTGAGCTCATTTATAACAATCTAGCACCTTTCAAATCCCCCCCAGGATGCTGCTGTACACCAATCGTCACGCTGTAATAGAAAATCCAAAAACTTGGAAGATTAGCCACTTGTTTTTCCTTTTTCCTCATATTTTTCTTGATATTTAGACAAATGGGCACACGGGGAAAGTTTTTACAGCCCTGCAGTTATTAAACGCTGAAGTTTGTGGCAGCCTGTTGAAAGAAGAAAAACGGGACAATAATGGCTTGTTTGGAAGGGTTGCCAGGAGAAAACTGTTCTCTCCAAACGGAACACGACAGCACAGCTTGCAGTTGCATCTTAACAAAGAGGACGATTTCCTTTTTAGTCAGGAGAGATGAAACTTAGAAACTCTGTAAAAAAAATATCCAATGCCATATTTGCTTAAGCAAAAAGCAGCATATAACAACAGGGAAGTCAGATTCACACCACGGGATTTCTCTTTGTAGCATAGGATATAAGCATTATGTCATGATTGAATCAAAAAGAAATGCATTCATGTGTAATAATTCCAGCCGAACTTGAAGGTTTTATGTCTAAAACAAAATACGCCACAAAATAATAAATCATCAATTTGGTATTTTTAATATGGTTTTGTGCTTTTTCTTATAATGGACATAAAAAAATAAAAGGCCAAAAGTTTCATTTCCGAGTATTTCTTAATTCAAATCATTGTGTGTCAGTGCAGATTCAATAACGCTGTTTGTAAAAGAATATGTTTTGTTCCAATGCAATAAGTTAGGTGGGCCGCAAGCTCTGGAAGTTTGAAATTTTAAAGCAAAAATGTGCATTTATTTATAATATTTTTCCCTTTAGTGTATTTTCTTTTTCCATTGACTTTGTCTTACCACGTTTATACCCCAATAGGAAAGCAATAAAATAAGTACAATTACTGTGTCAACAGGGATGCCCTCAAGGTAAAAATAAACAACTGATTATTGTTCACAAGTTCCAAGATTAAAACTAAAATTTACTGAAGGAAGTGATTCATTTTTAAGAGCCTGAAGGGACAAAGAGACAAAAACCAACAAATCTGATCCTTGAAGCAACAAAAACATTGACAACTAATAAAAATTCCAATCCTAACGCGATTATGTTTTTGCAGTTTGGCCTTAAAGTCTTAACAGCAAAGTTAAGTAAACAGCCCGGGTTTTAATGTGAATGAAGAATAAAAATCCCATAATTATAATAAAAACTGAAATCTGAGCCTACACTGATGACTTTTTTATCTCAAGCGCAGATGATAGATGAAGTATTTTTTGAAGATTAATAATGTTTTTGTTTGACAATTTGCTCACAGAAACTGTTGCATTTTTTATGTAATTTGGACTACTAAAATATTATGAAAATTTAAAGTTGATTCTGACTGAAGCAGCTGCACAATACTAATATGTAAAATAGAAAAATGCTTATTCATATATTTTTGCTCTGGTTTTTGAAGACTATGCAACACATTAGTAGTATTTTATTTATTTTACTATTACTTGTATTTACCTTCTTGTTTTATCTTTTTTATATCATTGTTATAGCTATTATTATTCCCATCCTTATGGTTGCTTCATATTGAAAGTATTATAATTTTTTTAACTTGTTTGAAACTAACTTAATAAAAAAAAAACCTTAAAACTGCATTTTAGCAAAGTTGCATTTGGTCTTCTCCATGCAGCAGTTATTGGTGTTTTTACATGACCTAGTTGCATATTTCTCATGATGGAAGTTGTATATAAAGAAAATGAAGCTTTTGAAACATTGTATTTCTGAGTTTTTTTACTCAAATTGTTGAGACTCAAGAGTAGAAAAAAAGGTGTTTGAAAATGATCTTACAGTATTTGTGCCATAGAAAATACGATGGACAAGCCATTCACGCTCTGTTCTGTTCCGATACATTCTGATGCATCAAATACAGATAAATGAAAGACGTGTAGGCCTACTAACTACTTGTTTCTTCTTCGCAGATACATGGGGTATTTTTAGGTTATTAACTTACCCGTGATGGCAAAAGCTTTAGCAGAAGCGCCATTGTGTAAAAATTCGCGTCTGGTGTGAATTGCAGGAGAGAGCGGGTATATATATGTATATATACATGTATATATACATACATACATATGTATATATACATGTATATATACATACATACATATGTATATGTGTGTATGTATATGTATATGTATATATATATATATGTGTGTGTGTGTGTATATATGTATATGTATATATATATACACATATATATATATATACATATCGTGTATATGTATATATATGTGTATATATACATATGTATATGTATATATATGTATGTGTATATGTGTATGTATATATATATGTGTATATATATGTGTATATATACATATGTATATGTATATATATGTATGTGTATATGTGTATGTATATATATATGTGTATATATATGTGTATATATACATATGTATATGTATATATATGTATGTGTATATGTGTATGTATATATATATGTATATATATATATATATATATATATATATATATATTGTATGTATGTATGTATGTGTTTCGTTACAGGTGTCATTCACTCATTCAGCCATTGCGGTTTCAGGACGATTTCTCTGATTTGTTACAGACTCACTCCGCTCGCATATCAGCTCAAGCGCGTTTTCGGTTTTGCTTTGAAGCAGATCACAGAGGAAGAAGATGACCCCCTTGTCCTCCGTGCCTTTTTTTCTCTGCCAGCTCTCTAATCAACAATGTGGTAGAAAAAAATGTCTGATTATAATCTGCAGTCATCAATGCTCGTTTTATCCTATGGTAATTCATTTGAAAATAGTTTTTCATAATGAAACTCTTCTCATGTGACATAATAAATAGTACACAAACTTTTAGAGGCTAAACATCTTCAAAGACATCCCGTGTTTGTTTTATTGGGTTTCTTGGCAACAGGTTAGTGAGATAAATGGGGCTTGAAAAGGTGTCGGATGAATTAAAAATTCAACTTTTTGTTGGAAAGCATGTATGCAGCATCCCATGAACCAAAAACGAAACAGCACATTTGGCTTTTTGTCAGCACTCCGCTCAAAAACAGCTAAATTGTATATAATGTATCACTTTAGGAATTCATCATATATTAATCAATGGAGGGATTAACGGGTCGGTTCACCTCTGTTCCTCCGCGGTTTCTCCGCTGCATACTCGGAAGATGCGGGGTGCTCTGCGGTCAGTGTCCCCAGGGCCCTGCTATTTGGAGACAAGCTGCAGTTGCTTTGCCAGTAGCCCCAGGTCTAGCCCGGCCCAGCGCTCTGTCATTCGGATGACTCACACCGATGTTCCCAAGCTTGTGCGCTACAAACTGCACTGGGCTACAAGATAAACACAACTGCCATATCGACGGCGTGGCACTTTAGTGCTGACGGCACAGGAATAAGGCCACATGTAAATGCGTCTTCACTAAAGTGCACATTTTGTTTGCAAAAAGGCGGACAAATGTACCGCAAGAAGAGCAAGGGAGAGGTGGCGAACGTTAGCGGCTTCCCGTGACACATAACTCATGTGAACACTCGAGGCATCTCATGTTGCTTTCACTTCCAATCCAGCCGCTCTCCGACTCAGGACCCTGGAGCTATTGTTAATATTTGGTCATTTATTTTTGTACATGCATTTCCTGCACGGTGTTTGTGTGCAGGTCTTTAGCTGTTAGCACCGCGTGCTTGAAAAGGCTGGAAAATTCTGTCTTCAAAGTTGCTCCAAAGCTGCCGATGTAGGACATTCTTAATTAGATTTCTGTTGCTCTGGAGGCGCCACCTTTTCAGAACGACTTTGAACATTCAGCTGGATAGAAGGACCGTATGTAGCAGTTATGCATAATTATAGCCATCACAATTCCTCATTTTTTAAAACTGTCTTTAAGGTCACGTAGGTTAACATAAGCGAAGGCTTTGCTGCAAAAGCTGCACTCTCTATCAGCTGGTTGTGGAGTTCTTACCTGTTTTGAACTGGATATTTAAGTTTTCTGAATATAAATGTTATTTTTATCATACTATAAAGTTCCCCATTGATTACTCTACATCCTACTTTTGTTTTTTAAAATATAATGAAAATGGATTTGAACTATTACTAGAAAAATAATTTAAAAATGTATTCCAATCATCTTTTTAGCTATTTTAAAAGCATCTCCAGTGGTCTTTTAATTCAATTTATGTCGTTGTGGGCGGGACAATTGGAGCGTACCAACTCCGCCCCCATTCCCCTCAGAGAACTGGACTGTGGTACATGTATCTAAAACACAAATAGGCTCTTTTTCAAACTGAATTTTTACATCTGCACAACGATTTGAATCAAGAATTACTCCAATATTCAGTTTTGAGCTTAATTTTTGTAATATTTTGATTTTTTTTTTAATTATTGGACCTTTTTTTTCCAATCAGGACGATCAATTAAGAAAAAATTCTTATTTACAATAATGACCTGGCAAGAAGGACCTGCAAATTTAAAATCAGTAAAAATAATTCTAAGAACAATACACATAAATATTACAACAAACACAAATTTTTAAATGACAACAGCCTATAGACAACAAGCATGGAGAAAGGGATCAATAAGTACAGACTTGGGATTGTTGCAGCTTCTCCTTATTTAAAAGAAAATCCCACAAAACATGTTTAAAACACAATTTTCTATCAATCTAATCCCTTTATGCTGAGTGTCAAACTGGGAGGCGATAGATCCCATTTTTGGAATTTGAACCCTTGACTTTCCCGTCTCGTCAAGACACTCCACCACAAGGCCATTTAGCTGGTCAGAGTAGATCTTTAAAACTGTTTTATTCTCAAACTTAAAATACAATTTAAAAAAATGTAACTTATAAATACAACCAAAGATGGTTAAAATTCGCATAAAACTCTAAGAGGACCTCACAACTTTTGGTCAAACTTCAGGTCAAAAAGCCTGATTTTTCACAAAAATTCACTGAAAAAAATAGGAATTTTAGATTTTGTGACTGTTATTTCCTTCATGAACTTTGACTCCAGTTTTTCCCCAAACAACAAAAACATGCATGTTTGGATGGAGTGATGGGAGCGATCCTCTTACCCTGTGACCGCAGACCCCCATGACTGTGAAAGGAATGAATGCGTGGAAAATGAATGAACTCTAAGCCCACGTCATCCTATTCAGCGTCACAGGGGGATGCGGATGAGCAGCGTCATGCACGTGGAGAACATGCAGACTCCACACAGGGGAGAGAAGGGAAAAAACAAACAAAAATAAAGCTTCAGATTTGGACATTTGAACCAGAGCTGGATGCTCACCAACTCACCACCATGCAGCTCAGCTGGAAGATAAACGTGAAAGAACAAGCATAAGACATATAGTCTTCACACAGGAAGACTTGACTGTGCACGTCTGTGTGCTTGGGTGGATGGGCTGTGTTACTGCAGAATGTTTTTTTTTTTTTTTTTTTTTGGGATACTGTTCTCCTCTGCCCATCCTTCCTCTGTTGCCATGGTGACTCCTGTAGTTCCAAACCTGAGGGTTTATTAGTCGACTTATGTTTGTGGTACATTTATGGACTGTAAACAATTTAAGAAGGGTACACAGGGCGGCTCGTATAAGCCCCGTAACAAGATAGAAACGATAAGCCGTGTGAGGAAGTGGAGAAGGTGGATGCCGGGGAGCAGCGGTTGAGCGGCTATTATCAAACGGGAACGATGTCGGGTTGGATTTTAATTGTGCCGCCATGTCGATGCGTCTGGGGATTTTTTCCTTTTGCAGCGGCACTATGGGCTGCTTTTTCAGCCCACAGACATACGGTAAAGAGAGATTAGATATAGAAAGAGCTCGGCACTACAGCACACTTTAGGTAAATGTGGCTCCGGCACCAGCAGGCTAAATATAGAGGCAAGTGACTGACTGCCTGCCCACTAACACACGGAACAATCCGGATCCATGAAGAAACATTCATTTCATTTCCAACCTTAATAATGTTTACTTTTATTTAATAAAACAAGCTAAAAATGAGTTTTCTTTAGTATTTTTTTTTAAGGCTTTACTGCAATGATCTTTTTTCTTAGCAGCCGTCACCATTTTCACCAGGAAAAAGGAGATGTGACAAAAGGCTTGAAACGCAGACGGGTGCAGTCTAGAGTTTACTGCTGTCTCCTTTGACATAAATACCTGCACAGAGAGAGAGCTACTGGTAAATGACAGTCATTCATCACAAGCTTCACCGAGCTAATGTCTTTGAACTGCTTTTTCTCCAAGCTCGCAGTGACTGGCATCCTTGTCGTCTCTGCTCCACAAGTTCATTTGCTTTCCCAACTTACCCTTAGCATGACTTCCCTGGAATAAAAATAGAAATGATTCAGATGTATTTGCATCTCCCACTCACATGAGTTATGTTGAAGTGTTACAGATTTCACCAGGCTGTGGTTACCCCTCAGGCGTCGGCTCCACGTGGCTAATTAGCATGAGCAACCCTCTATTTTTTTTTACATTCGCTAGTGTCGTTTCTTTGGTAAAGAAGGGGGTCTAGTGGAGGGAAATAAGAAATAAATAAGAAGTGGAACAGGAAGAAGAGGGGAAAAGGTGGAGACATTTAAGTATTTTGGGTTAACTCTCCAGAACAACAGTGACATGGGTGACAAGTGAGGAAAGGAAAAGTAAATAAAAACGGTGAGTATTATCCGGCCCTTCCCTTACTTCCTTTGACCCGCCCACGCTAGCTGAGCGGCCTCATCCGGCCCGTCACTCTCTCAGGCCATGTCCACACGTATCCGGGTATTTCTACAAACGCATATTTGCCGACCTCCGTTTTATAAAAACGGTTGCGTCCACACGTGATCGTTTTCAAAATAATTCCGTCCACACGTCCCCGCATACTTGCGCTGTTGGGCGATGTAATGAGCATGCCAGGACAGTAGTTGGCAGTGTTTTCCTAAAAGTCAGTGAAAATCTCCGAGCAGGAGGAAGCGATATTTGTTGTAAAATAGCCGACTGCAAAGCGCTTATTCTCCTTTGTTCCTCGACAAGAAGCAGTAATTGTGTTTGTAAAAAAAAAGCAAGTATGAAGCATCTGTACCAGCGTAATAATTAACACACTCCTCGGGTCCATGCTGAACAATGTAAACAGCGGCGCATCTATGACGTGTATGCACTAATTGTCGCAAAGAGTGACGTTTAAAAACGGAGATCTCCGGTTATGCATGTCCACACGCAGACGCGAAAACGGAGTTTTCCAAAATCTTCACTTTAGCCGGAGTTTTCCAAAAGCTCCGTTTTCAGTGACTTAAATCTTCGGTTACGTGTGGACGATAGGCCGAAACGGATAAAAATATATGCGTTTTAGCAGATATCCGGCTACGTGTGGACAGGGCCTCAACCTGAACATGAAAAACAAAACAAACACTTTTTTCAAAATGGCCGCTTTGCTTTATCTCCATGGCGATTTTTCAATCTTTTGGTCATCTGAGGGTGACAAACTTTTGGATTTCCTTGGCAACTAAGATTTTTTTTTTTGTTAACCACGCCCACATTCCATACATTGAAGGTCACTTGAATTCATTCAGCTTGAGCCAGGAATTCATGGAAATAAATCCAGTAAAAATATACAATCACTCAACAATTCCCCAATTAGCCTCTCAATGATGCTAAAGGAGTTTGGCTTCATCTTCTCATTCCTAACTCAACCTGGTTACTTTTGACGTTTTCAGTCATCATTCTATTAACATGCTGGAAAAATGTGAACCTGATTTTCGATCCTGTGATCGGAGCGGGACATCCCAGACTTTGGTTGTGGTTCTAGACTTAACCTGGTGCTGTGTGTGTAAAAATTAGCAAAAATTGCTCAAATAAAACCAAAAAGTCTCACACTTGGTCACAAAATACCCACCTGTGTAGGTCCTGTGGTCATCAGTCTCTCAAAACTTCCTCTGGATATCCCTCACAGGTCTTCTGGTTTTGTTCCTGGATTTTGACAATTCTTTTTTTTATAAGTTTACCTGCTATGATGTCATCAATTTTTTTTTTTGGAGGGGGGGTAGTTTTCTATGCCCAAAACACATTTTCACTGAGGCGGGGGCAACATAAGCAAGAAAGAAGAAGCCATAGTGTACTGTTGTAATGAAAATAATTTAACTTTGTTTGCCTTAAACTGCCTCACCAGTTCAAAATGTCTTAAAATCTAATGATCTAACCCTATTTCAAGAAGTACAGATAAAGTCAGGAGTCATTAAATGCAAATGGTAAGTCCAACTGGACTGGATGACTCATATTTACTGCTAAAATCAATGTTTACCGAGCTGCTAAAATCTGTAATTTCACCCGACGCGCAGTATGGCGACGCGTATCAGAAGCTGATATTTACACAGTCCCGCTGCACAGCCGAGGATCTGAAAGCGTGCGAGAGCCACAGCTGCACCCTAACGTTTTAATTACAGTTGTTTTCTTTTTGCTCATAATTGGCTGAAGAGAGCTAACACGCTTTTACGATTGCTCCTTTATGTTGGAGGGAAAAAGAAGAGAGAATCATTCCTACAGCACACAAAAACATTGCTTTTATTAAAATAAAAAAACTATCTGTGCACAGTCAGTATATAATGTCAATGTGATGGTTTCAATGAATCAAGGTTTAGATGTATGGTCTGGTAACTTTAGAAATAACTAAATGTTTAAAAATATGACCTGATCCAGTGAACAACTGAAGATAAAGTGCTATTTTTGCTGCAAATTACTGATTTTACCTTCCATGATTTGAGGAAGCTGTTATTTATTTATTTAGCACAAATCACACATGCAACTTATACAATAAATATACATTTTATTTTTATTTTTTTATTTATGTACACTCAAAGATGCTTACAAAACTAATAAATTACATTAAAAAAATTCAGTAGTAAGAAAAATTCTGTTTAAAAATGGAAATACAAAATCAACTTATTAACTCAAAACTATAAAACACAAAGAACAACAGGATGAAATCGTACAATAAATAAAATGAATGTGCAGGGAAGCCAGAAGTATTTTAAAATACCTCACCTGGATAAAAGATAAGAGAAAACAAAGTATAAATAGAAAATACTTATAAAAGACAATGTATATAAATGTGTGTTTGTGTATATCTATGTATGTGCATATGTATATATGTTTGTCTTTAAAGCACTAAAGCAAAACATAGATTTTTGACCTTATTCCACATGATTGTGAATCTGAATTATAAATTTAGAAATTAGATTGTTCCATATATTTTGCTAAAAGTCTGTTTTTTAGTCTTGTTTTTTGAATTGGTAAGGAGATGTTGTTATTCAGCGGATCTATATGTGCATTCCATGAAAACTCATGTAGAATTGTTCATGATTGCATTTATTGAGGCAAATCGTAATTTTGGAGCTTGTCTGGTCGGATAATGGAGGATTTGATGGTAGAAGGCAAAGTAATCGTTTACATGGGATGGCCAGTTAGTGTTGTAGAGATTATTATATATAAATTTACAGTCAATAATCTATTGATTTTATAAATGTTGAGCTTCAGATTATTTAAATAATGGAGCAGTAGATGATTTCCAATTGGAAGAAATAATTCTTACCATAGTTTTTTGTACGAGAAATATTCTGTGCAGATGAGATGTTTAGATACATTCCTAAACAATATTACAACAGGATAAATATGGATAGAATAGATTTTAGAAATAATTCCCATCGACTTAGTTATTTTTTAAATAGATATGCGAACTGTTCGTTCTAGCCTAGTCTTTAGTCTATCCATACACCCAAAAAACATATTGTTGAAACTTTTTTTAATATTGATTTTGTTAATGTAAACGTCTACAAAGTCGAGTGTTAATATCATTATTTGAAATAAAAAGATTTGTGTCATCGGCAAAGAGTAACAGAGTAAATTATGTAGAGATATTAGCAAAATCATGAAAATAAATCGTAAAGAGAAGTGGACCCAAAGTTGACCCCTGGGGAACACCATACTTAGTCATTTTTGATGCATAATTATTTATTGATAGATATTGTTTTCTTTTTCTTAAGTTAGATAAGTACTCTTTCTCTGAACCCAACTTTTTATGCTATATATTGTATAAATGATTTAAGAATATTTGGTCTTTGATCTTGAATTTTTAAGGAAGTTCCATTTACCTGATAGAACTGATTAAGACTTATAGTTTTGTTAACTGTTATCTTCTCTTCTACTCATTGATCCATCGTATTACTATGGCATTTAGTGCTAACCATAGCTTTTTTTTTCTTTTCTCAAAAGTTACATTCAACTCTTTGTAATGTTCCCAGCCAATACGGCCTTGCCTTGGCGATCTGTGATGTCTCTCAATTAAAGGTTGTTGTTCAGAAACAGGAGCTGGAAGTATCAGATCAGAAGATCCTGATGCTATCTCCGGGAGCGACAGGATAAATAGGATCAGGAATGAATACATCAGAGGGGACCGCTCAAGTTCGATGTTTCGGCGAATAGGCTGTGGAAGCCATATTGAAAGGGTTTAGACACAGTCAGAAATAGGACAGCGGTTATGTGGATGAAAGGAAACTGAGGTTAGAACTGCCAGGAAGGAGGTCTAGATGAAGACCAAAGAGGAGGTTAATGGATGGAGTGAAAGGAGGAAGATGCAGGGAAAAATACTGAATGAAGGCGGATGTTTTACTGTAACGACTTCTGAAGAAAAAAGCTGAAAGGAAACAAATACTAAAGTGTATTCAAGCAATTAACTGTCCTGTTTTTTTTGTTTTTTTTTTTTTTACAAAAATGCCTCAAACTTGGAGATGATGGTAAATCCTCTTTTTTTGTCTCTTCTCCTTAGGTCTTCAAAAGCTCATCCTGGACCAGTAGTCCACATAAGTGATAACCCTATGGATGAGGGGAAGGTAAAGGAAGTTTTTTGCTGTAATCTGCAACAATACTAGTGGAATCTTGAAAATGGCTGTTGTGTTTATTTCCAATTACTGGCAATGCATTTGTTTGCCAATGATGTTGTAAAATGAGCTTATTTCCTTTAGTGATGTCATTCTCATTTCTTCCACCTGTTAACAATGTTTTTTTCTTAGAAATGTAAATTGCCAGGACACAACAAATTAAACAGTGCACGGCTGACTAACCCCATCATGCAACGCTTCAATAACAATGCTGGTTTCTACACCAAACGGTGACCATCTACAGCTGCACTTTCTGAAAAAAACACTTCATGTAATGTTTTAGTCAATAGGCTTGTTTTTTAAATTAAATGTTATTCCCATTTATGTGTTAACATCATTTTTGCATCCTGCCAATTGTCAGAGGACATCATTAAACATCTTCAAAGGCCTCATCAACACAGCCCAACTTCTTGGCAGATTCTTCCACGAACCAAACAACCTGAGCAGTATGCATGATTGATTTGTGGTTGGAGAGATTTTAATGAGTGCAGCGTTTCATTCTTTATGTATGTGGATAGAAAAGATCATTCCGAGCGCCATGGAAACGTCAGGGACAGGTTGGCGCTCATTAGTGAGGTGAATGAAGTTGTTGCACCATTGCATCCTCGACATATATGTGTAAGGCGGATAAACAAGAAGTCACCTGAACTGAACCCCCAGAAAACATGTATAAACATATGTATGTAGGGTTTGATGTCTTGTGAGACTCTTCAGTTTCAAACCTGCAAGTTCGAATGCCACCTTAAAGGTTTTTTTTTCCATTTGTAAAGAAGCTGGGTTCTATTTGTGAATCGTGACGTGAATAAGAATAGGAGTGATTTCACGTAAGATTATGTCGGTGTGTTTGGGTGAAATTGCTGATAAATTTCACTCCTCAATTTGATTGGATTCCCTTCAATTGGGACACTCCCAATAAAGAACCAAACAGAAATAAAGGAAAGGTCAAGCAGTTTCAATTTTCGCTCCTGGAGGCCTAAAACGAGCTCGGTTAGGAAACAAAGGGATAAAAGGAAAAGACTCCTATTGGTCCTCATTTGAGGTGCCTTTTCTACGCACAGTTTAATGACGAGACATTTTTCAACTTTTCCATGACTCCAGCTTTTTTTTAACCATCCCCTTGGCTGTCTTTTTTTTTTTTTCTCCCCGTCTCATTTCTGTTTTTCCACAAAGCTTACATCAGTTATCTCCTTCAGTTCCCTTCCTAACTTTGATCCACAGAAAGTCTGTTCCGTCATTTAAAGGTTTGGTTATATTTTAAAAGGCTTTAGAACTCTAATGATACAAGCTAAAAAAAAAAAAAAAAAAACTTTTTACTGAAAGTTTGTTAGTAAGCAGCACCATAACTGGTATAGAGGATATTAGAATGCTGGTAGAAAAGGACATCCGTTTTGGTATTTTAATAAACTCCCTTGCTGTCTTTTAATAAATTGTTTAGTCATTTTGAGCTTGTTTCTCATGCATGACTTAACCTGTAAAAATCAATGTGTATGGTCTATAGAAATGAAATTTTTACATTAACTGACATTTAGACCATAAAAATGTATTAGATATAGCCTATAGGCTAGCATCATGCTAATATGTTAGCAGCTGCATGCTAACACCACTGCAGCTATTTCCCTTGTTTACTTTACCAAATAACCTCAAATGTTTATGATTAACAATTACAGGGCTTAAACCTGTAACAGCCAGAAAACACCTTAAATACTTCTACAAACACATGTAGTAACACAGAAACTTGCATGAAGGAAACAAAATTGGACTTTTAGTAGTGTTTACATGACAAGCTTATTTATTAACAAAAGATGATGTTGAAAATATGTTATTTTGATGATGGTAGGAATGAATAGTTGCAGCACTATACTGGCTTTCATTTGTGAGCACAGTTCTGTATGCAAGTTTTCACACTAAATTTGATTTCTGTGACAGTGGCTTAGGTGGTAGAGCAGGTGGCTAATAAACGAGAGATGGTTGGTTCGATTCTCGTCCCTGCCAGTCAAAAGCTGTTGTGTCCTTAAGCTTACTTGCGACCAATGTGGCTCCACTGGTGTATGAATGTCCTGGTGATGGTCAGTAGTTACGAAGTGGCAGCCATGCTTTTGTTAGCCTGCCCCAAGACAGCTGTGGTTTTAGTATAGCTTACTATAACAAAGTATGAATGAGGTGAAAACGAATAATTGATATTTATTTAAAGTGCTTTGAGTGTCCGGAAAAGCGCAGCTAAATCAAATTTTTTTCTCTTAATTTTCTTAATTTTTTTTTTTGCAAATGATAGAATACATTTTACTAAACCTCTTATTTTAATCTCTCCTTTTGGGCAAATTTAAAACTGCAACTAATTACAAGCTGTGAATTAGCTTTTAAAACGATACGTTTTGCTAGCTTGAGCATCTTGTGGAGAGCAGGGAGCAACAGCTTTCATCAGATTTTGCAATTTGCTGAAAACGTTTCTCCAAGTCTGACGTTGCAGAAAAGAACTTCCATGTAACTCCACAGTAACTTTGCTAATTGCCATTTTAGCGTAATCGTAACACTAAGAACAATGTCAGCCAAAAGAGCAGGGTGTTTTAGAAAAAAATACATTTCTTAAATTGAAAATTTAAATTATTGCCGACCCCTACTGCTCATATTTTATTGATTCTTAAGTCAAATTTTTTGCTTTTTCTTTTTGAAATGTGCATCAAAGTGAAGTATTGTAACAAAATATGTATCATTTTTTGTAAATATTATCGATTTGGGGCTCAGGAGCAAATTTATTGATTATAAGCGAGTATTAAATTTCATATTAATATAATTCAGTGCATTATTACCTTTTTTTGTTATTATTATTGCTAGTTATGTCAATTATTTTGGCATAAATTCTCTTGGTTTTGAGTTCTTTACTCCTCTAGAACAGTATCACTCTCCTGTCTGCCCATCATGGGGATTTTTGCTGTATCCTCTGTCTGTCATCTGACCTGTCTGTCTCACTTGGGGCCTGTTGCTCTTTCTCTCCAGCTTATAATTGGATTTGAGTCTGGGATCGTGGTCCTTTGGGATCTGAAATCAAAGAAGGCAGACTATCGCTACGCTCACGATGAGGTAGGAACATTTCCTTCATTCATTTCTTAACTGACAGTCAGGTACAAAGCTTAACTTTTTTTTTCTCCCATTCGGAGCAAATATGAACTATTCAGCAAATTCACATTATCTGTAGAGACTGTGGATTTGCATTTCTTTTGCTTTAGCTTCTCCTTAGGCTGTTTTTCTTTTACTGTCGTGGAGGATGAACGTCAGATTCAGATCTGACTGATCCAAAAGAAAACATAATTTTTTTTTGCGTATGACCTTCAAACATGTGATGCTTTTTTTAAATGTGAAAAGTACTGGTAAAAATATAAATGTAGCTTTGACAAACAAGGTTATGACAAAAGTCAAAAAAGTTATGTGGAAATATTCACAGAAAATAGTTTTTTTATTTATTTTATTTTTTTACATATGGCTCTAACGAGTATTTGATTACTCGGATATTCACAATCTGTTCCCAAAAATGATGTCCAAGGTCTTTTATTTATTATCTTAATAAATCTAGAGGGTTTATAGAGTGTATTAAAAATACACTCGGGCAATAAAAGGCAAAATATTGTTAGATTTTAGGTAAATTAACAAAAATAAAAAACACATTTGTTGTAATTATCATAAATAAATACACAAATCTGTTGGATCAATCCAGTCATACAGTTGGAATCACAATTCAATCATCGGGTTTTCTGATCAAACGCGACTCAGAGATGCAGTTTTAATCATAATTTCGACCAGGGCTCTAAATGAACTTTTGCCGATAACATTTAAAGTCTACCAGCCAAAACTGGACTCTACTAGACAAACGTTTCTATGGAAAAATAATGTATGTATTTCCAAGCAAAACATGTTATCCGTTTAGTTTCAGTTGATGATTATTGTCTTAAAAACACTAATAATAATTGAAAATGGATCTCATATCAGATTTGATAACATTACAGAAATGTAGACCATAATGTTAATTTAACAAGAAAATTCAATTTTATTTATTTATTTATTTTTTTTATGAAAACGTTTTCTATAAAGCATTGACTTACTTCATTTACCAGCAAAACACAACAAAATGTTGTGGTAATGTTAAATATGAATCCGTACGAAGTGTTTATTTTTTGTTTGTGACTCAATCCAGACGAAAATATTGACAGAATGCAGGGAAGTTTATGGATGAGCTGCTGGATGCTCTCAGATGTGGTCAACTTTGTACCTTGTCCATTTTTCAAGATATTATATGTAAAAATTATTAAAAAAATAATTTTTCATGGAAGCATATTATATTCAATAAAACAAAATAATAAGACCGCCCTTTTTTAATGCAATATGTTTCTATAAAGATTAAAGCTAGTGAAAATAATTACATTAAAGTTTTTTGGTTTTTTTCAAGAATGTCATTTATTGAAAAAACATGCATATATTGAAAAATGTGCAACGTTTTGTGTATTCTTACAGATCAGTGTGTGGTTATTCTGTCATTTTGAAGAGTAACAATGACATGGAGCCAAAAGTGAGTGTGTGTGTTGGCTGAGATCAGTGTGAGAAAATGCTAGAAATTACCAGTCTACCTGAATGCAGCAATTCTTCATGAAATTGCATAAATGGGGAAATTCCATGCAGTCCCTGAATGCAACACCTGTTGCAGCAAACGTGAGGATTAAATCTCAGAATTCTGCATAATATTCCTGCCTTTTCATCATTCATTTTCCATGCCGCTTTATCCCTTTATGGGGTCGCGGGGATGCCGGAGCCTATCCCGGCTGCTGATGGGCGAAGGCAGGGTTTACCCTGGACAGTTCGCCAGTCTGTCGCAGGGCCACATTCGCACACACAGTCACTCACACATTCATACCTAGGGGCAATGTAGAGTAACCAATTAACCTACGAAGCATGTTTTTGGACGGTGGGAGGAAGCCGGAGTACCCGGTGGGAACCCACGCATGCACGGGGAGAACATGCAAACTCCACACAGAAAGATCCAAGTTGGTGTTTCTGATCCCCCAGCCTGGATTTGAACCGGGGCCTTCTTGCTGTGAGGCAAGAGCGCTAACCACTGCGCCACCTTCCTGCCTTTTATTATTCATAATTATGTTAAAAAGTTACGGTTTGAAAGTTATAAAAATTGGCATTCTGCTGGCTTTTTGGACTGTTTTGGCATTTTTGTAAGATTTTTCAGGCTGTTTTGAAGTAGCTAATATTTCAGCTACATGCTAGCCGTTTTGGCTATTTTAGACTTTTTTTTAGTTAAGTTTAGTTGTTTCTTCAGCTGCATGCTAGCTGTTTTGAATAACTTAAGTTATTTTTTTTTAAGGCTACTATGGCATTTAGCTAACACTGTCAGTTTCAGTGTTTTTATTAAGCAAATTCAGTTTACAGCATTCAAACTAGCATTTTCGCAGGTAGTGCTATATATCTACTTCATAAATATCTATCTATGGTTTTAAAGTTTTAAAAATGTAGTTTAAGAGTGTTCAATAAATGTTCTGTCCGGCTCGCGACCAAAAGGTGTGTTTTGGATTATGGCCCCCCCCTGTGTGATTGATTTGGACACTTCTCCTGCTCTAATAGATGATGAACAATGTCTCACCTGCCAAAGTGGCTATTGACTAGTTTTTTCAAGCCACCAATTTAAAGTTTTATATTTGGCGGGTGTTAAATTAGAGCCCTGATTTTTACCAGTAGAAAAATGCCACAAGAACATATTAAAAGCACAAAAAAGATGATTTTCAAGAAAGATGCACACAGACTCCATCTCCACCATTGTCATTTCATGCACGTGGTACGTCCAGTATATCATTTGGGATTATAGTCTATCTAGTGCTACCATTTTGCGAGTACGCTGGATACTTAAGATCCCCAGAAGAACTGAGGGACTTTTTTTTTTTTTTTTTTTTTTTTTTTTTAATGTCCAGTGAAGCACTCTGTCACTTTCTGTCTCTACACTGACTTCCCCTCTGATAAGCTAATAACCTCCCTCAGCTCCAGAGCATTAGAGTCTCTAGAACTGAATCATCCCAGAGGAGCTCATCTCCTCTCCTTAAACCCCCACGATACACCTCTCAGGAGACCGGGCTTCGATTGGGTAGAAATTGAGGGGAAGGAAAAGGGAGGCGTTTTCCTTGTGTTGCTGATTACTGTGACTTACACTAGTAGATTGGTGGGAAAAAAAACAGTAATTCCTGGTTTTATTAAATTTTATTACATCTTCACAGAAATATAGATGTATAATGTAGATCTTGTAATAAACTTAACACTAATAGCATATCAGAATGATTTGTATCTTACACATTAATATTGCATGGACTAGGATAAGAAATATACTTTTATGAGAAAGCTAAAATATTTCAAGCAAAGACAAGAGGAAGACATTTTTCTAGACTTACTATAGTGTGAATGGTTAGTAAGCATTCATTTTCAGCACAAAAATCACACTTTCAGTGATTTTAGCAAACTTGGTATCAAAAGGTTCAGCTCGTTCAGGACATTCTGGTTGTATTTTTGGTAATCATAAACATTAAAGTTTTTGAAATATTGAGCAAAATATCCCCTAGAGGAAATGAATGAGAAAGTCTTCAATTTTTTTAAATTTATTAATCGACTTTGTTTTCATCTTTTGTAGTAATTTTCAAAAAAAGTGGAGTTTAGCAATAGCAACTTGGTTAAGTTTTTGGCTAATTTGTTATCTAATGTTTTTTTTTCTTTAGGCAAACATAGAGTTTAGCTTTTATTTTAGCAACATGCTAACGTTTTTGGTTCATTCAGTTGACTGAAGAATTTTAGACTATTTTGGAGTTTAACTTATATTTTAGCAACATGCTAACGTTTTTATCTAATTTGGCATCGACAGGTGTTTTTTTTAAGACTAATTTGGAGTTTAGTTTCTATTTTAGCTACAGGCTAACATTTTTGGATAATTTTTTATCTACTGAAACTTTTTTTTATTTTAATCTAGAGTTCAGTTTCTGTTTTAGCAACAGGCTAACGTTTTTACTAATTTAGATTACTGATATTTTTAGGCTATTTTGGGGTCTAGATGGTATTTAGGCAATGGGCTAGCTTTCTTGGCTAATTTGCAGTTTGGCTCATACTTTAGCTACATGCTAGCTATTTTGGCTAATTTGTTATTCACTGAGGTTTTTTTAGGCTAATTTAGAGTTTAGCTTTTATTTTGACAACAGGCTAACGTTTTTGATTAAATTGGTTAATCGACGAATTTTAGGCTATTTTGGAGTTTAGCTAATATTAAAGCAACACACAATATTTTTTGCAAAATTTGCATGTGCTAGGGATTTTAAAGCGATCTTACTACACATTTTTTAATATTTTAGGTCAATTTATTGCTTTTTTGTAGTTCTTTAATGAAAGTCTTTTAGCAAATTTAACATTGTGTTGCATTTAGCAAATTCCTTCAGCAATGAAAGTGAATTGCCTTATTATGTTATTTTCAGATAAAAGCTTCAGCATCGTCAGTAACTACTTTCAGCATAAAGCGTTCACACTAGCATTATTGCAGGTTGTGCAAATTTTCAAGTTATGACTGATTTTGTTTCGCTAATCCCATTTTTTTTAAGTTTTGAGTTTAAAGTTAAGCACTCTATTTTTCCCACTTAATGATGGTCTGTTGATGTACATTCTGGCATTAAGCATATTCTTCACATTAATTATAATTTAAGCACAATGCATGGATTAGGACAGAATTGGAAAATATAATGGGAATTCCCCAGGATCATGAAAATGTGCACGATTAATCTCTTTCCAGCTTATTCAAACACGAATGGATGTAATAACTTTTTCTGTACTTCCTCCTGCTTTGCACTCTTTTATCTTCTCCGTGCTTTCATTCAAACACAACGCCCAGGAGCTTGCTACCAAAGATCAACGTTCCCGACTGAAATGAACACTGAAGCTCCGAGGCGTTTTCCTTTCAGCAACTGAGCTAAAAAAGAAACATTTGAAAATTGTTCTTGAGGTTATTTGTGATAGAAATGTGTTAAAAAGGTTGCGCGTTTAAGCTCCTGATGCTGAGAAATTTAACCCAGCTTCCGCGCAACAGCAAAGTTTATGTTGGGGTTAGACTAAAAGCTGTGGGGATCAAACGTTGACTTTCTAGCTTTCAAAGAGCTGAGAGAGCATGCTGTCCACTCTGTGCCTTTTGGTGAATTGCCTGTTATTAGGTGTGGATCAGGGCTATGGGTTTCCAGTAAATGTAAGCCAGGGAGCATCTGTCACCCTGACCTGTCTGACTCGGCGCCCCGGTCTAAGGTTTGTCCTGATAAATGGTCTGTAATGCATCTGGAGATGTGCCTTGTTTCTGTCCTACCCCTGTGCTTTTACTGGTGAATATTATTGACCTTTTTTTCTGCTTATGCTAACAGCTCAAATTGACTTTGTGCCAACTGTATGTACTTAACCCCCAAATCCATGTGCATATTTTATTGATGTTTATAATTTAGATGCACCAGAAATTTTTTACAACTTTGAAAAATGTGTATGGATTGCATTTTTCTACATTTAATGCATAAACATAAGCACACCTGAAAATGAACAATTTCTATGAAGTAGGACTATTTTTGCAATGATTTGTGAATCTGTAAAAATATTTTGTTCTTGTCAAAAAAATAATGCTACATTCCCACCAGGCATGTGTCACACACTTAAAATGGTACTAAACGCAAATTCTTGAACGGGCTTTTAGCATATGCTGTTCAAAAGTGGACCGTCACTAGACGTGTAAGGAAGAATCGATTCTGTTAAATATCGCAATATTTCTTTAGGTGATACTTGTATTGATTTAAAATTTCAACAAGACAATATTCATCCTGTCTTGCCGCTTCATCACACTAAAATGTTTCTGTGAAGAATTGGCGTTTTTTAATTTTTGAAGCACCAGTTCAAGCAACGTTCAGGCTCCTGAATCGTTTAAAAGCTACATTTAGCAATATTGGAAATAAACAGCGTTTTATTTCCTCAATCATACTTTTAGAACTTTACAGTTTAAGGCACATTCAGTTAATTTTTTTTTTCTCAATCTAAAAATATTTAGTCATGGAAATCAGACAAAATTGGGTGTTCTGTTCAAGAACAAATATTTCTTCATTTACCAAAAGAAAAGCAGCGTGATTTCACTTGGCTAAAAGCAACTTGTAGCCAATATGAAATACTGTTACAGCGCTTAAGGATCATTAAACAAAATTATAACATTTTATTATGATGATTTACTAGAAAATGAAAATGCTACTTGCTGAAAAGTCGCTAAAGATGGTGAAGCTTTTGGCTGAAAATTGCGGTGCAATTTTCTTTTATTGCTGCAGGGATATCCTGAAAATGCAAAAGCTATTTGCAAAATGTTAAATTAACTGGAAATTTTGTTAAAGAACTATGAAGAAAAGCTGAGGTTGACCTAAATTTTTGAAAGTTTTGCTTAAAAATTGCTTAAAAATCCCTAATACATGCCGATTTTGCAAAAATATTTAGTGTGTTGCTTAAATATGAGCTAAACTCCAAATTAACCCCGAAAACCATAGTGGATTCATAATTAGCAAAAAAACAAGCTTATTCCTTAAATACCAATAAACTCCAAAATAGCCTAAAATTACTCAGTAAACTAAACGAGTCACAAATGTTAGCATGTTGCTAAAACAGGAGCTAAACTCTAAATTACCATATAAAAACATTAGAAGATCCCAAATTAGCTAAAAACGTTAGCATGTTACAAAAATGTTAGCTAAACTCCAAATTAGCGTAAAAAACCTCAGAACATGCCATATTGGCCACAAAAGCTAGCACGTTGCTTAAATACTGGTTACTCTCCAAAATTGCCTGAAATTCCTCTGTAAACTAAATCAGTCATAAACGTTAGCCTGTTGCTAAAATAGAAGCTAAACTCTAAAATAGACTATAAAAACCCCAGTAGAGAACATAATAGCCAATTAGCATATTGCTAGTTTTTTTGGTAAACTCAATTTTTTTAAGACTACAATAAAAGATGAAATCATAGCCCGTGGATATGTTTAAAGAGTTGTTGACATTCTACTTAAAATATTGAAAATTTGGCATGAACACAGCAAAATGAAAGATTCTTGTCTGCAAATATATTTTATCTCTGTGGAAAGGAAACTGTTAAAATAAGATTTTGTACTAGTCAAACAAAAAAATTGTCCGTAAAAACGTTTTCTCCATGTGTGAAATAACGCACAAATTGATCTACAATAAGCCACTCAAATGCATGATATCCATACTCACAAAAGAACAGAACAAAAGATAATAAAAAAAAAGAGGAGACAAAATGGAGGACGACATCAGAATTTCCTGAAACTAATAATAATCAACACTTGTATTACTTGCCATGTTTCAAGTATCTTCCGCAATTTTGTCTCATCTCCATAGCATAGAATGAAGAAACGACTTTTCTTTTTGTTTTTTCTTACTACAGGTATAAACTTTCTTTTTTTCAACACAAACAAAACATTTTTAAAGACAAATCTCTAATTACAAGTACAAAACCTTTTTATAATACTTCAATCTAACTGCATACATTTCTTCAGAAAGCTGCCCTGGGATCAGCCCCCATGTTCTCTTTGACAGGGTGCGTTGCCATGATCACTGCTGTCTGCCTCCTGCTCTGCTCCCATCAGCGATGCTGCCGGCATCCTCACTGAGGTCTCCATTACGGCTGCAGCATCAAAAGAGAAGTTGACAGCTCTGAGATGCGCTGATGCGTTGAGATTTCCTCTTAATCCCTTAAGTTTTCCGCAACATCTTTGCTGCGTGTTTTTCCGTCGGTGTTTAAACACTCGCGCTGTCAGAAAGTCTAAATCCATCAAACGTGTATTTCCTAACTTAGAGGTCATGCAATTAAAAAAAAAGGATGTTTTCTTATCTTAGTTTAGTGTTTGCTGTTACAACATCTGGCCCTGAGACCGCTTGAATTAAGGAATCCAGCTTCACTTCCACATGGAGAATTCAGGAGTTGAAATGTTGTGTAACCTGGAAGTGTTTCTGACACCAAGTGCTCGTTGACTCGAGCAGCACTTGTTCCAGATGGTAATAACGCCCCGCAAAATTGATATATTAACTAACCTAAAGAAAAGGCTTGTAAGTGTCCCGTGGCGTTTTTCTAATGAACATGGAAAGCTCTTCTTTGTAATTTGCCTCGCACCGAAAATCCACCCCATCTGGTCGTCTGTAAAGATTAGAAACAAATGTCACAAGTCATTTGTGAACGAGGTCTGACGCCAGTCTGACTTCATTAAGATGTTACAGAAGTTAACAGGTTTTGTCTTTATAAATATTCTTATTTAAATGTTATTTTATTAGTACAAAGTTTAAACATTTCCTGTTTACCCCAACAAAAGAAAACCATGTCCGTCTTTAGACGTTCGAGCAATTTGAAACTTGAAATCACATTTCCTCCTCTGAATTTCTTTTTCTGAGATTAAAACAAACAACTTTTGCAGACTTTCTGGCATTTCTTGTTTTAACTTTAACTCTCCCTAATAAAGTTTGCTGTTTTACTAAATCCTCAAATTTTCGCAATCTTGACTCCACAAATAAAGCATTTGTATGTTCTCTGTATCCAACTCTATGAATTATTCCAAAAGCTTTATTCTGCTGTAAATGTAATGGTGTTAAATTAGTCTAATACTGCATGTATTACGCTATACTTCAACACAATAAGTGAAATAAATGCAGTACAGTCAAGCAATAACAGGATAAATAGTACTTACTGTTATTCAAAAGAAATAAAATTTTAGCAGCTTTACTTTTAATATATGCTATATCCGGCCTTCATGACAAATCTATACTCAGAAACTTTTTCAACTGTTACTCCATCAATCGATAGTTTTACTTGCTCCTTTTTTTATTAACAGAAACCATAAACTTAGTCTTTTCTAAATTCAATGAAAGCTTATTATTGTTAAACTAATATTTAAGTTTGACGTCCATTTCAATAACTTGTATTAAATGGCTTAAAGTTTTTCCTGAACATAAAATGGTCCCATCAGCAAATTACCAGCGATAATGCAAGTGTGAATGCTGTAAGCTAAATCAGGCCGCTAAAGATGCCAGAGCAGTTAGCGGAATATGCTGAAGCTGAATGTTTGCTAAAATATTTAATACATTCCATATTATCAAAAAAAAAAAAAAAATTGAAACATGTTTAAATTAGTGAAAAAGAGCTAGCAAAATGCTAAAATGTTAGCTTAACTCCAAGTTAGCCAAAAAAACTGGAAAATGTCTAAATTAGCCAAAAACGGTTAGTATAATGCTAAAATATTAGCTAAACTCAAGATTAGGCAAAAAACTGTAAACTGTCTACATTTGCAAACAAAAAGAGCTAGCATACAGCTAAAATGTCAGCTTAGCTCCAAATTAGCCAAAAAACAGTAAACATCTCTAAATTCTTTAAACAAACAAAAAAAAAACAGCTAGCATGATGCTAAAATGTTAGCTTGACCCCAAATTTGCCTAAAAAATGGAAAAAATGTCTAGATTTGACAAAAACAGCTAGTATGTTGTTAAAATAAAGGCAAAGTGCCACATTACCTTAAAACTCAGTGGTTGATGAACATTTTAAAGTTTGAACGGTGTCTCCATCTGAAAAGATCTTAAGAAGTTAAGAAGTTTCAAAGTGCACAAAGGTTTTTTAGGATTTGAGCAATTCATTTTCTATGGAGAATATTTTGCTCAACATTTCAAAAACTACCAAGTTTATTAATAGCAAAGTAAGTAATGTCCTGAACGAGCTGAACGTTTTGGTACAAAGATTTCTGACATTGCTGACAGTGTGATTGGGTTTTTACGTGCCGAAAAATGTACAGAAAGAGCATTATAGTGTGAATACTGTCAAGCAAGTATAAATTTAATACTTTACAAATATCATCATTTTATAAAAGAATAGGACCCAGTATTGATCCTTGTGGGATTCCACAGTTAATATTCATTCATTTTGAGGAATGACTGGCAAACTTTACATATTTAACTTTGAAGTTAAAATAGGATGGTCAACAACATCAAAGGCCTTTTTAAAGTAACTAAACAATCCCATTGTGTATTTATTTTTATTAATTACTGTCGAAGTATCTTCTGTTTTTGGGAACATAGAAATGAAAATATACTTTTGGTACAGAAGTTAGTGGTTTCTAAGAGTGTAATAAGACCGACTTCCTTCTGAATGTATGTCAGTATGTCATCCTTAGTGGTGGAAACGTGGCTCTCCCAGCATGCCAGGGATGCTCGTCTGCTTTCTTCCATCAGTCTCACTTTGCATCTTTGTTGTTCTTTGTTGCTCTGAATTCCTGCTGAGATGTTGCCATTAACTTCCATCTTCAAGACCCAATTGGCAAAAAAAAAGCCCCCTATGTGATAAATCATAAAATTAGTCTTTAATTGGTATTGTTTGATTTAATGAGGGCCAAATGATTCAATTATGTTGCTCGTTTTCCAATTGAACACAGAGCATCATTTCCTGTTGGGATTGCCACTAAAGAGTGCAGTGATGCAAGCTTTTTAATCGCTGGGAGGTTCTTATGGTGATGGTAAAAAAAAAAAAAAAAAAAATAGAAAGTATGCAAATTAAAGTAAAGAAATTGCCTCTCATCGAGGCTACATCCAATATATCTTCAAATTCTGATAAAAAAAAAAATGCAGAACAAAAATAGTTATGGGTAACACGCTTCATTTCTCTCAAATACTGATATATTTGAGGAGCAAATTTTCCTTATTCTGCATTCAGGACACCTCCGCGAGAATATCTATTCCCTCTGGCTTTGCACATCAATGAATCATTTATGGCGAAAACGGCTCTGACAAATCTCTGTCCTTCCTTCTTGGCTGCAGCCCGCTACGCCCGCCACTTACCCTTCCACCGCTGCCACTTGCTTAGAAAGCACCTCAGTCATTACTCATCATGCCAAATTATTTATGGCCGAGCAGTGCTTCTAAACACAAGATGAAGAAATAACTGAAGCCAAGAATAGTTCAAATCATATTAACAGTCATAAACTGGTCAAAACTAACGAGATTATGGGGGAGAAACTACAATCTTTGTAGTGCCTTTAAATTATTAAGAATTTTGACAAAAGCACATTTATAATTGTGTTGTTTTACAAATGGTTAGATCAAAACAATGAAAAATTGAATTATAAAACTGAATTGATGAGGAATTTGACAACATCGTGAAGCGACTTTGGTTCAGAACAGGGGTCTGCAACCTGCAAGTCTTTAACCCCGCCCATCGGGGATCTCTGGTTAATGAAAAATACAATATCTTAAATGTGAAAATTCATCATGAGGTTTATTAAGCAAGTTGGTCCAGACAACCAGAATTATAAGATACACTTTCTATTTTTGAAAAACAATTAAAGAGTTTAATGATGACAAACATAAGGGTAATGCCATTAACTCTGGTTTAATTAGTTTATTTTTAGATTGATAGATTTTTGGTTGACATGCACCACAAATAGTGGTTTTTATGGAGTGATTTTTGTGCCACCATATTACAACCAAAAGTCACGGTTTTGAGATCAAAATGAAATATTAAAATAAAGTGTTACAGATAAAATATTTCATGTTTGCTTTCAAACTTTTTTTTGCGTTTAAAAACTTTATTTTGCTTCAAAATATTGATATAAAAATATGTAATAGATAAATAATATATAAATATTTGAAATGTTTTCCAAATAATGCAAAAAATAATAATTATTGCGTTTGCAAACTTTATTTTTTTGTAAAAAAAATTTTTGTGAACCAACGTTTTTAGATGCGTAGTACCTCATCTTGACTTCACCCTATCTTTGATTTTCTGTTCAACATTTTCTGGCAGCTACTTTTGTGCCACCCCAAACCGCCTGCTGATTGGTCTAAATTCTATCCAATCAGGTGTCTCTGCCTCTCCAATTTTGGCTTATTTAGGCCTTCTTAGTTTTTTTTTTTTTTTTCTTGTTTTTTTTTTTTTTAAGTTTAGCTGTTTTTCAGCTACATATTAGCTGTTTTGGCTAACCTAAATTTTTTTTTTTTTTTTTTTTTTTAAGTTTTTTAGGCTAATTTGGCATTTAGGTAATATTTTTGCTGGTTATCAGCTTCAGCGTTTTCAGCTATCAGCTTCAGTGTTTTTTGGTAATCAATTTCAGCATCTTCAGCTATCAGCATTAACATCTTCAGCGGCCAAATTCAGCTAACAGCATTCACACTAGCATTATCACAGGTAACTTATTCATAATCATGTTAAAAAGTTTTGGTTTTAAAGTTTTAAAAAGTTTAGTTTCTGCGTGTTTTCTGCATGTTTATCCTGTTCGACCCTCGACCTAAGGTGTGTTTTGGATTTAGGCCCCCTCTGCGATTGAGTTTGATACCCCTGATCTAGATGACCCCAATTTCAATGTAAACATGCCTCGGATAGCGTAAGGGTTAAATCTGCTCCAGATTCACAACTATTACAGGTGGAATGTCCAAAAGGCTCCACAATCAAATTTCTATCATGAACTGTGTGGCACTAGGAAATATGAGGACTATTTATTGACTAGATTTGATCCTTCTGGGTTTCCGTCCATTTAATTACATCAATTTCATAAAATAATTTCTTTATCAGAGTTCGAAGAAAGCAAGCTGATTGTTGTCCCTCATTCATTTTCACCTCATATCTTACTCTCTCAAAAAGTCTAGAAACCTCTGGATGTATAATAAATACTCAGAAATGCAACTTTGAGCTTAATTTTGATAATATATGTCCTTTTTCATCTGGAAAATGGAAGAAGATCAAGTTAAAAACACCAAAACCACAATTTTCATCGGAGTGGGTGTTTAAAAATGTTTAACTCCAATGTAAATGATGTAACGAAGAACCACTAAAAAGGTTGTATGCATGTCACAGTGGCAACAGCTCTGAGTCCTGGAATAAAAATGTAAGATTTTCTCAAGCAAGAATATGGAAACGGATTGCATTTCTGGCTGCTAGCAATAGAGTATTTTCTTAAAGACTCAGCATAGCGGGTGAGCTTGAGTAAGCAACATTTATGATTAATGACACACTGAAGCAGAAACTGATATACTTCTTTTTTAAAAAGTAGCTGCAGTTGCAAAACAATGATATAACCGTACTAGCAGGGAGCCAGTCACTCATCTCAGAAAAGTGTTACATGACTTGCAGCATCACCTGGGATGCAGAGTAATGCTGAACAAGTTGAGAATGTGCTAAATGTCAATGCAATTGATGAGGCTGAGCCCTTTTTAAAGCTACTTAGAGTTTCACGGTTGTCGTTGTGTTTACATAATGGCTAAATGTTGGCAGGATATAATCAGCGATCAAAAGAGCATCAATAAGCGGCGGTGCCCTTTACTGGCTGACTGGGCTTGATGTTTGTAACTTCACTGCTTTCCTGTCAGAGATAAATCATGATGAACTACATAAATGAGCTGCAGGAAAATTTGGAAGAAATGAGAAGGCAAGGTTTAGAAAAGGTTTTAAAAATAACAGCTTCGGAAAATCTTTGCATATAGTAATTTAAATCCCTAGAAAAAGACTGATTTAAAAACGTTATAATGATCACATGTCGGTTAGCTTTGTATTTTTTTTTTTTTTGTAACCCTGAATGAATCGAATTTAAAAACCCTCCATTCATTTCTGAAGTATTACTTAAATTACGTGTCAACGTCAAGGCCCGGGGGCCGGATCTGGCCCTCCAGGTAATTATATCCGGCCCTCTAGATCATTTCATTTTATTGTTATTAAGGGCCCGAAGTTATCTTGAACTCATTTTAACTTTTATAATTTTGACAAAATATATTTTTTATGAAGAGTAAAATATTGAAAGTTATTTAATGTTTTAAGTTGATTTATTCTGGGAAAATATTTTTATTATTCATAATTATAACAAAAAGTTATGGTTATATAGTTTTAAAAATTGACATTCTTATACCTGTATGGACTATTTTGGCATTTACTAACATTTTGTTTAGGGTATTTTGAAGATTAGCTATTTTTCAGCTAAGTGCTAGCTGTTTTAGCTAATTTAGGCTTTTGTTTGATTTTAGGCTGTTTTGGAGTTTAGCTAATATTTCAGCTGTATGCCAGACATTTTGGCTAATTTAGACGTTTTGTTTTCAGTTTTTAAGCTATTTTGAAGTTAAGCTAATTTTTTTTCAGCTACATGCAAGCTGTTTTGACTAATCTAAATATTTATTAGTTATTTAGGCTAACTTGGCATTTAGCTAATATTTTTGCAGGCAATCAACTTGAGCATCTTCAGCTATCAGCGCTAGCATCTTCAGCTATCAGCACTAGCATCTTCAGCTATCAGCACTAGCATCTTCAGCTATCAGCACTAGCATCTTCAGCTATCAGTACTAGCATCTTCAGCTATCAGTGCTAGCATTTTCAGCTATTAGCGCTAGCATCTTCAGTGGCCAAATTCTGTTTACAGCGTGTACACTAGCAGTATTGCAGATAATGCTATACTTCTAGTTCATAATTTTGTTAAAAAGTTATGGTTTTGAAGTTTAAAAATTTAGTTTTAGTGTTCAATAAATGTTTATCCTATTTGGTCCGCGACCTAAAGTGTGTTTTAGATTTTGGCCCCTTTGGGATTGAGTTTGACTCCCCTGACTTAAATACTGGAGAATTCTGGGTAAATGGCACCAAAGGAACAAAGACCTAAATCTTCAGACAGTCCTGTGTTCACTTTTTTGCTCCAAACCAAAGTTCAAATGTACTTTAAGACTTGCATAAACAAAGGTTTGCTCTGGACCAAACATACTTGGTGGGAATTTGCCCAAAAAACACCCAGTTCCACTGGAAGAGTTACATCCTTCAAAGATAGTGTTTGTATTGGTACATCACAAATGCTAAGAGTTTTATCTTTATTAGATGACGATGCCCTGTGTTTCCTGTAAAGCTGATTGAACTATTGTTTTATCAAAGTGTCTTAAGGCAACACACTGAACTCTTTGCCTCTGGTGGAAGGTTGGTCCCAGTGTTTGGCAGTGGAGTGTGAATGTGTGTGTGACTGAATTGGCTTTGGGCCTTCAAGGAGGGTAGAAAAATGCTATTCAAGTATACGCCATTTACCATTGGACCCTCAAAACAACATTTTCAAACAAAATAACTTCAAACCATATTAAGATAAAATGTTTTTTGTCACACGATTCATTTGTTTGTCCAAGTTCTGTTCTTAGTATCTCGGTCAAATATGTAAAACATCTGAAATGCATCATTTGAATTTATCTCACTTGTTAGAATTTACGGATAAAATTCAATGATTACAAATGTTTTTTTTTTTTTTTATTATTATTCTTTGCTGTTACTTCTTTTGTCATTGCATTTTGAACAGAATATCTTTGAATAACTCCTTACTTCTAAAGCGCGTTTCACAAAGCCGAGTGCTCCAGATCTGTGTTATTCCAATTATCTTAGATGTCCAACTCCTTTCTTCCCTCAAGCTAATCTGTATCTTTATGAAATTGAATTCTTACATGCGCATCAATGCTAATAAAACCTTCCCACTGGCATTTAAGAAATGGGTCATAAAGAAGTGCATGTACCCCCAGAAGAACTGCTCTTAAATCAGATTGGGCTCTTTTATCTCACTGAAACGGTCTGACCGTGAGTGCAAAGTCACCGGCATTACAAGCACTTACAAGCAAGGTGTACCGTATGGTCAGGGTGACGCAGCCATCATTCGATGTTTCTGTCCTGCTCAGCCACTCACCTGCCTGTTTTGTTTTTTTTTTCAGGCGATCCACTCAGTTGCCTGGCACCATGAGGGCAAGCAGTTCATCTGCAGCCACTCTGATGGAACCCTGACCACGTGGAACGTGAGAGGCCAGGGCCGGCCCATACAGACAATCACACCGCATGGTAAGGATGTAAACGTTGTCTATTTTTAGACGTATATCAGATAGAAGTTGCACTGAATTATAGGGCTCATTAAGTATGACAAAAGGTCAGAGATAAGTCCGTCAACCTGACTTTTTAATTGTGTTCACATTAATTCTAATTTTTGTTTATAACACGCTACATAGAATAAGCCAAATTAACGTATTTACAACACTTGTAACTCCCGATTTTGTTTAGAAAGCATTAAAAAAAGAACTGATACAGCTTAAACGAAGCTCCCAAAATTGTTAGCAACACATAAAACACCACACTCCGAAACCACTACAAGTTAGCCGCGTTAGCATATTCACCTTGTTTGCAATTCATTAGAAACAGACTTTCACTAAAACAAATATTACTTCGACAACACCACCTTTTTTGCAACACATAAAAAAAACTAAAATGCTAAAACAAACGGTACAGCAACTGTGCTATTTCCCAACCTTGTCAGTAACGCATACAAAAACACAGTCCGACAACACTACATGTTAGCCGCGTTAGCATATTCACAGTAACACCCAACCTTGTTTGTAACTCTTGAAAAAACGACTAATACAGATAAAACAAACGTTACTGTGACTACGCTAAATCCCAATCTTGTTGGTAACAGGTATAAGATAACACTCCAACACCGCTACATGTTAGCCCCGTTAGCTTATTCGCTATAACACCCAACCTTATTTGTAAATCTTGAAAAAAGACTTATACAGATGAAACAAACGTTACGGGGATTACGCTAACTCCCAACCTTGTTTGCGACACTTAAAAAAAAAGAACAAAAGCGCTAAAACAAACCTTACTGTGACCATGCTAACTCTCAACCTCGTAAGTTGCACATAAAAAAAATACCCAGTCCAATACCGCTATATGTTAGCCGAGTTAGCATATTTACAATAACCCCCAACTTTGTTTGCAACTCTTAAAACAATGCTAACGCACAACCTTGCTAATAACTGGTATGAAATAACATTCAACACTGCTACATGCTAGCCACATTAGCTTATTCACTATAACACCTGTTTGCAAGTCATTGAAAAAAAGCACAAGAAGAATGAGTCCATGTTGAAAGCTTTGGATTATAAAGTGTACTGTTGTTTTTTGGATAAAAAATAAAGGCTTTTGAGTACACTTCTGCATTGTTTTACTTGTTACATAATTATTGTTGGCATTATTGAGCAGTTTTTCAGATTCATTTGAAAGAATTTAACAAGTCTCTTTAATTATTTTTATTGCCTTTTCTACAGCTGCTCTAAAATTCATACGTACAATGTATTTTTTTACTGTGATTAATTTCTGAAAGTTCATCTGCTGGCAGTAAATAAACATTTTAAAGTGTTCAGACAATGACATTGTCTGAGTTTGTAGGAGACGATTCTGTAAATCATCAATGATCTCCATCTTTTGTTTTTTCCTCCATAAATCCCTGTCCTTGTTTTTTTTTCCTTTGTCCTCAGTGATGAACAAGTCTTTTTTTTTTTTTTCTTCTGGCTAATGTTAAACCCATCCTCTTAAGGGCCGTTTCTGGGAGAGAGGAGGGAAATTAGATGACAGGAGAAATAAGCAGATAAAACTGGCGTAGTAACTTTTGCTTGTTCTATTTCAGGAAAACAGCCCAAGGATGGGAAGAAGCCAGAGCCATGTAAACCCATTCTTAAAGTGGAATATAAAACAACTAGGACTGGGTAGGATTCTGCTTCCTTAGACAAAATATATATATTTATTGAATTTTATTTGAAAAGTTGACCATCAGTCTTTATCTTGTCTATTAAAGTTCCACTCCTAGCATCTTTTGACTCATTTTCAGAGCATTCCCAGTGGTCTTTTAATCATGATTATGTCGTATTTAGCCAAAATAAAATAAATAAATAAATAAAAAGCAGCCGTTTCTGCAAAGCGACAATAGTTAATTAGAAATTCACCTCTGAGTTGTGGGCGGAACTATTGATGGGAAGCAACCCCGCCCCACTTCCCCTTACTTTGCTTAGAGACGTACATGGATCTATTTGTATGCAAGTGGATGAAGAGCCTGTCGCTCGACCATCAGATTGAATTAAAAAGAAATTACTAAGAAATGTATTTTTAACCCTAACATGTCCTTCATCATTGAAAAAATGCCACTAGAACATATTTAATACTCATCAGAGTTTCTTTACACTGAAAGTGATTGTATTAAATACTGATTTATCTCAATCTGATACAATTTTTTTTGTCTTTGTGTGAATTCCAGGGAGCCCTTCATAATCTTTTCTGGTGGTCTGTCCTATGATACTGTTGGCCGACGGCCTTGTCTGACAGTAATGCACGGGAAGAGCACGGCGGTCCTGGAGATGGACTACCCTATAGTAGACTTCCTCACACTATGTGAGACACCGTATCCTAACGGTAAAAAAAGCATGCTTTGGTCTGGATGAAACAAAAGATGACTCAAATTTGTATTATCTTGTCTAATTATAAATTTGGACAATGAAGTTTTTAGGGCATGTGTCAAAGCCAAGGCCCGGGGGCCGAATTCGGCCCTCCAAATCCTTTTAATTTATTGTTATTAATTGTTATTCTGCACTTATTTTTAATTAAATTTTGACAAAATATATCTTTGTGGAGAGTAAAATATTGAAAGCTATTTAAGGTTTAAGATAATTTATTCTTCAATAATATTCATTCATTTTTATTAACGTTATTTAATGTTGTCAAGTTGATTTTAAGGTTTAATAAAAATCGCCATTCTACTAGTATTTTGGACTATTTTGGCATTTACTAAGATTTTAGTTAATATTTCAGCTACATGCTAGCTGTTTTGTCTAATTTGGGCTTTTTTAATTTTTTTAGGCTATTGTAGGCTATTTTGAAGTTTATTTATTTTTTCAGCATGCTAGCTGTTTTGACTTGAGGCTTTTTATCCTTTCTTGTCCGTTTTGGAGGATGGCTAATATTTCAACTAAATGCTAGCTATTTTTGCTAATTTTGGCTTTTTTTAAACATTTTTTTTTTTTTTTTAAGAGTTATGTTAATATTTTAGTTACATGCTAGCTGTTTTGGCTAATTTAGGCGTTTTTCAGTTTTATAGGCTATTTTGAAGTTTAGCTATTTTTTTCAGCATGCTAGCTGTTTTGAGGAATTAATTTTTTTTTTTTTTTTTTAAGGCTAATTTGGCATTTAGCTAATATTTTCTTGCTTTCGGCTTCAGCGTTTTTAGCTATCTATTTCAGCATCTTCAGCGGCCAAATTCAAGTTACAGCATTCAACCTAGCATTATCGCACCTAATGCTGTATATCTCGTTCATAATGTTAAAAAGTTACTGTTTAAAAGTTTTAAAATTTTGTTTTAAAGTGTTCAATAAATTGTCGGCCTGCGACCTAAGGTGTGTTTTAGATTTTGGCCCCCTGTGCGTTTGAGTTTGACACCCCTGTTGTTGGGATTTTTTAAAAATATTTTTATAATGTTGAATTGTTTTTGTTTGGCATTTGGTAATAAATATCCGCCTTGGGAAATTTCCTCCCTTTCATTACCTGCTGCTGAAAATATCACATTACATTTTCATTTCACACTTTTGTACATAATAGCCTTCCATCTGAATTAAATTATTACCTAATTTCCTTTTATTGGTGAGTCAACAGAGGCAGTGCAATGATAATCCCGCCTGCCAGGGCTTTGTGTGCTCACAATTCCTGGTAAACCGCAAGGTGCCACCGAGCCTCGTTTCTACAGGAAAAGTGTCCGGGATCGCTTGTAATCGGCGTCTCCAGCTGGAACCGCACAGCATCCGGGGGTCTGGAGTGCACGGGATCCTTCCTGTAATCTGTGCTGCCTTATAACGTGGCACATAAACAGTTTGATGAGGATTAGTGAGTTACATAAAACTCAAGACTTTATTAAGTCTCTGGCAATCGGGTGTTCCAATCCGCTGCTTTCATCAAGTAATGGGACTCACTGGGTGTTATTACACTGTACTGTCTCACTGTTGATGAGAGCTTTAATCACATTGTTTGTCTGATAAATTCATGATGAAATGGTTGTGGAACTGCAGTGTGATTTGCTGTAATAACATATGGAAAACAAAGCTTACGATTTGGGACTAACGCACAATTTTCCATTTATTTTGTTTAAGACAGATGCACGGCTAATCTTAATTAAATGCTTTAAAAGGAAGATTTTATACATTTTTTTTCTCTTGGATCAGAATGATTAAAGCCAAACAAAGACTGTCCTTCTTATATATTATGTAAAAAACTATTTTTACATAAAGATGTGATGCAGTTAAATGATACAAAATTCTTCTTCACAGATTTTCAGGAGCCTTACGCTGTGGTGGTCCTTCTAGAAAAAGATTTAGTGGTGATCGACCTTGCACAAAATGGGTAAATCATGTAGTTAAATGGTGATCTTAGTATATAATGGTAGCTGAGTGTTAAAGTCATTTTTTTTTTCTGACCACAGGTACCCCATATTTGAAAACCCATATCCGCTGACGATCCACGAGTCTCCTGTGACGTGCTGCGAGTACTTTGCCGACTGCCCTGTGGACCTCATACCTGCACTTTACTCTGTCGGCTCGCGACAGAAACGACAGGGATACAGCAAAAAGGTGCGCTGGAGACGGACTGAGAGCGGCAAATCCAGAAAAGTCACTTTTACATGTGAAAATTCAATCCTTTCCCTTCATTTCTTAAAAATTCAATCGTTCTTTTGTTTTCTAAAGGGCGTAAATTTGACAGGAAAGATGTCAATACATTTTACAAGTTTCTTTAGTAAAGAAAGACTCTGTACAGCAAAAGTACATGAAATAATCAGCAAGGTTTTCACCACTATTTTTACATTATTAATCGTGGCTTTTTGAACTCCTGTGATAAATTTTTTGCTAATTTTTTGTGTTGGATAATTACGGAGTTCTTGACATGTCATTCTAAAAAACTAAACTGTTCATTAAAGTTAATATTTTGTGCACAATGAGTCATTTGCAGCCACAAATTAGCAATTTGTTGCAACAAAATCAGTATTCTGTTCACACAAATTGGTATTTTGTGTATACAACTTAATATTTTATGCACCCAAAATAGGTTGCTACTTTCTATGCACAAATGACCCATTTTTTTTGGCACAAATTAGCATTTTTGTGACCACAATTGAACATTTTGTGTGCACAACTTAGTAGTTTTTGCACACAGAATAGTTTACTACTTTGTATGCACAAATAACCCTTCTGAGGGGCACATGAGAATTTTGTAGCCTCAATTTGTTATTTTGTGGAAAAAGTTAGCATTTTGTGGATAAAATTATCATCTTGTGGCCACAACTAAGTATTTGAGTGGATAAAGGAGCCTTTTGTGTGAACACTTTAGTATTTTGTTACCACAAACTTTAATTTTGCAAGCGAAAATCTGCATTATGCAAGCACAATTTAGTATTTGTGGCCACAAAATGGTCATTTATGTCAACAAAAGCTATTTGTGCCCACAAAATATTAAATTTGTATGCACAAATGAGAATTTTATACTCATAATTTTGTTACTTTGGCATTTTGGAGCCACAATTTAGTATTTTGTGGACACTGTTAGTGATTTTGTGGGTTAAAATTATCATCTTGTGGCCACAACTCAGGATTTTGAGTGCACAACAGAGCTTTTTGTGTGCAAAATTTAGAATTTTGTTGCAGTTTATTGTCATTTTGTAAGCACAAATTACTATTTTGCAAGCACAATTTACTATCTGCAGCTTTAAAATGGTAATTTATGGCAACAAAAAGCTCTTTTGTGCCCACAAAATAGTAATTATGCATTTTGTACTCATTATTTCTTATTTAATCGTTTTTACTCAAAAATAAGCATTCTTTAGCCACTAATTAGTTTTTTGTCGGCAACAATTAGCATTTTGTATCCACTAATTAGCATTTTGTACTCATAATTTCTTGTTTTGCTGACACAAATTAGCATTTCGTGGCCACAAATGAGCTTTTTTAAGACACAAATTAGCATTTTATAGCTACAAGTTAGCATTTTTTTATGTATAATTTCTTATTTTGTAGCCACAATTGAGCATTTTGCGCTCATAATTTCTTTTTTTGTAGCTACAAATGAGCATTTTGTGGCTACAGTTTGGTACAAGGAATTGAAGATGCAACAAAAAAAGCAAAATGCTAATTCGTGTCCTCAGAATGCTAATAAAATCCAAGTTTTTGGCCATGAAATAGCATACTAATTTGTACACACAAAAAACGAATTTGTGGCCACAAATGTTTAATTTGAAGTGACTGTTTATTTATTCTATTTCATGTCCAGCGCTCTGTAGATAACAGAAATTTGTGCTTCAGATAAACTTCACTATGTCCAGATATTTAAAGCCACTGTGTCACCCCCACTTTTACTGGGACTTTTCTCTATGACTTTAAAGTTTATGAACTAAAATATTTGCTCATACAAGTGCATGATTTTGAAAACTGACATCTGAACCGAATCATCAAATAAATCCGATTCAACAAGATCAAAGACGTGGTTATACAATTGTTTCAAGAGTTACTTTTCCTCCAGTCAAACTGGAACAGCCACTACAAGTTGGCTTTAAAGATGTAAAAACATTCCTCAGGGTACTTTTTTCTCCTATTATGTAAAGTGACACATTAAAAGTGCTAAATATCTACATTATAAATGTTTTATGTCAAACCTTACCACCAGGATAGCAAGGTTACCCAAGGATTGCATTAATATGCGCACAATCTAATGCTACTACAGGCGAAATAGCTTCACTGGTGATGCATCTGTTCTGTACAATAATTCAGTCCTTCTACCCGAATCCTCGGTCCGTTTCTTCACCTCCTTTCGCCTCTCATTCTTCTCTCTTCTCCCCGTATCATTCCAGACAGACCCCCTGCTCTTTTCGCCATTATGTATGTTATGTTCCTCTTTCTTGTCGCCGTGTTATGACTTCTGTTGCAAATGTCAGCACCCTCCCCTCCTTCCTCCCTTTTTTTTTTTTTTATTCTAAAGCCAGACTGAGCTGCAGGGGGTCATTCTCATATAAAGATCACTATGAGTCATGCCAGTGACCTTTTTAAGTGTCAGCGTTCTCGGAGCGCGATCCCGACAAATAGACTCACCGAGGTAGAAACGCACTCAGCGAGGTGCATACTCTGTCATTTCAAGACCCAACGAGAATATAGACGTGTAATCACATATTTGATTTTAACGACAGCCTCTTTAATAGCAGATCTACTCTGTAAGCTCGTTTTATCCACTAATGTGACTCTCGTCTTACCAGGAATGGCCTATTAGTGGTGGAAACTGGGGTCAAGGCACACTAAGTTACCCAGAGATCATCATAACCGGGTGAGTCCGTCCAGAATTTCATCACCGTTTATCCCTCGGCTGCACCTGATTTCACCTCGATTCTTCAACCGTCAGATTTGTTTTTGTTTCAGTTCATTACGCATTCCAGTCATGAACATTTGGCTCATTTTTGAGGTTTATTATCCTACGCAACAAGGAGAAAAGGAACACAGTCACCTCTGCTATAAACGTGACGAATGACCCTTCAGAAAGTGTTTTAGTGAAAAGCAAAACATAAAAATTTCATTATTGATTACTATTCAACCAGTTAGTCAGCATGTGTCGAAGTCTAGGCCCGGGGGCCGGATCCGGCCCTCGGGGTAATTCTATCCGGCCCTCCACATCATTTTGTTTTATTGTTATTAATGCCCCAATTTTATTTCTAACTTGTATAAGTTGGAAAAAATATATTTTTATAGAGAAAATAAGATTGAAAGATGTTTAAGGTTCAAGTGGATTTATTATTTTTTATTATTCATAATTTTGTTAAAAATGTACAGTTTTTAAAGTTTTAAAAATTGACAATCTATAACTTTTTGGACTATTTTGACTTTTACTAAGATTTTTAGAGACTATTTTGAAGTTAACTAATATTTCAGCTCAATGCTAATTTAGCCTTTTTTTCCAGCTTTTTAAGCTACTTTGAAGTTTAGCTATTTTTTCAGCTGCAAGCTAGCTGTTTTGACTAATTTAAGATTTTTTTTGTTTGTTTTTAGACCAATTTAGCATTTAGCTAATATTTTAGCTGGCTACCAACAGGTAATGCTATATATCTAGTTTATAAATACGTTAAAAAGTTACATTTTTAAAGTTTAAATAAATTACTTTATTTAGCGTTTAATAAATGTTTATCCTGTTTGATCCTGACATGTTTTGGATATTTGCCCCCTGTGTGATTGAGTTTTACACCCCTGAGCTAGTCTTCATGATGTTTATATCTTTTTTTTATATCACAAATTCAACATTTTGTTGAAATTCTTTTCTGTTCATTTATAAAACAGATTTTTAAATATTCTTTACACTATTTATCAACTGAAATTTACCTACGGATTTGAAAGAAGTCCAGAAAAATAACTCATAATTTATAAATAATTTGTTTTTAGTGTTCCAAAGGTAATATATGATCATGTAAATGGATAAAGTTTACTCTGAAAAACTATAGAAAATCATGGTATGACCCCTTTGAATTGTTGCAGCCACATTCCCCCAATTCTTGATTTTAAGTTTGATGTAATTTTTTTTTTTTTTTTTGTATCATATCAGGATTCCTGAAATAAAATGTTTGTCCCTCCTTTGCATTCATAGGCATGCTGATGGAACTGTGAAGTTCTGGGATGCCTCTGCAAGTAAGTTATTCCCACGTGGTTTCTATTAGGTTCCTTTTTATCAGTAGAACTTCTAGGAATAGCTAAAAATGTTTTTAAAAATAAGATACAGTAAAATAACCCTTCCGCTCTGGGCTTGTTTACATAAAAGAGGGGTCATCTGGACCCCACGAGAGAGCATGAGGGTAAATAAATACATAAATGGACTTCTACTTGTCTGTTAATAATTAAATATGACCCCTGTCATGATTTTTTTTTCCCCCTATAAATCTTCCAGCTAAGATCATTCAAGTGGTTAAATCACATGTGCCAAGTCGAGGCCCGGGGGCCGGATCCGGCCCTCCAGATCATTTATTTGACTGCTATTAATGGCCTGATGTTATCTTGTGCTTATTTTAACTTGTATAGTTTTGACCAAATGGATGTTTATGGAGAGTAAAATATTGAACGTTATTTAATGTTTAAGTTGATTTACTCTAGAATAATATTCCTGCCTTTTTATTTATTTATTATTTTTTATAAATGTTGTATTGGTCTAATTTTCATTTAGCTAATATCTTAGCTGGCTACAAACATGTAATGCTTAATATTTAGTTCATGTTAAAAAGTTACAATTTTAAAGTGTTAAAAATTGTCATTCTGCAGCTTTTTGGACTATTTTGAGGATTTTTTAGGCTTTTTCATAGTTTAGCTAATATTTCAGCTACATGCTAGCTGTTTTGGCTAATTTAGCCTTTTTTTTCGCCATTTTTTTGGTTATTTAGGAGTTTAGCTATTTTTTCAGCTACATGCTAGCTGTTTTTCCTAACCTTTTATTTATTTTTTATTTTTTTTAAGTTTTTTAGGCTAATTTGGAATATAGCTAATATTTTAGCTGTCTTTCAGCTTCAGCGTTTTTAGCTATCAATTTTTGCTTCTTCAGCAATCTTCACTGTTACCTTCAGTGGTCAAATTCATCTTACAGCATTCACACTTGCATTATCGCAGGTACTGCTACATATGTAGTTCATAATTATGTTAAAAAGTTAAAAATGTTTTATAAATTTAGTGTTCTATAAATGTTTATTCTTTTCTACCCGTGACCTAAAGTGTGTTTTGGATTTTGGCCCCCTGTGCGATTGAGTTCGACGCCCCTGATTTAAATAATGCAATATGTATTTTTTTCACCTTCATCTTTTAAATGATCTGTTAACCTCCCTAACAACCTCCCTTTTTCCTGTCCTTTTTCCTCCCAGTAATGCTCCAGGTGCTTTATAAGCTAAAAACAGCGAAGGTATTTGACAGGAACCGCTCCAAAGAAGACAAGGGCAGCACCGAGGTGTCAGACGAGGATCCTTTTGCCATTCAGATTATGGCTTGGTGTCCTGAAAGCCGGATGCTTTGTGTCGCCGGGGTGTCAGCCAACGTTATCGTCTACCGCTTCAGCAAGCTGGAAGTAACCACCGAGGTGGTGCAGGTGGGTTTTTACTTTGTCTAAAATGTCTTCTTAAAAAAAAAAAAAAAAAGTAAAAAAGAAGAAAAAGTTCTACCTCATTCTGCAATGTTGAAATGCTAAGATTTGTGCTGAAAAAAAAAAAAAAGCACGCAGACATCTGCCAAGTCAGAGGCAGGATGGTTGCCATGCCAACAGACAGAGCTGTTAGGGAGATAGACTAACATTATGTTTTGCCTTGACAACAGTCTAAGTATGAAAAGGTAAAATTTTGACTCTTTTGTTTGAGTAAATAGCACAGATTTCTTCATTCTTAAAAACATGTTTTTTTCCCCTCAAACACGTCTGTAGAGAATTCTAATGAAAGCATTCACAGTTTAATGGTTTAACAATAGTTTGTCTGCATCTCATATTAAACCAGGAATAATTCTGCACACATTTTAGTGAATTTGCATGCATGAATAAGAAAAAGCTATTCTCAAATTTGGCTTAAAAAATAATGTTTTTTTTTTAAACTTGAATCAACAATGCAATCTTAATACAGATGAGAATCTTTGCAGAATCCTATATATTCAGAAATGGAAACATTCTGGATCTCAGGCGGATGTGATTACTGTCAGTGATTTTTAGTTTTTATTTAAAAAGATGGGATAAAAGTCCCTATTTATAAAACTGAAGTTTTAATCTCAGATTCTGTCTGGTAATGTTAATTTTTACAAATATTGTTTACATTCCAAAAGTTTCTCAACATTGTATTCCAAATATGAAACTATATGTAAGATGATTAAACAGAAACTTTTCTGAGGATTGGAATGTGTTTAAATCCATTAAGAACAAAATGTTAACATTAATATATTTCCAAGCGTTCTTGAACGCATCACAAGGACAACATTGTGTTTCACTGTTTTCTATGATGTATTATTTTTTCAAATCTAAATTCTTTTATCATACAAATTCAAACAAATAAAAGATTGCCTTGAGTGGATGTAAGTAAATAATTAAAAATACATCTTTTTTTTTGTTGAAACCATAATAAATACTATGACAAAAAACATATATATATTTTTTTAAATGACCTTTTCTTGTCTCATAATAACTTCCATCTTTATTAGATTTGTTCCCACCATTGACTGTATTAGAACTCATCACTCATGTTACAAACAGGAAGTACTTGTCAGGTACTCCCATAGACTTCTACTGAGAAATAAAACTACATTTAGCCCATGGTGTTCACACTGAACAAGCAGGGAGGGGCTTCTTCTTCTTCTTTTTCTACCGTTTAATTGCACATGTCTGCCACCTACAGTTGGAAGAGGCTTAGTGCGAAATGACAAAGTAAATCTTGCTTTAGACTTTTTTTCACAGCTTTATGAAAGACTCTGTCATAATAATCTTTCTGTCATTAAAAATTTTCAAAAGATTAGAACTTCCGTGAATTATGAGACGTCATCTATTTACTACCAAATCCAAGTTCCTGATGGTTCAACCTAGTTTAACTTTTAACACAGGTTCAGGGGCCACACATTTTGTAGGCTGAGCCTGACAGCGATAGTAAAAACTCGCGTAGCGATAGTAAAAACTAGCGTAGCGATAGTAAAAACTAGCGTAGCGATTCGTGAGTATTTAGAATCAGGAAGACTTTTCATTGGGATTTGCTGCTTGAATGTAGCTTCAAGCTGAATGTCAGAAATTTTGATTCACAGTTCTCCAGAAGCCACTGTCAATTGGAAGGGGTGTGGTCTTCCAATAAACTCCCTTCTGATTGGCAAGAGTAGTTGCCATAGAAACAGTGACTCAGACTGGAACCAATCTCTGCTTAATGACTTCATCTTGCTCCAGAATGTCGACATCCTTATCACAAAGAAGAAGTCAGCCATTTTCTACATCACACTCAGTCCAGTTCTTTTATAGAGTCAATGGTTCCAACAAACATAAGTTTCAAGAAAAGCAATTTTCTTTTCCTTAAATTTTGAATTGACTAACATAAAGAACAATAACATTAGTAATCCTATCAAAAACACTTCATCAATCCAAGTTTGATTTTTTTTTTTCTCTTAAAAGTAATTTTAAGAAAATTCTGAATGAGCATTTAGACATTTAACTGAAAAAGATATTTCTTTAAAATGTCCAGAATTGTTACCAGTGTTGGAAAAAAAATCCCTTATAAAACACATCCCATTAAGCAGAATTTTTAAAGTTGTGGGTGGATGTAAAGATGGATTATTACAGTCGGAACGGAGACTTTCACAAATCATCATCCTGCAAATCAAAGCAACTCGTCAAATAAAATCGTTTTTTATTTAGAAGTTTCGAGCTCCGCCATTTCAAACACCCACATATTTGCTTCCAAAGATAATCAGGTCCTTTAATGGCAGATCCGTTTATGAGAATAAAGTGTTAGCTCACAGTTGCTGGTTCAAAAGAAGCAGGAATGTGTCGATGTGTCCAGAACTCCCGCTGCTTAAGGTTTAACAGGCAGCCAAAATTATACTTGTTCTTTATTTTAAAGCCCTGCGTCACTCTGCTGCCTGAGCAGCTCTGGCGGCGATGCACCTGTCTGCACGGAGATCGCTTGTCAATTACCGTGTGTGGGCAGAGCTGTGATGTGTCTGGCTGAGGCTTTTTTGGATCCCATCACAGATATGTCCTGAATATCGAAATCTCAGAAGATATTCATGCGTTTTTCAACACTGTTGCAGTTTTCTAGATATTTCTGCTTAAGTCTTTGACCAGTAACAACGACCCATGGAGGGATTTTCATGTGGAAGGACGTTTCAGAATTTCAGATTAGGGGACCTTGTAAGGAGACCTTGCAGGACTGAAGGAAAATGAGGATGGAGGCGGGAGGAGAGAAAATCTGAATAAATGCACAGATCCGTCCTCAAGCCCACATGTCAGCGGGGCGAATGAGACTGACAGAATGCAAAAAGGCAGGATTTTTTTTTCTTTTGACCACTGTGTGACAGTTTCAGAGTGACGAGGGTGAAGGTGGTAGCTGCAAAAGGGCCCCTGAGAGGGATTAGAAAGGAATGGAGTATTTCAGTCGAATGTGCCCTTTCTGACTCTGAATCTGCCCACATAGTTCCATGCATGCATGACAAATCCATATCAGAATAAAGGTAGATTCTTTCAGTTTGGTGACCAGTCTCATGTAATGACAAACTTGCTGTTGTAATATTGCATAAGTAATGAATTTCATCATTATAGCCATATATATAAAATATTTCCCTCCCTGAAAAGATATGGAAGCCAAAAACAGCTTCCTTTAGGTTTTTTTGTTATGACGTGATCAACTATTGTGTTCTAACGAGAAAATAAATGTAATTTTCTCGTTATGGGGAGATAATAAAGAACCTCTCTCCCGCACGGAGACGCCGAGACTTTACCTCAGGGATGTCAAACTCAATCGTACAAAGGGCCAAAATCCAAAATACACCTTAGATCACGGGGATCAGTATATACTCATTTATTGATCACACTAAAAACAAAATTTTTTGTGCTTTAAAACCATATATTTTTAACATAAATAAGAACTAAATATATATTATTACCTGCAATGATGCTAGTGTGAATTTGGCCGCTGAAATTGATAGCTAAAAACGCTGACGCTGATTGCAAAAAAAGCTGAAGTTGATGGGTGAAAACACTGTAGTTCATTGAGAGCTACAATATTAGCTGAATGCTAAATTAGCTTAAAAAGACTTAAAACCACCTTAGGTAGGTCAAAACTGCTAGCAAGTAGCTGAAAAAGTAGCTAAACTTCAAAATAGCCTAAAAACTGAAAAAAGGCTAAATTAGCCAAAACAGCTAGCATTTAGCTGAAATATTAGCTAAACTCCAAAATTGAGAAAAAAAACCTCCAAAAATATCCTAAATTATCCAAAACGGCTAGCATGTAATAAATATATACATTTTCAAATTGCCTAAAAAACTGAAAAAACCTAAATTAGCCAAAACAGCTAGCATTTAGCTGAAATATTAGCTAAACTCCAAAATAGACAAAAAAAACCCTGAAAAATAGCCTAAATTGGCCAAAACGGTTAGCATGTAATAAAAATATACAACTTTAAATAGCCTAAAAAACTGCAAAAACCAAATTAGCCAAAACAGCTAGCATTTAGCTGAAATATTAGCTAAACTCCAAAATAGACAAAAAACCCCTCCAAAAATATCCTAAATTATCCAAAACAGCTAGCATGTAATAAAAATATATAACATAAATAAAATATATAACTTCAAATAGCCTAAAAAACTGAAAAAAACCTAAATTAGCCAAAACCGCTAGCATTTAGCTGAAATATTAGCTAAGCTCCAAAATAGACAAAAAAACCCTGAAAAATATCTTAAGTTGGCCAAAACGGCTAGCATGTAATAAATATATACAACTTTAAATAGCATAAAAAACTGCAAAAAACCTAAATTAGCCAAAACAGCTAGCATTTATCTAAAATATTAATTAAACTTTAAAATAGCCCGGAGAAAAAAAAAAAAAAAAGGCTGAACTGTTGTTAAGAATGACTTTTCTCCTAAAAAGATTTCTATAAATGTTCCTAAAAAAAATCCAAGAACCAGGCCTTATTGATCTCAGTTACTTTTATTACTCCTTGCAATGAGGAGAAATCCGACCAGCCAACTACACAGAGTTACCTCGTGGGAGTTCTGCCCACCACACGTGGACATGCACTTTTATACAGTCATGGCCGTTGCTAGGCAACGACAGTCAGGGGTCTGTGTCATAGGTCATAACGTGAGCCTATGTCCTTAAAAGGAGTCAGGACTCAGACAAAGACATTCCAGTACTTTTCCACACAGCTGAGGGATGGGGGAGGTGAGGGAAAAGGTGACGCTGGCTTCAAGGCCCACACATAACATAATTCTGTTAATTAATATTTCCAACAGTTCCGCCTGTTGTGGGTCTTGAAGCACTCGAGCTCGCAACAGCAATCTTGAAAACATCAGTTTTAAGTCTCCTGCATGAACAGTTTAACCTAAAACATCAGAAACAGATTATTCTGTTCTGAGCCCGTGGAGGGGGCGAAAACCCAGTGGGAAATTCCCCCTCGTCCCACTCATGGTGCGAACACTTCAAAAGCCACAGGTAGCTAAGAAAAGCAGGGACTATAAAAATGTACCTTAAGCAACATATACATCATCGTCATCATCAGAATCATCATTGTCACCAGCCTGCAAAAGATGTACCATAACTTAACTGCTGGGGTCTTGTACGCCCCAAACATATCTAACCAACTGTCCCACATGGATGTATCAACACCTGAATGTTCCTTCATTTTATTGCTCAGACTACGCAGTCCTCCTACTGCACGAGTCAGGCTTCCATCGGCGGCGGTTGCCGCTAATTGTTCTTGACAGCTTCGAACCCAGGGGTCCAGTTACTGAGGCTTTGGTGAATTTGTCCTGTCTGTTTCCCCTTCGCTGAGGGACAACCCATAGAATCTTGAGGTGGTTCTGGTAGTTGTCACAGAAATCGTCATTGCTCTGGGTTTTGTGACCTGCTGTAAGGACTAGAGCTGGGGTAGGAGATCAGTTGGCTTCTTCAGCACCCAAAGGTTTTGGTACCGGGCGTCTTCCACTCCTACCATCCTTCAGAGGTACCAGCTTCTTGCAATGGCTCTGGTGGATCCAAGTGGCTCTCTCAGCAATCTTCACAGCAGTGGAGGTAGTCAGCTGGACAGTGAAGGATCTCCCACAGCGGGGTGCAGCCCAGGTTTTTCTTTCGATCACCTTGATCAGGATCTGGTCACCTGGCTGCAACAGCTCCTCCTGTGGGGAACAAGGAACATCTGGCAGATTATTTGTTCTTGACACTTCTTCACTTTGCAACAATTCTCTCATCCATTCTGCTGTTTCTGTGGTTGGTTATCTGCGGTTGGCTATCAGCTCGGGGGTGTGTCTATGTTCTGGGTATTTGAGTGAGTTAAATGTATTCTAATTCTATCAATGACTTGGTTGATCAACAATGTGTATGTGTAGGTGTCTTTATGTTGTGGTAAGGAATGGCTGTGTGTTGGTCTATGTGCGTGCGTGGATGAAGATCTGAGTGACTAAGTGTGTGTGGGGGTTGTGCCTTCGTCTGCAGGCACAGGAATGTGATCACCAAGTGAGAAATAATAGTCTAAACTGTACCCTCAACTATAGTTTTTTGTTTTGTTCATAGGTTTTTTCTTTTCCTTTTGTAGACTTAAAGACACAAAGAAGACTCAAAAGTTCTGTTAGTCAAAGTCATACACACAAAAGATCAAAATGATAATTAAAAAGCTTAAGGGAATATTCAAGTTAAAACTTAAGGGAAAAATAAAGGAGAAAATTAAAAAAGAACTTTAAATGTTATGAATAGCTATTTAAGAAATACACACAAACATTCACACACATAAAACTCACTGAGACAACTTTTCTGCACTCACACTGTCACACTGTCCATGGACAAACACACCCACTCTTTCTACAATCTTATTTATTTTATTTTAGTTTTATTTTATTTATCCAATATCCAATTTTATTTTATTTTATTTATTTTTATGAGCTCAGTTGTTAACAGGCCTTGTATTTCTCAGCTGTAATCAATAAGTCTGTAAGATCCCCCGTCGAGCCCCCACCTTTGTGCTCCTCTCTGCGCGTGTCCGTGCTCACTTCAGCCTTGCTCCAGCCCCTCCTTCTGCTCCTCTGGCTCGTCACAGACAGCTTTCCCTGCACGTTTTTTTTCCTTTGTCTTTTCTGCCCACCCCCAAAATAAACCTTTCCCCAGCGCTTTACCATATTTCACTATTTCACTCTTAAATCACTTCTTTTTTTTCCCGACAAAGACCTTTTTTTTCTCCACAAAACCTTTTATTCCGTCTAACCAACCTATTGTCGACAAACACGTACAACTTTTCATTGGTGCCTGCTGGCGATAGAGTTGATTTAAAATTACTTCTGCCAATGAATGCTTTTTCCCACGTGCATTCCGACGGACCTGATCGATTTCTAATCGACGATTACGTACAATGTACCTTAGCGACCGCTAAAAATATTACCATGTACATTGGCAACCGCTGAAAATATTACCGACCAAAATGCTCCTGTGCCGCGAGCGGAGAACGGACCCGGCGATTGTACTCTTGCAATCCCCCTAGGTTTTACAAACACTTTTTTCTTATTTCTCTTATATTCCCTTTTCGTCTTATTCACGTTAACACTTATTCTTTCTTATTTACCTTTTTTTTTTCTTAAAACCTCATATTAGACAGAATCAATAACTGACCTGGTTCGTTGGCCCTCAGGAGACGTCACCGCCTCGGAGGGCTGCCGCAGGAGGATCCCTAGCGCCGGCCTCGGGCTCAAACGTCGTGTCCGAGGTCTTTGTTACGGATCCCGATACCGGTGTCCGCCCACGTGGAATTCGGCTCACCTCCCGCGCAGTCCTTCGTCGACGGATGTTGTCTCCCGGGTTTCGGCACCAACTGTTAAGAATGACTTTTCTCCTAAAAAGATTTCTATAAATGTTCCTAAAAAAAATCCAAGAACCAGGCCTTATTGATCTCAGTTACTTTTATTACTCCTTGCAATGAGGAGAAATCCGACCAGCCAACTACACAAAGTTACCTCGTGGGAGTTCTGCCCACCACACGCGGACATGCACTTTTATACAGTCATGGCCGTTGCTAGGCAACGACAGTCAGGGGTCCTGTGTCATAGGTCATAAACCGTGAGCCTATGTCCTTAAAAGGAGTCAGGACTCAGACAAAGACATTCCAGTACTTTTCCACACAGCTGAGGGATAGGGGGAGGTGAGGGAAAAGGTGACGCTGGCTTCAAGGCCCACACATAACATAATTCTGTTAATTAATATTTCCAACAACTGTTCTTCTGCTGTTTTTGTTGTTAACCACAAAATAAAGACTTAAAACAGGTAAAATCTCTGCGTCTTAGTAGAGGGAAAGGAGAGGGGGGGGGCCTCAATCTTCGTTCTTGATCATCTCGTTTTCTCTTAAAGGCGGACTTTGTTTCCTCATGATAATGACACAACGATACGAGAAAAAAAAAAGTAGGGCAGGTCTTTTTCGGCTTTTGTAGCTACACAGCACAATCATGAGTGTCATTTTCATTGCTAGTAGAGATGGCCCAAAACTTCACTCATGCAGCATCTAGTCTTTGGTGACCCACGTCCAGTTTAATTTATCCTTTACCGCAGAATAAATCAACAGTTTTAATTTTTCCTTTGGCAAAAATAGCATAATCTTAATAAAAGACTACTGGAAAGGCTGATTAACAATGTACAGTATATGCAATGGGAATAGAGTAAAACTCTGGCTTCCTCTATAGAGCCCAAGATGGATCCATGAGGGACTCCTGCAGTTGAGGAGTACTGACCCTATTGGACAGTACTCGATTCCTAAAAATGACTCTACATACATACAGTTGTAGCAAAACCTTTTTCTACGGCATAAAACTACAGGAAGTCTGTCAGCGTTTGCAGTTAGTCATTCATTAGGAACTCAAGAACTGTCTATGTGGTGTGGAATGACCAAACTAGAACACACTTATAAATATGTATTGGTTTATATATTTATGTGTGTCCATCCTTGTGTGTTTGCAGCTACTAGAGGTGCGAATGCAGTCTGAACTGAACGAAACAGACTCTCCAGATGGCGGGGGTGAGCCGACATCAGCACATCATACCCCTGGTGCCAGCCCTCACACAAGCGGCCCGCCTTCACAGCCTTCCACCAGCAGCAACAACTCTGACGGAGGCAACATGCCCTGCCTCAAGTATGAGAGACACAGAAGCACTTTTCATGAACTCTTAAAAGCAGAAGTGTTTGTGCACACCCTCATACACATAACAGTCATGCTTTTTGCCTCAAGCACGCTTGCACAAACAAAGTCGGCGCCTGAAGCGTCCGCGGGCAAAAACCTCCTCATCATCCCTCTGCAGCCACTCATGCCAGACCCTCGACAAACATGTGATTCACAGCTGCACCACTTATCATTCTCCCATTCATTACTCCTCTTTGTTGCTTTTTGCCTGCTTGTCCGCAGAGTGCGCAGCACTCCTTTGAAGCAGTCTGCAGGTTACCAGGTAGATTTGGTGGTCCAGTTAGTGTGGGTGAGTGGAGAGCCCCCTCAACAGATCACAAGTCTGGCGCTCAATTCCTCCTACGGCCTGTAAGTGCACACATTTACATCTCAGTAAAGGTTTTGGCCGACTGTGTTTATTTTTTATTATTTTAATCCCCTCCTCATTTTGGTAAAGGTTTAAATGCCTCAGCAGTCCCAGGAGGTGTTCACTTCTAAGGCTTATTAGTCATAATTGAGGCGCCAAATGGTTAAAGTTGAGCCATAAGTGCAGTAAGAAAGGGTTATGAAGAATTCATTGTTTTCAATGTTTTGCTCTTGGGAGCTTCTATAAACAAACCCAAAGGAGGGGATTTAAGGTTCTTCCAAAATTTGGAATGCCAAAACGTTTGTCTGGACCCTTGACAGGTTCAATTGATTAACTATATCTTCATCATCAGAAGTAGAGATTAGCATGTAGTAGTAGTACACAAAAAAGAGACAGGAGTTTATTGGAAACCCATCATTGTTTTTTTTTTTTTTAGTTCTGTTTGTCCTTAAAAAGAAAAAACACACTTTTTGCTTTCCCAGAGTGGTGTTTGGCAACAGCAACGGTGTGGCAGTCGTGGATTACATCCAAAAGACGGTCGTCCTCAATTTGGGAACGGTCGAGCTTTACGGCTCCAACGACCCTTACCAGAGACAGCCCCGGTCGCCCAGAAAGTCACGACAGCCTTCAGGAGGTAAAGAAACAGGAAAAAGGACAAAGTAAGAGAGGGACCTGCTGGCTGCAGACAAGATGGCACCTGACACCTAAGACCACAAGTGGAAAGTTTGGAATCTACCCTGATTCTAATCATAACCCAAAAGTGTTGAGAAAGGGGGAAAAACCTCAGGCAACACAGACAAACATTAACAAACATTATTAATTAGTTTATAGGGTGTTAATTAGACATTTATTAGCACAACAAGCCAAAAATAAATCTGAAAACTTTGTAATAAAATTGCTTAAAACCTCTAATACATGCCAATTTTGCAAAGATTTTTAATGTTGCTTTAATAAGCTAAACTCCAAATTAGCACCAAAAAACTTAATAGATGCCAAATTATCCAAAAAAAGTTAGCTCATTGCTTAAATACTATCTAAAGTCCAGAATAGCTGGAAATCCCACAGTAAACTAAATTAGTCAAAAACGTTAGCCTGTTGCTAATATTTTAGCTGATCTCTAAATTGGCCTATAAAATCCTCAATAGAAAACAAATTAGCCAAAAATGTTAGCATGTTGCTAAAACATTAGCTAAGCTCCAAATTAGCATAAAAAAAAACCTCAGTATATGCTAAATTAGCCAAAATTATTATATCAAATTAGCCACATTGCTTAAATACAAGCTTAGATTCTAGCTAAAGCCTGAAATTCCTCTGTAAACTAAATTATTTGGAAACTTTAGCATGTCGGTAAAATATAAGCTAAACAAATGTTTTCAAAATATAAAAGATGAAAACACAGCCCATGAATATATTTAAAGGCTTGTTGTTCATCTACTTAAAATTTTAAAATGTGAAGACTTTCTCATTAATTTCCTATGGGGCATATTTTGCCCAATATTTCAAAAACTCTAAAGTTTATTAATACTAAAGTAAAAGTAGTAATGTCCTGAACATTTTGATACCAAGAAAGCTGAAAGCGTGATTAAGTTTTTACGAGCTAAAAAACACGAAGAATCACAATTATTGATGCTACAAACATGGTGATTAATATTGGAACTGTCTAGCTGGACTGTTCTGACCCAGAACAAAGACGTCCGTGGATCTATTTCTCAACAAGTAAATGCATCATAATGGAGCTTTTGGACTTCTCTAGTAGCTTCTACTTTCTTTTTTCCAACAGCAATTTTCCATCAAATACTACAAGATCATTTTACAAACATCAATAACTGTTGAATTTCATTTTGGTAGCCAATAAGGGAAATTAAAACTGTTTTTTAGGATAACAATAAAGCATTAGTTGAATTAATTTTCAAATTGCCGTCTCACAACGAACAACATCTGCTGCGATCCGCTGAGATCATAAAATAAAAGAAAAAACTGAGTCAAGATTAGTAGCAGAATAATAAAGAAATTGAAGATTGTTATAATATAATTTTTTTTTCTTCAACTACAATATTAAAAATCTGTGTTTCTAACAGTTAATATGAAGGCGAGGCTCTCCACCTTTTGGGCCAATGAGCAATAAATCTCAATATTTTCTTCTCGGCAGACGTGCCTCGCTATCGCTGCCGAGGCTCCAGGGTTCAAAACCTCCTGATTGAATCAGTAATTTAAACGTGAGAATGCTGCGACATCTCTGTTTTAGCGGGCTGACATATGACGGAGCGCTCCAACAGCTCCGAGAGTTTACCGCGGCTTTAGGCTTTGATTGACTTTCCTGTAACAAAGTGTCTCTGTCTTCATCTCTGCCTTTCGGTCACACACACTTTCTCAAAGCTTCTTGCCCTTTAAATAGAAGCGCAGTGCATTTCCACTGTTACCAAAGATGGCAGGATCCTGTCAGCACAGACATACTGCCCCCATGTGTCAGACGGCAGAAGTGCAGCTTCACTGAAGACACTGCATCGTCATGACATGGAGTTTCTGATGAATGTATTAGAGAGACGTCTGTGTGTAGATGCTGAAAAATGACGTTTTAATTTGATGACAGCTTATGCACAACTGTGCAAGGCAGCTACACCGCAGACACACAAGATTGTGTACTCACGAATGTGTAAACACACACAGAGCATCTGGTGTCGCTGGCTGGTGAGCAGTAGGCTGGCACCTGTCACAGCTTGGCGAGTCTGAGCTATAATCAGGCGTCCAGCTGTGCTTTTGTACCATCAGGCACTGCTGGCGTCTTTGCCTTTTGCCTCCCAGGACAAAACCACGCACAGTGGTGCACACGCGCCATTAAAGGAAGAGTAAATATCCAGACAGAGTAGAGCCAAACGTTAAATGCAGGGGTGTCGAACTCAATGGCACAAAAGGGTCAAACACCCAAAACGGTCGCGGGCCAAACAGGATATACATTTATTGAACGCTTAAAAAATACATTTTTAAAACTTTAAAACCGTAACTTTTTAACAACTATGAACTAGATATATAGCATTACCTGTGTGGATCTAGCTGAATTTAGCTGCTGAAGATGCTAAGATGAGATAAAATAATCCTTTATTAGATGTTCTTTAGTTTCGTCTCCACGATGCCGTGCTCCCATTCGCAAAGAATACACACAAGAAAGGAATAGCAAAGAGTGGGGAAAGACAGAAAATAAATTAAATGACAGTTACGACGTAACCGGAGCTGCTGTAACAGGCTGCCACTCGGGCGGGGCCATAGAGAGAGGCTAGCTGAAATCATTGAAGCTGATAAATGCTAAAGCTGATAGGCAAATTAGCCTAAAAAACTTGAAAAAAAAAAGGTTAGTCAAAACAGATGGCATGTAGATGAAAAAATGGCTAAACTTCAAAAATAGCCACAAAAAAAAGCCAAAAAACCCTAAAATTAGCCCAAACAGCTAGTGTGTAAATATTAGTCTGAATCCAAAATGGCCTAAAAAACTTTTAAAAAGCTTAAAAAACCTTATCCTAAAGATTTTAGTAAATGCCAAAATAGTTCTAAAAGCAAGTAGAATGCCATTTTTTTAAACTTAAAAACTGTCACTTTTTAACATATTTATGAATAATAAAAAGGCAGAATTAATATTCTAGAATAAATCAACATACACATTAAATAACTTTCAATATTTGAACAAGTTTTTTTTTTTACATCTTGGCTAAAAACAGAAAAATCTTAATTAAAAGTCCACTGGGAACGCTTTTAAAACTGATCAAAAGATGACGTCAAATGTTTTCCATAAATCTCACAAATTAGTAACAGAAATGTTCTTTGTTTAGGTCTATGCGATATCAACGAGGGCTCGGCCACTTCAGAGGATCGCTGCAAGTCTCCTACTTCAGGTACTGTAGCAGGTCTTTTGGAAAACAACATTTTTGGATCGACACGCATGAAAAAAAAAAAAAAAAAAGTTAATGACATGAAACTTTCTTTTGCAGCATCGTCGGCTTAAAAGTAGAAATGTAGTTTTTTCCATCCAATTTCCATTTTTTTGGTTCTAGTTCAATAAGTATCATTTCTGAAGAAAAATAACATTTTTAGGTGCATTAATAATATTTAGTACTTTAACAAATTTGGATTAGATGTATGGATTTGAACGTATTTTGTTGCTTGGCAAAAAAAAAAAACATTGATTAAAGGTTTTTCATCAAAGTTATCTAACGACAGAGAAAGTGTTTTCGCGTTTCTGCGGTGTGCTCCCATGGTGCTTAGCGAAAGAACGTCCCAGATTCATCTCATTTGGTGGAACTGAGTATTAGTAAAATGAAAATGAGGAGCCTTTTCAAAAGGTCAGGCTCAAATCAAATCTCAAAGTCCGCTTGCTGCAGGTATGATTGCAGCCTCAACCTTTATGTCTGGCGCCACCAGACTGTAGTCTGGTGCAGATGTCGTTTTTGCATAATTGATGCAATGTGGAGAGATAAGGTGCTTTCCAGAGATAGAAAAAAAGACATCTTCCTTAATAACTCATATAATGGGAAATGTTTTTTTTGTCTTTGTAGGTGAGTGGAAGAAAATAAGAAATAAAAAATTCTAATTATTCGTTCACTGTACTTATATTCCCAATAGTGTTGATGTCAAACACCAATCTACATCAGTTCTACAATGGAGGTGGTAGAGGAGGTAAGGTGATCTGTGTAGTTAGGACAAAAAGCATCGTCCAGATCGGTCCTCTTTATTTTTAGTTAATATTATTCTTATGATTTTGTGTCCCTTTTGTGTGTCCTTCACGTTTGTAGTCATGGGAAGAAAAAGACTGGAGAATAAAGAGCCAGTGTAGTTGAAGGTTAGCCTCTGTTCCACACTTTTTGGACTTTTTGTTTATGTACTTTATCTATCTGTTACTTTTTTTCTAAAAAAAAAAAAAAAAATATTTTGGACTTAAATTTGGAGAAGTTAAAGTTGTTGGAGCAGAGGAAAACCTAAAAGGAGAAAGCTACTGATTAGAAAAAATAAGAGAATTGTAGTTGTCTGGTATATAAAATGCATGCTACTTGTATGTAGCATGACTGTCGGATGTGCTCTTGTATGGAATATGCTGTGATATGATTGTCCATAGTTTGGAAAGATGATTCATCTGTCAAACTAAGTCTTTGTCACCTCGAAGACGACACAATCATCTATAAACTGCTACAACTAAAAAAAATACAGAATTTAATACACTATTAAATCAGTTATATTGCTTTTTATATGAGGAAATATCAAAAGTTTTTGGAACCTAATGACCACATTGTGGTTCAAATAAATGTGAATCTGTTTTTTCATTATTCTGCATTTGTTGGCTCATTTTCACACAAATCCATTCTCAAGATGTGATAATATTATAGAACTGAATAAAAGATCCTCTTCTTTTTTTTTTTTACTCTCATCTATCAGCATAAAATGACATAAACGTTTAAGGCATTGTGGGAAATCACTTGTACCGATCCTTTAGCTTTTACATTTGATATGTCTGTCGAACCAGTTATTTTAAAAAAATATTTTTTCAACACATTATTTGACATGGTGGGTGGCATGGCGGTGGGACCACCATGGTTTGGGATGTTTGTGCCGCAATAAAACCGTTGTAATTAAAATGTATTTTCATAATATTTTAATGTCAATTGTTGCTGAGATCCCACTGTTAGATTATTTGAGAAACTTAAGTGAACACAAAATAATTTTTTATTCATTATTATTGCTGCAGGACATCCAAAAAATAATAATCTGTTTATAAATTTAAGAGTCAACATGAGTTAATAATAAAAATGGAATAAAATGTCATCAAACTGAACTATGTGGTGCTAAAATGAGTCAAATAATTGGAAAAACTGGAGAAATAGATTATGATAAAATATTACTATCGCAAGACTGTGTTTTAGTGATAAATGTGTTCAAATCCCTTTGCAGGTTCCTGTCAGAAGATGGGAGCTTTGGACAAAGATTGCTTTACTTTGGTTATTTATAATATTAAAAAAAAAAAAAAAATTAAAGGCTAACCAAACAGGCTGACTCCACTATCAGCCCAGATTTGAAAGAAAAAGGGAAAAAATAGGGCGGGGCTAGGGGAGGTGGGCTGAGCGAAGGAGGTGTGGTCTGGATATGTTATTGATAGTGACAGTGAGTTTAGTTTAGCTTGAGGTAATTAAAGGAACTTTTTATTATCGTCTTGATGAAAATAATAATTATGATTATCGGAAGGCCCAAGCAGGCTGTCTCCCCGTCCCACAGCAGCTCTCTGTCTGACAGCTTTCCAAGAGCCAGTTTAGTAAGGAAGGGCTCAGCGTCGTGGGGCGTCCTCCGCCACTCTTGGCATTGCGAGTCATCTTCTGTCACTCTCACTGTCGTGATCCGTCTTCTGCCGCTCTTGGCATTGCGGAGCAACCTCTGCCGCTCTGGGCGACGCGGAGCGTCCTCCACCACTCTCTGCATCGTGGGGCGTCCTCCACCGCTCCCTGTGTTGCCGGGCATCCTCCGCTGCTCTGGGGGTCGTGGTCCGTCCTCCACCACTCTTGGCATTGAAGGGCGTTCTCTCCCACTCTCTGCGTCGCGGGGCGTTCTCTCCCACTCTCTGCGTCGCGGGGCGTTCTCTCCCACTCTCTGCGTCGCGGGGCGTCCTCCCCGCGGGGCGCCTCCATCTCTCCACCACTCTCTGCGTCGCGGGGCGTCCACCGCCACTCTCTGCGTCGCGGGGCGTCCTCCACCACTCTCTGCGTCGCGGGGCGTCCACCGCCACTCTCTGCGTCGCGGGGCGTCCTCCACCACTCTCTGCATCGCGGGGCATCCTCCACCACTCTCTGCGTCGCGGGGCGTCCACCGCCACTCTCTGCGTCGCGGGGCGTCCACCGCCACTCTCTGCGTCGCGGGGCGTCCTCCACCACTCTCTGCATCGCGGGGCGTCCTCCACCACTCTCTGCGTCGCGGGGCGTCCTCCACCACTCTCTGCGTCGCGGGGCGTCCTCCACCACTCTCTGCATCGCGGGGCGTCCTCCACCACTCTCTGCATCGCGGGGCGTCCTCCACCACTCTCTGCGTCGCGGGGCGTCCTCCACCACTCTCTGCGTCGCGGGGCGTCCTCCACCACTCTCTGCATCGCGGGGCGTCCTCCACCACTCTCTGCATCGCGGGGCGTCCTCCACCACTCTCTGCGTCGCGGGGCGTCCTCCACCACTCTCTGCGTCGCGGGGCGTCCTCCACCACTCTCTGCATCGTGGGGCGTCCTCCACCGCTCCCTGTGTTGCCGGGCATCCTCCGCTGCTCTGGGGGTCGTGGTCCGTCCTCCACCACTCTCGGCATTGCAGGGCGTCCTCTCTCACTCTCTGCGTCGCGGGGCGTCCACCGCCGCTCCTGGCGTTGCGGGGCATTCTCTCCCACTCTCTGCGTCGCGGGGCATCCTACACCACTCTCGGCGTCTTCCGTTGCTCTTGGCATCGCGGCGCGTCCTCCACCTCTCACGGCGTCACGATGCGCCCTCTGCCGCTCTTTGCGTTGTGGGGCGACTTTCACTGCTATCTTAACAAGGTGAAGTCTGCCGTTTTTAGCGTCACAGCATTAGCTCTGCCATGCTCTGCATTGCAGGGAGAGCTCAAACAGTCGCGTGATGAGCTTCAGTCCTCAAACTCTCGAGGGTTCAAAGATGGGCGGAGCTTTTATGCTGGAGCTCAGAGCATGATAACATGAAATTTCTGGGACTTACACCGGTACAAAATTCACCTGCAATACACCGTTCCAACCAGTTGGGGGCAGCACATACACAGTTTTAAACCATAATTTCAGGAATTGAACAAATGTGTTATAAATTATAAAAACAAAGTTTGTCTAGGACCAACAGACAACACTTTTAAAGCCTCATTTATAGATGTCATCAACCAAAAAAAGTGTATTGTGTGTTTGGTTACCCTTTAAAGTTTATTAAACTGTTGAGAAGTTGCAAAAGAAAAAGTTTTTAAAGGGCTTGAGTGAAATTTTAAACCTCCTCTCCTAGTTACATCTTCCTAAATGCATTCCGATTGTCTTCTATCATCGTTTTTACCATTTTACCCTACAGACAGAGAAAACGTGTCAACTTTCATTCTCTTGAATTTTTTCATCCTTTAAAAACCTGATTTCAAAGCTGTTTCTCAGTTTATTCATATAAGCAGTAGCGTCCATCGCCTCTTTTTCACCTTTTTCTTCCATCCGTGTGGCACCGTTTTTACCTCCATGTTCTTGATGCATGCTCCCTTTTTTTTTTTTTTTTTGGCATGAAGGTTTTGAAGTGGTCCGGACGTGTCTTACGGTCCTCTCTTTCAGCGGCATTGTGCGATCAGAGGCCACCTTCTGTCGTTTGTCACAGCATGCCTCGAAGATGTACGGGATTGTTTTGATTTTACACAGTGTCTTTTCTTTGGCTCAGTTTAAAGAAAAAAAAAAAAAAAAAAAAACACCCCGAACCGTGTCTTCTTGTTACTTTCAGTCTGTTTTAGCTTTTGTGCACAGCCCTTGTCCAGTGCTCGCTACCTGGTTCTGCATGGCGCCCTGTGTTTAGCTTAGACATGTTTGTAAAGAGGGATGTTCTCTTTTTTCCAGCAAAGATGTCACGGAAATTAAGCTTGCCTACTGAGCTAAAGCCAGACTTGGGTAAGCCTCGACTTTGTGTCTCCAAATGGTTTTTTTTTTTTCCTATCAATTGCAGTTTTTTTTCCCGCCTCCCTTCAGCTGGACTCCGCCACATTTCATTAGTCCGGTTTATCCGGTTTGGTCTCAAAATTGGCGAGCTGTGCTTTTGTTCTCTGCGTTTGCATGCTCCTCAAGCAGCACCAATCTGACCGAATCCCAACTGTTGCAAATCCGTTTTGGGTTTTTTAAATGCAATTCTGTGAGATCAGTGGTGCTAAGACGAATGCGGTACACCTCATTGTGCTTTCTGCAACGTCTGCTGCTTTGCTTTTCTTTTCTCTGTCTGGTTGGTCGTTTGAAATCTATGAAGGCCTTTTCTTTTTTTTTTTCTAGCAGAATCATTGGCTGGATGGACCATTGATTGGTTTCAGTGCATCTAATTAAAATGTGAAAGTGTCACGAAAGTGGCCTGTGCGTTGTCTCATTCATATTTTACTACACATAAGAACCGTGTTGCTTATTGCTCTGTTAATCCAATCCTTGAATGATGATCTTAAAGGTTCCATTGTGAGAGGTTTTTTTTTTTTTTTTTTTGCGGGTGCTTTACCTCTTTGTTTTCTTGCTACTGTCCTCCTGTCCGTATGCCCGCCGCGGGGTGCCAACCCATTAGACCACCGGGACAACTCCTTCAGCCGCTCGCGCTCCTCCAGCGTCACCAGCATCGACAAGGAAGCCCGGGAGGCCATCAGCTTCTTCCACTTCTGCGAGACATTTGCCCGGAAAGGGGATTGCACTTTGACGCCGTGTCTGTATGTGGGCACCTCCCTGGGAACTGTTCTGGTCCTGGTGCTCACATTACCACCTGCTGGGGAGCAGCGGCAACTGCAACCAGTTATCATTTCACCTGTAGGTGAGGATCTAAATGTTAAGCTACGTACACACCGGGGATCTGAAACGCATTGTTAAAGACGTGTTTAGTGTTCACACTGGACAGGCAGGGAGGGGCTTCTTCTTCTCTGTCATTTACTACTGTTTACTAGCTTGTCTACCACTCACAGCTGGAAGCGGCTTTTATTGCAAAATGTTGAATCTCGCAATTTGAGCACAAAACAAATGATTTGGTCTATTGCTAGCATCCTTGCAATGGCGGACATGGATTACCATCCCATCGTTTGGGTGGGCGTGTCGATAGTGTCAATACAAAGTTAAAGTATCGATACTAGCGCGATGAGATTAATATTTTCATCACCGGTTATTTTCCAATACGTACTACAAAGGGCATCAATTTGCTTACGTTGTTCATGCAAGCGCAACGTCTATCTCTCTGCAGTGTTGCCAGATTGTGTAGAAAACAGCCCGATTTGTGCAGGAAACTGCCCAATCTGGCAACGCACCCTCTACTCTCTCACTTCATCAGCAAAAAGTCATTACAGAGCCAGAAATTTACAAAATCAGCAAGATTTTTATTCTCTTGTTCTTTATATTTTAATATGTATTACAGTTTTGCTTTTGTTTACTTTCTTCTGTCTGATATTTTATTATTACCTTTATTTAAAAAGAAAAAGGATTTGTGGAGGTGTTACACTTAAATACTTTTTTATCTTTTTTAATTTTGCACTAGTTACTGTTTTCTTCTTATGGTTGTATTATGCAATTATTAATATACATGTTCTATGTTTAACGTATGTTCAGTCAGATTGTTGCAATTAGTTGTTTAAGAAAACACATTTTTATAAATAATTTCATAAATAAAAAAAAATTCCAAAATTATTCTATAATCAAATATTTCAAGAAAAAAATATCTGTATCGATATCGGCAACATTTGTCCTGTACCTAGTGTTGGATCGATAACAAAATTGCCAATATCGCCCCACCCCCTCCCTGATTGGTCAAAGTATGACTTGGTTTAACAGTCAACACACATTCAGCAGCCGTTCAGAACCCAAAAATGATTGCTAAAAACTTGGCTATCTGTGTGTGAATGTGAACATTTTGAACGCAGAAGCTCAAATCATGCGGTTACATAGACTTTTCTAGGAAAACGGTTGTTTTGTCTTTCATTGTGGGGAGAGGGGTGAATGTAGCTCTAGAGATTTTAACAGAAAATAACAGAATTGTTGCAAAATCCTATTTTTGCACCAGAGAGCTTCATTATAAAAAGATTCTTGTCGATTCTGTCAGGCATGTTGGTGCGGCTGAAGGGAAGCGTTTCACGGATGGCTTTCTTGGATTCCTCTGGCTCTCTGCTGCCCCCTTCCTATGATCCTTGGTACGAACCCAACGTTACCACGGATGGAGAGGAAAAGGCCCCCAAGCGCCGGCCTGTGTCCGTGTCCCCCTCCACCTCCCAGGAACTTAGTGAGAGCCAGTACGCTGTGGTGTGCTCAGAAAAACAGGCCAAAGTCATTTCCCTGCCCTCCCAGACGTGCATCTACAAACACAACATCACAGAGACATCCTTCATCTTACGGGCGGATGTGGTGCAGATGAGCCAAGGCGTGTGCGTGGCTTGTTTTTGTGCCAACGGCCACATCAAGACCCTCAGGTGAGCCATGTGTCAGAATGCATAACATTTCAGAGGAGAGTAAAAAATGCTTTAGCCTAGTCCGAATGACTTGAAAACCAAACATTTCTCGAGGCTTTTAGGGCTGTTTTTTTTTTTTTTTTTTTTGTGTGAAAGTATCCAAGGATTCAATGTGTAACTAGAAAAGTTGAATGCTGGTGTTGATGCTTTTTGCTGAAAGTAGTCGCTGAATACGCTGAGACTTTTTGCTGAAAATGGTGACGCAATTTATTTTAATTGCTAAAGGGATTTGCTGACAATACAAACATCAAAATCTTAATGTAACATTTGCTAAAAGACTGGAAATTTTGTTAATTTTTTATTGCAGAAAATATCCTTAATACCTGCCAATTTAACCAAAAACATTTAGTGTTGCGTAAATATGAACTAGACTCTAAATTAGCCCAAAAGATCTTAGTAGATGCCAAATTAGCCAAAAAAGGATAGTTGATTAAATACTAGCAAACAAAATAATAGCCTATAATTCTTCAGTAAACTAAATTAGCCAAAAACGTTAGCCTGTTGCCAAAATAGAAGCCAAACTCTAAATTAGTCTATAAAAACCTCATTAGCTCACAAATTAGCCAAAAACGTTAGCATGTTGCTAAAATAGAGGCTAAACAGTAAATTAGTCTATAAAAACGTCACTAGATACCAAATTAGCCAAAAATGCTAGCACGTTGCTTAAATAGGCTACTAGCTAATCTCCAAAATAGCCTGAAATTCCTCAGTGAATTAGCCGAAAAAAACGAAAATCACATACAAAAAAAAAGTTTAAATCTCTATAAAAGATGAAAACATAGACCAATGAATATATTCAAAAGCTTATTAGAATTTAGAAATTTGAAGACTTTCTCATTCATTTCCTATGGGGAATATTTTGCTCAATATTTAAAAAATTACAGAGATCATGAATATCAAAAATACAACTAGTAATATCCTGAAACAGATGAATGTTTTCATACCAAGATTGCTGAAATCAATGAAAGTGTGATTGAGTTTTTATGTGCTGATAAATAATTTTACGTGCGGAGAATCACTATCGTGGGACACAATAATGTTCTAAATTGATTGTTGAATGGTTGGTTTTCCATCAGTTTGCCGGGACTGAGACCACTCATGGATGTAAACTACCTACCGCTGACGGATATGCGAATAGCCCGAACATTCTGCTTCACCAACCTGGGCCAGGCCATGTACCTGTGCTCCCCAACCGAGATCCAGAGGATCACCTACAGTCAGGAAACCTGTGAAAACCTGCAGGTAATTCTGGAAAAGGCCCCGCTAACCAACCAGTGCCTGTGCAATAATGTGTGAAATATGTCTCCATTTGGAGCTGTAAAATAAATGGGAAGGAGTCTAAATACACCAAAGGAAGAATTTTCTAGCACAGAAATGTTTGCTGTGTTGTTTTAGGAGATGCTGGGGGAACTTTTTACCCCGGTGGAGACACCAGAGGCACCAAATAGAGGTTTCTTCAAAGGCCTCTTTGGAGGAGGAGCACAGTCGCTGGACAGAGAGGAACTTTGTATGCCGCAGGATCAGTCGAAAATGTAAAAATACAGATGTTGCAGCTTCACGTTCTCTGATGTCTATTTCTTTTTCTTTGGTCAAGTTGGTGAATTAGCCGCTGGAAAGGCATCTCGAAGTCTGGCCCAGCACATCCCTGGCCCAGGTGGCATTGAGGGCATGAAGGGAGCTGCCTCGGGGGTGGTTGGAGACCTGGCGCGGGCCCGGATAGCACTGGATGAGAGGGGCCAGAAACTGGGGGAACTGGAGGAGAGGACGGCTGCCATGATGGCGAGCGCGGACTCTTTTTCCAAACACGCCCATGAGGTGAGAACACAAAACAAGCTTCAGCCGTTGCGTCAAAGCGGACATATTTCTCTGCCATGATGGAAGAGACTGACGAAAGTCAGCCGCTGATGCTGTGGCACCGCTTAAACAAAAACGGGGAAAATTAAAGCTACAGCACCCCGAACAAATGTAGCAATCAAAGCCATGAAACGAGAACGCAGAAGAGCGGAGAGTAAGTGGAGAAAAACAAAATTAACTGTACATCGAGATATTTTGAAAGAGCAACAAATGAAATGCAGTCATGCAATAAAAACAAGCTTCTCAATCTTAATTATTTAAAAAAATTAGGATTTAATGTTGCATTTTGACATATAAAAGGCACTGCAGGAAATTTACTCGGTGTTGTCTCTCTTTCTCTCTCTCTCTATTAATTAATCACAAATCTGGAAATCGTGAATAGTGATTCTTTTTTGTTTTTTTTGTGACAGTATTTGCAAGCCACTTATTATTTGCCACTGATCAGAATATGAAATCACACACAAAATTGTACATTTAGAACGTTTATTTTTAAGGACCTAAAACTTTTGAATTTATTCAGTATTTTTAATTTGAAAGACTGCATGCTTGCTTATTTGGTTTCATTTTAATCAGCTCACACATTTAACGCACTAGACATAAAATCATGCAAAAACAGAAAATTGCTGTTTTTACAACATAGAATGAAAATTTTAGGTGTAAATTCATAAAAACAACTACAGCAACCAGGCAGTCCCAAAAAATAAAAATTTCTCTCCCAACAGGGCAGCTGTGTATTTGACATTTTTCCTGGAATTCTGCTTTTTTTCCCCTAAATTTTCTTTACTATGCTTCTGAAAAAAAAAATATATATATATATATATATGTGTATATATATATGTATATACACAAGCTCGTGGGTTTTTTTTTAAGTGCTCCTTTAATTTTTGTGAGCAGTGATAAAACAGATCAAATTTCGCACAATAAGCTAATTAATACGCAGAATATTGCTTCATGTTGCAATGATTTCACGCACTCATTTCTTCTGTTTGCAGATGATGCTGAAGTGCAAAGATAAAAAGTGGTACCAGTTCTGATTAGCGTTGGGGAGTAGTACAATTCTCTGGACTTCACTATTTAACTTCCATTGGCTCATGTGGACTTGCCGTGATTCCCAGCCATCTGTCTGTTCACCCATCTATCCCTCCGAGCCTTTTTCACTCAAAACACTTGGGATTTTCTTCCCTAGCACAATGTTGAATACTGTTTTTACCTCAGTCTGAGGGTGGAACTGAGGGATACACTAAGGGTGAAGGATAACCTCAGACGAAACGAATAAATGGTGTTTTTCCTATATCTTCTGGTCTTTTTTTGTGTTCTCTCCATTCAATCTCCTCTCTGAGGTTGCTGATTGGCCTGAGCACCTGGAGATTCCTTGTTGTCATTTGCCAAAAAAAAAAAAAAAGAAATCTTTTACTGTTGTCTTTGCTCTGTACTCGCAGCTGGAAAAAAAAAGTCACAAAGACTACAAAAAATGTATGAAATGTAAAAAGAAAGAAAATATGACATGATTATTTATACGTAGATCTAATACATGTGCAATGCTGTATCTACTTGTAGACTTTTGTACTTGAGTGAGAAGTGCAAAAGACAGAGATATCTCGAGGAGATGGGAGCCGCTAGAAGCACTCAGACAGTGAAGCCTCCTCTATGCAGAGAGTTTCCAGGATTAAAGCATCTCACTTTCATGTATATTTTGTCATCTTCTCCTCTCTATCTGACAGGTGTTATTGATCTTAATGGGTGAGAGATTTCATTTGGCATTGCTTTTTTTTTTTTCTCTCTTCTGTTTGAAAATCCTATTTTTCTAATGTGAACGATATTTGATTTGTTCAAAAAGAAAGCTATTTTGTGGTTTAGTTTTTTTTGGAAAAGGGCTGGAATTCAAAATGAGGGCAGACAAAAGTATATAAATATATCCGTTGAGGAAAAAGAACAAAATCGGTTTAACAAGTCAGAAAAAAACCCCTTCCTATTTAGTTTTGTATGATGGTTTTCACATGAATGAGATGTCATTTACTGCCTTTCTTTGTAGTAAAACTCCACATGTAGTGGATCCAGGGGCGGAGTTACAGGGGGGGAAGAGGGAACAGCTCCCCCCTTAAGCAAAAAGCTTTGCTCTCCAATTTTGAGTCAACATTAGTGTCATTAGTGACAAATATGTTAAAAAAAAATCATCAAAACAAGCTTACTGAAGCATTGCAAAGCTTAAAGGGTAACCAAACAGGGAAGTTGGAGGTAGACTCCACCCATAACTGAAATTTGAAAATCCAGTCACAAGGGCGGGGCATGGGAACTGGACAGTTATCATTCCTGGATCCGGCCCTCGAGGTAATTCTATCCGGCCCTCCAGATCATTTTATTTTATTGTTTTTAATGGCCCGATGTTATCTTGCGCTTATATTTAACTTTTTTAATTTTGACAAAATATATTTTTATGGAGAGTAAAATATTGAAAGTTATTTAATGTTTTATGTTGATTTATTCTGTAATAATATTCCTGTCTTTTTAATTATTTATAATTATATTAAAATAGTTGTGGTTTTAAAGTTTAAAAAGTTGGCATTTTGCTAGCTTTTTGGACCATTTTGGCATTTACTAAAAAAAATGTTTAGACTATTTTGAAATTTAGCTAATATTTCAGCTATATGCTAGCTGTTTTGGCTAATTTAGGCTTTTTTTTCCCGTTTTTCAGGCTATTTTGAAGTGTAGCTATTTTTTCAGCAAAATGCCAGGCGTTTTGACTAAACTATGTTTTTTAGGCTAATTTGGCATTTAGCTAATATTTTAGCATCTTCAGTTATCAGCACTAGCATCTTCAGCGGCCTAATTCAGCTTACAGCATTCACGCTAGCATTATCACAGATCATGCTATACATCTAGTTTGTAATGATGTTATAAAGTCACGGTTTTAAAAATGTAGTTTTAAAGTGTTCTATAAATATTTATTCTATTGGTCCCACGACCTGAGTTTGATTCCTCTGCCACAGGGACAATGACAAAACAGAGAAAATAAAATAAAAGAAATATTAAAAATAATTAAAATTACTTCAGAAATAAACAAAGAATTAATATATAATAATACATAATATACAAAAAATTTGACAAAATGAAAATAAAAAAGAGCAAATTTTAAAAAGCAATATCCTTAATAGAAGAATTCAAACCAAAAACACCAAAATGTGATTTAGAGTTTGGTTACCCTTTAAAGAAGCATCAAATATTTTATTTGTGGCCTTTCACTCGGCTGTTCTCATTTGCCACCCCCGTCAATATTTGTACATAGGTAAATAGTTTGACAATCTTTGATCAAATGGAAGTTGAAGATCGACGTTGCTTCAGCAACAAAAGAGGAGAATGGCCATATTTTTTCTGACGCCAAAGAGTTTTTTTTTTTGTTTTTTTTTTTCCTTTGTATTGCCATCAGGCCATAAATCTGGGAAACCAAACAGCACCCGTTAACTTGTCAGTGTTCAAGAATCAGCAGGTTGCAATAGGAAGCCAAATACGGTGTACATTTGTGATAAAAGGTAACCACTCGATTAGTGTTCAATGTTCAAATTGGCTAAGCTGCTAGATGATTCCTGTTAAATAAAGCCAAAATCATTTGCGATACTTTCAAGCATTTCCAGTGTTCATCCATATGAGAGAGCGTGTCTGTGTGTCTTTATGTGTGTCTTCTAAAGCTGTCTAATAGTAGTTTAGGAGACATTCATGTTCTGTTGGAGTAGTTGTCTTTCCAGCCTCCTGTGTGTCCTCTTAGACTGCAGTGACAAAAATTATTCAATTAAAAAAAAAAAAAAAAAACATAAAATTTATTTTATTTTTATATTTTACTTTCAGATGTTTTTTTTTCATAATTTTTCGACAGCAGTACACATTGGACCTTCTGTGTTTAGTCAGTTGTATAGTGTGGTTGTTGGTAGGTAGCTCTCTCCTAAAGACAAAGAGAGAAAAAACATTTATTTGGTATAATCTTCTTCATATCAATTATTGTGTTTTTTATTTTCTTTTTTAGCATCTACTTTTTTCATTTTTTGTCCATACTCTTCAGTATGCAGTATTATTGCCTGATATAATCCACACTCAAACAATGAGAGGGAGTCCTGTCTATTCACCGTTTGTCATTCTCTGTCCTGGGTTCAACAGTTATCAGTGGGTTGCAGTATTTTTATCATTGTAGCCAACTTTCTTGTACAGTTTTATGCAACTTTCACATGGATGTTTATGACTCTGTCTGCCGATACACAAGATTTAGGAATTCTGTAGATAAATTACTGTGCAATGTAAAAATAAAAGTGGAAAAACTTTTTGTTTGTCGTCCATTCTTTTAAAGCGGCTTACATTTTTAGATTTTTAGGCCCAAAAACACTGTTTTAGTGCACAGTCGAGACTAAACCAGGGAGCTGGAGCTACGCGTGTCTCTTTTACACCCTTAATGTTTTTATTTTTAACAAGAACAAAAAAGAAGTAAACACTTCACTTTAAGAGTCCATAATAAGCTTTATTAACACATTAACATGTTAATAAGGTGTTAGCAACACATTCATTAGCACAATAAACCATAAAAGGTTTATTACCATACATAGTAAGAATTATGAATATATTAAGTAAGACCACTTACTACAAAAGCCATATTAATAAACTTAATAAATGTGTGTTTTGCAGAACCTCATCTAAAGTGTACAGAAAAAAAACTCAATCAAACTTTATTCAACTCATTGTTGAATGACGTAACATTCCAAGAAGTTATTGACTAAAGTAGCCACAATTCTCCAACAAACTAGTTTATCTAAGTTGTATTAAAACCCTTTGATAGATTTTTTTAACTGTGTTCTTCAAAAAACCCGTTTTGAGGTCAGTAAACACAATTATAATTCATACTTGACCCTGGAACAGTTTCGCTATTAAAACTTACACCATCACTTTTGCAGGGTAATTTTTACTAAATATACCCCCCCAAAAAACCATCCAAATATGACAACACATAAAAAATTAGAATAGTTTTCTTTTATTTTCAGCTGTGGTTTATGTAAAAAAAAAAAAAAAAAAAAAAAGAAAAGGGAAAATATAGCATTGGAAGATCCTAAAGTCATGTTAAAAATTACAGAAAAAATTAGGAATTTTAAAACAAAAAATTTGTAAAAAAAAAAAAAACGAGTACTGAAGACTTGGTCTTTGGTCAACCCATTCCTGGGACATGTATGACTTTACCTACGGGCCCTCGACACTCAGAAAGATGCAATATGTTGGAAATCATGTAAATATTTCTGCTTGAGTGAAAATCACCTGTGACAATGCTCGAGGGTTAAGGAGGAGTTATAATACCGGATTATAAGGCATATTTTCTATTATTTGTGCATTATGATTAAAAAAAAAAAAAACAGTTATTAGTTTTCATTTAGCTGTAATTAATTTGATTTCTGAATTTTTGGCAGAGATGAACCACAAATGGTATCATAAACTTCTTTCATTTGCTTCTTCTGACATTACATTATCTGCTATTGGATTCTCTTCACAGGGTCTTTTATTTTGAAAAAAAAAATCATTCTGTCACAAGTTAAGTCTTTCAAATAAAAAAAGGTCTATTTTTTTCTGTATGTTTTACTATTATCAAAACAAAAAAAAACATTAATTTATATGAGACATAATAACATAAATACAAAAGTGTTTGGTTTTTTTTCTTTCATAAGACTTGGTTGAAATAATTGAGAAATTGACCCGAATGTGTTGAAGGTTGCAGACATCTCTCAAACTACATTTGAAGCTCAGGTTTTTTTTTAACCCTTGTGTTATCTTACGGTGTTCGGGTGACCCCACACTTCTATTGATATGTGATCTCTCTCATGACAAAAGTGGACAGGATCTCATGTCTGCGACGGACACCAGAGGGAAGATAAAAAAATATCCTTTGAAGATGTTACTTTATGGCTGATATTATCAAATCAATACAATCAACACTATATAATATATACTGAACTTGATTATGGAAATCCAAATTAATAAAAGCGCTGTTGATAATGTTTATTAAACTGTGGTTTGCCAGAATCTCTTTGAGGCTGACCGATGGTTCATCACTATCGCCTCTTGGAAGTGCAACTTTTTGCCTCCACATCTCCACGTTAGCTTGGCGTGTTGGTGAAGCTGCCACAGAATCTTTTTTTTTCCGATTGATGGCATCCTCTACGTCGGATATCCACCACCAGGATTGGATATTTCCAACATGAGGGACCCAGAAACCTCACAGCAATTGTTCCGAACCAACCACAGTGGTGGAATACGTTCTCTGTTTAGACCAAATGTCCGCAGACTCGTCTGTTTCCCTCAATGTGGAAGTTAAAGACTTCCCTGGAAGAGGGCAAGGTCAAACTTTCCTACCAAACTCACATCGTACATTCACATCTCTCTTTCACAAGATGACTTTACCAAACTGTCAAAGACGTTCATCTGAGGGTCGCCAGAAACCACTAGAAATGTAATAAACGACTTGTGGCTAAAGATTCCCTGGAGCGATGGGGACTGTTTGCATATGGTGTTTCTAAGGGACACACCTGTGATGAGCAACAACAGAACACAGCTGGGGTTCAGATCATGGATGAGTTCATTCTAATACTCTTACAAAAGCCACCATCATTGGTTGGTGTTGAGGTCCCACAGGAGGACAATGGATCCCCAATTGGGGCCCTTATTTGTACCTTTCCAAGAGACCATAAGGAAGTAAAGGAGTGTGAACTGGTCTTCGATTTGTAGGCCTAAACTATGGTGAGAGACCCATGCAGGGGTGTCGAACTCCAGGCCTCGAGGGGCCAACGTCCTGCTGGTTTTCCAGAAATCCTGCCTTATCTTTTGCTGATTACCTGGATCAGGTGTGTTTGGCCAATAAGGAGCATCAAAGGCAGGTTGATTGGAAAACATGTAGGACACCGGCCCTCGAGGCCTGGAGTTTGACACCTGTGCTAGAGGGCCAGGAATACACCCCAACCCCCCCCACCAGCATGAACTACCAGCTCTGGGGGCTCACCCCGCTGGCTCTCATCATGAGAAACTCCAAAGATTGGGGTACAACCCCTCCAAAGGGATTGGAATTCAGATTGGTACTTCCTAACCCCTTGCACAGGCTCAGGCCCCTACCCTCCAATAGAGGTGGTGTTTCGTGTTCCAAAAACCAACTGGGACTTGGGCTATGGTCATAAGACCAAAAAGTGAAGTATTGATACAAGCAGTCGAAATACGCTTCCGTTGTAGGGTGGCTGGGTGCCCCCTTACAGATACGGTGAGAAGGTCGGGGTCAGGGGAGCCTGTTTCTCCTCCGCATTGGGAGGAGCTAGCTTAACCGGCTCAAGCTTCTGGTCCTCCTCGACGCCTCTCTGGCGAGGTGTTGCCCCACTGGGTGGAGACCCCAAGACACGCTGGAGATACTATATCTCTTGGCTGGCTTGGGGTCCCCCAAGAAGAGCTGGAGCAAGTGGCTGGGGAGAGGGAAGTTTGGGAGTCTTTGCTTAAACTGCTGCCCCTGCGACCCAGGAAAGTGGAAGAAATGGTTGGATTGGTTTGAGTTACCTCGGCACCCACCTTTGACTTTTGACCAAACCACATTGCACCGACCCCCCCCTGCAGCTCTCGTGAAGATTGGTGCGCCCATGTGGGATCTGGTCAGGTGAACTGAGGTGATGTCTTGAGTCTTTTTCACTCTGCATGGCTCCCAGTCAGCAAGGCCAAGAGGGCAGAAAATGTGGGCCCTGAATGGGTTTATCCACAGTTTCTGTGCTTGCCCCACCTGTGTTTTTGCCCACATTGGCTCAGCTGACCGGGGACACGCATCCTTGCCTGCGACTCTGCTAGCTCTGTCGGGCCCTTGGTGGCGGCGCTCAGTCTGCTGTCCACCGGGCGACTGGCTGGCGGAGCCGCGTGAGCCAATGTGGGCAAAGACAGGTGGGGCCACCATGGAAACTGCGGGAAACCCATTCGAGGGTCACATTTTATACCCACTTTTAAACCATATAGAGCCCGGTTGGCCTTGCTGGCTCGGCTGGAATCAGACCAAAACACAAACATTCATCATTTAGTGATTAAATTACTTGAGGAAAGCTCAAATGTGTTCATCCAAAAATGTAATTTTTCTGTTGTTTTGTTTTTTTCTGTAAAATGTCAAGGTCCTGTTTCATTTACTTGGAACTCAATACATCTCAGAACAGAGACTGATTGTACTTCAGTGTTTATTTTTGTCATCTGTGTTTTTCTGCTTGTTTTCTCTGGTCTGGACCAGGGAAGTCTGAACATCCATAAGTCACTTTGTTTTGCTGTGAAGCAATTTTTATAAAAACCAACTCAAACACTCCAAATATGAGCTGATTTCTCTGTACATTTTTGAAATTTCCACTAGAGGGCAGCAAAAGTACACAAGAGTCACAACTTGCAAATGAGCTGAAGATTTTTGGTAAATATATTTTTGGAGACAATATTTAAAAACAAATAGGATTTATGACTTTTTCCATTAAATAGAAGCTTTTATCTCGCAGTATGAGCTAAAACAACAAAGCTTCTTTTTTATAAAGAAAGCTGTTGATCTTGATTAATTTCCAGCAGCTTACCTAACACGCTATCGACTTTGATTGGGATTTATGATGCAAAAAGAGGCAAAAGTGAATCCTCAGGTTCTTCTAGCTGCTTAGATGAGCACAGATGAACTTACTGCAACCCCGTCGTTAATGTTTTCTGGCACAAATGATGAAAAAACACGAACAAATGCACTAATTCTTAACACCTAAATAACAGTAATGGCTTTTAAATTCTGATTAATGGAAGCAATAAGAAGACTGTGAATGAAGGCAGGCATTAACCATGATCTAAAAATAGAGTCACTGGAATGTATAAGAAAAATCTATTTTTTGAACCAAGTTGCTCTTTTTTTCTTTTTGAATTAAGGTAATTATCTTCATAAAATTAACTTTTTTCTTCAACAGAGTGACTGTTTTTTCTCATCCAGGATGAGCTGGGATGTCTGGATGAGGTTAAAGGTCGAGCTGAGGGGCAGACGCACACAAAGGGAAGAGAACGGCCTCGGCGAGGAGGAATCCGTGTTGTTTTGTACAATTTGGATGAAGCTGTGAAGAGAAGGTCGCCGGGGAGAAATGTTTGTTGATGCGTGCTGCTTGAACTACTGACTCACCGAGGAATGGGGCCAGACGATCGGACCCGGGCGTGCAGCGCAGCACATGACACGTCATTGTGGCTGTTGCTGTGGCGACAGGAAACATGAATGACCTGAGCCAAGTCTGCCCAGCAGGGACGGCGGTGATACTCACACAGGAAAAGAGGTTTGTCTCGAAAACAAATACATAAAGTATAAGATGTTTTTGTTGTTTTAAGTGGGAAAAAAAAGCCGAGGTATTTGTTTTGATGAGATTTTTTAAAATAAATTGAGATGTCCTTCTATGACGAGCTTTAGTATTGAAAATATAGATATTCAATTCAATGTTACTTATATACCCCAATATAACAATTCAGTTGCCTCATTGGGCTTCATACTTTATACTTCTATTTAGGTAAATCCCTCTAGTATTTGGAAATATTGTGAATGAATATCGAAAAAAAGGGTATATTTTTACACTACTTCTTTCCAAAATGTATCATATTTTCAGAGCTACAACAGTCAAACTATCATTTTTTTTTCTATGCCATGATTCATCTTGGAGTAAGACGACAATTATACATTTTAACATCAATTTGCTTTAAAGATTCTGTATAAATGCATAAAAAAAAAACTTCCCAGTTTCCATAAAAATCTGGTTGTTGAAACTAAACGACTTACCCTTCACAAAAATCAGAAAAATTCTTTATGTCAAAGGGAATAAAGAAAAAATACTAAACAGAGTAAAAACAACAAGAAACCTTAACAATGTAAAGTAAAAAACATTCAAATTACAACATAAATGAAAAAAATGTCCTCAAAAGAACTCTATAAATTAAAAGAAAAAACTGTCAAATTGTAAAAACTTGATAATTTGTTTAATTAATCAATAGTAAACTATAATTTACTGTAAAGTGATGAAATGTTACAACTTCTATGTAGTGTTAAAAACTTACAAATACTATGTATAGTAAAAAAAAGTAAGAATAAAATATTTGTAGAGTTAAAAATAATTACAATTCTATTGAAAGTAAGATTAAAAAAAGTAAAAATACAATATAAAGTTTAAAAAAGTTTTACAAACACCACATCAAGGGAAGAGCCCCTAAAATACTAGTAAGTTAAACAAAAAGCTGAAAACACTGTCAAGTTGAAATAAAAGGAATACGTAGAGTAAACTTTAATTTACTTTAAATGAATAAAGTCTTAAAAATTCTATATAAAGTAAAACAAAATAAAATACTTTGTAGGGTTGAAAAGAACTTTAAAATTCTATGTAAACTTGAAAAAAAAACCTAAAAATATAAAGTTAAAAAAAGGAAAAATACAATATAAAATGAAAAAAGTGTTACAAACAGCATAAAGGGAGAAAAACCTGAAAAAAAACACTTAAAAATACTTTCAAGTTAAAAAAAACTTAATGATACCATGTACTAAAATAGTACATTTATAGGAAATTAATTTACTGTAAAGTAATAAAATGATAAAAAAATTACAATTTAAAGTTAAAATTGTACAAATACTATGTACAAATAAAAAGCAAATTAAAGTAATAAAAGAACAATTTCACTGAAATTTTGCTTTACATTTCTCTAATACTTGGTTTAATATTACACATACAATTTCTATCAATGTCCAATCTGAACATGCTTTTGGTCATGTTTGTTTCCTGTTTTGATCCATAAATCTAGATTTAGTTTAAACGTTTTGTAAATTACTTTGGATCCATTTGAACAGCTTATAGTGCAAACTTGTTTGGTTTGTTCTGGATCTAAAGAATCTCAATCAAAGTTAGTACTGCAGTATTTGTGCAGTATTCTCTTCAGATTCAGCACAGGCTTAAAGGGATAGAAAACCGTCTGTGATCCCCTCCCACAATGCCTCCAAACACATGAGCGGATGTTATTGACTGAGATTTAAGAGGCTCAAACTGGAGAAGCTCACAAGTTCTTAACATTTCATGTGAATTCAAAGAGATTTCATTTGAATGAGTCGTTTTCTGGGAACCAAATTCATTTAGAGCTTGAGACCAAAACCATGTTAACATGCATGTTTCCGTCATGGTGCGCACTAACATTTTAAAAGAGGTAACTTTGTGCTGGGGTGTCAAACTCAATCGCACATGGGGCCAAAATCCAGAACACACATTAGGTCGCGGGCCGAACAGGATAAACATTTATTGAAAACTCTAAAACTACATTTTGAAAACTTTAAAACTGTTACTTTTTAATAAAATTATGAGCTAGATATAGAGTATACATTACCTGTGATAATGCTAGTGTGAATGCTGTAAGATAAATTTGGCCACGGAAGATGCTGAAATTGAAATTAAAAATGCTGATAGCTGAACTTAATTAAGCTAATAGCTGAAAATGCTTTAGCTGATAGCCAGTTAAAATATTTGCTAAATGCCAAATTAGTCTAAAAAACTGAAAGAAAGAAGAAAAAAAACTTAGTCAAAACAGCTAGCATGTAGCTGAAAAAATAGCTAAACTTCAAAAAGAGCCTAAAAAACTGAAATACAGCCTAAATTAGCCAAAACAGCTAGCATGTAACTGAACTATTAACAAAACTCCAAAACAGCCCAAAAAACCTTAAAAAATAAAAACCTAAATTAGTCAAAACAGCTAGCATGTTGCTGAAATACTAGCTAAACTTCAAAAAGAGCCTAAAAAATTGAAAAACAGCCTAATATAGCCAAAACAGCTAGCATGTAGCTGAACTATTAACGAAACTTCAAAACAGCCCAAAAAACCTTAAAAAATAAAAACTTAAATTAGTCAAAACAGCTAGCATGTTGCTGAAATTTTAGCTAAACTTCAAAAAGAGCCTAAAAAATTGAAAAACAGCCTAAATTAGCCAAAACAGCTAGCATGTAACGAAACTCCAAAACAGCCCAAAAAACCTAAAAAACCAAAAACCTAAATTAGCCAAAACAGCTAGCATATAGCTGAAATATTAGCTAAACTTCAAATTAGCCTAAAAAATCTTAGTACATGCCAAAATAGTCCTAAAAGCAAGAAGAATAATACAAAAAAATTTTTTAATATAATTACGAATAATAAAAAGGCAGCGCAGGAATATTATCCAGAGTAATTCAACAAACTTAAACCTCCATAAAATTTTATTTCATTATTTTAAAAATAATATATATTTCGTCAAAATTATACAAGCTTAAAATAAGATCAGGACACATGGACAGACACATGTGAATTAGTGAAATAGGATCAATATGTTGTGGATTTTACAATAATTGCAAACATTATATGATTCAGATTTGACATTTTTAGCACTGGTTGTGGAATGCAAGCGTGTTTTTTCAAGGGAAGTGATAAGTTGTAACTTGCAGAAGATCAGCCATAAATCTGCAGCATGTGACACATTCCAGCAAAATTCCCCATTTATTTATGAGGAATAAGTTTTATTTTCCCCTCACGTTGTCACACAGTAATGTAGCCGTGCACCTCAGGATCTCTTCATGCTTACCGACGTGTTTGCAACCTTCCCCAATTGGGCAGACATGTGTTCATGAAACTCTGATTTTCATCAAAAATTCGGCAGCAGCTGCCAGAGGGAGGCTGCCACAGGATTGTTTTCCTCTGCAGAAACTGGCAACTGCCCCTCATTACAGGATGACGGGTGTTTGCACACACTGCTGCTTTATGCTTCTCCTATTTGCTTGAACAGATCATGGCGGTCTAATTAACATGTCTTGCCAGTAAATAGGCCTCTTCTCCCACAATGGCAGATATAGAATAACTGGGATGAACGGAGACAGCTGCTCAGCAGACTGTAGCGGGAGCGCGGAACACGGTCTGGGTTACAAATGCTCTCATGTCATAAAATAAGCTTCTATGGAAAACCGTGTTTATAATTTCTGCTGACTCGAGTTGCTATTTCACATTTAAGCAGCGTGTCTTTGGCCAGAGAGCGATGGCACTGCTGGAATTTTCACAGATCCAGATGCTTCATTCTTGAATTTTTAAATAAGAGCCTGGCAGCCGCTGGCGTTTCCAAGGCAACAGTCTGATTGGGAAAGAGGATTTGAATGGTCCTGTCAGTGAGGGGAAAAAATGAGCGCCGGCACACAGATACATTTTACCCTGTGAGAGTTCGTTAAATGTGGGTCAATCATAAGCCTCTATTAAGTTTTCACCCCAGTGAGGCGTGTTCATTTGCATGTTGCTTGCCTTGTCTGTATTCCATTAAGACTTTTGTGCTGCCTGCTGGTGTCTTGAGCTCCAGCATTATGTTTGATGAATGTGTGTGGAGGGTGGGGGTGGTGGGGGGTCTAGCAGTGCTTTTGGATTAATGGAGACAGATATCATCATGTCTTCTGATCTTCTTTTAATCATAAAACTCATTTATGGAACAATTTGGTGTCTGAATCCAAAGGAAAACAAGTCTTTTTGTTTCCTTAAATATATCTAAAACACGTTTTTCTGTGTTTCTTGTGCAGCAACAGTTTGTTTTTGAGTTTATTGTGGATTAAAACCTTGTAAGCATTATAAATATGTCCTTATTGTTTATTGAATTAAAGTAACAGTTTTATGCATAGTTTGGCTGGAGGGTGATGATAAAAAAATGCTAATTTGTTTGCTATTTTCCCTCTAATGCTGCAGTTCACGCATCAGGGACATTCAGTTTCAGTTTTATATTAATGAACTCACATGAACAGAGATCTGGCAGCACAAGAACAGTGTCGCATTTTGCGCATCACGTCCCATTGTGAGTTCAAATATTTAAACTTTGGCAAAGAAGACCCACTGCATTCATCAATTAGTGACTCATTTTAATTTTTTTAGCGGTGACATAATAAATAATCTGGTTAAATCTGGATAAAAAAATAAATCTTTACCTTTCCTGTTGTGGAAATATTCACTTACAGAATTCATTCATTTCAAATCTGAACAATCTAAAAACTGTTTGACCTTTTAGTTTAAGAAATTGCAACATTGTGTTTCTAACATGTGTTGGCTTGTATTGCAACCTTTTTAAAATAAAAAAAACATTTGTTCATTTGTCATAAAATTATTATTTTTTTTTACCTTTTATAAAGTTATGCAGTCTGTTGAAAGGACACGTAGAAGTAAAAAAAATACTAGGCCTTGTTTCAGGTGCGCACCTTAATTCAATGTTTGCACCAGTTAGTTCTAGGTGAGCACTGGTTAATTCCAGGCGTGCACCAGTCAGTCACAGGTGAGCATCAGTTAGTTCTAGGTGCACATTAGTTAGTTCTAGGTGCACACTAGTTAATTCAAGGTCTGCAGCAGTCAGTTACAGGTGCGCACTAGTTAGTTCCAGGTGCGTATCAGTTAGTTCTAGGTGCATAGTAGTTAGTTCCAGTTGCAAACCAGTTAGTTTTAAGGGCACACCAGTTACTTCCAGGTGTACCTTAGTCAGTTATAAGTGTGCACTCGTTAGTTCCAGGTGCGTATCAGTTAGTTCCAGGTGCATATCAGTTAGATCCAGGTGCGTATCAGTTAGTTCTAGGTGCGTATCAGTTAGATCCAGGTGCGTATCAGTTAGTTCTAGGTGCGTATCTGTTAGTTCCAGGTGTGTATCAGTTAGTTCTAGGTGCGCACTAGTTAGTTCCAGGTGCGTATCAGTTAGTTCCAGGTGCGTATCTGTTAGTTCCAGGTGTGTATCAGTTAGTTCTAGGTGCGCACTAGTTAGTTCCAGGTGCGTGTCAGTTAGTTCCAGGTGCGTATCTGTTAGTTCCAGGTGTGTATCAGTTAGTTCTAGGTGCGCACTAGTTAGTTCCAGGTGCGTATCAGTTAGTTCCAGGTGCGTATCTGTTAGTTCCAGGTGTGTATCAGTTAGTTTTAGGTGCGCACTAGTTAGTTCCAGGTGCGTATCAGTTAGTTCCAGGTGTGTGTCTGTTAGTTCCAGGTGTGTATCAGTTAGTTCTAGGTGCGCACTAGTTAGTTCCAGGTGCGTATCTGTTAGTTCCAGGTGCGTATCAGTTAGTTTTAAGGGCACACTAGTTAGTTCCAGGTGTGCCTTAGTCAGTTATAAGTGTGCACTCGTTAGTTCCAGGTGCGTATCAGTTAGTTCCAGGTGCATATCAGTTAGATCCAGGTGCGTATCAGTTTGTTCCAGGTGCATATCAGTTAGATCCAGGAGCGTATCAGTTAGTTCTAGGTGTGTATCAGTTAGTTCCAGGTGCATATCGGTTAGATCCAGGTGTGTATCAGTTAGTTCCAGGTGCATATCAGTTAGATCCAGGTGCGTATCAGTTAGTTCTAGGTGCGTATCAGTTAGATCCAGGTGCGTATCAGTTAGTTCTAGGTGCGTATCTGTTAGTTCCAGGTGTGTATCAGTTAGTTCTAGGTGCGCACTAGTTAGTTCCAGGTGCGTATCAGTTAGTTCCAGGTGCGTATCTGTTAGTTCCAGGTGTGTATCAGTTAGTTCTAGGTGCGCACTAGTTAGTTCCAGGTGCGTGTCAGTTAGTTCCAGGTGCGTATCTGTTAGTTCCAGGTGTGTATCAGTTAGTTCTAGGTGCGCACTAGTTAGTTCCAGGTGCGTATCAGTTAGTTCCAGGTGCGTATCTGTTAGTTCCAGGTGTGTATCAGTTAGTTCTAGGTGCGCACTAGTTAGTTCCAGGTGCGTATCAGTTAGTTCCAGGTGTGTGTCTGTTAGTTCCAGGTGTGTATCAGTTAGTTCTAGGTGCGCACTAGTTAGTTCCAGGTGCGTATCTGTTAGTTCCAGGTGCGTATCAGTTAGATCCAGGTGCGTATCAGTTAGTTCCAGGTGCATATCAGTTAGATCCAGGTGCGTATCAGTTAGTTCCAGGTGCGTATCAGTTAGTTCCAGGTGCGTATCAGTTAGTTCTAGGTGCACACTAGTTAGTTCCAGGTGCGTGTCAGTTAGTTCTAGGTATGCACTGGGTAGTTATAGGTGTGCAGGAGTTAGTCTCAGGTGTACACCAGTCAGTTGTAGGTACACAACAGTTAGTTCCAGGTGTGCATGAGAAAGCAATGCTATTGTTTCCCCTATTTTTTACTTCTATGTCCCTTAGGGGCTCAGTAGAAAGTAAAATGTGGCGAAGTATTTTTTTTCAGATCTGACTTTTTGAAAACTTGAATGTTTTAAATGTGGCTATAATAAAACTTCACTCACTTCAATCAAAAATTGAAAGGACAGACAGTTTGAAATAAAATTAGAGTCTGAAGAAGTTTTTTTTTTCTTTCTTTTTTTTCTGGGGAGTGAATGTCTGGGATGATCCAACATGCTGCAATCCTCTTCCATTATTTCAGCGACTCATTGAAATTTTCTTCACTTTGATCACCAGCAACTTGTCTACAGGATGAAACCAAAGATCCATCATTCACTGCTCTCGTGGATCAGAGGGATTTACATTTGTACCGACATGAACAGGGGCATCGTATCCAGCTCCACTACAGCCTGACATAACATTTGCTCGGCAGGGGATCTGCTGTCGTGGGTGGAGCACACCTCACTTTGTGTTTGCAGCTGCCATCAATTTGGCCCTGAAAATGGGATTTTCTTGGAGAACATACAGGGTACCAGAACCAAACAGGTAAAGGGAAAGGTTAAAACATCTCGACACTTGAAAAAAACGATTTTGCTTTTAGTAAAATACCGTGAGATTTAGCGATGTGGACTTCCAACAAGCTCATCTCTCTTGTCCACATCGTGGAAAAAATGGGGACTGAATTGACGTCATTTGGTTGAAGCTACACTAGAAGACAGTAATTCTATGGCGCTCACTTTATCCAGTTCTCGTATACAGTCAAAGGTTAGAATGTTGGGTGGATTCTGTGTGTTTTTGGGAGGCACGCCTAATATGTATCTGTCAGGAATGCTGATATGAGACTTAAAACACAATAAGATTCTCGCTCATGTGTCTTTGAGCTAGACTCTGAACCCCACATTTCCACTGGTGGTTTTCAAATGAAATCAAATCAACTTTATTTATAAAGCGCTTTAAGAAAGCCAAACTGCTACAGTGCTGTAGATTAAAACACCAACGACACCATTAGATAAAATATAAGCATTTAACAACTTAAAACCAAGACATTAAAAACAGAGCAGAGTCTCATGGAAGTTTACAGCTCGTCTGTAAAAATGGGTTTTAAGCTTAGCTAAGGTTATAGGTTAGCATCGCTGTGTGAACGTGTGTGTGAATAGGGCGGCCAGTTTTTTTCTTCTGGCTTAAAAAAAAAATAATATTCAAACTTTCACCGTTTATCATTAGAAATTACAGGTGAAGAATTTTACTTTTTTTTTTAAAAAAGGTGAATTACTATTAATATACAGTATGTATGTGTGTGTATATATAAAACACACACACACACACACACACATATATATATATATATATCCACTAGAGGGCACTGTAGATGTGTGTATCAGTATTTGTTACTGACAGTGATGCCGAAGAAGAAACGCCCTCAGTCTAACATGGAATTGTTGCAAAGCGACAAAGAAGAATTCAAGAAATTTAATGATTTTTCGTAATATAAAAAGTTTAGTTGACTTATTAGTATTTAACTTTATGTTATGGCTATCTGAATAATTGTTCGTGTGTTATATTCAGGATTTCTCTAATTTTATGAAGTTTAATAAATCTATTATTATCATCTAGTTCATGATTATGATTTTCCTTTCAAAATAAAATGTCTGTTCTTATTCCTGTATTTTGTTAGATTTTTTTTTTGGTTGTTGTGACATATATATTTCAGAACGACTTATAGTCTGAAAAATACAGTAATTATTTTGCGAAATTTGTCATATTCAAATACTAAAAAATTACAATAATTATTTTTTTTTTAAATAAAACCAAAATATCTTTTTTGCTTAAGCATAAACATTTAAAAGAATTTAACCTGCATATTTAAGCTCTTCTTTTATCTCTTCAAACTGTCACTTTTTGACCCATAAACTTACACATCACATCAGCATGTTTTCCTGCTGTCCTCTGACATGCCAGCGTAAAACTAACCGTTGTATCATTTGCTCTGCTCTTATCAGTTCCACTATTAATCTGGATCTGATGAGAGTCTTGTGTAAAAACAGCGGGGACGCTATCTGGAGTCTTCCCCGCTGTCAGCAGAACGTTCCGTTCAGCGCTGCTCCTGATGTCTGCAGCTGCTGAATCCTGTCCGTTTATCGGATAAACCCCACACATACCGACGCGCTCATCTATGGATTGTCATGTCACAACGGCTGAAGGGCGTTCGCCGCCGGCCGTCTGCAAACTCCGCACAAAAGCTGGTTTTGTGTCACGCTGTGATGGAGGAAGCAGCGGCGTGCCGCTCGCTGATAAGGCTGAATGCTGTAATTGAATCATTCATGGTGTATCTGATGCACAAATGTCTCACCAGCTGTTGTTATTGTTCTTGAAATGCATGGTAACAATGTCATTATGGCTAAATTAGATCAAATTATATCCAAAACAGGGTTATTATGAAAAACATTGGTTTGCTGTTGCGCGGATAAGTTGCGCAACCATGTTGACACCCCGCAGACAAAACATCAACAACAAAAATGTTGATTTTTGAGTATTTTACATGTATTATAGTTTATGCTTTCCTTATTAAATTTTGATTCCAACATGAATACTAATATATTATTTTAAAGTCCTTTTAAAGTCCCAATCGAATCATATTTAGATCTATTTTAAAAGCTATTTTAAAATTCTGTTTTTAGCCAAAATCATTTTAAATAAATAAATCTGTGTTGTTTTTTAGGACATATATTCTGCAGAGCACCAATAGAAATTTGCCTCTGAGTTGTGGTTGGGACTGGAGTAAGTCTGAACTAATTTCCCATCATCTCTTTGTTTACACACTCTCCTGCTAGCTTACAGCCCCTCACAACCCCAACCTAGCATTAGCAGTGCAACAAAAAAATGGCGAACAATATTAGATCATTTCAGTTTTGAGCCAGAAACCAGTTTAGACTGATGAAGATGTTAATCGTCTACATCAGATCTTTTGACTTGTGGGCCCAAAAGAGTTCTAAAATTTGATGGAAGGGCCGGATTCAATTCAATTCAATTTTATTTATATAGCCCAAAATCACAAAGAAATTTGCCTCATTGGGCTTCATGCAGGTAATTTTACAGATGTAGAAAATATTTACAGATGCAGAAAATAGAAACGTGAAAAAAATATCTAAAGACTAAACAGACTAAATAAACTGGATATTCCTGCCCTTAGACCCTCCCTCTTGGTAAGGAAAAACTCCTAAAAAACCTGAGTCAGGAAAAACGAAGAAACCTTAGGGATTCCCACATGAGGGAGAGATCCCATCCTAGGACGAACAGGCGATACCAGAACTGGTAAAGAAAAATTAGCTTCTACAACTACATATTTGAATAGAGTGATGTGTGGAATGTTTTGGTAATCCACTTAATAATAAGAAATACCATGCAATCTAAAACATGCTTTATTTTGAATAAAAAATGATTTGTGTTTAGGTCAAAACATTCTTTTGTTCTCATTTTAATGCAAGTTAACTCGATCACACAAGGGGCCAAAATCCAAAAAACACTCAGGTCGCGGACCGAACAGAATAAACATTTATGGAACACTCTAAGAAGAAATAAAAAAAATTTAAAATGTAAATTTTAACATATTATGAATTAGATATATAGCATTATCTGCGATAACGCTGGTGTGAAGGCTGTAAGCTGAATTTGGTAGTTGAAGATGCTAGTTCTGATAGCTAAAAATGCAGAAATTGATAGCTAAAAACACTGAAGGTAATAGCTGAAAATGCTGAAGCTAAGAGCCCGCTAAACTATTAGCTAAATTCAAAATTAGAATAAATTACTAAAGAAAAACTTAGGTTGATTCAAAACAGTTAGCATGTAGCTGAAAAAAAATTACTAAACTTCAAAATAGCTGAAAAAACTGCAAAAAGCCTAAATTAGCCAAAACAGCTAGCATGTAGCTGAAATATCAGATAATCTCTAAATCTTAGTAAATGCCAAAATAGTCAAATAAAGCTAGCAGAATTACATTTTTTTTAAATTTAAAACCATAACTTTTTTAACATAATTATGAAGATAAAAATACAGGGATATTATTCCAGAATAAATCAACTTAAACCTTAAAGAACTTTAAATATTTTACTCCCTATAAAAATATATATATTTAAAAATAAGTGCAAGGTAACATCGGGCCATTAATAACAATAAAACAAAATGATCTGGAGGGCCGGATAGAATTACCCGGACTTTTACACGTGATCTATGGGGAGACACCAGAAAATAAAACAAGAAGGGATAAATATTATCTACAACTAGAAAATCTTTCAAACTGTGTTTTTCTTCTGCTCCTGATTCAAGATTAAACTACAAAATCCTCAGAAAAGAAGTTTTAATCTCGTAGTTTCGTCGATCATGAGAAAAATGCAACAAGAACATGTAGAAACACCAAAAACACAAATTATTGGAGAGCGTCTTTAGAGTTTATGACAAAAGAAGGGAATTAGTGTCTCATTACCTCCTGCAGATGCTGTGCTTTGTTAAATTGACATGTTTAAAAAAAAAAAAAAAAATGAGCAATAGATTTCATCACGTAAATCCTGTATCATTTAGCTGATTTCATGCATTTTTCCTGACCTGTGTGTGACGCTTTACTCTTTTAATTTTCAATTAACATGCTGGGAACTCTACTAGCTGCTGGTTGAAAGTGGTTGAAATGGCAATCTGTCAATCTGACACTTTCAGAGGAGAATCTTCTTTTCCCTTCTCTTGCACTTTCACCTGGATTCACATGGCTGCCTGTTTAGGTGTCCTCTCAGCACACTTTGTTGTCTATATTCTGCACCAAAGACGAGACGCTGAATCAATTAAGTCTTGCATGAGTGCGCGCCGTCTTCAAGACTAACAAAGGAGGAGAGGCTGGAGAGCACAGAAGCAACTTAGAATGCGGCGCTGTCTGCCTTTCTTCTGCAAACCACTTCTTTTTCCAGAGTTCTCAGATATTAAGCTGATTTATTGATAGTGTTACAAATGTTCTGATCAGGAGCTTTTTGATTGCTTTATAAATAATAATTCATTTTAGTACAGTCTTAATTTTAAAACTTAATGCAATCAAGAGTTTCATATAATGAAACAAAAGCAAAAAGTGGAAATTTACACAGAATTAAGAGGCAGTTGATGAACACAGAAAATATAAATGTTGTTTCTTTTGTCCCGCAGCAGTCCTGAACTGCAAGGGTCGAATTGTTTTTGCAATTCTTCTGTCTTACTGTGCCTGTATGCGAAATTTATTTCTATGCGACGATGTGAAAATTAAATATTGACATGTACGTCAAAAAAATGAATGAGGCACAAATCTTTTGTGTCAAAATCAGCTAACAAAACACTTTTTTTTTTTTAGGTCCATCGCAAAGAATTTTTATAATGACTTTGGGATAGCCGCTCAATTTATGGCTAGTCGGCCATTTTGTGGAATTTGGCAATCTTCACATTTTCCCACAATATGAGAAAAGAAAACTTTTGTTCGAGCGATCTTCATAAAAATTCCGATACATGCCACCAGGTTAAGTCTGCAAACACATCCGAACATTTGTTGACTTTTGACCTCAGGAAGTAGCCACCATTCTGAAAAATCCTTCTTGGATTTAAACTCCTAGGAATTTGGATCCATCACCTTCAACGTATGTACTCGAGCATCATTGGGAATCGACTTGACAAATAAAGTTTGTAGACTTTGAATGGCGTTAGCGTTCCCCTGTTGCTTGTATGTGTTTTTACCAGATTATTGTGAAAATTGAAAACATAAATCTCTGGCTGAAACTGAACAAAACAATATGAACATATTAGAAAGCAAAAAAACTCAGTTTTCAAAGTAATCCTGAAGTTTACTTTTGCCAAGTCAAAAGATGGTGGCGGGAAACACCCAGGGCTGGCCCAGGACATATGAGACCAAGGCAGCCGCCTATGGTGCCATAGTAGTTAGGTTCCAAAATGCAATGTTTTTTATTTTTGGTTTTTTTTACAGTTTAGCATGCAACTCTTTTTGTTTAAAAATGTTTTTTTAAAGGGGAACAATTAAGTCCATGAAAAAAATAACTCAAAAGTTTGACACAATCAATAATTTTACCTGGTGCTGCTCCAATCTTTGCCTGACTCGGTCCCTGTCCAAGCTAGGTGTGTCTGTGTGGGTGAGGGCTGTTGTAATCTGTTAGTGCTTCTTTAAAACCTAAAGGATGAAAAAGCTGAAAAAAACTCCTCAAGCACTTCTTTAAGGTCGAAAAGAAAGGAAAAGGAGGAAAAAACGGACTCAAAGCAGAGGTTTGTCTGTTTTATTTACAGTCAATTGCTTGGAAATTGAAATTAAATAAATACTTATTGTAACACATTCCAGGCAGCTACAGTGTTTCTTTTTTGAGGGCAGGGATGTTGTGGCGGGGCACAGGAACCATGCGACCCAATTTGTGATTTTAGTTTGCAAAATAATTTTTTTTTAAATCAATTAAAATAAATAATCTTGTTTTTAATCAGATAAATAAACACTGTAGGCAAACTCTATCACAGATTTTTCTTTATGACATTTTTTCCATAAATATCTTTATCAAGTCATCTCCTTACATTCATTCCCTCCCAGATGAAAAAGATCTAAGTGAAGCTAGTTGCCTCCATGATTAACATTGCTGCTCCGCCGCAGACCTCATGCTAATCAGAGCATTGAAGTAGCAGCACGCATCTTAATTTATGCCACCGGTCCCGACTGTGACCCTCGTTTAGAATTGCGGCACAATGACAGTGATCATCAATTATAGTTGTAGTAACAAAGCCACGCTGTGCCTCAGAAGGAGAGAACACATCGGATCACTCCCACAGACTCAGACTCATTTGCATGACCCATTGAGGAAATATTTATGAGAGCAAAAAAAAAAATATATATGTCTGCTGTCATAAAATGCTAACTGGGATTCAGATTTAAAGGATTTTTAAATCCTTTTTTTGTTTAATTTGTGTAAATTGATTCAACTATGTGAACCAGCAGTTAGTAAACAATCAGGAAAGTGAAATTCAAAGTATTTTGGTATAATAATTTTTGCATATTTTTTTTAAATATGCCCCTTCAGCTAATGCTATAGCAGAGGGCTAACTAAGCTCTTTTTTTGTCAAACATTTAAACTTTTCCTTATTGTGTAAATGCTTAGTAAGAATTCACACTACAATCAGGACATTTCTGGTTGTATTTTTGGTGTTTATAAAATTTATAGTTTTGAAATATTGAGCAAAATATGCACCATAGGAAATGAATGAGAAATTTTTCAAATTTCAAAATTTTAAATAGATTAGCAAAAATATAAAATATATATCTGTAAATATATTCTAGTGTTATATTTTCATCTTTTATTGTAACTTTAAAAAAATTTGAGTTTACTCAATATTTTAGCAACATGCTAAAGTTTTAGCTAAATTATTATCTTCTGGGTTTTTTGGCAAATTTAGAGTTTGGCTTTTATGTTAGCAACATGCTAACATTTTTGACCAATTTTATTTACAGAGAAGTTTCAGACTATTTTGGAGTTTAGTTCATATTTAAGCAATGTGCTAGCTTTTTATGGCTAAGTTGGCATCAACTTATTTATTTATTTATTTTTTTGCTCATTTTGAGTTTAGCTAATATTTATAGCAACCATTACTATGAAAACTACAAACATTTATGACTAATTTGTTTTCTACTGGGGTTTTATAGACAAATATAGAGTATGAGGAATCTTTGGCTATTTTGGATTTTAGCTAGTATTTAAGCAACAAGCTATAACGTTTATGGCTAATTTGGCATCTACTCTGCGTCTCTTTGTATTAAGGATTTTTAAGCAATTTATGACAAAATGTTCATGATTTTAGGTCATCTTCAGTGTTTTTTTTTTAATATTTTAACATTTCCTGTTTTTTAGAAAATTTTGCTATGTGTAGTTTTGATTCATTGCAGGAAAAACATGGGCTGGAACGTAATGAATTTCACAGGTATCTGCAGGTACGATCGTACATCTCTAACGAATGTAAGATGACTGATCTATCTGAGGTGGAGATGGAATTTTATCGTATCTTAAAAAATTCTATTAGTAACATACCTTCCAAATCCATTTCTAAAATATATAATGCACTTTCTCTTTCGTGCTCAGACAACACTCTGTACATTAAATGCAAATGGGAGAAAGAATCAGAGAGGCTTGGACCAGCATCCTGTCATCTCAGTGGTCGACCTCCAGTTCAATGACCTGGAGAGAACACGGCTGGAAAAATATTATAAGATACTTTAGAACTCCATACCAAGAACAGTATAAAGGGGATGACAGGCCATGTTGGAGACGATGTGGTTCAACTTCCGCAAACCACTTTCATATCTTCTGGGACTGCCCCAGTCTACTGTCATTCTGGAGGGGTGTGCAGATCTGTTTGAGCACTGTGTTTGATACTCCAATTCCCCTTTGCTTTACAGTTTTATATTTGGGTTTTACACCTTTTATGAAATGCAAGTCTGAGATAAAACTTATGCAGCTACTTTTAGTAGCTTGTAAAAAAGCAATAACAAGGAGATGGTCGAGTCCAACTCAGCCTACTCTGGATGACTGGGTTGGAATTGTTTTAGAAATATTTAGGATGGAAAAATTGACATATCAATTCAGGATTCAAAAGGAAAAATTTTATCATAGTTGGAATAAATGGATACAATTCATTGCCACATCTAGACCAGAATTTGTTTGAAACCAAGAGCTTTACAATTGTGTCTTTTATGTGTATTTATTGTATTTATTTCTTGTGTATTTATTTTTATTTTTTTCCCCTTTTCTTCTTTCTCTGCTTGTTACTGTCTTACATTGCCTGGTCAATACCTGACTTCCTATGGAATTATGGACTGAACTCATATATATATGGTTGGACCTCTGTCCTTGTTATACAATCTTGTCATAAGTTTCTGTTCGCTTACTTTTCGGTGGTCCAATTCTAATAAAAATATAATGGAAAAAAAATAAAATTTTACATTTTGCAAATAGATTTTGCATTTTCAACAATTAAAGTACATAATTTTCAGGAAAAAGCTTCAGCTTTTTCAGCAAACATTTTAAGCAAAAAGCATTCACACTATAGTCTTTTCGCAGGTTATGCAACTTTTCTAGTTTAAATAAAGTTTTACCACTGACTTTATCAGGCAATTCTATCTGTGTACAGACGTCATAACTGCTGCAAACTCCTTGACAACTGAAGTATTACATTTGAGATTTAAATGTATAAACTTTGACACCAGATATGAACACATCTATGACTTTCTGTCACTTTTTCCTCTTAATTCTGTCCTTTAATCCTTTATCTTTTTTCTTTCCGCAGTGTAATTGGCTCTCTGTGCTTGTCATAACCCTCTTGCAATTATGTTGTTAGACTACTCTTCTTTGTGGCTCCATAATAGCTGAACTCAGTCTGGACTCTGTAATTGTCACATATCAGATGTTATTTTTGATTTCGCCATGCTAACAGCAGCTGAAATGTGGATCTTATGTTTCAGCGCAGCTTTGTGGGCCTGACTTCAACGACAAAACCGGTTGTTCTCCTGTCAGCCGATCTTATTAGATTTAGCCAAACTCACATTTTTGACAAGTATTTGAATCGTTTAATGATGTGAGGCACAGCGCCATCATTTGCTTCCACGGCAACGAGGAAGGATTTGTGGAAAACGTGTCCCAAAAGAGGCAAAAATCCTGCTAATGATTAAAATCCAGGTTTGTCTCCCAGCTTTCTACAATATTTGACAACTCACTACACAATGACATCAACGATTAATAACCCAACTGAAGAGTATCAGCATCCATGATGGAATCCAGTCCAGATCGTCCTCATGTCCCATTAGCATTCCATGCTAACCAGTGACCTTCAACTGAAGTGTCGGTGGTTGGCGGTCTTGAATAGGAACAAAACCCACTTTGATTGTTGGGCGAGAGGAGGTTAAAGAACCACTTCCACACGACAAGAGCAGCCTGAGGGGGTGGATTTTAGGCGGTTAAATGTCAACACATGCATGTTTGTTTTTTAAAGAACAAGCGGCGACTTTTCTGCCACGCTAGGGCTGTTCTCCAGCAGATGAATTCTGTAAGTCAGTGAGAGGCTCTGAAAATAGGAGAATGTAGCAGCTTTTTTTTTATTTTTATTCTGCTGCGGACCGCACATATGTGAACGCTCAAAGGATTTCCTCACTGGTGACAAACTTAAACTTTCAAAATAAAACACGTTTTTTTAGACGACGTTAAACGATGAACCAACCCAATTACCAGATCAAGCAGCCGAATGCTTGTTGGACCAATCCCCTGACCTCAGTGACCCCAAAAGGGAAAGACCGGGTTACTAAAATGGATGTATTATTTATTTATGTCATATATGAGGCGCACCAAACTATAACACTATATTCCACAATATACTGCTGTCTTGCATTCTGCTTAAACTGGCCACGTACCACATTTAAAGAAACCATAAACGAAGCGAACGTGCGTTTTAGGCTTCTGCGTTCAAAACTTGCATGTTAACACGTAGCTACACACGTTTGACACGTTTTTTGGGTCGAAGTTACAAAACGCTCTCATCCATTGAATTGTGTTTGGAAGTTATACCAGGTTTGACCAATCAGGGACTCAGGATTTGGACAGTAATGGGTTTGCGGGTCGTTTTATGTACAGAATTTAATTATTTTTATTGTTAATCACGAAACTCAATTAATATATATATATTATATATAATATTATAAATATATATAATATATATAATATTATTTTTTTTTTAAACAGAAAAAATCAAAATATTAATATTTACAGTAATTCATTCCGATACAGAAATTTGATCAACAGCCTCCAGGAGAAAACATAGTCATGTGCTAACAGGAATTTCATTACATCAGACTTTATGTGTGAAGAGGAGCGCTTACTAATGTGTTGATTTTTACACGTTTAATATAATATTCGAGGTGCAGCAGCACTTTTTAAATCGGTTACATCACAAGTGTTAATCCTTTACTTTCCTCTTTTCATTTGAAAAGAGGGGATCATAAATTTAGGTTTTTATTTAAACTGTTGTCTGAAATCCCGGGATTTATTTTTAGTATTTTAAAGATACAGGATTTGTCAAACTAACTACCATTAGAGATTGTAATACGATTTAATTAAAAAAAATAATAATAGTAAATACTAATAGGATGGAAAGGTCAGTCTGAGGTTATGATGGTTTTGAACTTTGACATATTCTCTAATAAAAATGTGAATTTTAAAACATAATTGATGAATACATTTCTGTAATTATCATTTGACAAAATCCAGACAGTTTGAAGTGATGAAAGGCGAGTTGGCGTCATCCGTATGATCAATAATATCAACCTGCAAAGAAAAGGCAGTGAAACCAGCAGAACTGTGAAGCTATGGAGGCATTCGGAGAGCTGCTGGGAGTGACAGTTAATACTGTGACTGCTCTTTGTGAGCGTCCAGGGAAAGCTGTTAGGGAGTAATGTGACAAGATAAGCTGTAATGTGACAGCTGTCCTGCTTCACCTTCAGAGAGCAGACGTTCAAGAATGAAAAAAACAAAAACTGGAATATGATGTTAGTTTGCTGCAGGCTCTCCCCTCAAAAAAAAAACTTTTTTTTTTTATATTCTTTTAATATTTAAGAACACTTCTGTATATTTAAAAAAGAAAAGCTGTAACTCTACAGCTTTGTGTGAAAATATGATTAAAATGGACTGTTGCTGCTTATTTTCTAATCCTCTCACAGCTATTTGGTCCAGATTCTTACTTTGTTTACAAAAAGATGTTTTTGTGACTGTGATGCCATTCATTTTAAAAATATTTAACATTTACAATTGTTGAATTACCGGTATAGAAGTGTTATTTTTTTTTGTAAAACAAATTTGATTTATTTTAATGTTGTCATTTTGCCTTTTATGTTAAATTTTAAGTCACAAATGCTTCCATATAAAACAAAAAAAAACAAACCAAAAATGTTATTATTATTAGTGTGGCTCCAGAGCCTCAGGCTGCAGACCCCGGCTCTAACATCCTTGAATTTCTTGATATTACAGACAACTGAAGCTTATGATTTCCAAGCAAAAACGCTTTAAATAACAGATTCATGGTGTATAAGGATCAGTAATGTTTCAAAGCTGCTTTTTAATTTTCTAGATTGTTCCACATCTACCCTACACTACATATGAAGAATAAAGATGACTACATTTGTTTTTAATGCATTTAGTTTTGGAGGCAATACAAGTGATCCCAGAGGATGTTAAAGGTATTGTATGAGATATTTACCCGTAAATTATTTTTAATTCTGTTCTTTTTATTTTGACATTTTAGCCTCGGCTTCTGTTAAATCTTTCCCCCAAATGTGGTTACCTTGTAGTATTTAGGTAAATAAGAACAAAAGGAAGAAATCTCTGCTTTTTTTATTGAGTTGATTGAAAATTTATTTAAATTCAACCCTAATAACTTAAACTTAATTGATAAATACTCATGTATTAATGGTAGAACGCAAGGGAATTAGCTAAAAATACAAAAATGTATTTACCCTAGCAAAAACTAGTCAATTCAAGTGTACTAGAACTATATACTAAAGATGAGGAAATATCTGAAGTTTTTTTTTTATACTATCTAAATATTGTAAACTTAAAATTTCAATTCAGTCTGAAGAAGTATTTAGTTAGTACACATTATACACTACACATACGTACACTACACTTATACTTAACAATACCTACTAAAATAAACTTTAAGTTTATTACTTTTAGTTACAGGAAATCTATGGGGTCAAATCAGGATAAGCTTGAAGTGAATGAAAACAAAATTAAAAATATGAAAAACAGGCATTGTTCCATTGAAACAAAAATTTGAAATTTAAAAGTAGTTTTGAATTTTAAAATACATTTTGAAAACTAAAGGAATCATTGAAATTTAGAAAAAAAATACAATTTAATTTTTTTTAAAAAGTTTAAAAACTTGAAAGAAATATTTAAAATTTGAAAAAATAAAATTGAAAATAAAAAAAGTCTAAAACTTGAAAGAAATAATTAATTTAAAAAAAATATATATATATAAATTTGAAACTTAAATAAAAAAAAACATACATTGTGCAATGATGAACAAGATAAATTAATACTATTAGTATGTATTTATTTGCTTCCATTTATTCTTTTAGGGGTTTTCTATCACCAATTTCTATCATTTATCAAATAATGCTAATTTTCAAATAGGTTTCACAGAATCCCTTTATATATGAGAGAGACAGAGTTGGTTATAATTTAAATTTAGCAAAGCAAATTCATTTTCTTCTCCATTTTTTTTTATAAATGTGTGTTGTGTAATAATCAGAGTGTAACACTTTAGTGAGATTTGTGCATTTCTGTCAAGTGTGTCGTTTTAAACACGCAGGCTTATGGAAGACTTTAACCAGGAGGACTATTCAAAGAGTGTGAAGAATGGCGTGCACACACCCACACTGGAAAAAAAATAGAAATGGAGCTGCTGTGGTCGGTCCATAAATCCTGCCATAGGATGTCAAACAGGTATGCAGAGGCATTCCCCGCTTCTGTTACAAACGCATTCCTCAGCTGCTCCGCATGGTGCAAAAAACGCATGTCTGCAGACAGCTACACAAATATAAACGCCGGCTGTAAGTGATGCGTCATGATCATAGTGTCCTCCATCGGCACATTCTGGTCAATGTGACACAAATTGTTGGCATTTAGACATTTTTTATATAGAGCATGTGTGTATGTGAAGCGCGTTCAGAAATGCAGGTTCTTTAACACGAGTACAGCCCACGATGTTCACACTGGACAAGCAGGAAGGGGCTTATCTTTCCACTTTTACTCTTTTACTACTGTGTCTTTGGCTTAATATGAAGTTGAACAAGAGCCCAAAAGATGCACAGAAGCCCAGGTACATGTGCATATATGGACTAGCTTGAACACTGAAGAGGTTAATTACTTAAAATTAACTTGTCCTAGGAACTAGATTTAGGATTTCCTTGTCTGGACTAACACTACTGTATTTGGTATTCCTCAACGAACGCGTCCGCTGGACTTGCAGAATTTATACCACCCCCCCGCACCTTGTAATTTGTTCCGGAACAATTTAGACAAAAACCCCTTTGACATTAAAAAAAAAAAAAAAAAAAAAAAAAGTCGTGTTTAATTTTGAATTGAACTGACCCAACTTAAATCTAAACATAAATGTCTTAAAAAGCTATTGTTCATAGTGTGGAAGACTGCTTTGGAAAACTCCTCAGCGGGGCTGAGGCAGAGCCCGCCCCAAATCCCCCCTGTCTGATTATTATAGCTCTTTCTTTCTATCTAACACTGCTGCTATCTAAATGTTGGTAGTGCCGATGGTTTGACAGAAATGAAAGTGGCTCATTTGACTGCAGTCAATGTAGAAACACCGCTCTTCTGAGAGAAGAAGCCTGATGGAAAAAACATTAATCAAACAGAGTCTATACTTGATTGACAGCGATTGAAAGAGAACTAAAGAGTACTCTGCAAATGCCAAAATGACTTAGTACATTGTTCTCTTTCATAAGGAAATGCCAAAATACATCTTCAAAACTAAAAAACAGGATTTTTATCGGGGGCGACTTTAAAGATGAGCATTCACTGTGTACTCAGTGTGTATAATAAACATAAAAAAAATTTTTTTTTTTCTTGTTTTCAGAGAAATTTAACCTTTTGCATGAATGTCTAAATTTTTAGCTCTACCGTATTCTCTAGAGTAAAAGTAGCAGTTTTTTTTCATAGTTTGACCATGCAGGGGTGCGACTTATACTCAGGCGCGACTTATTTGTAATTTTTTTTTACACATAAATATCCTCAACATCGTCCGTATCTTCAGTGTCTTTTGAACGAGTTATACAGTCAAAGCCTCCATCATGTAGCGATGAGGCTAAATGATAGCTTCTCCACACGCAATAGAAGCATCTTGTTTATGAACACATTTTTACCCAAACATTGAGTGTGTATGTAAATGTAAAATGAACTCACATCAAAAGTGCCAATTTCACACATGAATTATGTTCTGTGTCAAATGTAACGTCATGTTGGGTTGAATTTGTTCATAAATGTTGACTTTTTCTCTTAAAGGTGCGACTTATACTCTGGAAAATACGGTACTCATTGAGATTTACAGCCTTGACTTTCTTTCTTTTTAAATGTTATTTCAGGGAATCTCTTGGATCCAAAAGGTCAAAGGTCAGTCTCTTAACAGCTTAAATTTCACTCATTTTGACATAAATGTTGGCGACCACATGGAACCAAAATCCTCAATAATGTAAAGTATTTTTGTATTTTTAACGCCTGCATTTCTTTTTTCAAACGCGTCCTGAAAAGAGAAAGTTAATCCAAGTGATGAAAAATGCATAGAAGGAAGCAGTTTCCAGGATTTTCCGCCTTCCACTGTCACTTTATAAATAGTATTTTCCTAAGGACTGCCTCTGAGAGTTTGCTTTCATCATGTGTGAGACCGCAGTTTATTTGATTATTTACTGTTGAGCTGGAAGCTTAGTTGTCATTAAATATTTGTGTTCTGCAGGGAGTTCATCCACTTTGGGTTTGCCTTTTAAACCAACAAGGAAAACTGAAATGTTTTTGTTTTTTTTGCAAATAAACCTTTTTATGAAGAACATTGTAATGTAACGTGACTCCAAACGAACAACGAAACCTTTTGACATTGTCTGCTCGCTTTGACAGTCGAGGAGAAGTTTGGGGTCATGGCTGTGAGCCAGACCCTCCTCGCATCCTAAAAGCATCGCTCAGATAACCTCCGTGTCACGCCCTCTGCTTGTCTAAAGCTTTTAGTGTTCCAGTTTCACCATATCTGCCCAAGATTACTGACTTTCATGAAGAACCGCATCAGAACTGTGAGCAGGTTGAAGAGTTCAGTTTAGGTGAATCCGACTGCGGCTGACAGTGTTTCCATTTCAGTGATTTACAGCAGAGCTGGACTGTGTGTGTGGGAGGAAGCTAAACAATACCCAGATAAACGCTCAAAGATCCACTGTGTGTCACTCGCTGGGAAATGAAAAATAGCCAAAGATGGACTTTTGCTGCTGCTGGAAATGGACACTAAAGCTACAATCACACCAGGCCTGTGACAACTGTTCAAGAACGCGCTAAACGTGGGTTCTTTAACACTGTTTTAGCATGTGGTCATTGGTCGATTTAGCAGGGAGAGGATTTTTGTTATTTTGCTACTTTTGGAAGACTCCTGATGTGAAATGTCAAAGCAGTCCAAATCTCATAACTTTTGCTTTACGTTTTTTTTTTTTCCTTTCATGTCTATTCTGATTTATGACTTGGTGTCATATAAATTCCAGTCGGGCACATATTCAAATTATTAATTTCTCCTCCATGATCAATTTTCAAACGGTTTCAAACGGCATTTCCGTTAAATAAAGGGAACGTCATTCATTTGTCACCAGACCAGGCAGCCGCCTAGGGGTCAATCTGCTCGAGGAGATGCTACATTGCAATGTTTTTTTTTTTTTTATTTGCAGTTTGATACACCACTCATTTCTTGTAAAATGTAAAAAAAAAAAAAAACAATAATTAAAACCATAAATATAATATATAACTCAAAGTTTAACATAATCAATTATTACGGTGCTGCGCCTCCCCTTGCCCTGTCAGCCCCTGTCGTGGCTTGGTGGAGGGTAGGGTAGGAGGGGCTTGCGGTGTTCTTCGTAAGTACTTCTTTAAAACTTTAGGGATGAGAAAGCAGAAAAACAAACCCTCAGGAACAGCTTTAAGGTCAAAAAAGGAAGAAAGGGGATGAAAAAAAAGACTCAAAACAGAGATTTGTCTATTTTATTTACATTCATTTGCTTGGAAATTTGCCCCCCGTCTTGGTAAAAAAATAATCTATATATTTTTTTGTTGGAAAGAGTTATTTAACTGGCAACATCATCTTTTTCTTTTTTTAAACCCTTAACAACGGAAAGCCTGTCAAAAGATCTACCATGCTGGAGTCATATCCAATGTTCGTTCAGTGGTTAGTGCGGCCGCTTTCCATTCCGAATGTTGGGGTTTGAGTCTCTATCAGGGAAAAGTGTCATTATTTATTATTTAATCCTTGACAATTGAAATACGTAAATACTTCTTTCAACATATTCCAGGCAGCTGCGGTTCTTCCTTTTTGTTGAGCCGTGGTATGTGTGTGTGGTCAAGTTTCGCCAGGGGCGCCATGCATCGCAGGGCCGGGTCCGCGCGTCACGACCAAATCCAAGTTTTAGATAAGTCCATTTGTTTTAACTTTTAACCTGCATTCAATGGCCACATACTTTGTATTTAGAGCCCAAAACCTGACTTAAAAACTTGAGTAGTAAAGCGTAAACGCACAAACTTTGAACGCAGAAACCTAAAATGCGTTTCAACATTCTTTTCAGTGGAAAAACGCCGTTCAAACCTGCGATGCCGAGGGTGGTGTGAACGTGACTCTACAGTAAATCCACCACACTATAGTGACTCCGAGTTTACACACAAGTTGTTCTCAGTGTAACTTTGCATTTGAAGGCGAAGCAGATAACTACACACTTAAAGCATCAGTTATGCATTAGTTAACACTTAATTAATCATTTATAAAGCCTCACTCCTATTTTATTAAGCATTAGAAAGTAGCTTATACGTGTGGTTATTAACACTTTATTCATGATTTTAAATGATTACTACAATCTGTTTATTAATGCTATGTTAAATCTTATACAATCAAAATTAAATATCTAAAATTAAGTATTAAAAAACTTGCAAAACAGATATGAAAAGGAGGTTCTTCAAGTTGTGAGCTCATTTACAAAGTTTTAATAAATTATTTGAAAAACCTTCCAAATGTAAAATTATGTACCGTAGTATGTTCATCATTTTTTAAACCCATATTCCTGAATGAATTCATGTAGTTATAAGACATTTAGTACTTGTTAATTAACTTATTTTTTGACCGATTCTAAAGCGAGGACTATTTATGTCTTGTAAAGTGTTTACATGTGTGATTTAAGGGCTTTGTTACTTTCTTAACAAAAAAACAGCTAAACAGAGGGATGCACAACACAAATATGTACTATACAATTTAAATATAACAAGTATATGGAAGCCTATGTGACTCATAATTCAAAGTAAAGTCAATACTTTAAAATTATTTTTCATTTTCACAATGTACCTTCATCCCTTCTCTCTTATGTGAAATGAAAAAGCAAATCTCTAAATTTCTTTTTCATTTTCTTCTTCAACACAACTCATTCTTTAACTAAATTAAAATGATAGAGAAAGGTGTAATTTGGCATTTCATTTTCAAAAAGTTCTTTAGTAAATATTTACCAAAATTCAGTTAGAAATTTAGAAAATTAAAATCCATAAAAAGAAACGCTTTTTCATTTTCACAATGTAACTGTATTACTCGTCTATGAAAAGCAATTATCCAAACTGATTTTTCCATTTTCTTTTTCATTTTTACATCCTGACATAATTCAAATTATAAAGAAATTGCATTTTACATTACATTTTCACAAAGTTCTCTGGTAAATTTGTACCAAAGTTCAATTAGAAATATCAGATTTGAAAATGGATTAACAAAAATGCTTTTTCATTTTCACAATGCAACTGCATTACTTGTCTCTTAAATAAAATGAAATTCTTTCTTCATTTTTGTCTTCAACACTGCTCATTCTGTGTTATAATTAAAGTGACAAAGCCAATGAAGACTGCTTTTTGTTTTCACATTCCACCCCGCGAAAAGTGTCTCATAAATTAATTTGAGTTGGCAGTTCCAAGGGGCGCAGGACGATGATGTCATTGCTCGCTCATCCAGCAAACGTTTTCATTTAATTTAAGAGACAAGCAATACAGGTACATCACACACTTTATATCGTGCTTTATTCGTAAAATACATTTTTTTAAAATAGTCACTTAAGGGACAATGAAATGAACCCATGAGCAATAGAAGCTGTGTTTGAATGGAATAATTCATACATTCAGAGAAATCCACTGTCACATTCTTCAACATTAGAGCTTTAACTTTACACAGACAGGAACTTTCTGGAGGGTGAACTAATAAAAGGAACGGGTCTGCTGGGGCACATCCCAGCTGTCAGCGGGTGAACGGCAGGATGCACCCCGGGCAGGTCAACGGTTCAACGAGGCCACGCGGACAAACCAGAGCACACCTGAAGGGATTTAGAAAAACAAATGGAGCTTTGGCCTACAGCATATCTGTGGGATGAAACCAGACTAACTCAAGAAAGTCATTCCCCTGATACCACAAGAGATGACTACTAAATTCTATTCAGTTTATTTATGTTAATTCTAACTTAGAAAAATTGGTTTGAATGAATGATTTTAGTTAAGTCTAAACTTTAAGCTGTTTTTATTTTATAAGACATTTTTATTGTATAAATTATAAAAAAATAAGCCATAAAAAGTAGATCGCCATGTTTTCAGTTCTATAAAGTGCTCTTAAAATCTTGGTCGAGCAAAACAAAGGTGTACACGTTAAAGTCAAGTCCAAGGGGCCGGATCCGCGGGCCTGCGGGTAATTATACTTAATTACTTAATTATACTTAATTTTTACTTAATTGTTATGACCGGCCCGATTATATTTTGCTCTTATTTTAAACTTAGTATAATAATAACAAAAAACAATATATTATTATTGAGACTAAAGTATTGAAAGTTATACAATGTTTTAAAAGGATTTATTCTGAAATAATATTTCTGCCTTTTTATTATTCATAATTATGATAAAAAGTTATGGTTTTAAAAATTGTCATTCTTCTGGCTTTTTGGACTGTCTTGGCATTTACTACGATTTTTTTTAGGCTTTTTTAAAGTTTAGCTAAAATTTCAGCTGCTTTGGCTCATTTAGGCTTTTTCTGTTTTTTATGGTGTTTTGGAGTTTAGGTCATCTTTCAGCTTCATGCTTGCTGTTTGGGCTAATTTTGGCTTTTTTTTCGTTTTTTTTAATGGTATTTTAGAGGTTAAGTAATATTTTAGCAACATGCTAACTTTTTTTTTTTTTTACTAATATAGGATTGTTTTCAGTTATTATGGATATTTTGAAATTTAGCTATTTTTTCAGCTACATCATGCCATCTTTTTTGACTAACCTAATTTTTTTAAATTATTTTTTTAAGCTAATTTGGCATTTAGCTTATATTTTAGCTGGCTATAATTTTCAGCTTTTCCAATATCAACTCTTCCATTTTCAGTTATCAGCTTCAGCGTTTTAAGCTATCAATTTCATTATTTTCAGCTATCAGCACTAGCATCTTCAGCGGCCAAATTCAGCTTACAGCATTCACACTAGCGGTTTCGCAGGTAATCCTATATATCTGGTTCATAATTATGTTAAAAAGTTACAGTTTTAAAAATGTAGTTTTAGAGAGTTCACTAAATGTTTATCCTGTTCGGCCCGTGTGTTTTGGATTTCGGTCCCTTGTGTGATTGGGTTTCATGCTTGGTATCCATGCATCTTGTTGTGTTTCAAACAGCATGCTCGTTTCTGCTCCTGGTTCACTACAACTACTAAGAAATGCAAGTTTAGCTTAATTTCTTTATATATATCCTCCATCCTCAGAAAAATGCCAGAAGAAGATGTTAAAAACACTAAAAGTAACATTTTCATCAGTGTGAGTCTTTGAGTGGAGCAGTCACTGACTTTTAAAACAGCTTTTTCCTGGTCTGTTCCATGACTTTCCACGGTCTGCCTTCCCTTCATCATCGCTTCTTTCTCTCGGTGAAACCTTCGACACAAACACACTCACAAACCATCGCACACTTGGTGAACAGCAGCTGAGCCACTTTGAGCACCAGCAGCTGTATTGGTGTGATAAGGTTGCAAAAACCCCAAACTCGGGGTTTAATTTTTCCTGCACCGGTCAGATTCCCAGGGCGGCAGAGGTGTTAGCACAACAGTGTGTCATCACTCCTGAGCCCGTGTTTACCATTCCTCGCACTATTCTGTAGCCCCAAATCAAGATTGGTGACACGCGCTGAAGTCTTCTCCACAAGCTCTCAGCAAAAGCACAACAGAAGCAAAATGAAAAAGGCGATGGAAGAATATCTGTGAACAAAAAGTCCTCACAACAGGTGACCTTCCATTTCCACCACGCTGACATTGATCTATGTCCTCTGTTGGGATCTCGAGCTTGTTTTCTTCCCACTGTACTTTCATCTAAACTGTATATATAAAACACATCAGTTCACTAAATAAAAATCTACTTCCTACCCTGAAATAAATTCCATGTCAATGAATGGATCCAACTAAGATTTTTTTTATTCTTTGGGTGTAAAAAAGTGTAATACACATACAAGTGACAATACAAGTGTAAACTGTTAGCATGCTGCTAACTCACCCTGTTTCACAACGTCGACTGCCAATCAATAGGTGCTACAGGAGTTCCCCCCAAATGTTCTGTTCAATTTGACAATAGACCTACAGTCTATGGCAGGGGTGGGCAATTGTTTTGACTTGTGGGCCACATAGGGTTCTAAAATTTGGCATAAGGGCCGGACAAGGAGCAGATAGAAGGAGAGATTGGGTAATCAACCTCATAAACTAAAAAAATAATATGGAATTTAGAGAAAAACATGCTTTAATTTGGATTCAAATTCACATATATTCATTTAAAAACAGAAAATTTGGGAGTTTTAATTTCTAAATTTTGATTTTTGTTCTCTTTTGGGTGATCCAATGGGTTGATGTTCTTCAGAGGAAAATGTGAACTCAAAGAAATGCTGCATTTATGTGGTGTAGGAATAATCCGAAAGATCACCATCTGACTCACAAAGGAACACACATGAACGTCAGAGAAACAACACCATTCATGGGAAGAAACCAGAAATACAATGAAAATAAAACAATAATTAGAATTTTTGATTCAATGTATTTTAATTTGGAGGGCCACATTAAGTAGCTTAAGGGGCCGCATGTGGCCCCCGGGCCGTAGTTTGCCCACCCCTGGTCTATGGGGTCCCCAAGAGGACATGTGGGGTCCAGATGACCCCACTTTAAATGGAAACATGGCTAGGAGAGTACAAGGGTTCATTATACAAAGGAAATGCTAAAAAATACCAGATTATTTTATTATTGTGAACTAAATATATAGCATTACCTGCGATAATGCTGCTGTGAATGTTGTAAACTGAATTTGGCCGCTGAAAATCCTAGTGCTGATGGCTGAAAATGCTGAAATTGATAGCTAAAATTACTGAAACCAACAGCTGAAAATGCTGAAGCTTATAGCCAGCTAAAATATTAGCTAAATGCCAAAGAAGCCTAAAAAGCTAAGAAAAAACTACTAAATCAGCCAAAACAGCTAGCCTGTAGCTGAAAAAATAGCTAAACTTCAAAATAGCCATAAAAACTGAAAAAAGCCAAAATCTGCCAAAAAAGTAGCTGAAATATTAGCTAAATTCCAAAACAGCCCAAATTATTTTATGTAGGTTTTTTAATTATTACTTTTTTAAAAATTATTTTTACATGAAATTAGTTGTGCAACAAACTGTTTAAAAAAAAAAAATTGGTGTAAACGGTTGAAGAGTTACGGCATGTCAAAAAACGTTTTATGAAACAACAAATTTCACTTCTATTGTAGAGACATATTTTTTTAAAGACTGATGTCATTGATACATATTTACATGTGACCAGCATAGAAAGTGATGGAAATTCATATTGGCCGCATGTAATACGTGTAATAAGATCTCATTGCGATTGATTTTTCTGTTGGCCATACATATTAAAAATTAAACCTAAAGTTAAAGTGCTAATAACTGTCCCGCTCGTAAATGTGTAAATCCACATTTTTCGTGCGAATAGACACTTTCTTTTTCTAAACAGATGCCACTTTTCACTAAAAGTAATTTGTCAAACCAGGTTGGAATCTGGGGTGTTGGCATGTCAACCACACTGCAAATATAAGCTCATGATTAAGCATCACCGTTCCCGCACGTTCTGTCATATTTATTTTCTAATCTCCTTTAAAAAAGGTTGATTTCTACATAACAAAAACGACTTAACCAAACACGCATTAAACCCCCCACTCCCTCCCCCAAATAAACGGATGTGCTCAGAAATCAGAGTTTCTGATGTGTTAAACTCTTCCTGTCTCTCTCAGGTCTTTCTACGCCTTTAATTACTGTGTATTACCGCTTTCGCTGATGGGGGATTGCGGAATGATTAACACTGGAATGCCAAAGTCGTCGGGCTGCTTATTGAACCCAACTCGCTTATATCTCTGTGTGCTGCTGCTGTATTGATTTTCAGAAGGCGACGCCGCTGATCCATGAAGGCAACATGGTGGCATATATTAGAGCCATTTGAGCCAATTAAAGTGAAGTATGTTCCGGCAGTCGGTGGCGCTAAAGTGAGCGACACGCTCCAATGGAGACGCCCTTCGTCATTTTTCAGAGTAATTAGAAAAACATCAAATGCTGTTGGAGGTGGGCGGGGTGAACCGTGATGCTGCTGCACAAACACCTAAAATGAGAGACAGAAAATGATGTTTAATGCTGATTTATGACATAGATTTAGTCCCAATACCTACCATTCTTTATCTTCATTTAAAGCAGAGAGACATCTTATTTACACAGATGATTCACCTGGAAATATTTGACCATAGGTGCACCTCTATAGTAGTGACGGGAGTTTTGATATCAAGGTATTGAAATATAGCTGCTGGTATACATCACCAGTTATAGTACTGACTAGTATATTAAAATATAAATTAAAAATGAATAGATAAGAAAATAAAAGTGGATATGTAATTCTCCGGGGTGACTGTAAGCCGGAGCGGTCCGGAGTGGCGTTCCAGTGGCGTCTCTGGCTGAAGAGATTATCTGTGCGGCCTGTCAAAAGCAAGAAAAAAAAAGAAAATTGACCCTCAAGCTGTGAACAGCCCGGCCAAGTGGGCCCCAAATGATTTAAATGTGGCAGAAAAATGTGGCGCCAAATAGATTTCTGTGGTGGCCCCACCTGTGTTTGCCCACAGGTCGCTACGCTAACCAGCAGCTCGGTGGACAGCATAGCGTGCTCGCGAACTCCGCTGTATTTAGGAAACATTTACCGCTGTAGGTGCAAAAAAAACTGAAAAAAGCCTAAATTAGCCAAAACAGCTAGCTTGTAGCTGAAATATTAGCTAATTTCTAAAATATCCAATAAAAATCTTAGTAAATGCTTAAAAAAGTCCAAAAAGCTAGCAGAAACCGTAACTTAACATAACTATGAATAATAAAAAGGCAGAAATATTATTCCAGAATATATCAACTTAAACCTTAAATAACTTCCAATATTTTACTCTTCATAAAAATATATTTCGTCAAAATTAATAATAAAATAAAATAATCTGGAGGGCCGGATAGAATTACCCGGAGGGCCGGATCCGGCCCCCGGGCCTTGACTTTGACACATGGCTTAGATAGAGCTCTAAAAGAAAAAGCATTCAAGCAAAATGAAAACAATTTACTCGGCTTTGACATTTCGAACAAAAGCTCCTCCAACTGTAGGTGGTGGACATACGCTAGGATTGGGTAGCAACAGTCCACATGCTAAACGCATGTTCTTGAAAGGTTTTTGTATTTTTAAAATTCCAGATTCAAGTTTTTTTTATTATATTTGTTTTTGTGATAACAAATGATATGCTAAGGATAAAAAAATCAACAATAAGAGATGACTTGTATCGATAACTGTTCAAAATCAGTTGGAATCTTAAATTTTGTGGTACCAGTCCAGTTGGAAGCTTTGCATCCCATCTGGTGGGGGTGGGGAGCGCTCCGGGTCTTTTTCAGATCCATTGGAGTCGCAGCAAAGACTAAAAAAAGGAGCTTAACTCTAGCAGCCAAGCTTACTGGGACTATTTCAGAGGTGTGTCAGAATACTTTCTCGTTACCGGGATCATTTGTGCAGCCATGTTTTCACAGAAGTACGCATATATATTTAATCATAGAGAATGTGCAAAACGATTTCTCAGAACATAACCCTCCATCCAATTTTGGGAGCAGCTTACAAGAAAAATGAGAGCAGTGGAGGATTTTGAGAAAAGAACAACAGAAACAGGTTTGAATTAAAACAGTTGATGTTGAAGCAAAGTTGCTTTTATGAAGATTTCCTCTCAACTATTCTGTTCGCTTCCTGTTTGAAGTGGAGTCTTTTTAGTATCTACTGCTAAATAATTTTCTTTTAAAGGCGAAACTAACTAAATAAAATCCTCCTAGGATGGTTTTATTACTCTTTCCTTACTAGAGAGGATAAAAAATCTAAAGCTAAAGCAGTTTTAAAAGCTTATTTTCACCATTCAAGAACTTTTACTATTTCAATTATTCAAACATATTTACAAGTATTAAAGTTGGAACATAACTTTTTATATCTATTATTTTATTTTATCAGAATTTTTTCGGATGTGTCAGCTCCTCACCTGCCATAAACTTTCCATTTTTTGATTGGTCCATAAAGCTTCATGCCTGGACTTTTGCCGTCTTTAGCTCGTTCCTAATCTAGACGTATCCTGATTCTCTTAAAATGGAACACAGACAGGGGGTTTTAATCATTGGTAATTGAAGACCCCGCTGCGAGGAAATGAGGCTTAATCTGACAGCTGAGTGCATACCATTAGCACAGGGGCTTAGCCATCGGGACGGCGCTTTCAGTGAGAAGCAGATAGCTGCAGGATTTATAGAAATTGTCAGAGAGAAACGCGACCTACTTCACAACAGTGTGTGTATTTCTATTTTCACTTCATTAAACGCTATTTTGCTTAAATTGAGTTTATTTTTCCTGCAACTTACATTTTTTTTATGTTTTTGTAACATTTTTATCATGAAGGACGATAAATCAAAAAGTAAAAAAGATTAAAATTGCATATATAAATATTTCTTTTGTGCTATCTTGTGGGGTCCAGATGACCCACTATCAACGTCAAAATACCTAAGATATCAGAAGGGTTGCATTGTGAAGGATCAGGAGCAAATAAAACTAAAACTTTGAAGGAAAGTCTCCATTCTCCTCTCCAATTCTAAATCCTCAACTTAAGGACAAATATATCCATGAACATCTTCATTTTCCTCACCTGAGCTGCCATCTTGTTAAAAAAAACTGTACGATTGGTGTAGGTAAACCATATGTGTGACATCACGGAACGGTAACGCCACTTATCAAACTACATAGTGTCAAGATCTGCTCAACGTTTTTTCCTGTTATAATTATATTTTATTATTTTTGCATTGACAGCTCCGTCCCTAACATCTGCTCTCTTCAACATTTATGTCGCCACATATTCTAGTTGGGCTTCCCCCGGCCAATAAAGAAGTCCAACACTGTCCCCATGTGTTACGAAAATCATATTTCAACCCATAAATACCCAGACCCCTTTTTCCTTAAAGGGTAACCAAATCCTAAATGAACTTTTTTTTCAGCTTTTGACCTCTAAAAATGTGGCTCTATATCGCTGTCTGTTGATCATTGCCACATTTTAAAAAAAATAAAATAACCCTGTTTAATTCTTGAAAAATAAAGTCAAAATCTGTCTGTGTGCTGCCCCCTAAAGGTTGATTCAAGGTATTATACTTAGATTTTGTGATTGGCCAAATCATGTAAGTTTCAGAAGTCAAACGTCATGATCTGCAGCTCCAGTAATGATAACAGTCCTGTCCCCAAGCCCCACCCCTCTGACTGGATTTTCAAATTTTGGCTGTGGGTGGAGTCAGCCTCTAACTTCCCTGTTTGGTAACCCTTTAAAAATAAAATTATGTGGAAAAAAACCACAAACCAAATGACCAAAGAAAACATTTAAGATATTTTTCTGTTACACTGATGTCACTCTGGGTTCTCATGGGTCAATATTTGCGACTGAGAACAATATTTACCATCAGATACACTTAAACTTCGTGTGGGTAATACAGCATGTGCATCTTGACCACACATATTTTGTGAGATCAACGTCAATTTCCATGAGATTTCGCGCGCATAAATATGTGCAAATTATATCAGCCTTGTTTTAAACCTCTGATCAAAATGTATATATTAACTGTTTTTATTACTTTCAATGTAATTTATGTCTTCAAGAATTGAACACACCAATTTCTGAAAATCTCTAAGGAAATAGAGTACAGCGCATGTGTTAAAGTCAAGGCCCGGGGGCCGGATCCGGCCCTCCACGTAATTATATCCGGCCCTCCAGATCATTTTATTTTATTGTTATTAATGGCCTGATGTTATCTTGTGCTTGTTTCTAATTTTGACAAATATATTTTTTATGGAGAGTAAATTATTAAATGTTTAAGTTGGTTTATACTGTTGTAATATTTCTGCCCTTTTTTATTCATATTTACCGTATGTTAAAAAGTTTTGGGATTGGGATTCTCCTATCTTTTTGGACTATTTTGGTATTTGCTAAGATTATTTTTAGGCTAATTTGAAGTTTAGCTAATATTTCAGCTACATGCTAGCTGTTTTGGTTAATTTAGGCTTTTTCTTCGCCTTTTTTAGGTTGTTTGGGGTTTTAGTTAATATTTCAGCTACATGCTAGCTATTTTTATCCAATTTAGGCATTTTTTTCAGTTTTTTAGAATATTTTGAAGTTTTGCTATTTTGTTTAGAGTTTATACTTATCTGCTCACAGATTCCATCAAGACTTGCTTTTATCTGCTCCAAACCTTAATCAAAAAACAACAAAATAGGAAAGGAAAACACTAAATAGTTTTTCATTTGTTTATTTCTTCCCTTTTATTTTTCCTTTTGAAGTTGCATTCAATTTCATTCTAAAAGCGATAATTTTATCTTTAGCACTGCAGTAGTATTAGTCTTATAGTAACAAATCATTCCCTGTGCTTTTTCTTGTTAAAATTTGAGTTTTAGAAAAAAAAAGACCACAGACTTCTTTGTATTTGTCCTTTCTCCCTCGCTGTGACTTCTGCAGTCTTTGGCTGGTGAGTTGTTGTGACCTTACAGTGGATTTTTAGCTTCTCAGCCGACTTATCTACAGATTAAGATTGACTCTGTACGCTGACCCATCCTCTTACTGCTAATTGTTTAACCCTTTAATCCAGCCAGCGGTCAGCACTCACACGTCTGAAAAGCAGCTTGGCTGTTCAGCTGAAGCTGAGCCTGCCTCGGCCCAACGCTGCTGTCAGAGGAATGTCTGTTCATTAATGGGTAGTGTGAATGTGCGTGTGCTCGTTGTCACGTTGGTGTGGGACAACTGTTGTAAACTGTGAAATTGTGGCTCGTGTCAGACGGATCCTGACATGAAAGCGTGGAGAATTCTCAGTTGTTCAGCTTCCTTGGGTTGATCAAAGTCGTGGTCCACAGTTTGAAGACCTCACAAGAACTTGTTATTTACATCAGTGCCTTACCTACTTGGTCTGAATTTTAGGGAAAAACTTAAAATTTCCCTTTGATATTGACAATAATGAAAGAGATGAAACACCATTTTTCATTGGTTTGTTATTTTTTACCCCCAAAATTAAGACAATAATAAAGATATCCCCAAATAGTTCAAACATTTCTACCACTTTCTACCATGATGTCGTTCCGAGACAATGTGCTCTACTTCTACTAGTTTTACATGCCAGGTTACTTGGTGTCGGCTGTCATCCAGTCCGGTTCCAGACATGGTCTGTGGGCTCAGGTCAGCGGACATTGTTGGCCATATCATGTGAGGACTTCCTGAAGTTGAGCTAGGACCATTTTTGGCACTAAGTGTTGGAGTATTATCATCCATGAACAGACATTGGAGGATGTGCTAAGAACGTGGCCATCTACAGTAACCAAATGGGTTTTGCACTGACTGGTGATGCCTGTCCAGACTATTGCGACTCCTCCACCAAAGCCAACCCTGGGGACCATGTTGACCTCAGTGTATTGCCTACTTTGCCATCTCCAGCATCGCTGATGACTATCATTTCTGTGCAAGCTCACCCGACACTCCTCAGGCAACAGGACAATAGACCGTTACTGCACTATCCAGGTCAACATAGTTTCCACATTCGAAGTTAGGCTTGAAACTTTCCTCTTTGGACAGGCCTACTGCCAGGCTAGCCAGTACTGGTAATCAAAGAACACACCTACTGTAATGAAGTTTAACCGAGCTCTTGCGGTCAGTTCCCTCTGCAGTAGCTTAATATTGATACGCTAATAATTTTAGATTCTTTATCATCGTTATCATCAACATCAGCTCTGTGGTTCTGTTCTCTATTTATTTCACCTCTCCTCTTTATTATTTGTTATACTTAGTTCTCCATGCTTGCATTTGGTGCAGTACGATTCCCGTGTTGTTCCTCTTTCCCACTCCCCTCCGGGGCAGCAGGAGGGATTTCAGATTCCTGATGGATTGCCTGTGCTCTTGTTCTTGGCCGTGGACCGTGCCTCTGGCTTGCCTCGGCTGTGGACCTCGCCCCTACCTGTCCCCAGTCCTATGTGACTGAACTCTATTCTAATACATAGTTATGCTGTTAATAGTCCTGATAAATTGCCTTTCTTCTTTTCTGGTTTCTCCTTACCAGGAAGGGGTCTAAGGGCAGGAATAATCCGTTTTATTTAGTCTGTTTATTTTAACAATTAGCAATCTTTCATATTTTATGACCGGCCTTCTGCTTTTGTAAAACTACCACCATGAAGCTCAATGAAGCAATTCTTTTGTGATACTGGACTATATAAATAAAATACAACTGAATTGGTGTCAGTGGCGTCAACTGTAACGGTCGTTTGGCATTTGAGTCAAAGCAATGCAGCTGGTTGAAATTGGTTTGTCTGAAAACCCTAGTACCCGTCACATCATGTGAACGGGTCTGTAGCAGTGTGACATTTGCAAAAGCATGTATGAGTGCACATGTACTTAGGTACAGGTCATGGTTATGGTCTTTTTCTCGCGGGGCTCCACTCCTGGTTCTGTCACTAAGTCTGCAAGTCGTTCTGTCTTAATGAAAGTCTGCTGATGACACTTGAGACATACCAAGTTCACCTGCAACATCTAAATACCTACTACCAGCTGGAAGGTGCGCTATAGCCCGCTGGTGCTTCTTGTCCATAACCTAGGCATGTTGACGTTGGGAGTGGGGTCATCTGGACCCACAAAACAGTGCACTGAAGTTTTTTTCCAACAATTTTTGATTTGCTCTGGTGACATAAAATCCTGTCCACCTTCATCCACATTAATTATGGGATGGATAACACGTCAATGTAAGGCTTGGGTCATCTGGACCCCATAAGACAGCACAAGGGCTAAGCAATGCTATGTGTTCTTGGCTATTTGAATGATAAAGTTGGACGGACTTACAAATCTATCTTTTTATACTCACAGAATGCTCATATTGATGCTACATTGCATTATTTTAGTTATTGGTTTTGGCCCCAAGAAGTGAGACACACTGTGAACATTATGTAAAATACAGAAAAACGAGGTGTCTACCATCCCAATACTATTGCTTACGTGTTGTGAAAACCTATGCAGTAAAGTAAACAAACACAATACTTTTTTAAAATCACGTATTCTCATTTCGGTGTGTTTATTTGTTTATTGTGTGAATGCTTCAAAGCATAATTTGGCAACTACTCAGTTTGTTTGGGCTAATTATGAGTTAAGCTGACATTTTAGCAACATGTTAGCGTTTTTGGTTAATTTAGCAATTACTCAGGTTTTTTGGACAAAGTTTTATTCAAGCAAGTATTTTAGCAACATGTTTGCTTTTTTGGTTAATTTGGCAACTACTCAGGTTGTTTGGGCTAATTATGAGTTAAGCAAACATTTAAGCAACGTGTTAGCGTTTTTGGCTAATTTAGCAATTACACAGGTTTTTTGGACTAACTTTGAGTTAAGCTACTTTTTTAGCAACATGTTAGCGTTTTGGTTAATTTGGCAATTACACAGGTTTTTTGGGCTAATTTTGAGTTAAGCTAACAATTTAGTAATGTGTTAGATTTTTTGGCTAATTTGGCAATTACTCAGGTCTCTTAGGCTTATTTTGAGTAAAGCTAACATTTTAGCAATGCGTTGGCGTTTTTGGCTAATTTAGCAATTATTCAGGTTTTTTGGACAAAGTTTGATTTAAGCTAGTATTTTAGCAACGTGTTAGCTTTTTTTGGTTAACTTGGCAACTACTCAGGTTGCTTGGGCTAATTATGAATTAAGCTGACATTTTAGCAACGTGTTAGTATTTTTGGCTAATTTAGCAATTACTCAGGTTTTTTGGACAAAGTTTGATTTAAGCTAGTATTTTAGCAACATGTTAGCTTTTTTGGTTAATTTGGCAACTACTCAGGTTGTTTGGGCTAATTATGAGTTAAGCTAACATTTTAACAACGTGTTAGCGTTTTTGGCTAATTTAGCAATTACTTAGGTTTTTTGGACTAACTTTGAGTTAAGCTACTTTTTTAGCAACATGTTAGCATTTTGGTTAATTTGGCGATTACACAGGTTTTTTTGGACTAACTTTGAGTTAAGCTACTTTTTTAGCAACATGTTAGCGTTTTGGTTAATTTGGCAATTACACAGGTTTTTTGGGCTAATTTTGAGTTAAGCTAACATTTTAGTAATGTGTTAGATTTTTTGGCTAATTTGGCAATTACTCAGGTCTCTTAGACTTATTTTGAGTAAAGCTAACATTTTAGCAGTGTGTTGGCATTTTTGGCTAATTTAGCAATTACTCAGGTTTTTTGGACTAATTTTGAGTTAAGCTAACATTTTAGTAACGTGTTAGATTTTTTGGCTAATTTGGCAACTCTTTTGAGTTTAACTACAAATTTAGCAACTTGAAGTAATTTGTGCAATTTATGCAAATAAGCAATTTATGAAAACTTAGTAGCCTGCTTCAGCATTTTCAGCAAAGAGCTTTAGCATCTTCAGCATCCTCATGCAGCGCAAGCATTTACACTAGCATCACCACAGGTAATGCAACTTTTCTAGTTTTTATTATTCTTATGCTACGTTTTCTCAAAAAATCTTTATGCTAATTAAAAAGCAAAGTGATGAGTAAAGTTGGAATAACAATCGTGATGCTGAGCTCCTCTGATGAGGAGTTTTTGATAGCTTATACCTGTTTCGCTGATGGATCCCTTAAATGTGTTGATCCCGATGAGTTGTGGTCACAGGTGGCTGAGTGCTTTAGCCGGGAGAATGATTGCCACTTTTCTGCCTGCGTTTCTTCTGCTTCATGGCCTCAATCAGGCTGCACCATGGCTTTGTGCAGAGGCGAAAAGATTTTCTTTTTTTGGTCCCAATCGCAGGGTTTGGTGTGTGAGTGGTCTGTCGTACATTTTAGGAGTGAGGTCGCTTTTTTGGCACAAATTTTTAAAGCCAAACAGAAGACACTAGAAGAATTAGATTTTCCCCACGAATCACACATCATTTACAAAAAATCAACCAACGAACCAGGTTTATTAAAATAGATGACACATTCTCAAAAGAGCTAAATGCAGCACTGGAAATCTAAACTGCATATATTTTGATGTTCAAATTGGTCTTGTTAATTTATTTGGTGCTGAAACAGTGATGAAGTCATGGGATTACACAGAGACACATCCTGAATGCTGCATCGATTATCTTGATGAGATAATGGAGGTGAAACGGCGGCCAAGCTTTGGCCAAGCCTCCCACTGTGAGGAAACCACAGCCGACAGGTTATGTGAATGAAGACAAACCAGGGCCACCACTGTCTTAATTACTTCATTTGTAATCTCATTGTGTTGCCATGCTCAATCTGCCAGTCCTTCAGTTTATCCTAACATCATTATGCTCACAGAGAACAAGGTGGCATCTGTGGAGCTGTCAGGTTACATTCAGAAGCCTCTGTGGCACAGGACTCCTCTTTTCTCTCCGTTTGTGTCAGCTACCACCCTCCTGGGGCGACGCTCTGAGCGGGGGTGTCAAACTCAATCGCACAGGGGGCCAAAACCCAAAACACACTTTAGCTCGCCGGTTGAACAGAATAAACATTTGCTGAACAACCTTAAACTAAAATTTTAAAACTTTGAAAACGTAACTTTTTAACATAATTATGTAGTAGATATATAGCATTACCTGCAATAATGCTAGTGTGAATTAATTAATTTGGCTGCTGAAGATGCTGAAGCTGATAGCTAGCAAAAATATTAGCTAAATGCCAAATTAAACTAAAAAACTAAAAAAAAAAAAAAAAAAAAAACTTAAGTTTTCCAGCATGTAGCTGAAATATTAGCTACACTTAAAAAATAACTTAAAAATGCCAAAATAGTCCAAAAAGCTAGCAGAATGTAAATATTTAAAACTGTAACACCGTACTTTTTAACATAATTATGAATAAGAATATTATTCCAGAATAAATCAACTTAAATCTTAAATAACTTTTCATTTTTTACCCTCCATAAAAATATATTTTGTCAAAATTATACAAGTTAAAAATAAGATAACATCAGATCATCAATAACAATAAAATAAAATGATCTGGAGGGCCGGATATAATTACCCAGAGGGCCTTGACTTTAGCTCGTGGTTTAGTCATTTTTTACTGAAAATATTTAGTGTGGTTAGAAAATACTCCGTTAGCATACTGTAAAACTTTATTATCTGACAAATGATTGAATCTCAGACTTATTACGACTCGCCACATAGAGGCCATTTTGTTTATAGAGCTGTTAGTTCCGCATTACAAAGTGGCATCCAACGTCTTCAGTTTGAAGTTTGCTTGTTAAAACTATCAACTGCTCTCTCAAGCTTCTTAATTCAGGGGTTAATTAAGTCCACCTTCAAAAGTGACCCCGTCCTGCTCCTCCTGGGCTTCATTAAAGTCTGAGATGTCTTCTTTCCAGTAATTCCTGAACGTCCCTCCCCCGATGTCTCCACCTGGACACTTCTGGAAGACAGCCAAAGCAGACGCCCCAACCCCCTCAACAATGGAGACCGGCAGTCATTTCCGTCACCGCTGAGCTCTTCTTGTTGTTTAAGAAGCAGCTCAGCTTCTCTATAGTGAAAGGTGTAATCTGCTGTTCATGAGATTGTTGCGTCTCTTTTTCACCTCCAGTAGCTCAAGACTCTGAGCGAAATCTGTCATATAGATTGATGGGTCACTTGGCAGCTTTAGCACTTGAAGAAAAAAAAAAAGGGTAATAGATGGCAAAAGATGATGAAACAGTTTCAGTTGAGCACAGTCGGAAACTCTTTCTGAAAATGTTCATTTTCTCAAACTACTGTGATATAAAGTTAAAGCTAAATTGAGCTTCTTTTCAAAGATTGCGCTCTAATTCAACCAGATGTACGAGGTTTTCATGTTTCAATGTAGAATTCTTCCTAAGCATCCAGTTTTGAGTTGGGAACGACTTGAGAAAGGCCGAATACCCTTACAGCTTCTTCCCACCCCTACATGTAGCCCTCCAAACAAAGTTATGGAAAAATAGTGTCTTCAAATTTGGACGTCACTACCACTCGATGACGTCGTCAATAGTGGCACGTCGTCTGCGTTAGCACGTAGCTGCCAGTGCTCGGATACATAACATCTGTCTTAAAACTTTACAACTTTTTAAAATGTAAACTTAAAATGTTAACTAAATATAAACTTCTGTGCGAGCGCATCAATTTGGAAAAATGCGTAATGCAATACCTTTGCGGCGGAGGGATACACATTAAAAAGTTGCTGGGGCTACAACGATGTTGGATTACCACTACCTCCAAATGCCCCAAAGCTGAAGGGTAAGGGAAGAATTCTGATTTAGAAAATCGATATTCCCAGAATCTGAAACGACTTGCTTTCATTCTGTTCCACCTTTACGGAGCAGAGTTTTAATTTCGACAGAGAAGAGCAGCGTTTAAAGCATTGTTTTTCTCTGCAGTAATTTACGAGTCAGATCTGAATTTGCATGAAATTAATTTACATTCATCAACATGCGGCCATGCGGATGAATCCATATGCAGCAGTTTGAGGGGTGTCGGTCTCAGAAAAAAGGTGAAAGTAAATATCTTGTGGTTTTTAATTGGTTTGTGCATGTTTAGTGAGCCTGCTTTTATTTTGGCAGTCTTTAATATTTTAGAGTAGCAGATTTCTCATAAAGATCTAAATTGACATTTCTGCCATAGTTTAATTCAAAAATTTGGTTTCTAGATTTTTCATTTTAAGCTTGAAAAATATACTTCAGACTGTTTCCATGATAGTACTGGATGTGTTTTTCCATAGTATTTTCTCTCATAGAATGGAGCGAATATAAGTATAATTTTGCTGTACAAGCACCAAATTTGCCTTTTCTTTCAGAAAAGCATATAGCCACAGGAAAGTCCCAGATTTACAAATTTATATATTTCATGTATAATATGCATCTAACATTAGACTTTAGGTGCCCCTCAAGTTTAAAGACTGCATTTTGTGTCTGAACGACCCATATTGTTGAGACTGGAGAAAAAAAATTGAATATTTTTCTTACAATTGAGTGTACGGCAGCCATTTTGGATTTTTTCTTTTGCCTTGTAGCAAACAGAATTTTCTGAAAGAGGGATTATACAACCATTTGGAGCTTGTAAATGCACAATTTGTTTGAAGTATCAACGTAATCAGCTCCGCTAATAGACCATAATGATCGTCCTAGTGACACTCATGAAAATAAAACGACTAAACTACATTAAGAAGATGAAAAAAAAGGGCTAAATTATTCTTAGCGAAAATCTAAACATGTTAAAAACTTAAAACGATAGTAAAAACAAAAAACTGTCTCTAATTTCTATGTAAATCAAATAACTACATATATATATATATTTAATGTTTAACACCTCCATGATTTATTAAGTATATTTTATGTTTAAATTACTTGCATATTTAACACAAGTATTTTAAAAAAGGTATAAATAGACACGTTATCTCGTATTTTCATATTTAAAAAAATATTTAAAAAAAAATTAATTTCTTTCTTTTTTTTTAACCCTTTAACTACCCAAAAAAAAAAAAAATAAATAAAATTAAATAAAAAAAAAATCACCAAAAAATTTATTTTTTTCTGCTGCCTATTGCATTAGTATGGAGCCCCTATAGAGACATTGAATTAAAAAAATGTATGTAAAATAATTATTTTTGCATAAAAACTCATAGACAGTTATCAATTGTTTTGTTGTAACTTCAATTTTTAGAAAAAAAAAACTGGTTCTCTGTATCAGACAGTAATTGATGCAAACAAGTTACTGCCCAGACTTTTTTTTGTCTTTTTTTACTTCAACTTTTAGGGAAAAATTAATGTTCTGGTTAGTAACTTGTGTGCATCAGATGAAAAAAAAAAAAAAAAAAAAAAAAAAATACAATTTGACACCAGTTACTATTTGTTGCCCATCAACTAGATTTTTGTTTTACTTCAATTTTTAGAAATACAATTTTTTTTTCAAACAATTGTTTTTTCTGCTGTGTCCCTTTAGGGGCTCCATACCTCGGGGAGTGATACACACACAATCAATAGTATTAAAAACATGTTTTCTAAATGTTCCCCACCATTTGGTTGAGCAGGAGGTCAAATTTCCTCATTTGTCAGTGTTAAAGTACGTAGATTATTTTGAATTTCCCTCAAAGATACTAACAGAAAATACTTATTTTTATGAATAAATTATAAGTTTCGTCTAGCACAAAGTATCTGCTCATTTATTATTTAATTTTTTGTAAAAAGGGAAGAGAAATCCAGCAGTTCTACGTGGCAAAGCTTGTTCTTTTTCTGACGCATTATGTACTCCTTGCACAGAGTAGCTCACACATCCCATAATAATGTGTAGCTGCAGCAGAATGTGTTCAGGCAAGCAAAAACATTCACCCTCTGATTTGGCAGAAACTAACCACGTCTTCCAATTAGCCCTCCCCTGCTGTTTTCTCTTCTTGTGCAATCAGTTTTCTTTTTTTTTATATATATGCATCCGTGTGTGGCTGCAGACAAGACAACAAGTTTATTTTGTATCACTCAGAAGCCGTTGGTGCGTGACCGGGCAGAACTCGCGAGGCGCTGCTGGTTAAAGCAGACGTGTGGATTCATCTGAGCTGCAACAGGATTCAATCAGCAAATAAACCGAAACACAAAATGAGACTGGAAAAATAATACACGCGCTGATGTGCAGCTAAAGTGTCAGGACAGAATTCAAACAAGCGGTTCAGATGCTTCCTAACATGTTATCTCTAATTATGTGGATTAGAAATTTGCAGTTGACGTGAGAAACTGTTGATTGAACATTATTCTGACCGCTTTAGAGATGGTAAATCTGGTAAACAGAGGCTTCCTGAAAAAGATTAATCTACCAGATAGGAGTTCATCCCCATCCTGCGGATGAACAGGAGAACATAATCCACTTGAAAGGGGTCAGAAATTCCTTAGAAAAACAGATTGATCGCTTTTTGCTGCGTTCGCATCAAAAGTCTTGTGGCGTCCTGTTTCAATGTTAAGTCAACGCATAGATGCATCAGAGGTCCCGCTGTATGATTGGGCGCGGAACATCAATCTGGCGATGACGCATTTCAGGCGCAGCAAATATTATGAGCATAATGAATATAAGTACCAAAAATTGGAACTTTGGTGAAGAATTCAAGTTTCGTCAACCCATGTCGTGTCGGTGAAGCGATCAGCAGGTGGAGTCCAGAACCAACATGGAGGAGAATATGTTAGTTCTTCGCCTGAGATTTAAGCACATTTGTCGCAGAGTTTTATTGTGAAATATTTGTGAAAATAAACCTGGTTTTCTCATGTATTTTATTGTAACTTCCTGCCAGAATTGGCGCGGATCGATCGCGGCTCCCGCGCAAAATAGACCAGACGCCGAAACGATCTGCTGCACGGCGTTCCGCGCAGGACCGCGGCGCTCCGCGTCTGGTGTGAATCACATGATAGGTTAACAAGGGCGCGGAGTGGAAGCATCCTCCATTCCGCGGCACTTCCGCAGCCTGTGTGAACCAGCCGTAAAGCGCTTTGGATTAAAAGGCATACTGACATTTTTTATAAAAAAATATATATGTATATGGCTTACAACAAATTTTTAAAATTTTCTTCAAAAGTTCTCAGTGGGGGTTTTAATTGGAACTGTTAAATTTTTAACAAAAATTCCACATTCTAAATGTCTTTAAAGCCATTTTTCATGTTGATCTGAAGCTTTAGTTGCCAAAAATCCCTCTGTGTGGGCGTGGCTTAAAATACGAGCGAGCAATGCAATCACCGTCCAGTTGATAAATGTCTTTTTTTCTGCAAATAATCGAATGACGTTGCTGTGACCGATAAATCTGATCCCTTTTTTCCTCATATTCCTTGGGAAAATGATGAAAGCTAACATCAGTACGGCTTTTCACTAAATTATAAACCTTTACAGCACAGAAGAGAGACGATATATTATCTTCTCCGGCCCTACAGCTGCATCCGGGCTAGCTAGCTAGCTACAGTGACGTAAGCAAATCTCAGGAATCCAAACAGATTTTTGAAATACAAACACAAAATTACATTTTTTTCATATTTTTTCTCTTTCAGAAGAAAAATGCCACACATACATGTTAAAAATTCAAAATGACTTTCATTGGAGGGGGACTTTAAGTGTACAACTGCGGTACTAGTACAAAAACACACATTTTTATTAGTTTTAAAATGAAAGGCTATTTATGTATTCACACATTTCAGTCTTTTCCTGTTTAAAGTCTCAAGATTGTGTTCAGGACTTTCTCTTCTTCTCAAAAACGTCTAATGAGGTGCTGCCGTCTTCATGCCATGTCTGGTGGTGAACCTCAACTAGCACTTCCCTGGGTTCTTGGCATTCTTGTGGGCCTCCTCGTGTTTTCCTGACGTCACGGCCAGCGCAGTGAAAAACCATCTGTCATCACTGCAGAGACTAGAAATGTTTCTAGAACCTTAAGGATCCCAGGTAAACTTCTTGCACGGAAAGAAAGAGAAGGTTTCTGTTGCAGAGATTCTGTCCTTCATTGGTAAACACCGCCATGCCCGGCGCCGCTCCTTCTCCTCCCTTCTTCCTGCGCTCCAGAGGAATATCTAATGCCGTCTGTATACATTGTGAATTCCAGTTATTCTGCATTGGTATTCAGCGCAAGTGGCGGATGTGCCGGGTCGAATCGACATGTTCGGGTTTATTGAAATACTCCTCCCGGTAATTGCCCTCGTCTCCACTTCTCGACTTCCTTCTTTTTCTTTGTCCCCACGTCACTCCCTCCCACTGTCATTTTCTCCGAGTCGTTCCTCATCCCTCTAAGTCCTATTTTTTTCCACATTTGTCTTCATCCACTTTGTCTCTTTTACCTTAATTTTTCTGCTTCCTGTTTCCACTTTGATCTTCATTTCCATTTTCCTCAGACCTCCTTTTCACCTGTGATACATTACGGGAGGATAAATGAGATTCCATCATGGACTCATGAATAGGTTATGCCGATGTCACTGACACCCCTGCCTCTCATAAATACACATCTTATTACCTGCCACTCTGCAGCGGATCCGCGGGGTCTCGCATTCATCTTGCCTAACAACCCGTCTCTTAAAATATGTGCAATTTATGCAGCGAGTATGACAACCGCAGTAACACCACAACAAATAATGCAAATCCTCATTTCGGTTTCTTCCTTCTAATTTCATCATTCATACTCGGGTCACCGGAGCCGCGTGTCAGCCTTCTCAACTGCGCCGCTCGCAGTCCCCGCTAAAACAAACAACACTTGTTCCTTCTGTGTTTTTTTTTTTCCTTCTTGTACTCCAGGGTTTCTTTTTCCCTCAGTGTTGAAACATCTCACTCAAATCCTGACAAAGCCTCTCACATTTTCATTCGCTCCATCAACTGAACCCTCTCGTCATTCTGAACTTGCTGAGTCTCTCCCGAAGGGACCGGCAGCTACAAGCAGATGCACCTCTTCCCGCTCAAACCGCTGTGTTGTGGGGAAAAGCTTTTTTGTGCATCAGATACCCGGTGTGCGTTACATTGTTTTTCCTATTTCTTTCAAGCTGTGAAGCTGATGCAGGAGGCAGGAGACTCCACGGCGTTCTGAATTATAATATTGCGAGATGATCTTCCTGGTCAACTTCATGGAGATGTGAGAATATGAAAGATTCTGTAAAAAAGAATACAATCGTGGCAACAAAGTGACAATTAATATTATGAAGTAAATTCAACAAGTCCAAAAAATAATTGATTTTTACTTAAATAATTGTTTCTGAAATAATAAACATAAGAACGACAGAGTATTAAAATCCCTGCATTGGCTCCCCAGTGCCCAGGGAGCCAATGCAGGGAGGGGCCTGAAACTATACGTCCTGATTGGTCCACTTTGACCAATCAGGAACTTTATTCGTATGGACGGATAGCATCTTTTTCAAAACTGTTAGAAAATTGATAAAAAATGAGAAATTATTATTAGAATTCTATGATATCAAGTCTTTCATATCAGACCATCATTGGAATTGCTTAAAAGTGGCTTGAAGCCCAAACATAACCATTTTCTAAGTTAATAAAAAACTCATGAAAAACCAATAATCTTTGAGTTTTTATGTAGCTAATTGTAATTTTTTAAATTAAATGGACTAAAACTAGAGTAATAATTGGAAATGATCAATTTAAGAACAAAATGTGAAAGAAATAAAAATAAGATATTAGTACAAGTTGATCTAAATGTAGTATTTATTCTTGGAACATAAATGGAATTTTTTGTGTCAAATTAATGGCAATGAATGAAGGTCTAACTTTTCGTTTCATTATTTAAATGTAAAATTTGGTTCATTTTAAATTGAACCAAATATTACAAGTATTTTTGAGTCTATGTTTATAATCTGGATTATGGAGCAAATTAATTTCGTCTCCCTGTTAGTTCCTCGCTCTTAATGAGACTCAAAGATTTTGACTGCGTTGATTTTAAGAAAAGGTGTAAACAAAGATAATAGAACTTAAAAACCTGATCAAATAACTTCCGCATTTCAAAAAAAGGTATTAAATCTTTGCAAATATGAAATAGTTTCCAGTGCAGGACTCTAAAATGAGCGAGGAGAGCGGCGTCGAGAGCGCCTTCATTTGCCTGTGAGTGTCAGCGATTAGTCAACATCAGCGGGGTGCGCGAGACTGAAACAAACGCGGCTGATGTCACAGTGATGTGCAGCAGCGTCGCTGCGGGGGATGGAACTTCACATCTTACGCAGCAGAGCCCCCCCGCCCCGCTAAATGAACACAGTCGGCCCCAGATGGCTGAACGCCGAAGCGCAGTGTGACTTGGCGTTGCTCAATGAAGCGTGTGAGCCACTTTGACCCGTCATGGCGATCCGCTGACCTCGCACCCCTTTCTTTCCGATCTGTGTCATCACCCAGACTTAATAAAATCAGACAGCAGAGAGGGCTTCATGGCTGTTCATCTGATATTTCCATCGTCAAAGTAAAAGTAAAAATATGCCAACAGAACTAATACAACTAGATTTCTTAAAATAAGTTGCTCAATTAGTCATATACTCTTATATTTAGGTATATTTAAGGTAGTATGCCTTAGAATAAGTGTATCAAAGTACATTTAAATACATGCTTTCATTTGTTCACAAACTAAAAAAAATCCAACTATCCTTAATTTTAAACCAATCAAAGTAAGATTACATATTATACAAGTCAATTTAACAATTTTTCGAAGTATAAGTTGTATAGTTTAGCCAGGGGTGCGACTTATATTCAGGAGCGACTTAATTTTGATTTTTTTTTTTTTTTCACATAAATAGGCTCATATATGTGTTAATTTTCCAACCGGCTGCCCTTTAGTGGTTGTTTCCGCTAACAACCACTAGATGGCGCCGTATTTTCTTCTGAAAGTGCCAGAAGAAGAAAAAGTGGCGTCCAAAACAAACATGGAGGAAAATCTGATTGTTTTCATCTTAAATTTTGATATTTTTTATCATTATTATTCATGTTTTTATTTTTTCGCCATGGCAAATATAAAATTGCGATCTATATATTTTTTTTTGTTTTTTTTTCTTCTTGATTAGACTTTTTTTCTGCTGTGACTTATACTCTGGCGCAATTTATAATCCAGAAAATACAGTAGTTTTATCGAAAATATTACTAAAAATAAGATCAAATTACTCAAAAGAGATGTTCATTTATCTCAGGAAATAATTATTGAAAAGTTACTAGTAAGTTAGTTTTGTCTTATTTCAAATGTATATATATATATATATATATATATATATATATATATATATACACATACTTTGTAATATTTTGTGTTTTCTCAGTGTGAGCTGAGCCGAAATACAGAAAACAAAAGATTTACATAATTATATTGTCTGTAAAAGTCTTTTATAAGTAATTATAAATACTTATTTTTATTGAGGGCATATCAAACATGGATTTCAACAAATGTAGCACCTCTTTTCTATTGGTATTTTGTTCTTAGAGGTCTCCAAAAGTGGGCGTGGATTTTGTTGGGGATCGGGTACAAGGAGTTGAAAGAGGCTGCAAGAAAGAGTGATGGATGGATGAAAAAAACTGGGATGAAAGGCGTGGAGGGAGCATGGCCGGGCTCTATCTGCCTGCTGGTTCTCCCCATAGGAACAGCTGTCTTTCAGACTGTAACAGACGCAGATTCACTGAGGTGGGAGAGACAGTCTGACAACTCCTTTGGCTTTCTCTCGTCCCTTTCTTTTCATTCAGCAAAAAAAAAAAAAAAAAAGTAGCTGTGGTTGGATGAAATGCAGAAAAGAAATTCTCTCCAACATTTATCCTTAAGGCATTTAAAAGCTTTACACCCCTCACCCACATCAGTGAGCTTTATATGCAGTAGATGTGTAAATGTGGGTTCTTCTGTTGTTTGTGTGGCTTTTTTTTTTTTTTCTGCTGTAAAAATGATCGTCTTCATTAGTTTTGACAAGGCAGGAAATGAGCTTCATCTCTGCTTCAGGCTAAAACCAAATTAGAACAACCGAGGTGAGATTTCAAGGCAAGTGACTAAACCTGTTTTCGGGTCAAACGGTCAAATAACAGGAAGAAATAAAGGCTCTAAGCTCTAATTTGTCATGTACAAGGATATCAGATGAACTGTTAATCTAGTGGTCACACTGACTAGAATGGAACTACTCCACCCCCCATTCCCCTCCCCGTTGCTGAGACCTCAGAGCAGGAAGCGAGTGGCCCGCCCAGTATATTTTTTACGTCACTACTACGCTCTTTATCAAACGCAATTTTTGTATCTGCTCCTGAATTGAATAAAAAAAAGACTCAGTCTAAATTTTCTTAAAATCCGTCAATATAAAAAAGGAAAATTATTTGTTTTGAATATATTTATATTATTCTGATACAGTTCACATACTGTAAAATGTATTAGTAACATTATAATGAGATTGTTCATATCATCCAGTGTTACATTGTTTCTCAAAAGGAGCTCTAACTAAAATGCTCAGCTCATTAACATTGTTCTGCTTCTCCCGGAGGGCGTCTCAGTTTGACCACTAGGTGGCGATCGCGCTATAGCATTACACCTTAATCCAGATGAAGAAGAAAAAACTGCATTTTAGACCACAAATGGTTAAAAATATTTCCTTAAAAGAGTTTGGAAAATTCCTGCCTGTGAGTTTATAAAGATCTTCATTTAGTCAGGAACGACTGAGCGTTAGCATTAGCCACCCTATGGAACACTCCATTAAACGTTAGCATTAAGCTAGCAGAATTTATCTTTATGTGGAAAATCGGTTTATATTTCTTATGAATCGATTATTTAATTTAAATCGATTCAAATCAATTTTATCAACCCAGCCTTAGCAATAACCATTCCAAATGAAGATGTTTCCATTAAATTTGATGTTTTTCCTGATTTTTTTTCTTCTCTGAACCGTTTTCCCATCTGTCATCCTTCCTCTTGCTCAGTTTGCCGATGTGCGTCTGGGGTCTGTAGTGTGGGATGAAGGAAGGGCAGGCGGACTCTCAAGAGAGCCAGAGGCGAGTTTTCAAACGCCGCGCAGTTGACTTGGGTGTCAGAGGATCTGTGCTGAGATGCTTGACTGTTGAACTGCTCACCCAGAGGCCTGTCTTCGCAGCAGTCAAGCAGAAGCAATCCAGCAGAGGTGGAGGGGAGAAAGAGAGAAGAGAAGGTTAACAGCTGAGACAACCATGTTCTGTACTGTACACCCCCCGCTCCTGTGGGACGTCTGATGAGTGTAGGCACTCTGTGCTTCAGCTTTACAGCGCTGCATGGAAGTGCTATGTTGCAGATTTCCCCTCTGGATTCACGCTTGAACCTCGGTGCGGTTCACGTCTTCGTGGTTGGTAATTTCAATTTAATTTAGCGATCATGTTTGTTCCCCAAAACCACAAGATGACTGTTTTTAGAGTGACATTTCCTGAAGACGTCTGAGAGGATTTCATTTAAAACATAATTAAAGTGAAGCTTTTAGGGTCAAGTATTGAAGTTTTTATGGGTTTTCTGTGATTTTATTTTCATTTTTTTGTGCCTCTATGTAAGCTTGTGTAAATAAACACCAGAATATCCCTTTAAAGACCACACAAGGAAAAAAAAAGTTGCTTATAATCCTCACATTGATAATGTTTTTTCTGATCTAGTCAGTGAAAACGTCACATGCCCGAAGCTGAGACTCTGATTGGTTGACGTGCCGCGGCAGATCGCTTCTTTACATTGACTTGACATTGAAACTTGACCCCCTCCACCGCGCCGGCCGCGTTCAGCGGGAATGCACCATTAGGTTGGTTTTTGGAGCCAACAGGGTGCCCCATACTGGTTTGCCCATTTTACCCCGCAGACAGCCCATATTCACCCGTAAGGGCAGTTGTGATGAATGCGTTATGCTCTCGTCTTGTTTACGATCGTCTTAATTTTATTCTATTGTTGGAGCCGACAAGTCTAACATTTCCAACTATGTTCCATTCATTTTTCTTTTCTTTTTCTTCTTATTTTTTAAATTTATTACAGCCGATCTTTGTGAGTTTTATTAAATACATATTAAAAGAAAAATTAATAAAAAGGGGAAAGTATAAGTGTGTGAATCAGTATTACTATCTAAAATATCTCTCTTTATCTGAAAGGACATCATTTTAATCCACCTGATTAATTAAATGAATTAAAAATCATCCATTTTTCTATATGTCTACAATGATCATACCAAAGAAAAGTCAACCTTTGAAATTAGAATAGAATGTATATATAGTCTATTTACCAACCAAAGTAGATTTTCCCCTGTAAATATTTTATATATATAAGACATGTGAGGCTTCTTTCCAGTAATGAAGTAAAACCACTTAGGTGATTCCAGATTATGGTCTGTTCGATAAAGGTAAGTTATTGAAGTATTTGCAGACAGGATGTCCATGGTTTTACTGATGCCGTTTATTTTATGAGTAAAGATTTTCCTGGAGCCATGCTACATTTAACATGCATCACGCGTGTCATGAAGCTTCCATTTGTTTTATGAGAAACCTATATGTCTGCATTAACAAGATTTGCTTGGAGTGTTTACTGTTAGGGTCTTATCAGGTTTAATATATATATATAACCCCATTTGTGGCCTCAGGGGGTCTCAGTCAGACATGCTTGGAACAACTCCCCAGGGGGGTGTCCAGGAGGCATCAGAAAGAAATGTCTGACCCTTTTCAACATGACCATTTTTGAAGGGATTTCCCAGCCAACCCTGCAGAAGACATTCATTTTACCTGCTGAATTTGAGATCGTATCCCAAACGTTTTTCAGGGTAGCAGAAAATTGAGAACTTTGCCTTTTGGTTCAGCTCCTGGATCGATACAGCAATTGCAATCGCTGCATCTCTCTTCCTCAAAATGTTGTAACTGTCTTCACTAATGAACAAGTTTCCTAGATTCTTAAACTCCTCCAGTTGGGGTCAGAGCCTCCAACCACCTTGTTCTAGTCATGAACCAAAGCTACCGACTTGTAAGGGCTAATTCTTGTTCCAGCTTCATCACAGTTGAATGTGAACACCTTTGGTGTCCACCGAATAGTTGATGAAGCCAACAGAACAGCGTCATCTGCAAAAAAAAGGAGATGGAATCCTACAATCCCCAGCAGTGTGATCCTCATCTAATTTTAGCACTCTTTCTGGTTCCCCTTTTTGAAAGGGAGTCCAGAGGGATGTCTTCAATCCCATGTGCAATCACAGAGAGCCCCACGAAATTCAGAGACTTGAGGTACTCAGGGCAGACCTCATCCATTCCAAAAGCCTAAAAGGTATAAGAATGTCGATTGGATTAAAAAAATCCTCATAGTATTCCTTACACCTCTCAACAATGTCCTTTGTCAAGGATTGCCCAAATTTCTTTGAAACAGATTTTCCATCTTTTTTCATGAACTCTCAATACTCCATCCTGACCCAAGTGTTTGGCTCTGTATTTTTTTGATGGCCTATAACTTTCAGCTGCCTTGGAAGTTTAACAAACCAACAAGATTTCCTAGGACTCATTCTTTAGCTTGACAACATCCTTTACTTCCACAGACTACCACCGGGTTTGTGAATTGTCTCATGTCAAAGATCTTAAAGCTGCAAAATCATTCAATAACGGAGGTGGAGACTCTAAAGCCTCGTTCCCACTGGGCGGTCCAGACCAGACTGGACCGGACAGGACTTTTGAGTATAAAAAGTTACACTATCTCTTTTTACGGATAATTTTACCCTATATAATTTACCCCAAAAAATGATTTTTCATAAAAAAATAGATCAAAATATGAAAATGCATGATAATTTAGAGTTGTTTTATTTTATTTTCATTTGTTGCTTATGTAACAAATTGGAAAATAAAGACAGGATGATCCTAAAATCATGCTTGAAAATTGTTAAAAAAAAAAAAAAAAAGAAAAGAAAGAAAACAAGAGGAAGGAAAAAAATAATAGGAATTTGAGAACAAAATTTACTTAAAAAAAAGCAAACAAAGCAATCTGGAGACTTGCCCTTTGGTCCACCCGTTCCTGGGGCATGCGAGACTTTACTCAGGGACCCTCAAAAAAATTAAACAAATTGAAAATCATGTAAATACTCTAGGGTTAAGCAGGACCTACTGGTACCATTTCTGGTCCTCCGTTGGTCGTAGGTCCATAGAAAAATGGAATGGACTCATGTGGGCGGAGCTTCTGACATCACACAATGTGACTCATCAATTGGAGGAAAAGTTTTACAACAGGAAGCGTCTGATCAGCGCTTTTCCCGACTCAAGATCCAAACTGAAGGTCTTTACTTATAATATTCCCCCTCATTCGCAGGGATTGGGGACCGGAGACACACCGAATCCACCAATGACCAGTCAAACGGTCCCAGCAGACTCTCACATTACTTTGAGCTTACCATGTCTTTATTTACCTTCAAATCTAACTCCTGACCAGGTGGTGAGTATCCAAGACACAAGGTTGAAACTTCCAGAATGACATTGTTGATTATTGATCTCTTGCTAAGGGTGTTCCGGTGCTGTTAGCATATATTATAAAATCAAACATTTGTTTTCTTCTTCCTGTATGTTAATTTGTTCTAAAATACTAGGGTTGATGAATACAAGTTGATTGGCTCTGCATTAATTCTATTTAATTCATTTTCCTCCTTCGTTTGGCTGGTTTTGATTAAACGTTTGTGCCTAATGTGACTTATTTGAATTCAGGATACACAACATTTATCAACACTTTACTCCTTGGCTTGTGAGAAAACTTTTACAAATTCATTGTCATTTTTAAAAGATTAAGACTAGAGCTACATGATCTGAGAAAAACTAGTATTGGCAACAATTAAGAACAATGGAGGTAGTAGAAAAAAATAATAGTTTCTCTGCATGTATTTGTTGTTGCGGTTCATGATGTCTTTTGCAAAATTCCACAAGCAGATATTGAAATGTCAAGAAATTTTCGATCTGTTGTACAGGCCTAGTTAAGACTGCGCACACGACAGCAGAAAGTGGAACAGTTGTGGAATGAAACCAGCCTCTGAGTGCTTGTCAAAAAACGGTTCACTGATTTATGTGATGGCACCACGTTATTCCACACACCCCCAAAGTTTACATCAGACATATTCAATAGATTTTCATTATGATATAAAGGCATGGATGATGAATTTCATTTCCTAAGCTACTTTAGAAAGGGGGGAAAAAACATCCAGTATTTCAGCTTGATCGGTAGGAGAGGACAGCTCGATAAAAGGAGTGGATCTGGCTGTCATAACTGATCAAACTGACGTCTTAGATCCAGGGTGGTTTGAGGAGCTCCAGCACATTTGCGTGTCTGGAGGATGTGCAACAACAGTTTTTTTTAATCGTTTGATGGTGTCGTTCTTCTCTACTGTTTAGTCCTAAAACTAGGTTGCATCAATTTGTAAAATTTTGAAATTTAGCGCAAAGCAGAAAAAGATAGTAGTCCTTCAAGACGGAATTTATCGTCCGAATATTCATAAGTGTCTGACGTGAAGCTGTCATTTGGAGAGAACAATGTTGAACGGAGTGTGAGATTGGCAGTCTTTCGCTGTCGCTGGCAGATTTTGGCTTCAAAGGAGTCAGGAGACGGTCCAAACATCTACATTATTCATGAAAAATGTCTCACTTGAAGAGGAAGCATGACTGGAAATCCAAATTTGTTTAACTAACAATGAAACATTGATTTCAAACTCTAATCAAGTAAAAAACTGAATCTTTACTCAGAAGAAAAGAAAAAAAACTACACATTGTCCGCTTTAGATAGTTGAAACAAATCAGCATTAGATCATAATTCAACTCACTGCTGAGTACTCTTGTCCCTTTTTATGCCGTATTTTCTGTCCTATAGGGTGCGCCGTCAATAAACGGTCCATTTTTAAATTAGTCTTTTTAAGGTGGATTAAGTAAGATAAGGAAGTCAGAGATAAATTTGTCAGTCAGTGAGAACTTATTCCTGCATTGTAAATAATTCTAGAACTTGTTTGTGACACGGCAGCCACATTAAAGATGTAATTATGTGTTCACAATACCTATAACTCCTAACCATGTTTGTAACATGTAAAGAAACAGACTCATGTCATTAAAACAAATGTTACTGTGACTACACTAACTCCCGTCTTTATTTGTACCATGTAAAAAATAAATAAATCTGACGCCGCTACATGTTAGCCACATTACCGTATTACAATAATACCTAACCTTGTTTGCAACTCGTAAAAAAAAGACAGACTGATACCACTAAAACAAATGTTACTGCAACCATGCTAACTTCCAACCTTTATAGTAGCATGTAAAAAAATAAATAAAATAAAACAGTCCACGACAGATACTCGTTAGAGACATTAGCATATTTATGATAACACCTAACCTTGTTTGGATGTTTTCCTAACTCTAGGACAAGTTAGCAACTATGCTAATTCCCGACCTTAATAGTAGCTGGTAAAAAAAATAAATAAATAAACAGTCCGAGATGATACATGTTAGCCACATTAGTGAATTTACAATCTTTTTTGCAACTCGTAAAAAAAGACAGACTAATATCACTAAAACAAATGTTACTGCGACTATGCTAGTTTCCAACAAAAATAGTTGCATGTAAAAAACAGTCCATTAGCCAAATTAGTTAAAGATAACACTCAACTTTGTTTGCAAATTGTAAATAAAACGAATGGTACAGCTAAAACAAAATGTTACTGCAACTAAGCTAACTCTCAACCTTAATAGTAGCAGGTAAAAAAAAAATCAGTCCGACACGACACACATTAACCACATTAGCATATTCACGATAACACCTAACCTTGTTTGAATGTTATCATAACACCCAAACAAGTTAGCAACAATGCTAATCCTCAACCTTAACTGTAGCTTGTAAAACGAAAAAAATCAGTCCGACACGATACATGTTAGCCACATTAGCGTATTTGCAACAACACCCAATCTTGTTTTCAACTTGTAAAAATATGACAGGCTTATATAAATAAAACTGTTACTTTGACTATGCTAACTTTCAACAAAAATTATAAAAGAAAAAGACAGTCCATTAGCCAAATTAGCATATTTACGATAACACTCAACCTCGTTTCCCAATTATGATACAGCTAAAACAAATGTTACTTCGACTAAGCTAACTCTTAACCTTAATAGTAGCAGGTAAAAAAAAAAAAAAACTGTCCGACACGGCACACATTAGCCACATTAGCATATTTACAATATTACCTAACCTTGTTTGAATGTTAATGTAACGCTCAAACAAGTTAGCAACTGTGCTAACTACCAGCCTTAACTGTAGCACGTAAAAAAGAAAAATAAGCAGTCCGACACGTTAAATGTTAGCCACATTGCCTAAGCTAACTTTCAACCTTAATAGTAGCACGTAAAAAAGGAAAAAACAGTCCGACACGACGCACGTTAGCCACATTAGCATATTTATGATAACACCTAACCTTGTTTGCAGAAAAAATAATCCATGTAAGGGAAAAACTTGTTTTTTAATAAATTAAGCTTTAAAGTACGACTTGTGGTGTATATACTTCTTTTTCTTTTCTTGTCATTTTGGCCTTTGTCTCACAAGAAAGTCCCAAAGCTGCTCATTAGAAACGGCCATTCTGTCACCAAAGCTGCAGCTCGGTGCACCCAAAACCTCAGCGCTACTCTCACATAACCACCTCGCCAGGGACGCCGGCACAGGAAGGGAAGTGCTCTCAGGAAATAATGAGCAAGCCGACCGGAGCCTTCTAAATCAGGTGAGGAATCGATAACTCTGCCATGTGTGGTGGCATTTACAGAAGCACAGGTGAGCACACACGATCAAATGTACAATCAATGTTTGCTTTTTAAAATGGTAACAAATGCTTTGATCTTATTCTCCCTGAAGCGCTCAGACACACGTATGCCGTCTATAGGGTCTGGATAAATTACATTTGTCTTTGTTGTAACTTTGTTTTGTATTTTTCTGTTTATGAATCATTCGCTGATGCATACCTATGGAAAGTACTATATTCTAAAAGCATGAAAACATTTAATTTCACTGATAGTGGGAAACACAGACCATTAAAATGAATTAAAATGATTATTGAAACATTAAATGAAGTTGAAACATTATTTTCTCATTCATAATGACTAAATCTTAAAGGTAAATTTGAGATGTGTCATTATCAGGCCACAATATATATTAAAGAACATATCAAATAATAAAGACGGTACAGTTTTCAGCCTTTACTGACTGTTTCTTTCTTCATATATGAGGTTCAAAGGTTCTCCTGTTGTATTTTTTTTCCAGACGAGCATCACAAACTGCAATTACAGAAAAGGCCAGCAGTTTCATTTGCATTTAAATTGCATTTTTTTTGCAAAGTTTTTTCATAAACTCTTTTTGACCTGACCTCATGCCTGAATCTTACGTTTGGTTGTGTTGCTTTAAAATTCCACTTTGTGAGGGTGAATGATACGAAGCTTATTGTTATCAAACCTCCATCTCAACGTTGGGGGGAAGGAGGTCATTTAAAAATTAATATTTCAATGTTTTAGTAATGATGATATATGTGACTATAAAAAATAATTTCATTGTTAATTGTTCTTTGAACAAAAATATGTTGTTTTTAAAGGGGCCATACCGTGAAAATTCTACTTTTTGAGGTTTTAAATGCATTTTACTTTTCATTCCTCTCTTAAAAGAACCCCAAAATGATATTTTGATATGTTCATGCATTTAAGAGTAATTCTCTAAAAATCTGCACAGTCTCCAGCAGCCCCTCCCATACCCACAAAAACGAGCGGTTGGAAACGTGCTGACGTAAGATCACTGTCAACAGCAGGAAGAGTCTGCGCTGCAAGCTCCGCCCACAGCTTTTCTATGTTTCCTATGCGGGCTGCTGCTGTGAAAGCTCTATTGTAGTTTCAACAGAATTTTCTTAAAAAATAAACCATAAAACCACAACGGTGGTATTAAAATGGGCCACAAAAATGACTCATATTTCCCAAATAATTTGTTTTTTGGTGTTTCCAATGTAATATATGATCAGATATATGGATATAGTTTACTCTGAAAGGTTTAAGAAAATCTTGATGTAGCCCCTTAAATACCCAGAATACCCTGGTTTCCTGCCATCTCCATCTTACCACATTTCTAATGTAGTGCTTTGGATTTTTGAAGTGGGGATGCATGAACTCAAAGGCAATTTAGCTAAAATGCTTGTAAAATACAGTTAATAAAAGAACACATGATCTGTGGAATTAATTTTACTCTGTTTTTGAAATGACTTGAAACATTAATAGTAGGACTTGTGACTCGACTTGAGACTTGTTGGTCTTGACTTGTGACTCGACTTGAGACTTGAGTGCTTTTGACTTGGGACTTGACTCGGACTTGAGGACAAAGACTTGGGACTTGGCTCGGACTTGCAAAACACTTTTCTCCACTAAAAGCTTATATCTTTTCCAGTATTTTTACTTACCAAAAAGTAGACAAGAGCCTGTTTTGTTGAACAAATTTTACCGTTTTATTGTTGGGTTCATGATATCTACTCTTCTGGACACTTTAAGTCCAAAGAGAGTCTCCTCCAGGAATTATCTTAAACCTTATCTGAGGCTATAAATGTTTATACATTTTTTTATGAATACCAATTTTCAAAAAAAAAAAAAAAAAATCAAGCACAAATGTAGAAGAAAGAGATAAAAGAATAGTTTAAAGGAAGAGCGGTATGTTGGAGAGGATGAAACATGGGCTTTGGTCACCTAAGATTTGCAATGAAAGGACAACAGATTCAATTTAGGATCCAAAACTGCACACATTGACTTATTTCTTAAATGTTGTATGATCTGAAATATACATTTTAGCTTTTTTTTTTTTTCCCCTTTTTTTTTATAGTGGCAGAATTGATGGTGTTCTGTAAAGCCTCAATTACTCCACCAAATACATGAGAATACTTTATTTTCAAAGTGGTTTACATTTGTTAGAAGGTATTTTATTTTGAAAATTACTGTTATTAACACGTCTTTATCGTGATAAAATTTGTATTAAAAATACACGAATACTACAACTAGGGGTAAAAGTTTAATTTTATTTCCCTGACAGTTAGTAAAAATCTAAATTTATTTAAATTTTTTTGCATATTTCATTGCCTAAAAATGAACAAAATATTAGTCATTCTTGTTTTTGTTGGCTGCTAGTCTCCATTTAAATGTGGATTCATACATTAGATATTTGCACAATTTTGACATAACCTCACAAATGTAATTCACTTCATTCCAGCCATGAATTATTGTCACGCATTTCATAAATGACAAATAAAAATACTCCAAAAGACACTATAAAAGCTTGACGCTGTGATCATCAAACCGTTCACCCACTAAGCTTTAAACCGAGTTCACACAGGGGGAAAAAAATGTAATGGAAAAAATATGAATAGTTAATGTTCTCCCATCCTCGGGCTGTTAAATGACTCACCGGCTCGGCTTTAAAGATTTTAATAACGCCAATTTCTCATGATTTATATTTTATTCTGTCCTTTTTTACATAACAAACATTTGACTTTAATTGTTAAAGAATTCACAGCTTAACATCGACACTTTTGCACTGGAGGAATTTGATATACTAGAATGTAAAAAAATATTTTTGAAACCGTCCAGTTAGATTATTTTTTATCTATTTAGTCGTCCACAGTTAAATTTAGTTTATATTTCTCTATGCTACATTTGACTGAAGGGCATTTATTTAATCCTTGTTAGACTAGAATCATAAAAAATCTCGTTCTGCACAGTAACTAGCACTCACAAAAAGAGAAATACTTCATTGCAAATACGTTTATTTGTGCATTTAATACATATTCTTACAAGGCTGAGTACCTTTTACTGCTCTCCTCGTCTGTTAACTCCTCAGTGAGGAGCATCCGTTACTGAACATTACTCTATAATGGGTTGTGTGGGATTCTCTGAGATATAAGTCCACGCTTTTGACACACTTTTCTCTATACTTTTTAGATTGTGTAACATGTGCAGATGAAAAGAGAATGATTATGAAAATATGCAACTTAATAATTGTTATTTTACTATTGCTTGATTGAATTGAATCGGTCTATAAAACAAGGCAAATATGATATTTTCTGTAATTCTTTATGTCACACACTGAAGGACATGTTTGCCCATATCATCACTCCACCTCCGCATAAAGGCGCGATTCGATTGGCGGAGGCAGCTTGTTTCAATCGAGGTGATGTGAAATACCGCGGTGTGATTTGGCGCCGAATGTAAATATCTAAGGTTTGACACGTCATCGCATCCACCAATCAGGAACTCAGCTTTGAACATGTGACAGATTCAGAGACTCAAGCAGCAGGTAGAATGTTATTCAATGCGATTGTTTTTGTCCTGAACTTCCATATAATTCCTTAATCCGCTAGACTGCGGAGGTACCAGGGCGGATGAAGAGGGAATACATTGCTGACAGATCGCTAGCCTACCACGGCGGCTCTCTGGATGCAGCCTCCTTTAGTCTAGCGGAGCTCACTTTCTAGATACAGTGGCAGACAGACAGCCGCTGCAGGGTGCGCGGGCTGCCTGCTCGGGACTCCTGAACTTTCTTATTTTCATCGAGACAAAAATGCCAGCACCCCTTTCTTTTTTCTCCTCTTTGGTTAATGCAGGACAGCCTTAAAGGGTAACCAAACAGGAGAGATGGAGGCTGACTCCACCCACAGCCAAATTTTGAAAATCCAGTCAGAGGGGCGGGGCTTGACGGCAGGACTGTTATCATTAGTGGGGCTGCAGATCATAACGTCAGACTTCTGAAACTTACATGGTTTGACCAATCACAAAACTGCAATACTTCGTTTCAACCTGTAAGAACAGATACAGTTTTTGACTATATTTTCAAGAGTTAAACAATTTTATTTGAATTTATAAACAGACAACACTTTTAAATCCCCTTTTATAGAGATCAACAGTCAAAAAAAGTTGATTTAGGGTTTGGTTTCCCTTTAAGTTTAAACTTAGTCACAGAGTCACAGAAACACCTTGGAAGCAGCTGTCATCCAAACACAGTCCCTAGTGACGGGGAAATCTTTGATTTGAATGATCTCATGAACCCGACATAGAGACGTGATTTCCGATGTCCTTATAGAACTATTCAGAATAAATAAACCTGATCTCTCAACATAACCCTCTCAACTTCCACACACTGGCTGGTAGCTCCTCCCACACAAGGCTACACCGTCAAGCTCAGGAACATATAATTTGACAGGCGACGACCAGTGAATTCGCGACTCGAACTCGGTGTGAATGAACCTTTAGGCTGTTACTCCCAGAATGCATTTCTCAATGACTTTTCCACACTGTTGGTGAAGTCCAGGTCTGGACCCGACAGTAAATCTGTCCCGTTTTTGACTCGAGCTCCGTTGATCCAGCTGTCACAATGGGTGTTTGGGTTGGTGTCTTCTTTTATTAGGGTTCCTCCAGAGTTACGGCTTCCATTTGTTCAAGTAAAAACACTTGGACACCATTTGCTAGTTAGTTTCACACATTTGGTTCTAGTTGGAACAAAAATTCACACCATCTTGAAGTGACTTTTGGCATTCACATCAGTATTAGATTTTCTTTTAGGTTGGCCAAAAGTATGGACACTGTTCTCTAGCAACGAGTAAAAATGTACATTTATTTTGTATTTTAAGCTAAAAAGGCCAAAATATTTCAGTCATTATTCCCATTCGTGCAGATAAACTTGGTAAAAGACGATGAAGTTTGAAGCTGATGGTTTCATGCAGAAGTTGGCTTAGAGGGAGTTTATCAGATTTAGCACCGTATGATGGTTTACAATTCTGCATAAATCTAAAAGAAGGACACGACCCTCTCAGATTAAAGCTGTCCAGTGCTTAACCTGGACACGACCTTTGCTAGTCGAGGATAATCACCTTTCTGGAAGCATCTCAAACAACAGATCAGAGGCTTTGCAAAGATTATTCCGAAAGATTGTTTTCATCCTCAGGAAGAAACATGGTTGAGATGAAATTAAATACAATAAATATACATATTTAATCTGTAATTATATTTCTAATCTCATCAAAATGATTGTTTTGGAGCAGAATCGCCTCCTAGAAGCAGCTTTTTTTTTCATTTTATTATAGAAAAGAAGCCACAGAGAGGACAATGCGTTTTATTGATTTGTCATTTTTTTGGCTGAAAAATCCTTTAGGTTATGATGGAATTTTCATCTACATCCATCACTGTAACTTCTAATGATTGTTAGATCTTTATTCTCCCCATCGGTCTTTCCTGTCACACGGCAGAGAGAAATACAGCAACAAGAACCTCATGTTCAATAACTAATTTACTTTAGCTCATTTTTCAAACTGTTTTTCATATATTTATTACCTATGAAGTAATTTTTAAAGGAAAATAATAGATTGAATGTAATCAATTAACATTTGCATGGACTTTCAACAAGGACTCAGATATTTTACATAAAATATTGTAGCAAAACTATCAAAAACACATTATTTTCTTTCTCTTTGTGCTTTTACTCGTATAATCAGTTATTTAAAAAAACACTTTTTCACTTATCTGCTTAATGATTCGTTCATTTTTTTTAATTAAAAAGCAAGGAGAGGTCTGTGGAAATAAAAAAGAGGTAATCTTTATTAATTGAGCTTTCTACATGGCTGCCCTGCTGAGAGGGCTGTTCTCTGAAGACACGGGACAGTTCATCTATCATCCATCCTGGAAACATCGCCTTCAGCAGAGGCTGCCCCGAAGACGCACGCTGGCGCCTTTCATCACGCTGAAGTCTTTTCGGTCCCTTCACGGTTCTGTCATTGTCTCTTTGGGTTGTGGAAGAAGTCCGCTGCACTACATCAGCATCAAAGCAATCCTTCAGAGAGCTTCTGAAAAGTCCGATCGGCAATTTTAGAAGCTGATTATACTACCACCAAGTATCTGATTTGACTAAATCTGGGTCTAAAAAGTACACATTCATTCAATTTTGACTCAGTGGTTCATAATTTATTTTTATTTAATATTTGATGGTATTTTTCCAAGTATGGTGTTATTTTTTCATATTTCTGTTCAAAACCAGGTCACAAAAAGTAGCCAAAAAAAGTAAAAGAATGACCATATTTTGATTGATTAATTTTATTCTTAATAATCAAAATCCCAAAACGTTATCAGAGCCGTCAGCCTCTGAAGGCCCTTCCATCAGAAATCATGAAAAACTCTAGAAACACAATAAATGAGACAGACTTTTGGTCTCGTCTCTGACTCTTGACTGACAGCCAAGTTAAATTCTGACTATATTATTATAATCCATGACTCATAATCCATGGACTTCTTCAAGCTTCACTGCCCAACTATTTAAGGCAGTTTCATTGCTGAAAACTCCTGAGTGCAAACAAAGCCTTTTTCAAATGCAATATCCCCATTGCTATAAACTGCAGATTTGTATCAGGTCAGACACAACAAACTTCGCAAAATTACAATAATTTAATTGTAAAATCATATATGTTCGTTTGGGACTATACGTCAAATTTTAGAATTGGATTTCCTTAGCAACCACACCCACATTCTAAATATTTTTTATCGTACGTTATATTTTTTCACTCAGCTTGAGTCAGGAATTTATGTATTACATTTTTACAATATTCTGTCAAAAAATGTCCCTGGTGGATTACCTGTGCTCCTGTTCTTGGCCGTGGACCGCACCTCTGGCTCGTTTTGGCTGTGGACCTCGCCCCACCTGTACCCCAGTCCTGTCTGGCTGAACCCGATTGAAATATTTGTAGGGTTAGATAAGCTAATTCCTCTTTAAAAGTCCTGCTAAATCGCCTGCCTGTCCTGGGAGAGGATCTCTCCGTCATGTGAGCAAGGTTTCTACTTTTCGTTTTTTTAAGAGTTTCTCCACAAAGAGAAGGAAGGTCTAAGGACAGACAGGGATAACCAGTTTTTTTTAATCTGTTTAATTTAGTTTAGAAATCGTCTATAATTTATATTTTATGACCGACCTCCTGCTTCTATACAATTACCAGCATGAAGCCCAATGAGGCAATTATTTTGTTGTGATATTGGGCTACATGAATAAAATTGAATTGAATATGAGCAACAGAAAAACCCCACTTTTGCAAACTCATCATGTAAATAGAAATCTACAAACTTTAAAACTATTTTTTTTCCCCAAACAGCTTCTCAAATAATGTCTGAGGGGTCAGAAGGCAAAATATTAAAATCCCCATAGGAGGAGGTTAACTTATTGGAAGGCATTAAAAGTAATATTTTTTGGAAAATTCAAGATGGCGGCTTCATCTCGAGGTCAAAGCTTAATGAAAATGTGTTTATAGTTGTAGACTTTCGATGGTGAAATTTTGTCAAAATTGTTCAAACAAAAGTTTCCTTTTCCCGTATTGTTCAAAAATGACACAAAATGGCCGCTCAGACATAGGTCCTGTGGCCATCCCATAATATTCAAAAATTTTCTTTGGTTGTACCACCGATACGCATGTTTTGGTTTTATTTATTTGACTCTAAACCACAATTTTTTAACCTGGACCCCATTCTTTGTTTTGTTTTTTGACCATGTCACCCACTGTGATGTCATTATATGTGGGGGGAGGGGGCTGTTCACTACTCCCAGAATTCATGTTTATCAAGTGTGGGCTAATTGTGGAACGTTTTTAAGTATGTGGCGTAGGTGAAATTTCCATTTAAGTAAGAAAGAAGAGTTGCAAAAACAGAGTGGTCCTGGACATAATAAATACTCCACCTGTAATTTCAAATTAAAATACAGCCGGATAATTGAATCCACAAATAAAATAATCCCTTTTTCAGAAGAAAAGTATTCTATTATGTGAATTTTTATAAACTAATTTTCCTGTAAAAATGGACAAAAATACTTCAAATTAAGAGTTTTTGAGAGACTTCAAAGCAGAATGTTTTAGAATCTCGGTTACATGAGTCAAGTCAAGGCCTTGAGTAAGAAAAATTTGCATTCCTACATAAACCTCTTCACGCTGTGTTTGGTGGCTGCGTGGTTATCCATACTAATTAGGTGAACTGTAGTTGACTGCGATGGCTAATCAGTGCAGTGAAGGGGGAATGAAGCAGCGGCTCCTGTGGGTATGTTGATGCTCTTTGAGTCACCAAATCTCTGCTGCTGCTGCAAACTTGGGTCACAGTAAATTATGATCCAAAAGCAGCAATTATAGTCATGAAAATCTCTTGGATGCTAACTTTGTTATCTTTGCACGTTTCCCTTTTCTCTGATGAAGATTAGTGAAAGCATATAAAAAAACGACAACTGTCTGACCCACTTGTGGAAAAAACATTTTCTTACCTCTGAAATGAGCTTGTCTATGCCAAGATGTTTGCAGCTCATTAGCCTTCTTTGTGATTTTTTTTATATTTTTGGCACAGTAAACAGAATTAATTTTAAATCCTGGTTTGTAACAAGAGTGATTTTAATTAGTGAGGCTTTTATTGCTGCAGGACTTTCCAATTGCTCTGCATAAATGTTATTCCTTTCAAGTGCCTTCTGTTTTGGTTCCTGGGAAATGCTTTCAGCTATAACTGCTTATAGCTGGGTCGGGAGGGAATAAAGCAGGAAGGCAGAGGGGCTTTGTTCACAGTCAATGACTGTGAACTGAGGCAAACTTTTCTTTCTTTTCTATTGCTTGTATGTTCTTTCCAGTCTTGATTAGGAGCCGGAATGCAAGGAGGTCTGTCTTTCAGAGGATTGATTTGGAACGAGGCCTGCACCCAAAGTAAGCACAGCTGCTGTTGTCTGATTGGAGAGCTGTCCGTCACCATCTTCACCCACGATTGAGTCAGACCAAAGGAAAACTTGACAAGTTGGCTCCAAGCATGTGATTGATTCCACCACTTCCATCACCGCAGTGAAAAGGCTAGCACTTGACATTTCACCTTCTATTTCACATACAGAGGGGAGGGTTCGTGATTGGCAGGTGTCTTTATCTGATATGTTAGGAAACACAAGCCCTGCGTTAAACTTGACCGGTAAATATCCATCTTGTTGACGTCAAGATTGAGGAGACAGGCGGCTGACCTGGACTTTGTTGCTTCACCGTCATTTCCTGCAGACCTATGGAGCTGCTAATTGAGATAGACGTAAAGAAAAATTAGAGACGGTTCTTCGTGTGAACAAGAAAATATCTGGTGTTCACCAAAAGTGTTAGTCATAAACACGAGAAAGTATCTGGTCCCGACCAGAAAGTGTAAGTCATGTACATGAGAATGTATCTGGTGCTTTCCAGAAGTGTAAGTTGAAGATATAAGAAAGTATCTGGTGCTTACCAGAAGTGTAAGTTGTATGCCAAAGAAAGTATCTGGTGCTTACCGGAAGTGTAAGTTGTATGCCAAAGAAAGTATCCGGTGCTTACCGGAAGTGTAAGTTGTATGCCAAAGAAAGTATCTGGTGCTTACCAGAAGTGTAAGTTGTATGCCAAAGAAAAGTATTCAGGTGAGGTACTGGCTTACCAGAAGTGTAAGTTGTATGCCAAAAAGAAAGATAGGTGTAAGTGTAGCCAAAGTATGACCCAGAAGTGTTAGAAGTCCTACCTAATAGAACCAAAAAGAGAAGAAAGATTAGCCGGAAGTGTCCACTTACAAGCAATCTGAGTACCATAGGTTCATAGTCCCCAGGAAATTGTATTGCAAAGAAAGTATCTGGTGCTTACCAGAAGTGTAATTTGTATGCCAAAGAAAGTATCCGGTGCTTACCAGAAGTGTAAGTCATAGATATAAGAAAGTATCTGGTGCTTACCAGAAGTGTAAGTTGTATGCCAAAGAAAGTATCCGGTGTTTACCAGAAGTGTAAGTCATAGATATAAGAAAGTATCTGGTGCTTACCAGAAGTGTAAGTTATAGATATAAAAAGTATCTGGTGCTTACCAGAAGTGTAAGTTGTATGCCAAAGAAAGTATCCGGTGTTTACCAGAAGTGTAAGTCATAGATATAAGAAAGTATCTGTGAAGTTGTCAAACACAGAAGAGTAACAATGCTTACCAAGTTCTAGATATAAGAAGGTATCTGGTTCTTACCAGAAGTGTAAGTTGTATGCCAAAGAAAGTATCCGGTGTTTACCAGAAGTGTCAGTCATAGATATAAGAAAGTATCTGGTGCTTACCAGAAGTGTTAGTTGTATGCCAAAGAAAGTATCTGGTGCTTACCAGAAGTGTAAATTGATCAAGAAAGTATCTGGTGCTTACCAGAAGTGTAAGTTATATGCCAAAGAAAGTATCTGGAGCTTACCAGAAAGTTTAATTCATATTCAAGATAATGTATCTGGTGGGCACCAAAAGTGTAGGTCGTAGGAGAAAGTATCTGGTGCCAACCAGAGTGCCAATTGGTTGAAAATAGATCATAGATGAGAAATTGATAATTGCAGTCCCCGACTGGGTTAATATGACACCAAGTCTTTCATTAATCGGAATGGAGCTGTGAAAGAAAAAGCCTGGAACAAGATTAGAACACTTTGATACCAAGGCGTAGGTGTCGGACCTGCGTTAATCCGCTTGTCCTTGTGAACACTATCTGCTGAAATAGAGTTTAAGAATGTGCGTTTAGCGCATGCCTGGTGTGAACGTAGCTTAAAACTGGCACCAACCTAAACCCCAGAAGAATGTGGGGGTTCAGTGTCTTGCCCAAGGACACTTCGACACATGGGGGGAACCAAACTTACGATCTTCCAATCAGAAGCCGATTGTCCGCCTTTTGCACCACGGCCGCCCTGTTCAGGTTTTTCTCTGATTTCAAAATTGATGTATTGTAATGCGCAGATGTAATCTTAAACATAAAATCCCCAAATCCTTGATATTACAAGTATTCTGATTACTTTAGTTTTAAGTTGAGATCCCTGAACCGTCAGGTCTCTGTATCCCCATACAGGTAGGGATGTGTTTCTGAGTTTGTCTTTGCTGGAGCTTGATGGTCGCTCATGGCACGCGCAGCAGTAAGGAAACTACAGTTTTAGCCCCCCCAGTATGATCCTAGACTTCATTTACCACTCGCACAGCTCCATCTGTTACTCTGCTCCCATAATCCCTTACTCCTGTTACTGATCTAATGTTATGTTTATATGAGGTTTGTGTTCCGACTCAAAGATTTTCAAGCCTGCAGACAATTTCTGCAACTAGACACCTTCTCTAGACCTTCGAAGTTTTTTTCTCTTTTCTTATAACTTATTTCCAGTCCAAGTTGAAATAAATATTTGACAGTTATTTTTTTTAATTCCAAATAACATATTTGAAGTTTAAATTTGATGTTTTAAAAAAAAATCTGTTAATGGTGTGATGCATACGCTCATTATAAGAGGAAGATTTCAGGAACAACCCAAACCAACTGCTTCTATTGCACCAACATGCTTTTCATTCTTGCCTGAGATAGGATTACACACTCCATCCAGCAGCTCCACACTTCTGGGCCGTCTTTGTCGTATGTTTTGTTTCATGAAGAGCCAAATGTTTTCAGTAAATTATGAGTCTGGAATGCAGGGAGGCTCTATCGGCACTTGAACTTTTTAGTGGAGTTTAATCTGTTGTAAAATGTGATATGAGGAAGAACTTGGGGAGCCTGCATGGCAAAGCTAACCATCAACTCGAGGCATTCATTCTATCTTTTTTATGATTTTTTTTTAATAAACGCACTGTTTTTAATATATTAAAAAAATTTTGAAAAAATCTTTTCCCATAAGGGAATAAAGGACAATCAGTCAAATGACACACTAAAGAATAAAAAAATATTTTTTTTTCTATTTATATTCCTCATATTTTAGAATGCATGCATATTTTAAATTCTAAAAAGAAAAAAAGAAAACATCTAAAATATTGGGTCCATTGAACACATATGGATCTATTTCAGGGGTGTCAAACTCAATCGCACAGGGGGCCAAAATCCAAAACCCACCATAGGTCACGGGCCGAACATTATAAACATAAAAAACTAAATTGTTAAAAAGATTACACTTTAAAAATGTTAAATTTTCAATATAAATATGAGTACATGAATATTATTCCAGAATAAATCAATTTAAACCTTAAATAACTTTCAATATTTCACCCTCCATAAAAATATATTTCATCAAAAGTTAGAAATGCAGTAAATGTTAACAGAAAAAATACTAAAATTTCTTTACTTGTATGTCATTTATATAAAAACTAAACTTTTAAATATCCCAAAAGATTTTGCTCTCCATAAAATATATCTATCAAAATTATATATTATAAAGGAAATCTTATATTCTGACAATACTGGCAGCTGATGCAATGTATGCTGGGATTTTTTCATTAATTTTGGAGTGATGGTCACAGACATAGTGGGCCTGCTGTCAGATCCAGCAGCGCAAGGAATTGTGGGATGTTGTTCCCTTTGCCTGTCTGGGCGGATTGGGGTTTAAGTGGGGGTTTGGTTGTCTGGCTGATTTACTCTGTTTTTGTCTTCATTATTTTATCTGGTTATATTATAAATCATTCAAACTGATTCCTCAGCCTCCATAAATCTAGTGTTGCTTCAATATGTTAGCAAGACAACATCAGGCTGTTAATATCAATCATATATAATGATCCCGGATCCGATCCCCTTGACTTTGGACCTGTTTGGACCGTCTGGTTCCTTTCAACAAACCCAGCAAAGGATGAAAGGACGCTGGAGCTTTTCTGGTTTAGCTGTCAGCAGCAGGCAGGTGGATCAGATGAGATGACAAATCACTCTTGTCTGATTAGAGCGGAAACATGCGGAAAGATCTGCAGTGTCACACACTTTCTCCCCTGACATGCATTTCTGGCATATTTCTGATGCTGCTTCTCCGAAAAGAAGGTGGTTTGACATGCCCCCTGCCCTCCTCCCAGCCCTGCCGCATGTCATAATGGGATGAGGCAAATCACTTCCAGCTTAGAGCTGCGATAGAGATTGAATCAAACTGATCTCTAACAAGCTGTCAGCTCAAATTTGATAAAGCATGCATCAGAAGAGGCCGGCTTGGCATCCATTTGGACAGGTCTTGTTCAAGCAATGTTATTTTCTTGGCTCTCAGTGTCTGCTTCTCTCTTCAGCTTCGTTTTTGTAATGGATGGCGTCCAGGAGAAAACCAATTTAGCGCAGACACTATTATCCCTCTGCAGAGGAAGAGTCAAACACATGTATTTGTATGCGTAATGGGAGGATGTGACGCTCTTTTTCTTGTCTTTTTTTTTTTTAGCCCCAGACCTTCTAAATCAGTCAGTTCCAAAATCCCCACATAGAGGGAGCCCATGCGCACCGAGGAACCAACGCATGGAAATGCTGAATGAGTGAGTGAGAGGAGAGAAAGGGAGAGGAGCGGTGGTCGAAACCCAAAAAGGAAGAATAATGTCAGACCAGCCGGAGGCAGGGACATCCACGCAGGTCGGGCGACGGGTTTGACGCGCGCGCCACCTTTCAACTTTGGAGAAGTCGGGAAGAAAGCTGGAGAGCAAGTGAATGCCCTGACAAGTTGATGTGAAGGAAAAGGAAGAGTCACTATTTTTAAATGTGAGCTTCAGGGGGGGCGTGGATGGCAGAGGAGCAGCAGGCAGCACGCTGGTCCTTGGCTGCAGTTGCAGCGAAGAGATGTGCGCGATGGAGGCGCGTCGCTGCGCGTAGACGCGGATCCTTTTGGCGACCGCCAGTCGTTTTCAACCTGTAATTGGAATTATTTTTTTCATTTTTGTATTTCTACTGCAGACACATAAGACCAAAGGAAGGACCCAAACTGGTGAATTTTGCGCTGCGTAACGGATGAAGTCAGTTTTTCGGAGTCGCAGCGCTTGGATCTGCTGATTTGAGGAAGCTGGTTACGCACAGTAAGGCAATCTCTGAAAAAACACGTGGGACCTTTAAAGCTGTTTCCAATGAGTCTCCTTCCATTTGTTAATGATTGGCACAAAGACGGGCAAAGTCTTCAGTCGGTTTGAATATTTTAGTTCCTAGATTTTGAACCCTTTCCATGGAGAATCCCGACATTCTTTAATCCAGTCGTTATGCCTCCAAACATTTAGCAACAAGCTGACACTGACAGCCTTATAATGCGCCTGAAACGCCGAATGTGAAGCAGAAATCACCGCAGTTTCCTCTGACTCCTTTCGAAATGACAAGCAGCACCGGACCTGTCATTGTCTACGAGTGGCTCAAGACGCTCCAACTCCCCCAGTATGTGGAGGCTTTCGTGGATAATGGATATGACGACCTGGAGGTCTGCAAACAGATCGGAGACCCGGACCTGGATGCCATCGGCGTGTACATCCCGCACCACCGACAGAGCATCCACGAGGCGGTGAGGAGGCTGAAGGAGGACGCCAAGGAGACGTCCAGCGGGCTGTACTTCACCCTGGAGCCCATGCCACCTGCAGCCGAGATCTATGCCGGCCAGCTGGTAGAGTACGAGTCTAAAATGAGGGGATCCAGGTCCTGGACTGAGCCCAACAGTGAGCGGCTGGGGCGCAACGGTGGATACGTGGGCGCGCAGAGGAACCTGACGCTGGGCAACAGGAGAGAACTAGTGATTTACCCCAAACTGAAGCTGAAGATCATGATCAGGGATAAACTCATCAAGGATGGGATCAACCTGGCTAAGCCGCCCTACTCTAATAAGGTAACTGTCAACAAGACGAGAAACATCCTCACATGTATGGAGTCAAATCAGGGCCATAAATATTTGAAACCCATAAAAAAAAATGTAAAATGTCCAAAACTTATTGCTTTTCTAAAATAAACTTAATTATTTTCAGTTTGTTGCTTTTTAGGTTTCAAAACTCAGAATGTTAATTTCAAAACTTTTCTTTTTTGTGTTGAATCTGAAATTTTCAGTTTCAAAACTTTTGACCCCTTGGTGCCACATTGCACAAAGAACCAATCAAAATCAAGGAGAGTGGTAACTTCAGTTCCAGAAAATACAAAGGATCGTCTTATTTTGTAGGATTTTGTGGCTCCCGCCGAGTTATGGTTGGAGAGAAATGGACCTGATTGGCTCTTTAGATGTTGAAAGTTACAGACCCCTGCCTTAAAAGCCTCTAAGAATTGATCAGAACAAGATGAGTTAAATGATGAGACTTCCCATCATGCTCCAAATGTGCACTAAAACTCCAATCCCGTCTTCGCTGCTAGTTAGCCGGAGCACATCTGTATTTAAAGGGTAACCAAACACTGAATCAACATTTATTCAATTTTGACATCTATAAATAGGGCTTTAAAAGTGCTGTCTGTTGCCAAATTTTTGACGAATCAAAATAAAATTGTTAATTCATGAAAAGGTATTCTAAAACCACCTGTGTGCTGCCCCCTACAGGTTGAAACGAGGTATTGTAGTTGAAATTTGTGATTGGTCAACTGGTGTAAATCACTGAAGTTTGATGTCATCTGACTCTGCAGTTCCTGTATGAAAGCCCCGCCCATCTTTGATTCTGTAACAGTCAGTCGTTAGCTTTAGCATGGCTAGTAGGTGTATTGGCTTCAGTTGTCAAATATGCTGGTTTACATAATTTTCCAGTACATTTTTAAGTTAGGGAACAGAGGTTGAGTACCATTATATCCAGCAAACGCTGTTCTGGTGATGAATTTGCAATGAACATTTCATTCTGGATTGTTTGATTAATATGTTAGCCTTTATTAGCTATGATGCTAGTTGCACTTTACCACTATCGGACACAGGTCCACTTCAGTCCTGCAAATCCTCTGCTGGAGCGGCAGCCACACTATTGGACATTGCAAAAGCAGCGTCTTGAGCATTGATATATATTACTGGATTGGCCCTTGCCTATTCACCGCTATAGACAGAGACGTGCGTGCACTGTCTATATTGCTATGCATTGAAACGTGTCAACAAAACGCAGCTATTTCGTTGAAAAAAATGGAGGCATCAACCCCAAAAATCTGGCTTACTCCCTCATTTTTTAACCAATTTTTACAAAACATAGCTCAAATGAAATCTTATCTTTACATTTTTTATTATCTCTAAAAAAAGATGTAAATCGTACAAGAACTGCACCCTCTAGTATTACAGCTATGTAAAGCTAACTGTCAATCATAGATCAAAGCCACACCTCCGCCGCTCAGTCCGGCTCCACTAGCCCCGCCCCCTTTTTGGGCATTTATCAACTGGGGTCCCTGTTTGGTTACCCTTTAAAAGGCTGACAGATGTGGTGAGCACCAATCAAAGCAGCACTTTGACGCCCAAACATTTTCAGGACGGCTGCACTTTGCACACAGAGCAGCTGCTGAGTGAGTGATGGGAGCAAAGTTGTGACGGATCAATAAGTGGAGAGCGAAGCGAAAAAAAAAATAAATAAAAAAAAGTGCTGAGGAGCTTTTGGCTTGTGTGCATCTGTGGATTAATAATCCGCTCTGACCTCACCTGTCCCTTGGCTTTTCGGCGTCGCGGCCACCCCCGTTATAGCCTTGATGAACGGCCGACAGGCTGTCGATTGTAGGGGGCATGAGGATGAAGAGCGCCCAGCTGGGAAGGCTGCCGAAGTCACAGAAAGCAGCCAGACTGAGAGGGCCTCTTGTTTTCAGACTGATAGTGACCTTTCCTCAGAAGTGCTGGAGTCATATGCCTTACCAGCTGAGAGGACTCGGCTGGATTAAATCTGTTTGCACACAGGGGAGGCTTTAGATCGGAGTGTCTGCGGGCGGTGGAGGATCACAATCCCGGACCTAAACATTTACAAACTCAACATGCACGATCGGCTCTTTGCAAAATAAATAAGTAAACCAAAAACATTTAGGAAGCGTCCGTCTTTGCATGTTGCAGACGCAGTAGATTGATTCTGTGCTTAGTCATCCTGGCAGTGCTGTCTGCTGCTGAGCTTACCCAACTGAAATATTCATTTTAGTGGTTTTCTGCCGCAGATTAAGTCTTTCTCATTAATCGAGAAATGAAAATAGAAACCGTTATTGAGAATTTATGACATTTTTTGTTGAGTTATCACAGTTTTAGGATTTTCTTTGCTGATGTGAGCAACGGTATTTATTTGTGTGCATTCAGTGACAATATTTCAGGAAAATGGCTCTCACTTTGTTTTGTAATCTCCTCGTCTTTGTGTGTTTTGTCACTTTGACTAACTGTGAATCCCACAGAGATTTGGGATTTGTGGGAGATTAACAGTCAGATCAGAGCTGAAACAAAGCGCTGCTTTGGGAGGGGGGGAGAAGAGGGTTTTTTTTTTTCTCTTTTGAAGGCTGTATTTATTTACAGCTAGATCCTTGGCATAGAGGCTTCTGCGAGGAATGAGTAGGTCAAGGTCTCCCGGCCTATTTTGCTCCCCGTGTTTGTGTTTTGGGGTTGTGTATTTGTGTGTGCAACCCAGTAGTTTGGAGTTGGCTCCAGCCCAGTGTTTTTCTCCCCAGAAAAGGAAAAAAAAAAAAAAAACTATGAGCAGTGATAGAGTTTACATAACTGAGCTGTGATTGGAGGGTTAATGTTTCCTGTCTACATGCCCCCAAGGTGAAGTCTTCCCCCAGCAGCAGCAGCAGTGACAGGGGACAGAGGCGCTGTCAAAAGCAGAGGGAAAACAGGACTGTAGTTGTCGGTCTCAAGGGACTGTCATGGAGTATCATAAACAAGATCTTCATCCACATTTAAGCTGCTTCCTGAGCTCTTGGCACGAGGGTGAGAGGGGAAGGCGGGGGGGGACACTCCGCATTTCCTGTTTGGTTTGTCCTCGTTTGTCATCAGGCAAAAACATGAAGAGCAGCAATCAGAAATCCTCTAGTGTCGGCTGAATGCGGCCTGCAGAGACGACCCATCATTAAGGCAATTGTCTGAAAGGACTCTTCTGGGTGTTATAAATACCCACAATCCTAATCCAAGATGCTGGGGAACACCCCCCCCCCCCCCCATCCCATCTGAGAGTCTAAAGTCCTTGTGATGGAAACAAACACTTGTGCAGAGTTGCACATTTCACCAGCTTACATGACAGAACAAAAGGAGCAGACGATGAAGCCACCTGTTGGCCCTTTTACGGAAATGCTGACCTTAAAGTCCCACCTTTTTTTTTTTTTGTTTTTAACATGCATGTGTGGCATTTTTCTTATGAAAGACAACAGTTGTCATTTTGGTTTTGCATTTCTCTGTCAATCAAACAGACTCTGTTTGAATTAACGAGCCTTCTTTACGTCACAACAGCTCTGCTGCACCTGCGGCTAAACCCCTCATCTGGCCCGGCTAGCGTAGCTTAGCTCAGGTGACGGAGAAGAGAAGATGGTATCTTCAGATTTCTGTGGTCAAATCAGCCGTCACTGTATTTTTTACAATACTTACGGTAGCAGAGAAAGCTGGAAAATCTCCACCAGACTCCGCGGAGCTTCTTGATGTGACCGCGGAAACGCGAACGGTGGCTCATTTGACTCCAATGTCAATAAACATTAGATAATTAGCTAAAAGAATCTTTGGTGAACTGGAAGGAGAAAGAATCAGGATTTCGGTCCATGAACCCTTCACTTCCTCGTCCGAGCTGACATCTGGCTCAAAACCACATACGGCTGGACATTACTGATATATTTTTAACGTTTTTATGTAGTATCGGTAAACATTTACCCTAGCGAGACACAGAGCTATAATAATCAGACAGTGGGGGATCAGGCTGCTCAGCTCCAAAAGCCACGCCCCCTCAGAGGATATTTTGGAAACAGAGGCTTCAGATCAACATGAAAAATGGCTTTTTAAGACATGTAGGTTGTGGGATTTTTGTTAAAAATTTCATAATCATAATTAAAACACTATTGGGAAAGTTTTTTTTTTTATTTTTCTATTTAAACCTTTCAAATTAAATCAAATCAAATCAACTTTATTTATATAGCACTTTTCCAAAAAGTTCATTTTTTATCAAAGTGCTTAACATAAAAGAAGTTAATAAAAAATAATAAAATGTTAAAAACAAAGGACAATGCCCTTTCGTTATGGTTAGCTTTCCCACATTTGACCTGTCACATTTTAACCCCATTTATCATGCTTTACTTCATTCGTTCTCCCTTAGATTTTAACGAGTCATTTTATTTGATAAATAAAGCTTAAATTCGAACCGACTAAGGATGTTTCCATCCTGGTCTCATCCCGGTGCTCCACCAGTATTGACGGTCGGCCATAAAGCGCCTCATTGTTGGCAGTGTGTCAGGAGGAAGTGGAGGCTAAACAGTGGGAGATTCTCCATTGTTTGCATGGAAGCTGGTGGAGCTGCATGTCCTTTCACTGGTGGGCTGTTTTGCATTCCCAATTTCCGACCATTGAAATGGGCAGCGGAGGCAAGTGTCCAGCATTGTGCTGATGAGTGGAGATAAAGAAAGGGTAACAGGCAGGAGTAGATGAGATTGGAAATAGATGGGCAGATTGTTTATGGAGGCAGCAGAGTGTTTAAGAAGAGACGGGGTGTCAAAATGTTGAAGCCGATCCAGATCAGTTCAGGAAAGGAGCAGAAATGCTCGGCCTTGGTCTTCAGATAGGAATCAAGACAAAGGTGGAGGTTTTTTTGTTGTTGATTTGAAGATTTTTGGCAAAGCTTTTACTTTCTGTTGGCAGAAAGAGGAAGCTCCCAGGTCTGCGCGACAAGCACTCGCCACACTTCCTATTTCAGTCCTCTTATCTTCTTTATAATCCCAACACTCTCATCCGACGGGAAATTAGGCTTTAGTAATAAGATGACCATCTTTGTCTCCTGCTTTAAAAGTGCATTCAGACTTCAGTAGACTTGAAAATGTAGGTCAATTTAGAAAATCAATCGACTTCAAGAAACTTTGTTTATCTGCGGAAAATGAACAAGATCCGCTCTCATGAAAAATATCTTAAATATATATACATATATATTAGAACATGTTTAAGTAAGTATGTATATATATATATGTGTGTATATATACTCACTTATATATATATATACTCACGTATATATACTCACTTACGTGTGTTATATATATATATATATATATATATAAAATATATATATATATACGCAGAAATATATTTGTATATACATATTTATATATATATACATATTTTAAATATATATATTAAAAAAGATTTTTCTGCTATCTTTCCATTTTCTGTTTATATATATATATATATATTCAAAGATTCAAAGACTTTTTGATTGTAACTGTCAGGAACAGTTAAATTGTGGGGAGTCCACCAGCAGCAATGCACAGCACAATAAAAATATAAAAAAGAAGTTAAAAATAAGAACAAAATAAATAAGTAGAATAAAAGTAAAAAAAAAAAAAATATATATACTGTATTTGACAGAATAATAATATGAAACTGTACAGAGGTGAAGTATACAACATAATTGCGGCATAGTAATATACATTATTTAAAGTGAGGTGTGCAGTTGTGCAAAGTTGACAATAATTCCAGATTGTTCATTAGATGTTGTTTAGCATCCGTATGGACCAGGGGAAAAAGCTGTTTGTGAGTCTGGAGGTATGTGACCTGATTGACCTGTAGCGGCGTCCTGATGGCAGCAGGTCAAACAGGTGGTGGGCGGGGTGGGTTGGGTCCTTCAGGATTGTTGATGTTCTTTTTTGGCAGCGGGATCTTGATAGGGTCGCAAGGGGGGGCAGGGGGCAGCCGATGATTCTTTGTGCTGTGTTTATGACCCTCTGCACAGCCTTTCTGTCCAGTGATGTGGAGCCTGGGTACCACACATTCAGAGAGTAGGTCAGAATACTCTCCACAGAGCAGCGGTAGAAGTTTACCAGCAGCCTCTGATCCAGATCACACCTCCTCAGGATGCGGAGGAAGTGCAGCCGCTGCTGAGCCTTCTTCACCACGGCTCGGATGTTTGCTGACCAGGACAGGTCAGCAGAGATGGTGATGCCCAGGAATCCGATGGAGTTTACGCAGTCTACCCGTTCTCCATTTATCTGTAGAGGGGCGTGGGCGTGACTGTGTCTTCTAAAGTCCAGAATGATTTCTTTGGTTTTCTGGACATTTAGAGATAGGTTGTTTTCCGTGCACCACTTTGCCAGGTTGCTGATCTCTGCCCTGTACGCCGTCTCATCGCCGTTTGAGATCAGCCCCACCACAGTGGTGTCATCTGCGAATTTGAAGATGGCATTGGAGGTGTGTGAGGCGGTGCAGTCCGAGGTGTACAGGGAGAAAGTAGGGGGCTCAGGACGCAGCCTGGGGGAGCCGGTGCTGAGCTGGAGGGTGGAGGAGAGGTGGGGACCGAGTTTTACTTGTTGTGGACGGTTGGTGAGAAAGTCCTTAATCCAGTGGCAGGTGAGTGGGGGGATGTGAAGGTTCAACAGTTTGGAGATGAGAATGTCCGGGATGATTGTATTAAAAGCTGAGCTGAAGTCCACAAGAGCAGCCTGACGTAGCTGTCTCTGTTCTCCAGGTGGTCAGCGCAGTGTGTAGAGTCAGGGTGTGGCATCTTCTGTGGATCTGTTTTGCCTATAGGCAAACTGGAAGGGATCAAGGGTCTTTGGGAGGAAGTCCAGGATGTGGCTGGAGACAAGACGTTCCAGGCACTTGGTGATTATGGATGTCAGGGCTATGGGTCTGTAGTCATTGAGGCTATTTACAGGTGACTTTTTGGGGATGGGAAGTGATGTGGATGATTTGAGGCAGCTGGGACCGAGGCTTTGGACAGTGAGAGGTTGTGGTGAGGACATGCAGCTGTCTTGAAACAACCAGTCCTTCCTGGCTTTCCTTCTGCTTCAGCATCCCTTGTCGCAGCTCATGTCCGGAATGAGTGAGAGTGAATGGGAAGAATCGCCCTATAATTGGTTCCAAATGAAATGTTCTTTTTTCTGCTTAGGATCTTGGGATGGGTCTGTAGGGAGAAGACCCAATTGGGCTGAATTCTCTGCTAGCATCTGTGGTTGTTTCTGCAGGCCGCTCCACTTTCTTTTAATTCTGGTTAGGGCTTGGATTCCTCTCCACACCTGCTGTGGGTTGTTGTCCTGCAGGTTGTTTTCAATTTTCTTTTTGTAGTCCTGCTTTGCCTGGCGAATGCTCCTTCTCAGGTTGGCTCTGGCTGTTATGTAGAGGGCGTCATCACCTGATCTGAAGGCTGCATTTCGGGCTCTGATGAGGGCCTGGACCTCTGATGTCATCCAGGGTTTCCTGTTTGGAAAGACCCGCACATATTTGGACACTGTGACGTTTTCCACACAGGTCTTGATGTAGGAGAGCACAGTGTCTGTGTGGGCCTCGAGGTCCTCCTGTTCAAAGACACTCCAATCTGTGCTCGCAAAGCAGTCCTTTAGTTGGGGGAGGGCATCAGCAGGAAGGGTGTGAATGGGGACCTTTGTTGGTTTTCTCTGGTGTCTGAGGGGGGTGTAGGCTGGGATGAGTAGCAGTGAGAGGTGGTCAGATTGACCAAGATGGGGGAGGGGGGTTGCTCTGTAAGCATGCTTAATGCTGGTGTAGACATGGTCAAGCGTGTTTTTACCCCTGGTTGCACACTTGACATGCTGATATAAATTGGGGAGAACTGTCTTTAAACTTGCTTTGTTAAAGTCCCCTGCAGTTATATGGAGGCCTTCGGGGTGGGCTTGTTGTTGTTTTGTTAGCACGTGGTGGAGCTGGCTGAGGGCGGTGCTAACGTTTGCGTTGGGGGGGATGTAAACAGCTGTAGCAATGACTACCGTTAGCTCTCTGGGAAGGTAGTACGGTCTGCACTGAATAGACACAGGCCCTGTCCACACGTAGCCGGGTATCTGCTAAAACGCATATATTTTTATCCGTTTCGGCCTATCGTCCACACGTAACCGAAGATTTAAGTCACTGAAAACGGAGCTTTTGGAAAACTCCGGCTAAAGTGAAGATTTTGGAAAACTCCGTTTTCGCGTCTGCGTGTGGACATGCGTAACCGGAGAGCTACGTTTTTGAACGTCACTCTTTGCGACAATTAGTGCATACATGTTGTTGTGAGATGAGTGTGTGTTCCAACTTCTGCATCTCAGCTTGTTACGAAGCTGGGGGGGCGTGTGCATGTGAGGAGCAGCGCGCTCTGAGAGGAGCGACAGTGAGAGAGCGCGTGCTGCGGAGAGAGAAAGGAAAGGGGAGGGGCGCGCGCGCACATTAGCGGGCGGACAGTTGTTCACGGGTTGGTCTGCAAGTAAAAGTAATAAAGAAATCAGTTCCTCTACAACAACTAAGTGTAATTATTCGGCTTCGCATGATCCAAAGAACCTGAGGATCCAAAGAAGGGAAGTGAACAACGGAGGAAAAGCAACCTTCGGCCCTGGAGAAGATCTCTCCTGCTCCTCGACTACGGTCGAGGGGGAAACAGAGCAGGAACGGTTCAACATTGTCATAGATGCGCCGCTGTTTACAGTGTTCAGCATGGACCCGAGGAGTGTGTTAATTATTACGCTGGTACAGATGCTTCATACTTGCTTTTTTTTTTTTTTTTTACAAACACAGTTACTGCTTCTTATCGAGGAACAAAGGAGAATAAGCGCTTTGCAGTCGGCTATTTTACAACAAATATCGCTTCCTCCTGCTCGGAGATTTTCACTGACTTCTAGGAAAACACTGCCAACTATTGTTCTGGCATGCTCATTACATCGCCCAACCGCGCAAGTATGCGGGGACGTGTGGACGGAATTATTTTTAAAACGATCACGTGTGGACGCAACCGTTTTTATAAAACGGAGGTCGGCAAATATGCGTTTGTAGAAATACCCGGATACGTGTGGACATGGCCACAGTCTCGAGGTCAGGGGAACAGAAGCTGTCTATTACCCTGCTGTTTCGACACCAATCCTCATGCACATAGACACAAAGTCCGCCTCCCCTCGTCTTACCGGAGCTTTTGTCCCGATCAAAGCGATGTAGCATCCGACCGGCTAGCTCCACGCTAGCATCTGGTATAAGCGGGTGCAGCCAGGACTCCGTGATGACGAGAAGGCAACAATCCCGTAGAGTGCGGTTGTAGGCAAGCTCCAATTGTAGTTCGTCGATTTTGTTGACGAGGGATCTTGCATTTAGGAGCAGGATGGATGGTACCGGGGGACGATGTGGCTTCTTCCTTAGCCGTGTTAGCAGGCCAGCGCGGCATCCACGTTTCTGTTTCCTGTCTCTGCGCCGCCTTCTGCGCTTTGCAGTGCCGACAACAAACCACGGAGCGCCCGGTGGCCTGATGATTTCCTCTGGGATGTTATGAGTCCGAGTAAAATCCAATTTGATGTCGGTAGCGAACTGCGATCGGATAGTAAGCAGTTCCTGGGGCGAATACCGAGTAAGCCCGTCGCAGACGTGGGCAAATAACAAGTCCAAACAAAAAATAATGCTAAGAAATGTGCAAAGTCGCTGGGAGCCTCGAGCCGCTGCGTGTGTACGCGCCGCCATCTTGATGAAGAAAAAGATATATATATATATATATATAAATAAAAATTTGAATATTTTATACATTTTCAAATAACAAAACTAGGTTACTATCAATGTCCCTTTGTCAAAAATACACACATTTAAAATGTATATGTGTATATATATATATATATATATATATATACACACACACGTTTAAGTGAGTATATATATATATATATAAATATGGAAAGATAGCAGTAAAATCTTTTCTTTTATTATTCAACCAGTGTTTTTGGGAAATGTCTTGATCTATGTCTATTCCCGTTAGGCTGACATTTAGCCACAAGGACAGAAGGCTTCTCACAACCATCCTGAAGCTTTCCATTGGCTCTGCTGAGAGCCCTGTTTGCCCAGCTTTTATTAAAGGCTCCTTTAGGGCACAACCGACAGAGTACTCATAAAGGGAAAGTCATAAACAAGTCAAGGACCAGCGCTATTGTCCTGAGAGGATAGGGAAAGTCAATTAGTCTAGTGAGCTGCTGTTTACATTACAGAGCAGCAGTGTTTTATGGAGCACTAAACAGGGGGTAGACCACATTTCCATCATGCTGAATAGTTCTCCATTTCTCTTATAACAGCTCTTTTTGGTACCATTAACATGTATTTTTACTCAAAAACTATAAAAATCTGTAGAGGACAGCTTACATCGTTTAGATTGAAACACAAACTTTGATGCTGTTTGAAGTTAAATAGACCATGGATCATGAGAGCATCTGATTTGACATTTTGCATTCACTTCTGCCTATTTTTGCTGAAAATACGGTGGGATGATAATGTGTTTTGCATGGTTTTCAAATTTAGGGAAGATACAGCAACATTTTCTATAGCAGGTCTGCTAAGCTTCAACTCCACTGAGCAGTTTGATTTTGCGGTGCGTTTGTGGTGTACATCGCGAGCGTGCGATTGTAGTGCAACGACTAGAAAAGCATCAACATTGGAGATCGTCTTTTTCTTGCTTTATATCTGATAAATGCGTAAAGCAGGAATTTAATGTTGTTTGAAAGAAGATTGCTGCCGGCTAAGAATGCTACCGCTGTAAAGAGGAAGATGGAATTGCTAGCTTAGCGCTATTTTGGTGATTACTGTCGTCATTGCTTTCTGTAATTTAGCGGATGGATACAGCGGCTCCGCCCCAACCGTTCCGTTCCACTTTTCAATAGATCTACAACCAATGAGGGGCCCCCAAAAGATACGCTTTGGTACTGTTCCATGGGTCCATTTTATGGTACCTACACACCAGTATGTGATGTAGGTTCATAAGCATGTGAATGCGTTCATATAGAAATGCATAGCGACTCATGAACACAACAGTTTTGAACGCGGAAGACTTTTTATTTGAAGCGGTCGCTCAAACACGTTTCCAAATCAGGTGCCAATGTAGCATAATGCTATATACACACCAGTAGGGCCCCCACGATTATACGACTAATCGACTATTAAAATAGTCAACGATTAATTTAATAGTCGATTAGTCGTTACTTTATATTATATGGAGTTGGAGTGTAGTAAAGTTGAAAGTTATAATCGCATTAGCTTTTTGGACTATTATGGCATTTATTAAGGTTTTTTAGGCTAATTTTGAGTTCAGCTAATATTTCAGCTGTATGCTAGCTATTTTTGCTAATTTAGTTTTTTGGGACTATTTTGTAGTTGAGCTAATATTTTAGCAGCAAGCTAGCTATTTTGCTAATTTAGACTTTTTCTGTTTTTTTAGGCTATTTTGTAGTTTAGATCATATTTCAGGTGCATGCTAGCGGATTTAGCTAATTTAGGCTTTTTTTAGGCTAATTTGGAGTTTAGCTAATATTTCAATTGCATGTCAATTTAGAATTTTTTCTGTTTTTTGTGCTAATTTGGAGTTTAGTTAATATTACAGCTGCATGTTAGCTATTTTGGCTAATGTAGCCTTTTTTCTGTTGTTGTTTTTTTTTTTTTTTGACTAATTTGGAATTTAGCTAATATTTCAGCAGCATGCCAGTTGTTTTGGGTAGTTTAACTCTTTTTTGCATTTAATCAATATTTTAGGTGGCTATCAGCTTTAGTGTTTTTAGCCATCTATTTCAGCATCTTCAGCAGCCAAATACAGCTTATAGCATTATCGAAGTTAATTATCTAGTTTTTAGTTAGTTTAAAGCTAATGATGGTTAAGATGTGTGTTTTACATCCAGTTTGCACATAACCCGATTAGTCGACTAATCGGAAAAAATAATCGGCGACTAGTCGACTAATAAAATAATCGTTTGTGGCAGCACTACACACCAGCATGTGACGCAAATTTGAGAATGCATTGATTGCAGGCTCTGGATTGTCACTACTCGATGCTAGCACATGTACTCACAGTTAGAAAGAGGCTTTATGCAATATGTCAAAGAAACTCGAATCTCAAGAATCTTGTACCAGACTTTTACTTTCACAGCTCTATTCCAATATATGAAAGACAAACTGCAAATATTATTTCTCCTCAAGGATCAATTGTTAAATGGTTGGGACTTTGTAAATTAAAGGGGACGCCATTCATATGTCACTACCAAATAAGAGTCCCCAATTGGTCAACTTGTTTACTTTTCAACGTCTGTTCAATGTTTATACACGGGGCCCAAATGATTACCTGATTCAGGTGTTTCCAGCCAATTAAAACACCCCAGAGTAGGGTATGTTAGAAAGCATGCAATGAATGCGATCCTCAAGGCCTGGAGTTGCCTATCCCTGAAATAGACTTTTCATTTGAGGTGTTTGCTTGAACACGCGATGACAAGCGCGGTGTGAACTCAGCATTAAAACTATATATAAATGTCGGAAAGCAGTTTTTGTGTTATTGCGCGCAGCTGGCGTTCTCATTTCAGCAGTAAAAGAAGCGAGGAGTCAATTTGACCGTTCTGTTGTTGGTTTGAAAAAGAGCAACGCGTTGCCAACTATTCTAACAGTATTTATTGTGATATGCATGCCACTGAAAGTTACTCAGTCACAGTCGGAGCTTTAAATAAGGCCCAACAGCAAGTCATCAAGGCGGTTTAATTTTCCAGCGAGCTGAGGAACAGGTCCCAATGACACACATTCATGACAGATACATTATCAGAGCTATTCTGGTCCAAGGTTTCAGCAGCTTCTAGACAGCCTGTCTACATTACACACACGCTGTAGAATACCACAAGACTGAAGGCGGCATTATCAATATCAACTTGTCCTTGCTTTTTTTTCTACTTTAATTAGTCCTTTGCTCTTAGTGTATCTTTTTTTTTTTTAGTTTTCCTTCTGTGTACATGTCATCACCAATGAACCCTCTCCGCTATGGATTATTTCAAAGAGAAACAGATTTTCTTTAAGTTTCTTCTTACTGATAAAACTTTTATTCCCTTTGATGTAAAGCCTTTGAACGCTGCTATATTTATAAAGGAACTAGTTTCCCGTCTGCCTCGGCAAACAGATAAAACGCTGCATTAATGCTTGTTTGGTTGGAAAAATATATTATTTAAAGGAATATTTTAGTAAACTTACAAGATGCACCTATTTAAATGTCTGTTTTCCATTGGTCTCCTAAACAGGGAATTTGTCCTGGCCTATATACTGATGATTTTATTGTGCCAAAGACTACGGAAGTATTATCAGTAGGAGTAACATCAAATATGACCAAAACAGACATATATTTTACGTTTTTTGTCTTGTTCAATGTGCCTTAAATGCGTTAAAAATTAGACCTTTCATTGACCATGCATCCCATAATATGGAAAATATGATGCCCAGACATTTTAGGGAATATTTAATCCTTCTGTCTTTCTTTCTTAGACAGCCTTCACCATCTTCAGGGACCAGTGTCATCTGTCAACATTCACACTGCATTTAATTTTCCTCAAATCGAGTCTATTTCCTGAACAGTTTATGCTAATGTGACCAATGTTGACCTCACTGTCCTAAAAAAATAAAGATGGCAAACGCAGATGTCGCAGAAGAATGACATGACAAGAGAGATGTCAAGATAGCAGACACGAGCATCTGTCAGTGTCAGCATGCAGGCTGCAGGCACACAGTTTACAAATCAACACCGCTAATGTCGTCCCTCCTCTGCATGTCTGCTTCCCAGGTGCTTGTTACTGCCCTCACGATGATCTCTCTGGTGTACATCATCAAATTGTAGCATTTTTTTCCTATAAATACACAGACTCCAATTGTGGATCCTGGAAACACCCTGATTTATGTCTAACTTGTAAACTTTTTTGGAAACTCTGAATGTATAGGGTACGTTGGTAACTCTGGTTCCTGGACACCTCTAATCAAAGAGGAAGTTGGTAAAAAAAAAAAAAAAAAAGTAATAATAATAGACTAATGGGTTAGCCACAGATGGCCCATTTTGCCTTTTTTTTTTTGCCCATTTTCTCACGACATCTTTCTCTCTGGATAACGACATCGTTATCTTGCGATAATAAAATCTACTATCTTGTTATTAAAAGAAAACACATTTTTCTTACAATAACAACATATTCTTTTCACAAAAATGCCATTTACCTTTCTTTTTTTTTCCTGTTTTCTCGTAAAAACAAGATCTACCATCCCCTTGTCACAATAGAAAAAGTTTTTTCTCATATTAACAAGACCACAAGATAGTATTCCTCTACAGCACCAGAACACTGATCATTGGATTTTCATTGGTCGTCACCGTATATCTGCTATATCGTCCAGTCACTGATTAAATTATCCACAACTGCAGGATCACTATAATGATGCAATGTAACAAATATTTTATTAGGAATACTTGGACTTTGAACATTGAAATACTTTTAATTTCAAAGAATACCAATCCATGGGGTCACTTTTGACCCCATTTTTGCGTCACAGGTTTAAAAGACTGAATTTTTGACATTTATAGCTGCTTATATATATATATATATATTTGGAAGCTATCTTTAGATATATCGTATATGTTGTGCTCCAATAGATCTGCTACATTTAGCTAATTCAGGATGTTAGGTAAGAAAGATTGAAATGAAAACTTTAGATTCTGCAGCATGAAGGTGGAAGTTGCTCCTCCCGCGGCAGAGATGAACCGGCCCACATGTAGCTACAGTTTGGTTCATGTCACTCCAGATTATCTTGTCCCCCTTTTTTCTATGGGATTTAATGCTGAGGCGTGGAGAGATGATGGCAGTGAGTAAGAGTGATAAAAAGACAGGCGGGAGAGTGTGGATAATTACATTGTCTGAAGCTCAGCTTGGTGCATGGAATGTAGTGCTACCAACTCTCAACCCCTCTCTTATCTCTAATTGGTCTATTTCCAAGGCAGGGGGGCAGGAATACACTGACAGCTTTGATCATGGAGACCACACCAGTGTCGAAATGTCTCTACCTGAGTGCTTTTGTAGTGCCTGTGTCTGGCATGGGATTAAACCAAACTAAACCCACAGGAGTAGCTGTGCGTCTCTTTCTTGCTCAGGCTTCCCTGCGGCTCTACATACCTGAACCTGAACTGTAATTACCAGACGGCTTCAGCATTCCTCATACACACCCACATTAACATGTCCCGCACATTTTGTTTATTGCACAAACGCTTTCTTAAAAGCTCCGGAGGCATTTCACAGACACACCTTTTCTTCTGTGTAAATTGTTGACTTAAACATTTAGCGCATTTCTTATGAACCCATGAACAAAGTGCTAAAGATAAACTTAATGGAATGTTGTGATGAAAGGTGTGTTCTTATAATTGGTCTTGAGCATTCTTTCAGCCGCCGTTCCCCCACAGAGGCTTAGCAGAGCTGGGAAGAAATGTCCCAGAATTCTCACAACTGAAGGAATTTTTTTTTTTTTTTTTTTGTTTTCATGTGAGACCTGAGCCATCTATGACGTTACAGAGCACATGTGTCAAAGTCAAGGCCCGGGGGCCGGATTGGCCCCCCAGATCATTTTATTTCATTGTCATGTTATCTTGCGCTTATTTTTAAATTGTATAATTTTGACAAAATAAATCTTCATGGAGAGTGAAATACTGAAAGCTATTTAAGGTTTAGGTTAATTTATTCTGGTATTATTAGGTTAAAAATTACAGTTTCAAAGTTAAAAAAAATTGCTTTTTGCTAGCTTTTTGGACTATTTTAGCATTTACTAGCATTGTTTAGGCTATTTTGGATTTTAGCTAATATCTCAGCTAGTTTAAGCTCCCTTTTCTCTTTAGTTTTTAGGCTGTTTTGGAGTTTAGCTAATATTTCAGTTACATGCTAGCTGTTTTGGCTAACCTAAGACTTAAGACTAATTTAGCATTTAGCTAGCATTTTAGCTGGCTATCAGCTTCAGCCTTTTCAGCTATTAGCTTCAGTTGTTTCAGCTATCAACTTCAGCATTTTTAGCTATCTTTTTCAGCATCTTCAGTTCCCAAATTCAGCTTACAGCATTCACACTAGCATTATCACAGATAATGATATATATATAACTCATAATTATGTTAAAAGTTATGGTTTAAAGTTTTTTAAAATGGATTTTGACCCCCTGTGCGACATCCCTTATGTAGCGCATCAGCTGGAAGCATATGACTGATAGAAATCCTTTGATTATTTTATTCTGAAAGGGGAGTTAATCCGACTGTATCAGCTCCTTCCCCATGGGATGCTGCCAGCCAGTCAAACTCGTCATTAGCGCATCAGTCTAGACACGCTCAGTGTGAAGGGCTTCAGTTTGCCACACTAATTGCAGCTTTTTGACCTGTGTGCATGTTAGAGTTAATAGTTCTTTTCACTTTATGCTAATCACTTGCCACACAGCTTCATGCTGCGATGAAGAGATTCCACTGTAGCTGCTAAGCCTCTCCCAAAACCTTTAATCATGAGAGGCACATGTTGAAGCTCCACTGGGGATTGGATGTCTCTTGTTTCCACACAGGGCTGTCTGGTTAAGTTTTTTTTTAATGTTTAATTTTTTAATATTTTTCAAATGAATAAAAAATTGAAGTAAAGTAAATGCTAAAGTTTACAGACATATCGTGATCGGCAACGCGCATTCTCTGCTCTGAGAAACCAATAAATTGAATTTATTGGTCACAGCAACGTCAATAAACATTGATAATTAGCTAAAAGAGTCTTTGGTGAACTGGAAGGAGAAAGAATCAGGATTTTGGAGGAAGTTCGGTCCATGAAGATCTTCACTTCCTCGTCTGAGCCGACATCAAAACAATACAGCTAAACATTACCGATATTGCTCGACATGTAGCAGCGGTGAAGATTTACGCTCGCGAGACACAGAGCTATCATAATCAGACAGGAGGGGATCACGAAAACTCAGGCTTCAGATCAACACTTACAAAACACATGGTCACTGAACCTGAAAGTTAAACCAGTTGAACTTTGACGACTCGGCGTTGTTTTATTTGTTCGCAGAAGAGCCAATAGCGAAAATTGATTGTGGAGGAGAATGGAATAATTGCAGTTCGTGATCAGCCGGAATTATATGACCCCAAGTTTTTCATATGTTGGAACCGAGATGTGAAAGAAAAAGCCTGAAGCAAAGTTTGCCAGATTTGCACCGTTTTGACACTTCGCTACATGCCTCTTCCAGATATAGATGGCAGATATGCGCTAGTAAACATTAGAAAAAGAAAAAGCCTCTCCCTCCCTGTCCAGTTTGAACACCATGAGTTAAGCAGTGTGTACATGCTTGAAGATTAACTTTATACGTTTTTTGAGTGAAATGATTTAATGTTTTATTGCAGGTGTAGCAGTCTTTTTTAGTGGTGCTTCAGTTTGAGTGTGGGAATCAGTTTGGCCGTGAAAACCAGAAATTTCACACATACTTTCGCTTTGGTTTGCTTTTCTACGAGGATCCTTGAGAGTCGACCAAACTGTCTGTAAACATCTGGCATTTGGTACGTTTGGTAACATTTGTCTATTGGTTACCTTTTTTTCATTTTTGCTTGACACGACAGTCCGTCTGCATTAACAGAGTAGCTGAATTGGTCTAGGGTTTAATAAAAATATATTTTTATACAAAGACTAAGGTTTATAGATCTGATCCACACCAGAGTTCAAGCGAACTTTCACACTCGCCAAATGATGCGGCTAATCCAGCAAACAGCGGTTTAAACATGGATAAGTGGAAACTATTTTCTCTTTTCTTTTATTTATTCTTTCAGATTTTTAAACAGCTTCTACCGTCTTTCATAATTTGCAACTATAGATGTTTTAGCCAGTTTAGCTTAACAGTCACTAAGACTTCTGTCTGTCTCAATTCTCACAAACTATTTTTGTAATAAGTGGCCATTTTTCAGTCATTTTGATTATTGCTGTCTTTTCTGCACTATAAATTCCTCTGGAGTCACAAAAACCCAAAAATGCACTATAAAGAAGAAAAAAAAAATCACAAGTTGCACTAGAGTATAAGTGGGAGAAAAGTGTGATTCCTCTGATCCAATCCGCCCAACGTTGCATAGTAACTACTTCCAATAAAATGTCTAAATCGACGCATATATATGTACTTTTCAGGGTTCCACATTAAAAACGTATGTGTTCACGAACAGCTAGAAGTTTTTATGACTTCTATGGGCTCTATATACAAAATGCTTTGATATTGAGTGTGCATTGAAAGTTAAGCCAGTTGAACTTTAACCAATCGAGGACTCTGATTTGGTGTTGACGATACTTTTTAACTCACTGTAGGGCCAACTGTTTGATCATAAAGGAGAAATTTAAAATTTTCATATATCAGAATAGAGCTGCGAAAGGAAAAGCTTGGAGCAAGATTTGGGAGATTTGCAACACTTCAACATTTAGTTTTTTTCAACTGTGTAGCTACTTGCGCTAGTATTGGGTAGTGATAGGCCAGTGTGAACAAAATTTGCTAAAAGTGCGTTCAAGAACCCAGTACTGCGCATTCGTAGCGTGACGCCTGGTTCACATCAGGCGCGGAGCGCCGCGGTCCTCCGCGAAACAATAAATTGTTTCGCCGTCTGGTCTAATTTGTGTGCGATCCGTGTCAATCTGGCAGGAAGTTACATCAAGATACGTGAGACAAACTGGTTTATTTTCAAAATATAATCAATTTTTCACAATAAAACACTGCGATTGACAAATGTGATCATGTTTTTGTATCCGAACAGACTGTAGAGATGAGAATAAACATACAATCACAACACAGACACACTTCTCTCTGTGTGTGTCAACAACAGATAAATTAAAGAAGTGTAGACCTAGTTACTACTAGCTTCCTCTTAGCAGAAACATGGGGTCGTATTTTTAGGTTATTCACTTACCCATGATGCCAAACTCAAAAAAAGGTCTAGCAAAAGCGCCTGTTGACCGTTGCTTTGGCGTCCAGTCTGAACCTAGCGTAGGACTGAGCTGTGCCTCTTCTTCCGCGATGCTATAGCAAATACTGACCTACAGTGCCCTCTAGTGGTTGACAGTAGAAATATAACAAACACACAAGCCTATTTATTTAAAAAAAAGTATAAATTGCAAAAAACTGCAACATATACCCAGAAAAATGCGGTGTACGTCTTTGTAGTCTTAGATTTCCTTTTGTACTTTATAAAAGTATTGGTTTAAGAAACAGTCATCGAGGACTTACTTTACTAGATAACTTTCAAGATTTCTGTTTCGTTAAGAGTTGGACTGAAACCCAGTATCCTGTGTAACCAGTCTAGTAAGCTGTGATGTTTTTAGATGGGACGAGGCTAAATCTATACTTGTTTTCTCGTGGAAGTCTTTGTGAAAACAATGTACTTCAACCATAACGTGTTTCTGAACGCTGTAGTTTATGCAATGATGATAAAATGAACCACAACCATGAAATGACCAGCAAACAGGCTTTGTCCTACATCTTTGACAGCATCCCTGCCTCGTAAATGCAGATTGATGTTGAGCCCCTCATGAGCGGCGGCGGCGGCAAGGGAAGTGTCATTAATCCGGCAAATCATCTCGTCTCTCGGAATGCATGCATCTCTCCCACACAAAAGCCAGAGGATGAGCGGGCCAGAGCTGGAGATCTCACATCTCCAGCCGGAACAGCCTGGTCATGCATCATGAGTTTTGCCCGCTCCACGAAACAGCAGCTTTGCCTCATTCTCACTCGCTGAAACACTATTGACAGACCTGTCAAACTGCCACGCCAGGAGAAAAAGACGGAAAACTGGCAGACAAATTGTTTCAGACAGACAGATAAAAAAAGCCACAAAGAAATTCCAGAAAAGCTGCTGTTTCCTGAAAGACCGATGAAACGTTTTGCTCTTTTACACCATTTTTCGACTTATTAATATTCGCATTTGTGTTCGGTTCAACGGCTTGAGTAAAAAGCACACATGATTTTTATTTAAAAACGGAAAAGTATTTCCATCAGGGGTTACGCTGTCACTCCAAGAATAGACATTACAGAAAACAACCGATGTAAAAAAAGACAAAGCCTCACATCAAATTACGGCCCGATGCATCACTGATGCGCCGGAGTGGAAATGCGTTGTCATTTGATATCACTCCAGTGTGGCTTTTATTTATCTCCCTCCCCCGTATTCCCATGACAGCAGTTGTAACTGTGTCAGAAATGTATGCTTCAGGTTTGGACAGCAGCATGCGACCACTTGGCATCTCTTTGTGGAACTGCATTGTGATGTGGGGTTTTGTGAGCCTGTAGAAGGAATTGTTTTCTTTCCCCTTGGATGAGAACACACTGTCAGGGTGGAACAATGGCTGCGGGGCGGCAGCTCCTTTTCTCAGCTGCCCCTGCAGCTCTGATCCCTGTCCACTCCAGTTATGGCTTAAGAACTAAATGCTAATGCACCCTCCGCTGCGGCGCCCCCTGCCTTATTTAGATTAAGTGAAAGCAGCATGCTTAAAACTTGTATTTTATGCTCTGAAACAGACCCTGGCAACTTTTCAGTGGAATCAGTCACAAGGCTAGATTTACCCCGCTAAGACTTCTTAGAAGATAAGAAAAGGTCTCGACTGATTCCAGCAGTGGCCATGCTTAGGCTTCTTTGGAAGCAGATTAGTGAAAGTTGAAGTTAGCTGGGATGTGCAGAGAGAAGGTGCTCATTGTCATGCAGGAATTCCAAGCTGGGTTTAAATCAATTGTTATGTAAAGCAGACATTCTTATTGTACAGTCTGCTTGGAACCGAGTCTCTACTTTAGGCTTTCTGTGCCTTTTTATAGATGAGGAAATGTGTTTAATCCTCTTCACTTCAATACACCTGCCCACAGGTGCACGAACCATCATATTGTTCTGTTTTTCTAAGCAACAACTAGTTGTTTTTTTTTTTTTTTCACAGAAAAAGTATGGCGCAGAACATCTTCAATCATAAACATGTTCCCCATCTCCCGTCATAGTCATTACACTCCGGCTCTGTACACTGTTGTGAGAAATCACAACAATGTACGGAGCTGGAGTGTTCTCGTCGTTGATTAGGATATACTTCCCTCGCAATCCTAATCAGAATATTGATGATGAGTCCTCTTCATTTGTGGTAAAAGCTTAAGAAGGCTTTTGTAATCAAATTATGCTTTCCATCAACGGAAACGGCTGCTTTTTTTTACTCTGCTTCTCATTTAAAGAAAACTTCAAAATCAGTAGCATATTTTTATTGTAACTCCTATGGAGAGAAAATAGTCTCAAAATCATTATAGAGAGAAAATAGTCTCAAAATATTTGTGTGTGCTTAATACAGATTTGTACCTCATAGAATGCATTTTTTTGCATAAAAGATACACATTTCTAAATAATACACATCGATACACAGTAGGGGTGTAATGGATTGCGGATAATCTGTGGTCCGTATGGATCACTGGCCACATTTCGGCCAATAGACATTCCGCGGATCAAGAGACTCTTTTTTACATGTCCAGATTTGCGCATAGATAATGTGTTTAAATGCTGGTAAAAGTTTGGTTTTATATCTTCTGACATTCAAACTTAAATATGTTTGATGGTTCAAATATTGTTAAAGGAATCACTGCTTTTATTAATTTGTCCTAAAGTTCTAATTTTAGTTTTAATTGGCTTCACTATAAAAAGCTGGACTTGGGAATGTGAACAGGTGTGCTTTGGTCCTGAAAGCTCAGATAAAAGGCGCCTGGCCTTCTTTTTTGCACTTAAATCGACATAAGTCTGCTTTCAGGAAGCCTTTTCAAACCTTCAGCCTTTAAACACCAAGGACACTTGTTTCCCATTTGAGCACTTAGGATGACCTTCACCCGGATCATTGAGAATCTACACAAACACTTATCCTTGGGCTTCTTTTCACCTTATTCAGGATTAAAGCGCGGTTTTCTAGTACGACGAGTAGAAACAGCCCTCAACTCGGCTGACTGTCTAATGTTCATTGTAGCGATAAGTGCATGTTGAGGACTTTTCCATTTGTGGATCCCTAAAAAGCCTCTTGTGACAGCTGTGGAAACACATTTTTAGACTTTTAGTTTGAAAATATTTTATTAATAAAGTAAAACACTGTTCTAATATTATTTCATGAATTAGGCAAATATATTTAATTTTCTGTGTTTAAGACACTCCAAATTTAATTAGATAGAAAGAATCAGCATAAAAATTAGGTTTAGGTAATATACAGTATAGTACTAAATAAAATACCTCTTAAATTCAAAGTTGACATTTTAAACAAGCATTAAATGAAAGGAAATGCCTTTGGGCTTCTCAATAAACTGCTTTCCAGTGAAGAAAATTGCAAAAACCATCCATCCATGAAGTTGTAAAGGGAGGAAGAAATGACTGCTCACTGATCTTGTTATTGAGATAATGCTACAAATACTACACTGAAGCGATGTTAATACCGCCCTCCGAAACGCACATTCAAGCAATCACTTCCAATCAAATATATGTAAACGTGTGTAAATGTGCAATTCGGGCTTCTGTGTTCAGAACTCTGATTCATACGTACAGTAGCTACCATAGACGGTATATAGTCTGGTCCCAGAAAACCAAAATCCCATAGAGTTCTATTGAAGAATAAACAGCTATTGCTTAGTCATTCTGTCCTTGGTACCTCTTCAAACCTGTTTATTTTCATGATATACGTTCTTATTGCAAGTTATTCAAGTTATAAACTGGCCAATCAGATGCCTTACTAAGAGTGTGTGATGCCCGCTGGCCCCACCTCCAACAATATCCGTACTGCGGAAAATGGCGACTAAATTGACTTCATTTCTTTGGAGCCCGAGAGTTGGCATTTTCTATCGATGATGTCACAGCCTTGATTTGTCCATCTCCATTTATGTCAATGGTAGCTACACAAGGTTTAAAATAATGATGTTTTTGAGTTTTTAACATGTATATTTGGAATTTTCTTATATCCAGTTTTGTACCGGCTTCAATTAGACTCCTAAACAGCTAAAGTTTGAAACTATGGAGTCTGCATCTTCAGAGGATATGTGTGTTGTATTTATTTATTGTATTTATGTTACTGGTTTTATTGTAGTACTTGATTTTACTGATTTGTATGATTTCATGGATTTACTGATGATGGTCTGACTCTGTCTTGTGTTCCCACCAGCAAAGGAAGTTTCTACCGGAAAAATAAAGTAACTTTGACTTTGACTTTGAAAGAGAACAATGTAATAAGAAGTCATTTTGTTTTTGCATTTCCGAGTATTTCTCCTTTTTAAACTGTCGCAGAAAACATTCAAACAATAGATAAAGAAGAAGAAGCCCCTCCCTGCTTGTTCAGTGTGAACACCATGGGCTAATTGCAAGTTCTTGAACGTGTGTCCAATGTAATGTGTGCATCGTAGCCATTTTTCTAAATTTATTTTTCCTAAATTTATTTTTCCTAAATATATTTAGGAAAAAAAAATTTTTTTTTGTCTTTAAAATTACTTTTTCCTACAAAAAAACTTCAAAATAAAAATGAAAGTAAAGTGTTTTTTTTTATAATCTTTTGCATAGAAAGTCTCCTGCAAATTAAAATGTATTTTATCTCTCTAAGAAATCATTCAAGTTATTGATTATGCTTTTTTTTAATTTTAGAAATGTGTCCATTCATCAGTTGTGGATTATTCGAATCTGCTCGTGTTCAAAGCCTCTGCTCGTCTTTGGCTGTTTTGTGTGGTGATTAAAGACCATGTCGGCTCTTTTCAGAGCATTTTCAATAGTGTCAGCAGTCTGGCTGCTCGCAGTGGAAAGCAACACTGCAGGAGGATGTAGGATACAAGCAAAAGCATGACAAAGTGTTACAAAGCTCCGAGCTCAGACGGGTCAGTAGTGCTCTCCCTGTCCTCCGGTGCTGATCTGACATCTCCACTGTGTCTGCTCTTGTAACCCAACAACACGGCTCCGACACTCTCCATTCTGGAAATGAGCCTTGTGTGATTTCGATGCTGAAAGCCTCATCATATGTCGCCGTCCCATGTGGCACATTCCCTTTTGAGCATTCTCTCTGCTCTAAAAGAGCGGATGATGCCGGGATATTTATGTTGACAGCCCCCACTGCTCTGAGCGACACCCCCTCCCAATGAGTCCCATTCATAGCTGGCTCATTATGGGATGCCGTCTGTAATTCCTTCTCTTTCTCAAATCCTGAAAGTGTTTTTTTTTTTTTTTTTTTTTTTCTTTTTTGGTGAAATGGGTTACCACGGCAACATGTAGAAGCAAAGCTGGGGGATTTTAGCGCTGTGATCCTGTGGGCAGGAAACACAATGACAGCCATCATTGCTGCGCGTCCTGTAGCTTCAGCATTAATGACCAAGATCAGGTGGCTCTCTGGTTAATTTCTTTGATTTATTCGTCTTTTTTTTTGTCTTCAAACAGGTGTCCTTGTGTTTTTGTCCCTCTTTTCTGCGCTCTCTGACACCAAACGCTCACAGCAGATGGTCGCCCTCACTTAGTCTGGTTTGGCTTTGTTTAATTCAGTTGGTGGTGGGATGTGTTGCTTTCTAGTTTTCCAATAGAACGTTTAATTTAAAAAAAAAAAAACTCTTAAATGTCACTTATACTGGCTTTAATTAAAATAAACATTTTGGAACAATCTGTAATTCTTGGACTGGATTAGTCTGTTCACTAAGGTGCACTTTAAAAGCCTTCATTTTTTTTTTTTTATGACAATGTGGAGAACCTTATATATCCATATATAAATGGATTCATTCTTTTGCAAACAAAGTTGAGTGCTATTGTGAGTATGCTAATATAGCTAACGTGTAGCTGGGTTTTTGGAACAGTTTTCGTTTGAGTCTGGTTTAACACCAGTTGCAAACAAAATTGGGAGTTGGGCACAATTCTCCCCCTACCCTTTCTCTCTACCCTCTAATATGTAGCTGTAGTGTTGTTCAAACTTTTTACGGGGGGAGGGGTTGTGACTTACGGCTGGCTGTCCCTCCGCCGGGTGGATGATTATTCCTTCACGTGGGTGTGCTCTTATACACAGAAGTTTACATTTAAATGTAAGCAAATACTTTTTGTTTTAGTTATAAACCGATGTCGTTTTGTATTTTAACGTAGATAACCGGCGAATATTGATGACATCATCAAGGGTTACGTCCTGCTGCACCTCTTCAACACGACATGTCAATCTGCTCATCTGGCAGGTGCAACAAATGATCTTAATTAGCACCTGGCAGGTACTTAAGGCAGAGGAGGCCTCACTAAGGCGGGCAGGAAGCAGAGCAGCAGGTCGTGTAGAATTTGGGTTTTACGTTGAGTTGTGCTGGTATGTTTTTTTTTTTTTTCTTCCTTTGTAGTCTTACACTGCTGGGTTTTGTTATTTTAGTTTGAGGTTGGATCTTGGTAGTCTGAGTTTGTTGGTTTTGTTTTTTTGTTTTGTTCTTTCATTTCAGGACACAGGATTTCCTTTATTTAACAAACTGTGTTCGTTTTATTCTCATTGGTGTCCAGTTTTTGTTATTGCCTCCTTTTGTATTTTTCCCCCTCGGCCCGAGCCTGGTTTACCCCTCGGGGGTAACAGTTATTAACTTTCAAATTTGAAGACACTTTTTTATTCATTTCAAGGACTAAATATAGGGGGTGGGGGAAGAATTTGGATTTGACCTTACAGGTATTGTGAGTATGCTAACATGGCTAATTGTGTTAGATGGTGTTTTTTTTTTTTGTTTTTTTTTTTTTTTTTTAAGTATTGCTAACAAGTTTGGAGTTGACAAAATCAGATTAAAGTTACTTTTATCACTATCAGTTTTTTTTTTTTATTGTGTTGCCAAAAAAGTTGAGAATTAATGGCATAGCAAATACGATAACGCAGCTAACATGTAGCGGTGACGGACTGTTTTTTTTTTCTCGTTTCTAACAAGGTTGGGAGTTAAAGTAGTCTCAGTTAATGTTTGTTTTAGTGGTTTGAGTTTTCTTTTGTGTTTTTTTTATCTGTTGCAAACAAGGTTGGTAGTTACAGGTGTTGTGAATATGCTAATACGGCTAACACGGCTAACGTTTAGCATGTCACAAAGAAGTTCTAAGTTATGTTTGAACTCCCACACTTCTTCTTAACTAAAAAACTTTATAGCTCAGGACTCTAGTGCCCTGGATTTTGGAAGCATTTCAAACCCCATGCTCACAACTTTTCTTTTAAACATCAAATATGACGTCACTAATTTCCTGAAGTAAGAACCTAATGAAGAGGAATATTTTATGAAGACTTTTTATGAACTCACTCTGAGTTCATGATGAAAACTTTGAGGGTTTTTTTGTTTTTTAAGTAAAATAAAAAAAAGAAAAATAGTCCAAACGCAATGCATTGTGGTCTATATTGGCCAATATGGCGACCATTTTTCTTCTGGGAATTTTCTAGAACACTCAATTTTGGAATCGTAGATTCGGACAGTACTAAGAAAGGCGAGCGCGCTAAATAGTTCTCTAAGTAGTGAGTAATTAGTGCGGACAGAGTTGAAGTCTGACTGCATCAAACACCTTATAGCTAGTAAACCTTATATATGACATACATTTAAAAAATAGTGTTCCTCATAATCCGGTGCCCCTATAGAGTGGAGATTATGTGTCATTTCTTTTTTTGCCTTTTTTTTTCTTAAAATAATCTTAATTATGAACAGATTTATAAGTAAACTGAATTTATTTAAGTTATTATTTCACTTAAAGGCTGTCTGGGGGACGTTTGTGACATACATTGTAGGATTATTTCCTGTTTTTTTTATATGAAATATCATTCCATATTACAAGCTAAAGCCAAGAAGTAGGTCACTATATGTTAAAAGGTTGAGCGGTAACATCCTATAAGACCCTGCCCTCTCCTGCTTTTCAGCTAAATACCAAACCCTCAGAGGAGCGCTCGCTGGAGCTGAAGGCCTTCGGTCATTCAATCCTGAAGGCTGGGGCTCTGGCATGTCCTGTAGGAATATCCTGACTCAGCCAGTCCTGGCATGCCTGCAGGCTTTCAGCTGCTAATGTACCACTAACTGTGTGTCACGTATCGCCCTACTGAAGGTCAGAGGTTGAGTGGAATGATTCTGGTCTCTGTGGAGGTGGAGAAGGCAGTAGGGGGAGCATGACAAAGACTTCACATTGAATATTCCTCTTTATGTATGATATTGTCAGGTTAAGGGGTGGGGTTTAAGAAAGTTGATCGTCTAATAATCCTATAATCATAGTGGGGATTACATCTGCATGGGTGTGATTTATCATTGCTGCTTATGTAAATACCTCTTAAAAAATGAGTGAACTAGATTTTTAAAAAATATTTGAGATTTTTTTGTCATTTTTTGAAAATATTTTGTGCATTTTCTTTTTTTTTGTGAGTCTGTGAATAATCCTCTTTTTTAGCTTTGAATGTGATTATTATTCATATTAATGTGAGTGTATTAAAGCCACACTCCCAGACAGTCATTGAAAAGCAGCAGCCGAGGGAAATCTAACTCCAGATGAGCGGAGTTTGATATGATGATTCTTAAAACCAATGTGATGAATTTTGTTTTGTAACCAAGTTGCATAAGAGTCTAGAATTCCTCTGTGTTTATGCAGACTAATATTCCTTTTTTTTTTTGCATTTATGACCTCATTCGCATCCCGACTCCCTGTGATTAAATCGCCTGTTTATTTACTCTAAAAGGTTGCCGTTTCATTCCACTTTCAGTGAAGCTCGGCGTGGAAACAAAAGGAAACGAAGCTCATTTATTCATCTTCATCTCTTTGAAAAGCACTCATCCATTGTAGGTCTGCTCTGTCTCCATTTCTCCCCGCTCTGTCTGTCAGCCGGGCAAAACTCGCTGACAGAGGCTCTTTGTTAATAGGCCAGGAGGGGGGAAGATGAGACTAGGTCATACAGGCAGATTAGTGCTCATTGAAATCCTGTAGGAGGGGTCGTTTACACAGTGCTGCTTAAATCCACTTGTGACCCCATTTGTGTGCCGCCACCTTCCACTTATGACTGACAATGTTTTGTAAACAAATGTCGAGCACGTTGTTTTTTTTTTTTTTTTGGTTTTTTTTTTAAGGTGGGGGGGCCCTGTGGGCACGGAAGTGGACATTTTTCCAGCTGCCCTCAAGAATCTTTCACCCAGCTGTGATGTTTGTACGAAGGAGCTCAGCCTAGCACAATTTTCGTCTGGGAATGATCAGTTTTTGCAGGAACTTTAGTACGGTGGCCCTGAAGTACAAATCACTCAATGCAAAAACAGATTAAAGATCACTATGATGATTTAAAAAAAACTTTTTAGAAATCAAGACAAAAATCCAGAAAGATGAAAAAAATATAAATTTACATGAAACACAATAAGTAATTGGAAAAAAGTAGATCATTGTTTCATTTTTTTAAGATTTCATATCTGAAAATGACTTTTTTTCTTAAAAATGTCTTTTTTTATGAAAACGTTTCTTAGTTTCTGTAATTGTGTTTTAATTTCTAAAAATGTTAATTTTAATTCTTTGTCTTGATTTTTTAATTATGATCTTTACTATATTTTAGCATTGTTTGGTGGGATTTGAACTTCAGGGCCACCGTAGCTTAGACAGCAAAGACTGACAACTGTGTAATGATATTAATGTCATAATGATGTGAAATCAACACTGTGGAAGTCTTTCAGGAAAAAACGCAAAGCGTGCAAAGAAAAAGTATTCTGTTTTAATAAATCAATCAATCAAACTTTATTTTTTGAGTTCTTTTCATGTACTTCTGTACAAGAAAACATGTTTAAGCAAAAAAAGCACAAGACAAACAACAGAAATATCCACCTCATCTAAAATATCACCCAAATCCAGCCAGAAGGAAAATAATAATTTCCTGGAATACTTTCATAAAATCATGTTCCAAATTACAATGCAAATACATGGACAGTTTAACACAATTGAGCATTTTATGTCTATTAGAAAAGATCTACAATGGGAAAACTGGAATCATCTTTCTATGGGGTAAGATAACTGTCAAAAAGAAACGTATTCATAAATAATATTTTATATTCATATAAATAAATTTGTATTCACAAAAACAAAGTTGTGCATACATTTATATTTTGTGTACAACTTTACAGAAAATATATAATTACAACATTTAGTTTTACATTTATCATGTCTCTTTTGAATACGACTTTTCTTCGTTTTGAATACGACTTTCCTTCGTCTTGAATACGAATTTCTCCTCTCTCAAAAATACGTCACGGGGTCACAGGCTTATCCATCGAGTGCCGGAACATCGATGCGCATGCGCGTTGCGACTCATTCATTAAACTACGATGACATGAAATGATCTTAATATTCTATCTGGCGGGGAAAATAGAAGTTACAGTCAAGCCTGCCGCTTATATTTTATTTATTTTGACAACAGCGGAGCATATTAACAACAAGACGGACCCGGAAGTGGTGGTAAAAAAGAGAGCTCTGACTGAAAACGGCAGAGAGGTAACGAGGCGGGGGTCTCTCCATCCACAGTTGCCGATGTTAGCATTCCCCTGGCCCAGCGCGGGCGTGTTAGCATCTGGGGTCCGCTTCGCCGGCAGACTTTAAGATGTTTCGCTTTCACCCGGCGCACCCGCTCCGGCTCCTAGACAGTCCAGATGTACCCTCGCTTTCACCCAACACTACTCGAAACAGGCTCTAGCAGCAGCGTGACCCAGATAGAGATAGCCGCTTGAAAAAGGAAGGGAATGACACAATCAACCAAGCTAACTCGGAGCTAAAGAAGGCTAACTGTCGGATAACTCCGACCTTAGTAAAAAAAAGATCAGAAGCAGAAAGAAAGTTGGTCTTTCTGATCCTACTGACTTTTTTTCCTATGTGTTTCTTTGTTTGTTTATGCAGCACCAACGGTCGGCTGGCTCCGTGTTAGCTTAGCTGTTTTTAATGTCATCATTCTCTTATTTTCAACTAATTTTACGGACATATTTTCTTTTCCACCTAATGACTGGACAGGCATGTGTGCAGCTCCCTTGGGCTGTTTATCACCACTTGGGTATAAACTATCCGCTGCTACATTGTTTACACAATCAGCTGACAACCCCAAAATGTGTCGGAGATCGATGTATTTTTTATTTAATGTTTTATTAAATTTTCAACTGCTTTGGTTTTCAAGATAATGTTCCCGTTATGGCATCAATATCATTAAAAAAATATATATATATAATTCATGTTTTATTGTAAATGAATAGACACGCAAAGCTGGATCAATCGATGTTCCGGCACTCGATGGATAAGTCTGTGACCCCGTGACGTCATTTGAGAGAGGAGAAATTCGTATTCAAGACAAAGGAAAGTCGTATTCTAAACGAAGAAAAGTCGTATGCAAAAGAGACATGTTAAATGTAAAACTAAATGTTGTATTCATATTTTTTCTTTAAAGTTGTGCACAAAATATAAATGTATGCACAACTTTGTATTTATGAATACAAATTTATTTTTATGAATACAAAATATTATTTATGAATATGTTTCTTTTTGACAGTTATCTTACCCCATATCTTTCTTAAGAATCATTAACACTAAGCAGCAACTTCTTTTAAAGAACCACTTTGTCTAAAAAAAATTTATTTTTTTGGTGTTATTAACATGTTGTTGTGGCATTTATCTTATGATGGAGAGCCCCAGAACACTTTCGCTATGAAAAGTTACATTTGCTGTATTTCTCATAAAAAGTAGATCAAAATATGACAACACATGATAAATTAGCGTTGTTTTGTTTTTTTTTCAACTGTAGTATTTGTGATAAAATGTGAGATCCTAAAAACATGCTTGAAAATGACTGAAAAATAGAAATTTGACAAGAAAAAATTCCTGAAAAAAATAAAATAATAATACTGGAAATGTGGCCTTTGGTCCACCCATTCCTGGGACGTGTCAGAATTTACCCAGGGACCCATGACCCTCAGAAAAATGCAATATATTAAAAATCATGTTGATACTTTTGCTTGGGTGAAAATCACCAGCGATACAGGTCAAGGGTTAAGGAAATTGAGCTTAAAGTTGCATTTCTGAGGATTTCTTTATTCAAATAGCTGTGAATCAGGAGTAAACAAAAAAATGCAGTAGAAGGTTAAATTATAGTATTTTACAAGCTAAAATATTGAATATAAGGGATGAATTTTAAGATATGTGTAATATATGGTTGAATATTTAAAGTAAAGTTAGAGAGAAAATGTTCTGCACTCCTTATTTTGTCCTACATGTATATATATTTTAAATCAGACATATTTTACTTAAAAAAATCGAAAGATGATAAAATTATTTGACAGCTTTTATTCTGAAATAAAAAAAATATATTTTATTTTTTAAAGTTGTATGGGTTTTTTTAGGGGTGAGGGAATGTAAAGGGTGACAATATTTAATTTTTAAAAAATTGCATTAATCCAAAAAAAGTTGTTGCTCTGGGAGGAGGTAATGTTTGTTGTGCATCGAAATTACAAGTTTTGCAAAACGTTTTTTTTTAAATAAGTCACATGACTAATAGTGCACTGCATTGCTGCCCCACGGCACTCCACAAGAAGTCCCACAGCATCACACAACTCATCAAAGGTTGAGCATGTCATGTGGAATTGTTGGATCCAATCACCAACCAGGATTTCCAAAAAAAAGCTTCTTCCTTAGTTTGGCACTGTAAATAAGACGCCGACGTCTCCTTTGATAGATGATGATGAGCGCTCATGCCATGGCAGAAATTTGAATGTGTCTGCTGTCAATCAAAGTATAATTCACATCTGTCACCATGTTTTTATGCGTGAGTTGGTTTGTATTTATTTGCAAAATTCACAATTTTTTCCCTGACATTTCTAGAATTTCGATAAAGTTTGTGCGTATATGTAATAGAAACGCAGCTAATAACAGCAGCTACTCTTTTATCCAGTCTGAGTATTGTCCTTTCCAGCTTACATTCAGAGATTTTACAACCTCATGAAACATAAATTGAAGATGTTTATTCTGCATCAAGGAAATGAATAACGCAGAAGAGTAAACAGAGAAAGGTTGATCCTTTACTCCTCGAAAAATTGCATCCCTTCATTAAGAGCAGGACTCCTGTGAAGTCCTCCTAATGAAGCAATCATCACGTGTGCTTGGAATTGTTGCAGCAACACAACAGCACGGCGGAATGGTAAAAATGGTTGTTGTTGAGTTGATTGAAGAGGAGGAAAACTCGAAAAAACGAGAAAGATTTGTTGTTATTACGGGCTGCTGTGCCCTGCTTGCACCCCTCACATAATTATTCCAGTGTTAACCACGCCCACCTTACATATAAACGTAGGATCGGTTCATCAGCGAAAACTACAAACTCTGAATTGAAATTGATGACAGTCAACTGAAAGCAAAGAATGCAAAAATACATAAAAAAATAAAGTTGAAAGTACACATTTTTTATTTGGTAACGTTTTATTTTTTTAATTTTTCAAGTTTTAAATGTAGTTTTTTTTTTTTCAAATTTTGTGTATTTTTTCAAATTTTCAATATGTATTTTTGAGTTTAAAACTGCTTTTAAATTCTCTTTTTTTTCCAAATTTAAAATCTGTTTTCTGTTCATTTTAAGCAGAACCTGATTTTACCCCATAGAAGCTTTTATTGAGAAAAATTAAATCTATAAAAAATAAAATCAAAAGAAATTTAATTTAATAATCAAATGTATTCATATAGCATTTTTTTTTGCCTTAAAAGAAAATTCTAACACATTATGATTAATTTTGGCCAAAAAATGACCAATAGACAGGCTTTAAAAAAGTTTTTACATTTCCTGCTGCTCAAATCTCAATCAGTTTCCACAGAATTCTCTGGGAAAATTCTGGAGATAAGACGGGAAGAAGCAGGTGCTTCTATCTCTTTTTGAGTTTTCCACTTTCTGATGTTTGATAAGAAATGTAATCTGACGGAGCTTGGAGGAGTTTCTGTGTTGCAGCTGCAGTTCACTTATTGCAGACAACACTACACGGGACCATGACACCTTAACTCTGTTCTGCATCAGTCACAGTCATTTCCTCCACTTCCTGTCCAGATGAATTAGAAACGGCTCTGGTAAAGGAGGAGGCGCCGTTCTCTGCAGATGTCTTGTGGAGTTTTTTAAGTTGCGTCTCTGTATTGATTTAAAGTTGCTCACAAACAAATGGATTAATGCAAATGTATGCATGGAGCACCTGTACGCAGCGTCCACACTGGGCAAGGTGACAGCAGGACAACATTCCCTGAGGTTAAAAGTGTCAGACGACTTGTCTGGTCACACGCAATAGGAGGGAAAATGACTAGAGTGTTGGTGCCAAATAATTATGTGCCTTTCTGTGGTGAAAGTCGCACTCCGATCATCTTTTCAGCAGTTTTATGTCGTTTCTAGCCAAAAAAAAAATGTAATTTTTTTTCCCGTAGAGCGGCAAGAGTCAATTAGAAATGTGTCTCTGAGTTGTGGGCGGGACTTTTGGCGTGGGGTAAGCCACATTCATCTGTTTACATGCCTTCCCGCTAGCTTACAGACCCAACCGCACATTAGCGGTGCAACAGCAGTTTTGGAGCTGTACAGTTTGGAGCCAAAATACCAGCTTTTATGCTAGGTCTGTCGCTACCAAATACTAGCGCACGAAATCCCAGGTGGAAGAGGCTTTACATGGTTGGTAACTACCAAATCTGAATTTTTGAGGATTTTTGTTCGAAGATCCCAAATAACTTGTATAGAAATGCATGAATGCCAGATTTTTGATCACAGAGGCCTGAAACTCATATTTAAATAGACATAAAAAAACATTTCCAAGAATTGTGTGAGCACAGCATCAAAATGGAGTGGAGCATTGAGTTGGTGGTCTACCCAGTGTATTTTCTATAACAACTAACACATTTTTATTTCAATCTGCTTTTTTTTCGTCTGCTCCTAAAAAAAAAATCAAGTTTAGCTAATACTTTAGCAACAGGCTAACGTTTTGGACTAATTTGTTATCCACTGGAGTTTTTTCAGGGATAACTTTCAGTTTAGCTTCTATTTTAGCAACATGCTACTGAGCAATTTTAGGCTATTTTGGAGTTAGCTAGTAATTAAGCAACGAGCTAGCTTTTTTTTTTAATTGTTTTGCTAATTTGGAATCTAAAGTCTTTTTTTATAATAATTTAGAATTTAGATAATATTTTAGCAACTGGCTAACATTTTTACTCATTTGTTATCTACTGGGGTTTTATATGCTAATTTAGAGTTTTGCTTCTATTTTAGCAACAGGCTAACATTTTTGACTTATTTAGTTTACTGAAGAATTTTAAGCTATTTTGGAGTTTGCTAGTATTTAAGCAACAAGCTAGCTTCTCTGATTAATTGGTCTCCTCCTGAAAATTTTGAAGTTTAGCCAACATTTTAGCAACACGCTAACATTTTTGACTAATTTGTTATCTACAGGGGGTTTTTAAGGCTAATTTTTCATTTAGCTTCTATTTTAGCTGCACCCTGATGTTTACTGAGGAATTTTAGGCTATTTTGGAGTTAGCTAGTAATTAAGCAACAAGCTAGCTTTTCTTTTTGCTAATTTGAGATCTACAGAGGTTTTTCTATACTAATTTACAGTTTAGCTAATATTGTAGCAACATCTTAACATTTTTGCTAATTTGCTATCTACTGAGGTTTTATAGGCTAACTTAGGGTTTAGCTTATATTTCAGCCACAGGCTAGCAATTTTGACTCATATAGTTTACTGAAGAATTCTAGACTAATTGGAGTTTGGTACTATTTAAGCAACAAGCTAGCTATATAGGCTAATTTGGCATCCACTTCGGTTTTTCGGGACTAATTTGGAGTTTAGCTCATATTTAAGCAACACACTAAATGCAACTTCTGTAGTTACAATATTGTTTCTTTTCAGATCATTTTTGTTTGTGTAATAATTTTAAATGATAACTTCTACATACTTGTGTATAAAAAGCACAAATAATGACACTTTTATTAAAGCCTGTGCAGTTTTTTTTTCTCCCATTGTGTTTCTTCTCACGTCTGCTGCAACAGCCCTTATACACAGTTGTAATTTCCCACTACACGGCAGCCTGAGTTCATCGTGGCAGCTAAGAGCTGCACTCATGCAGGGTCTCTTGTTTTGCATGAATGCCCCCTCCTAATGGTTTTGCTTTAATGGCGCTGTAATAAATTTCCACAATGCTTAGTGTCGTGCAAACTGCATACCTAATTTTTTTTTAGAGTCTGAGGACAACACGAGCCATTTTAGGCGACGCGCAGGAGTCACTAATCATCATTAAGTGAAGGTCAATGTGTTACTTTGTACCTGATTGCAGATAAATGGTTTGGGATCACAAGCGTGTCATTCATGAGCTGGATCTTCTTTTTCTTTTAAGGGATTTAGGCAGCGCCTAGATTCAAAATACATGCCGGACAGGGTTTAATTTCAAGTGTTTGAAACCCAGTTGAGAGGGAATGAGTCAGTGTGACAAGAGAGCTGTGCAAATGCCCTGCAGAACTCCAACTCTCCTTTCGCTCTTTGCAAAAGCCAGGCATTCATAATACTAAACCTAGACGACAGCAGCTCTGCAATTATGTCACCGAGAAGTGACACCATGCATATAAAGCTGCATCAGCGAGAACAAGTCTTATTTATCAAAGTAACAATGGCCATTTAAACGTTTGGAAGTGGAGGAAATAACAAACGTGCTCCATAAATTCAGTTTAGTGCCTTGGGTGAGCATGACTCACTGGATTTGCATAATATGCAATAAAAACTGAGATGTAAAGTATATCTGCTCTGAAGAGCTTATCATTATTTATGCTTTCTAAAGGTTTAATCAAATGAAAAAGAAGTTGGATCATATAAAGTTTACTGTCAACATTTCTCCTTTTATTCTTTAAAGCACATTATTAGCATAACAGATCACTTACAAATATGAACACATCGGTGTTTATTTTAACACTAAAAGCGTGGAGACTCATTGATTTTAATCCAATTCATTATATTTCTCAAACATGCTATTATGACCCGAGCTAGAAACAGTTTGAACTGGAATGCTGAGAAATTCCACACCTTCCTTAGCTACTGTTTACATTCACACACTAAAGCACTTTTAGTGAAAAACTGATTAATCCACGTCTTAATTAAATGCTGCACTGTCTAACAAAAATATGTAGATTTTAGTTTGTTTCAGGGCTTTTTCAAATTATTCTTGTGGAAATATTTAGATTTTTTTTTTTACCAACTGTTTTTGCAACTTTTTGTCAAATCAGTGTTGACCCATTGGCTGTATGTGAGAACTGGACTGAGTGACTCCTCCCCACCAGCATTCCAATACATGTTCTTGATAACCCTGTTTTTTCATTTATTTATATATATATATATATATATATATATATATTAATATATATATATATATATATGCTTTCAAGTTGTAGGGGTGTGAACTTCCAACAAGCTTACTCCTGATTGGCCAGAGTGATTCCCACACAAAAGGAGCCGCACGACTAGGACCAATTACGACTTACTGATGATTTCTGACTAACATGACGATGTCATCATCACGAAAACTACCTTTTGAACTATTTTGGAATTTATTAAGGGTTTTTAGACTAATTTTGAGTTTAGCTAATATTTCAGCTGCATGTTAACTATTTTGGCTAATTTAGACTTTTTTAAGGCTAATTTTGAGTTTAGCTAATATTTCAGCTAAATGCTAGCTGTTTTGGCTAATTTAGGCTATTTTGTTTTTTCAGGCTATTTTTGAGTTCATGTAATATTTTCAGCTGCATGCTAGCTGTTTAGGCTCCGGATTTTTAGTCTAATTTGACATTTAGCTAATATTTAGCTGGCTATCAGCATTAGCGCTTCCAGTTATTAGCTTCAGTTTAAGCATCTTCAGTTATCAGCACTACTTACAGCATTCACACTAGCCTCACTGCAGGTAATACTATATTTAGTTAGTATAAATCAAATGATGGTTAACGTGTAATTGGTGATTAGTCGACTATTAAAATAATCGTTTGTGGCAGCACTAGTAGAAAGTCTTTACTCGCTGCTTTTTTTGAATAAATCAAATGGGTTACGTTACCATCTGCCATGCCTTATTATGGAAAAGGAAAGAGTTCTGGTAATAGAGATGAGGCCATCAAGCAAATCAGCTCATGGCTTTCTCAAGGTTGATCATTCAGGGAGCGTGTTTGCACAGATGTGGTCATTAACGAGGATAGAGTAGCCGGGGCAACAGAGGAGCCGCTCCGCGGCGAGGCTCGTCTGGCAGCCGCTCATTGTGAGTTCCGAGCGTGTCTCCGTGATTCTGGACGGCGGAGGGGAGCTAAAGTTTATCTGCGAAGGCCGAGGTCGTCTTATCGGATAAACTGACAGCTCAAGGTTTTGGGATTGTGTTACAGATACGTAGAATGCGGTTTAGCTGTACGCAGAGATCTCCGCGCAGATGGAAAGTTGTTTGTATCCTAAAATCCATTAATCTCCATCTTTACTTGAACTCAAACCTCACTTGTCTGTTTGTGAGAGGTTTGGCAAGAAAGCGAGCCCAGTAATTGGCCATTCTTTCTAAAAGGGAAGTTTGCGGGATATTTTACCGTTATTTTGCTGAGTTAGAAGTTGAGTTCAAAGATGGTCGTACAGTTCAACGTTGACATATTAATTGTGTTTTTATTGGGTCTTATCTAAGATTAAAGGTTTCTCCTGCCGAGGTCAAAAGAAGAATGTCCTGATGAGCAGAAAATGTTCCTGTGCATCCAGACACACTCGTTGGCCCCCAAACAGTCATTATGAGAAACATGTGTGGTAAAAGCAACATCAGCATCTGGCAAAGAGCTCTTTGGTTTTCTGAAGTATTCAACATCCTTTTGGAGGCTGTTTGACCAAAAACCCTAGAGTCCGATTGTCTGTAGCAGTAAGTGTTATATTTGGGGTAAATAGTCTCGCTTTTAATCCATAAAATGGAGTTCAAACTTTCTGAGATGGTATGAATTTAGATTTGTGTACAATCTGGTTTATATTTTCACTGCATAGCTTTTTATTTGAACTTTCCACAAAGATAGAGATGGTTTCATTTCTTAGAATTCTGTTTTTGTTTGTGCCTTTAGTAGCCTTGAATGCCGATTCAATAGTTTCAAGTGGTGACGGATGACTCCTTAAATTAAAGTTGAAGTCTGATCATCTTTTGATCGATTTTAGAAGTGTTCCAGATGTTTTTTTTAACTTATTAATTTGCAGTTTTTAACCAAAATGTAAAAACATTTGTGAATTTCGAGGACATAGTTTCTGGAGAGCGGTAGTTCATTAGAAATTTACCTCTGTATTGTTTGGAGAGCAACACCAAACGCTCTTTGACGGGCCTTAAATCTTTGACCATTTATGAAATCACCATGACCGTGATCGTGGTCAAAAGTGGCTTTCAATAATTCCAGTAATTAGAAGTGGAAAGTGTTGCGTAACAGTCGATTTTCTCTGTCTGAATCAGCTGATTCCACCCATTGCATCAATGGTGCATGGTGGCGCAGTAGTTAGCGCTCTTGTCTATTTCTCAAACAGAATCACCGATCAGGGATCTTTCTCTGTTAAATTTGCATGCTCTACCAATGTATGTGTTGGTATTTCTCTTGGAACTCCGGTTTCCACGGTCAAGAAACATGCTTCAAAGTGTAGATGTTAACTTTAAATCAGGGGTGTCAAAATCAATCGCACAGGGGGCCAAAATCTAAAACACACTTTAGGTCAAGAATTGAACAGGATAAGCATTTATTAAACACTCCAAAACTACATTTTTAAAACTTTAAATGCAAAAATGTTTAACATAATTATGAACTAAATATATAGCATTACCTATGATAATGCTAGTGTGAATGCTGTAAGCTGAATTTGGCCGCAGGTCCTAGTGCTGATAGTTGAAGTTTATAGCTGAAATCACTGAAGCTAATAGCTGAAATCACTGAAGCTAATAGCTGAAATCGCTGAAGCTGATATCACTGAAGCTAATAGCTGAAATCGCTGAAGCTGATAGCTGAAATCACTGAAGCTGAAATCACTGAAGCTGATAGCTGAAATCGCTGAAGCTAATAGCTGAAATCGCTAAAGCTAATAGCTGAAATCGCTGAAGCTGATAGCTGAAATCGCTGAAGCTGATAGCTGAAATCGCTGAAGCTGATAGCTGAAATCACTGAAGCTGAAATCACTGAAGCTAATAGCTGAAATCGCTGAAGCTGATATCACTGAAGCTAATAGCTGAAATCGCTGAAGCTAATAGCTGAAATCGCTAAAGCTAATAGCTGAAATCGCTGAAGCTGATAGCTGAAATCGCTGAAGCTGATAGCTGAAATCGCCAAAGCTAATAGCTGAAATCGCTGAAGCTGATAGCTGAAATCCCTAAAGCTAATAGCTGAAATTGCTGAAGCTGATAGCTGAAATCCCTAAAGCTAATAGCTGAAATTGCTGAAGCTGATAGCTGAAATCGCCAAAGCTAATAGCTGAAATCACTGAAACTAATGGCTAAAAACACTGAAGCTAATAGCTGAAATTGCTGAAGCTGATAGCTGAAATCGCCAAAGCTAATAGCTGAAATCGCTGAAGCTGATAGCTGAAATCGCCAAAGCTAATAGCTGAAATCACTGAAACTAATGGCTAAAAACACTGAAGCTAATAGCTGAAATCCCTGAAACTAATAGCTGATAGCTAGCGAAAATATTAGCTAAATTCAAATTTGCCAAAAAAATCTTTAAAAAAAATGAAGAAAAAAATTAGGTTAGTTAAAACAGCTAGCATGTAGCTGATAAATAATAGCTAAATTTCAAAATAGCTGAAAAAGCCTAAATGAACCAAAACAGCTAGCATTTAGCAAAAATATTAGCCAAACTTTAAAATAAACAAAAAACTGAAAAAAGACTAAATTAAATAATAAAAAAACAGCTAGCATGTAGCTGAAATATTAGCTAAACTTCAAATTATTCTAAAAAATTCTAGTAATTTCCAAATCAGTCCAAAAAGCTAGCAGGATGCCAATTTTAGAAACTTTAAAACCGTAACTTTTTTACATAATTATGAATAATAAAAAATCAGGAATATTATTCCAGGATAAAACCTGTTTAGAAAATGGATGGATAGATGAGAAAAAAATGTAAACTCTGGAGCTAAAGCACTTGTGTAAAAGGGTCAAAAACACACATTTCATCAGTGTTTGTCCTTATAAATGAAGCTATTTTTTTCCTAATATGTAGTTTTTGAAACACTTGGATGAAGCTGGATTCCTTTGACTCCAATTCTCCCTCTGAAAGCATAAAAAAGTGGATTTCTATTCATCAAGAGAAACACTTTACTCTGTTGTTGCCTGGCTGCATTTTTCACTTCATAATTAGTCTCTTACAGCAGAGCAGTAGTGATGGGCTATGTGATCCGGTGCTATTAGAGCACTTAAAGGCACCTCATTTCTCCCCGCTGAGCTGTTCGGCGGGACGGCCCGCGCGGACTCTTCATCAAATTGTCTCCGTGGAGCACATGTGCCAACAAGCCGGCTAACCGCAGAAATCTGCTGTTACATGTTTGACTTGTTGCACCTCCCATGATTTCTTTTCCATGTATGAAACAGACACTGTTTTGACTTCAGTGATATACCGTAGAGTTGAACTCCACGCACGCTGCCAAAATTTAAAGCCTGGGCCTCGTTTTCTGTGGTTTTCCCTCGTAGGTGAGCCTGAAGGTTGCAGTTGAAGCCTTATCTTTCCACTTAAATTCATTCACGGATGATATTTAAATAGGAATATAATAGCATAGCTCAGCTGTCTGATGATGTATCTCAATAATTCATATCCGTGGTGATTTAATCAGCAGTTAAAGGGCTCAAAGGTGTCAGTCATACTTTTTTCTGCTAACCCGCCAGCTTGGATGATAATTACCCGCGGCTCTGTTAGCCCTCTCTGCAGGAGGATTCCAGCTATATTTCAAAACAGACTGCTCTCTCACAGATTATGTTGGGTACATCTAATCAGAGTAATATTAATTTCTGCTTCGCTGCAATGACATGCGAGAAACAAGTGAGGGCTGAAGCGGGATACTGGCGAACACTTCAGGAATCACTAAGCAGTCTGGGTAATTATTTCTAAATCAATATTGTGACAAGCAAACCTCTGGAGTGCATGATCCGAGCTCGTCAGAATTGAGCAAACTTATCCCTGGGAGATCTCCAGAGCTGGGCTGCTGCCGCTCTGATTGATTCCCACACATACCCTTCACATGATGGCTATCTGCAATGCTAACATGGTGATCCCAATCGATCAGGTTCCATGCAACAAATGGGAGGTTCTTGGAGTGAGCACCAGCGGATTCAAATATCTGTGTATCTGTATGAGGCAACATTTAGGATTTTAATGGTACTTTAACTGCATTAGAAGGCTGAGGAGAACATTGCAGTATTTGTACATATTTATACTTAAATTAATAACATTTACCATAATACTGTACTATACTACACTGTACTATATTGCACCCCACTATACTATACTATACTCTACTATACTACACTATACCTCACTGTATTGTACTGTTGTCAGGGCCCAGCCAGTAATGTCCTTCTCAGACCACCAGAGAGAGCCCTCACCTGAGTACTAACTGCATCTGTCATCTTCCTGGACTCCACTTCCCATCATGCTTCAGCCCCCATTTTCCTGTCACCGCCAGCTGTTTGTCATCATCATTAGTGCTGTATATGTTCATGCTCCTCACTCTGCTCCGTGTGAAGTCTTGATTTGTTCCGCTGTACATTCATTCATTCTGAGCGTTCCTACTTTTGCCTGCCTTTGTTTTGACTCTCGCCTGTTCTTCGTCTCCCGCCTCGCTCCTATGTTTGACCCTGGCCTGTCTCCTGACTGCGCTCTGCCTTGTCCTTATCTCCGTTGCCATTGCTATTAAATTCAAGTTGTACATGGCTCTACTCGCCTCAGCTCCTACAACTGTACTGTACTGTACTGTCCAAAATCCAAAGTGCTTTATATGGATGAATTCTGGTCGTCTTTAGCGATTTTGAGGTGTACTGCGTTCTATAAAAATGTCACTCTGCTGTTGCAAAGTTGCAAAGGAGTTTGGGTGTTTGTGAATATACTGTGTAGTGGAATCAGACTGTTTTATTTTTTACATGTTACGAACAATGTTGGGAGTTAGCGCAGTCATGGTAATTTTTGTTTTGGCGGTATTGGTCTTTTTTTTGTGCTGCGAACAAGGTTAGCTGATTATTACGTAAATAAGCTAATATGGCTAATGTAGCAGTGTCATACTGTGTTTTTTTTTTTTTTTTTCGGGTTACTAACAATGTTAGGACTTAGAACAGTTAAGATAACGTTTGTTTTAGTGGTATCAACGTGTTTTTTACATGTTGCAAACAAGGTTAGCTTTTAAGTAACTATGCTAGCATGGCTAATGTGTAGCAGTGTTGGACCGTTTTTTTTTTTTTTTTTAGCCTACGTGTTACTAATAATGTTGGTAGTTAGCGTAGTTAAGGTAACGTTTGTTTTCATTCTGTTTTTTACGTGTTGAAAACAAGGTTGGGTGTTTTTTAAATACGCTAACGTGGCTAATGTGTAGCAGTGTCAGACTGTGTTTTTTTTTACATTTTACTAACAATGTTGGGAGTTAGTGTAGTTAAGGTAGTGTTGTTTTACTAGTATCAGTCTGTTTTGTTTTATTTTTTTTTATTTTTTTTTTACGTATTGCAAACATAGTTGGCTGTTTGTATATACCCTAATGTGGCTAATGTGTCAAACATTTTTTTTTTTTTAATTACCTGCTAATAACAAGGTTGGGAGATATCTTAGTCACAGTAAGATTTGTTTTAGCTGTATCAGTTTGTTCTTTTTAAAAGTTGTTCTTATGACCAGCTTAGTGTCCTTGTGGTAGAGTGTCCGCCCTGAAAATGGAAGAATGTGAGTTCAAATCTAGGCCAAGTCATAAAGACTCTAAAAACTGGACCCGGTGCTAAGTGAAATTTCATTTCAAAAACATTTATGGATATTGAAGCTTTTTGATTTGTTTTGCACCCATGAGATAATTAAGGATGTGAATTTGCTATTTGACTAAGTTAGTTTTGTGTTTTTAAGAGTAAGATTTTATTCATTTTTATGTTTTACTCAAAAAAATACAGGAAAAATAATATATCGTCAGGGATTTAACCATGATTTGACATTTGTTTGGTTAAAAAGGTTAAAATGTAATTTTAATTTCATCCATATTAATATATTTTAAAGTGACAAAGTCTAAAAAAAAAAAAAAAAAAAATTATTAGCAGCTGATATTTTTTAATCATACCTAGATCTACCCTTTCCTATTTCTGACACTTAAACAAATTAATTTGATAAAAATGGGATGTCTATTTCTTCTTACCTTCTTGGGGGTTATATGGTATGTATAGTTCAAGCTGTCTCACATTTCTATCCTCTTAGCTTCCTTTTCCCTCTACTTTCCTGCACTCTCTTTCAGTGCAAGACAGATCTCCTCACACCTATCAGTTCGACCTCACACCTCCTGACAAACTATATTACAGTATCACTCCACTTCCTTCCCCACTGTGCTATCCCAGCTCGCCCTGCACACAGATACAGACAGCCACGTGACCACAGGGAAGCACTTACTCAAAGGTGATAAAATGTTCTTAAAGAACACCTCTGAAACTGTCATGTCTCATAAGCTGGAGTTGGCGCTGAGGAAGACAGTTTGTTGTCGCCGTTTTACAGCGTTCCTCTCGCGATTCACAAAAGGATGCAGCAGATGTTCTCAAACTCAGTGGTCCAAAGAAAGCATCAGATGTGAAACATTTCCATCACGACTTCATCGGAAATAGGCTTGCTTATTCACAGCTTCAAACATCTTCTGTGGGGAAGGGCAGCGGTATGAAGGTGCAGCAGTTTTCTTGCTGATTTAACTACAGCAGCTGCTGTTAAACAGACCATAAAATACATTTATTGAGCTGCAGCTTTGTCTCTAAACAAAGGATTCCTGCATGTTAGGATCCCCACATGCCTTCAGACTCAAAAGATCAACAATGTTTACACCTTTAAAACAGCCTGGTGCTGAGGTTATTATGGTTTATTCCTAATAAATGGTGTGGAGCCCTGGTCATGACATTAAAATAATATGAAATTAGTGTTTTCTAAAGGAAAATGACCATTTTGTGAACACAAATTACCATTTTGTGGACACAAAATAGTATTTTGAGGCCATGAATTAACATTTTATGCCCATAAACTTGTCTTTGTGTGCACAATTGAGTATTTTGTGGCCATAAATTAACATTTTTTTGTAAATAAACTAGTTTTTGTGGGCACAAAATAGTTTTTGTGGCCACAAATAGCATTTTCTGGCAACAACTGAGTAATTTGTGGCCATAAACTAACATTTTTTACACATAAACTAGTTTTTTTGTGCACAGTTGAGTATTTTATGGCCACAATTGAGTCTTTTATGGCCATCAATTAACATTTTCTGCACATAAGCTGTTTAGGTTCACAAAACAGGTTTTTGTAGCCAGATATAAGAATTTTAAGGTATAAATTTGTATTTTGTAGTTACAGTTTAGTATTTTGTGGTCATGCATTTACATTTTCTGCACATAAACTAGCTTTGTGTGTGCACAAATTGATGTTTTGTGGCCACAAATTAGCATTGTGTGACCACACAATAGTATTTTTTGGCCATAAATTAACACTTTCTGCACGTAAACTAGTTTTTGTGTGCATATAATAGGTTTTTGTGGCCACAAATTAGCATTATGTGGCCACAAATTAGCATTTTATGGCAACAATTGAGTAATTTGTGGCCATAAATTAACATTTTTTACACATAAACTAGTTTTTGTGTGCACAGTTGAGTATTTTATGGCCACAATTGAGTCTTTTATGGCCATCAATTAACATTTTCTGCGCATAAGCTAGTTTTTATGTTCACAAAACAGGTTTTTGTGGCCAGATATTAGAATTTATTGGTATAAATTTGTATTTTGTAGCCACAATTTAGTATTTTGTGGTCATGCATTTACATTTTCTGCACATAAACTAGCTTTGTGTGTGCAAAAATTGATGTTTTGTGGCCACAAATTAGCATTTTGTGACCACACAATAGTATTTCCTGGCCATAAATTAACACTTTCTGCACATAAACTAGTTTTTGTGTGCATATAATAGGTTTTTGTGGCCACAAATTAACATTTTCTGGCAACAATTGAGTAATTTGTGGCCATAAATTAACATTTTTTACACATAAACTAGTTTTTGTGTGCACATTTGAGTATTTTATGGCCACAATTGAGTCTTTTGTGGCCATCAATTAACATTTTCTGCACATAAGCTAGCTCTTATGTTCACAAAACCGGTTTTTGTAGCCAGATATTAGAATTTCAAGGTATAAATTTGTACTTTGTAGCCACAATTTAGTATTTTGTGGTCATGCATTTACATTTTATGCACATAAACTAGCTTTGTGTGTGCACAAATTGATGTTTTGTTGCCACAAATTAGCATTTTGTGACCACACAATAGTATTTCTTGGCCATAAATTAACACTTTCTGCACATAAACTAGTTTTTGTGTGCATATAATAGGTTTTTGTGGCCACAAATTAGCATTATGTGGCCACAAATTAGCATTTTCTGGCAACAATTGAGTAATTTGTGGCCATAAATTAACAATTTTTACACAAAAACTAGTTTTTGTGTGCACAATTGAGTATTTTATTGCCACAATTGAGTCTTTTGTGGCCATCAATTAACATTTTCTGCGCATAAGCTAGTTTTTATGTCCACAAAAGATGTTTTTGTAGCCAGTTATTAGAATTTGATGGAATAAATTTGTATTTTGTAGCCACAATTTAGTATTTTGTGGTCATGCATTTACATTTTCTGCACATAAACTAGCTTGGTGTGTGCACAAATTGATGTTTTGTGGCCACAAATTAGCATTTTGTGACCACACAATAATATTTCTTGTCCATAAATTAACACTTTCTGCACATAAACTAGTTTTTGTGTTCATGTAATAGGTTTTTGTGACCACAAATTATCATTTTGTGGACACACATTAGAATTAGTAGGCACAAATATTCATTTTTTTAGCCACAGTTAAGTATTTTGTGGCCATAAATCAATCATTTCTGCACTCAAATTTGCATTATATGCATGCAATTTATTATAATAATATTATAATTAATATTTGTTGTTCTGTGAAATATATACTCCCAGAATACTATTTTGTGTCCTCAAATTTTTCCTGCAATACTATATTGTGGACATAAATTACTTGTTTGGGACCAGGAATAATAAATATGAGGGCTTATTTTTACATTGTAATGTCCTGTCCAGGACTTCGTATAAAGGCACATATGTGGATGTAATTAAGTGTACTTGCAGGAAATCCATTTTCTGGCTGCCGCTTGGAACTCTTGGAACTCTTGAGTGAAAAAGCATTCAAGTGGCTTAGTAGAACGTGGTTGTTTCTTCGTCCTCAAATTAGTCTTGAGATCAAGATAAGCTTAAGATTTTACAGCAACAATAGAGATTTGTTGGAGACAGACCCGCCACCCATATGGTGGAGCTGGCGAGGGCGGCCCGGTGAGCTCTGCCAGCGCTTAAGGTCTGTGCTAATCCTGCTGGAAGGCCTGATTTTTAAACCACCAAATTGGCATTGAAAAAAGGAAACAGGAGTGATACAATAGTAATATTCAAATGAAGTTACCCTGCATTTAAATGACAAAATCATCATAATTAAGCTGCAGCTTATCTCTGCCTCATCCTCACTTCTGCGTTGTCCTTTGCGTTGTGTTTTTGAATACATTGTGTATTCTTGTGGAATGTTGAGTGATCAGATACAAAAATGTGAAGTTACATTTTTCTTTTTACACTTCAGGATTGGAAATTAGCTCCACGTCCATAACATTGTTTTTTGCTGTAAACAATTATGATCGAGGAGAATTTTTATTTTTATTTATTTTTTTGGGGGGGGACATGTGCGACTGTATCATTTCAGTTTTACGCTTGGTATTATTGTGCCCTAAAATTGTAAAAAAAAAAAAAAAAAAAAAAAGATTTTAGAGCTTGTCAAAAAAAAAAGAAAATAATTTAAAAAGCAAACTAAAACTGCTTCAGCATCAGCAAGGCAAGTGCAGCCAAGTGCTTCAGCAACAATCTCATTAGCTCCGCCTCTCCACTCTGATGTTCACACAAAAAAACACAAATTTTCCAGTTCAAGGTACCAAAACAGATCTTCAGTTCTTCAAGATTTGATTTGATGTTTTGTGAATTCTCATTTTTTACGTTTTTACTAACATTTATGGTTTGAACAAGGTTTGAGTTTCTCTTGTGAGAGTTTAAATAAATGTGTTTAAAATATCAAAAGAAAACGTGGCGAACAAGGAACCATCCCCCCAGCTATACTCCTAAACTCCTTCTATATTTGATATATTGGCACAATTTTGGCCCAAACTGAGTATTTTGGTCTCTTTGCAGCGGATAAGATTCCTCAAACAGGGTCATCAGTCCATCTTTGGTTCCCCCCACTCCACAAGACATCTTTTTTCCTCTGACATCCCACATATGATTGGCTCAGTGGGCAGTTGGCATACTTTCCTTTCCTTCCCTTTAGCGATTTTTCATTCCTTTTTACTCCATTCGAGGTGACGTGGAGTTCATTTTGGGATTATGGGTGCGAGCTGCAGAGGCTGTCCTAAAGCTCGGGGTCTTAACAAAGAGAATTGGGAATGCTTGGAAAACCCAGGCTGGGAAGAAGGTGCAGTGAGGAAACCTAATTACCCCACATATCAAAAGCTCCAACCAAAGCCTCAGCAGTGGTCTTTGTGTATTTTTTTGAAGCTCTCAAATGTGCACGCATTCACCTTTTGTTGAATCAATTTGTTTGTGGGGGAGCATTCCTGCATGTGCCTGCAGGTTTACACCACTTAAAGGGAGAAATGGGGTTTTTCACAATGACGCCCGATACCTGATATGTCAAAATGGGAATTTTAGTTGCTGTTTTTCCGCTCACTGCACATTGTAATCAATACAAATAAAAAAAGCAAACCTCAGCCAGTCAGGCGAGGTGTGTTGCTCTGGATATTTCACAGATTTAAGAAAGCCTGCATGCTTTCGATATGGATATTGCTTAATTTTGGGGGAGAAGGGGGTCTAGAAGTACTAGAAGTGAATATCTCCATAACTTAAGAAAATATATCAACTTTTGCATCATTTAATCTTTTGAAGTTCCCTTTGATCTGTTGTAAAAGCGTCAATCTGTGTCGTTTTAGTACATAGTTTCTGCAGAGCGGCGGTAGTTCAATAGAAAATGAAATGTGGGCGGGACCATGACAGTTAAACCACTAGTTCTAACAAAAATGTTCAGATCATTAACATTGGAAACATTGTTCCGTTTCTCCTGGAGGATGTTTCAGTTTGACCACTAGGTGGCGATCGCCCCACAGAATTACACCTTATTCCAGAAGAAGAAAGTATGATGAAGAAACTATGTTTTACTCCACGAATGGTTACTTTAAAAAAATATTTCCTTAAAAGAAAATTCATGTCTGAGTTAATAAAGAAGTTAATTAAGTCTGCAATGTATTTTAGGTCAACCGAGCGTTAGCATAAGTCGCCCAATGGGAAATTTGTTCAGTTTGGCCACTAGGTGGCGATCGCGCTATAGAAGTACACCTTATTCCAGAAGAAGAAGAAAATATGAGGAAAAACCTGTTTTAGACCACAATTTTTTTTTTTTTTTTTTATTAAATAGAGGACTTTAGCTCTATGTGCTAAATCGATCTATATTTTTTATGAATCGATTATTGATCTATTAAGCTCAAATCGATTCAAATCAATTAATCAATTTTATCAACCCAGCCCCAGTTCACAGCACCCCACTCCGTAAACACAGCATTACTGGTGCAATGTTGGAGAAATCCAGTCGTTTTGATCAAGATGTCAATTCGGACGAGGAAAACAAAGAAGGACAAGAATCTATTCGTCTATAGGCGGATGCATCAGAATGGAGTGGAGAAGGAAGCTTGTTGCTTGCCATTGTAGGTTCTACGACATAGCTACAATTGAGTTTTTTTTGGTCACATTTTCTATATAAATGTTCTCCAACATCAAAAAAAATCCCACAAGAATGTATTAAAAACACAATTTTCATCGGATTAGGTCTTTACCATAATATGCCATAAAAACTTAAAATGTGTCTTGTTAAAATGTCTAAAACATACATTAACAGCCCCACAGTTCGTATTTGTTCAGATCATTTAACTGATTTCAGGTCATTTCATGGCTGTGGGTCCTCTTTTCCTTTTGTCCTTGATGGAAAGCGAGCGGCCATAATGGTCCATGACCTTTCCTCTTGACCTTGTGCTGTCTAGTCACTACCTGGCTCTGGGGAAATGTGGCATGACACCGGACAAATATATTCTGCCTCGCGTACACCTGACCAAGATTAATGGTGGCTCAGATATTCATCATTATTCTCCCTAGCAGCAGTCAGATATGGCCCTGAGCCAGATCGCCGCCGCCAAAACCAAATCACTACTTAGCTTCGGACTTTTTTGATCTTTTGTTTCAAATCTAACTATGGGTTTTCATTTAGGTGTCAATAAGGTTTCAAAAAATAAACATCTCCTTCTTTATGAAAACATTTATGTCATCGGCGGTGGTTGACGGTGAACTTGGCTGCACTGTTTAGCGTTTTTTCACCCAGGCCCTCTTGTTATTCATTCTAATTGTTTAAAGACGAGGGTCAATGAAGCCTCGCACAAAGACCGGCCGCGGAGAGAGATGGTGGCGTGCTGATGAGGTGGGGGTTGGTGTGATTGCAGTTAGGTAGATAGAGAGGTAATTGTTGGGGGATGGAGGATGGACGGGGCTCTATTCGCCTGCTGCCTCTCCTCGTAGAAACATCTGCCTTCCTGGCTGCAACAGATGCAGAGGCACAAGGCGAAGGACGATGGAGGCGGGAGGCGATGCGCGGACAGTTAGATTTCATTTTTTCTCAATGGCACCAGTTGGTGTATTTCTTTGGTTTCTGGGCATCAGTTGTTGCATTGTTTCTTGAGACTTAAGGTCTGGTTTATTTAATTCAATTTGGTTTAAATATCCCAAAATTACAACACCGTTTTCTCATTGGGCTTCACACCGTTAAATGTACAATTAACAGAAAATTTGTCATAAAATGTAAACATTAGCTGTGTTGCTAAATTAAGCGAAATAGATTACCGTATTATCTGGACTATAAGGCGCACTTGTATATAAGCTGCACCTGCTCAATTTAAAAAAAAAAGAAATACAAGCTGCACTGGGCTATAAGCCGCATATATCTATGTTGAAAAATAAGATAATTACTATAATAATTTTGTACTTTAAATATACATGTATGTACTTGCCGTCTCCAGCGTCTCACCATAGATTCATTTATGCTAAGCTTGTGTGCAGCAGTGTGGTTTCCTTCCTAGATAGCAAGCTCCATATCTTTAAACTTAAAATGTCCACCTCACAAACTTCTTTGTGTGATTTCCACGATGAAGAAGGATTTTAAAAATAATTACCAGTTAGTAATTTGTCACGAGTGTTCTATCTGCTAAAGAAAAAGTAGCGTTGGCTTTTCTGATTTGCATTGATTTTTTGTCTATCTTGTTTTTGATTCAAATTCCGGTTAGAGCTCCCCGAACAGTGGAAGAAAACTCCACAGAATAGCCGCACCTTTGTGTAAGCCGCATGATTCAAAACCTAGGAAAAAAGTAGCGGCTTATAGTCCAGAGAATACGGTAAGCTAAACTGGGCGTTCCTGCTTTAGACCAGGGGTTCTAAGTAGTTCTAATGAGGGCCACATAACTGTTTTCTTCTCTGATGTGGAGCCGGGATCGGTTTGTAGGATAACAGAAAAAGTGTAACAATCGCAGCCTAAATGAACACATTGCTAGTCAAATAATTCATTTCTGTAATCTTCATTGAAAAAAAATTATGCTAAAACATTTTAAAAACTAGATATACAGCATTACCTGTGATAACGCTAGTGTGAATGCTGTAAGCTGAATTAAGAAGATGCTGATGCCAAGAGCTGAAGCTGCTGAAATTGATAACTAAAAATGCTGTAGCTATTAGCAAGCTAAAATATTAGCGAAATGACAATTTAGCCTAAAAAATTGAAATAAAAAAATCTAAATTAGCCAAAATAGCAAGCATGTAGTTGAAGTATTAGCTAAATGCCAAATTAGACACAAAAAATTGTAAAATTGGCTAAAATTTAGCCAAAACAGCTAACAAGAGGCTAAAATATTTAAGCTCCAAATTAGCTTAAGAAACGGGAAAAAGTCCTAAATGAGCCAAAACAGAAAGCATGTTGCTGAAACATTAGCCAAATCCCAAAATAGCCTAAAAAACTGAGAAAAAGCCAAATTTAGCCAGAACAGCTAGCACGTAGCTGAAATTTTAGCTAAGTGCCAAATTAGCCACAAAAAAAACTGAAAAAAAGCCTAAATTAGACAAAACAGCTTCCTTGTAGCTAAAACCAAGCTCCAAAATGGCCTAAAAATCCTACTAAAACATTTAAAGAACTGAATATTTGATGAGCTAAATAGCTGAAAATTTGGGGACCTGTGCGCCAGACCCACCTTTTCGGTAAGAAAAAACTCGTTTAAAAAAGAAAAAATGTACTCTGAGAAAAAAGAAGAAAGCCCAGGGAAGGCGGGATCCTCTCCCAGGATGGACGTGTGATGTACCAGGACTGCTAAAGAAGAATTCACTTATTTAACTCTACAACTACATGTTTGAATAGTGTCACAGAGGGGCTTCATCCAGATGGAACTGGGGGGAATCTGGGGGCGGGAGACGAGCCAGAGGCGAGGTCCACGGCCAAGAACAGGAGCACATATGATCCACCTGGAATCTCTGGTGGAAAAGAGGGACAACACATGAATCAAACAGAAGCAACAGAGAAATACTTCATAGTGATTTGGGTTGGATTGGTCACTAGGGAATCAGAATGGAATTGCCCCAATCGTTGCGAAAAGTGACACAAGCCAATGACATAATTTGAATTATACGGCCCCTAGTACAATCGTGCATATTGCCACATTTAACTAATACTTATTTTTGTCAATTGTCTCCATATGAACTTTAAACGATTGCAGGAGGGATGCCATACGATTGATGCCAAAGTATCCAAAACATCGTTCAGATTCACGGAATATCTGAAAGTGGAGCTTAAATAATTAAACAATTAAAGATTAAATCAACAATTTAAAACCGAAATAATGTGACTTACTATGAGGGAGTAATGCTAATGTCAGAATGCAGAATCACAATCATAATTAAAGGAAATGATCCTACACTTTGACACAATTTCATGCAACACCGACCTAATTTTTTGATAGTTATAGTCAACATAAGACTGAGGAGTGTAATTTGTCTGGTGGGCGAGGCATTATTCATGCCACATTTGAACAGAATTCCTGTTATGTGAAGTTGCTTCCCCCCTCGTTTGACTTCTGAATGACTCCATGCACCATCTGCTGTGTAGCCTACAGTCTCCCTATAGCCTCACAATGTACAGTGCTGATGGTTGCATAAGTCGCTTCTTTTTATCTGTGTGATTTGTACTCATGCATGTATATTATGAGGTCACACATCTGAGCTGATTGTTAAATCTCAATAAGCTAATTTTCTTCATTCAGTGAGATTCGTGCGGTAATGGTGTTGTGTTCTGGTTTATCACAGGCCAGCTGCTGCTGCTGCTGCTGCTGCTGCTGCAGGGAAAGGGATTATGGGGGAAAACTGGCAGCTTTTCATTCCGATTTTTTTCTTCATTTACATAATTTTGATCGAGTACCAAACTGATCATCTCACATCAGCTTCACAACTGTGCAGGTTGTGTACATTGTGCTGCCTTACTGTTGTTTCTTACCACTTTTTCCCGGATTATCTGTAGTTTGGCAACGTTCCTGATCTCGGGAGGAGGGCTCACACGGGTTCAAACAGACAGGATTTGGCTTTGGTGTCAAAGGTCTTTCTGATGTTTTTCTGCTCTAAGGAGGACTCCCTAAAGACAAAAGTCGAAACAAACCCCACAGGTGACAGAGGCGCACCCCCGTCTGCCTGCAAACACTTCTCTGTTTGCTGAGTTCATCAGAGACCGGATTACAGGCGTCTTCCCGCGCTCTCTGATGTGCTTTGGTTTTTATCCCACGTTGAAAACAAGTTTTCTTCTTCGAATGCAAAGCTAGCTGTGAACGTGACGAGCAGACGCTGGACGGTAACATCCACTCTCCTAGATACTCTTTTTATCTCAGCACCTCCATTCGAGTTTTCACAAAGGATGTGAGTCCTTATCTGCCGCAGAGGTCTAGTGTGGACGGCGTGCCAGTAGACCATCAGGTTTGTAGCATGGCTTATCAGACACTCTGGTGGCACCGGCCCGGTCTGCTCTTTTATCTCTTATCAGCAACACAGGAAGTGGGGAAACACAGATTCTGGCTGCTCAGTAGTTGTGCTGTTTTATTAAAGTCTCCCTCTGATGAAAATCCTGTTTTTTGAGTTTTTAACACATATGTGTGGCATTTTTTTACTGTGAGAGGGAAATGTAATAAGAAATCATTTTGTTTGCCGGAGAAGAGAAGATGGTATCTTCCCATCGACTGCAGTCAAATGAGCCACCGTTCGCATTTTCGTGGTCAAATCCGCCGTCGCTGGATTTATTTATTTTGTTTGTGTGAGTTTCATACACTACTGGCGATCAGAATAGAGGCCGCTTCCTTGTGAACCTAAAGTGTGGTTCACTCCAGACGCGGAGCGCTGCAGTCAAATCAAATTAAATCAAACTTTATTTCCAAAAAATAAATAAAACATAAATTCTGGCAGGAAGTTGCATCAAGATACAAGAGAAAATCTTCAATTTTTAAAATATAACCAATTTTTCACAATGAAACTTGACAAATGTGATCATGTTTTTGTATCTAAACAGATTGAAAATAAACATACAATCACACAGATAATCGTAGTGAGCCGACGACTCCGGAGCGGGACGTGGGGCTGGGTTTTGGGTGTAAAAAAACAACAAGAGAGCAGTTCTTCTTAGCAGAAACATGGAGTCATATTTTTAGGTTATTCATTTACCAATGATGGCAAAAACACACAACAATAGTTGGATAGTTCAAAGATTGATGGACATTTTTGTTTGCACCGCTAATGCTAGCTTTGGATGGTGAGGGGCTGTAAGCTAGTGGGAGGGAGTGTAAACAAAGGGATGATGGGAAATGAAGGCAAGGTTACTCCATGCAGAAATTAAGTCTTAGAAAACCTAAAAACAAAAAGACCAATCGGAACGCTTTTACAATAAATCAAGATAATCGAAGTTCGAATTGAAATATGGGCGATATTAAGAACTGCTTTGTGTTTTAATTCTGTGGTTGAACTGACACACGAATGAGAGAATGTTAGGTTTGCCTGTTAAACTTTAAATTTGTTCTTATGTGTTTTCCCTTAAAGCTGGATGAAGTTAAAAACCTCTTCTTGACAACATCTTGTATTGCAAATGTTTCTAGAAAACGATCTCAACCAACAAAAGTAATTATTGTGACAGGTCCAATCACCACTCACTGTATATTCTAGACTTTAAAGTCCCCCACAAGGCCAATTCTCTCCCTCCATTTCTTCTGCGGGCTTCATCTGACTTCCATTAGTGGTTTTTGGTAAGTGGAGTGCTTAATATGTTGGAGAGTGAAGCGCCTGCATGAGGGTTCAAACCGGTTCAAACCAGAAGGTGAAGACGGTGCCCGAGTCTCCTTTTGAACCGTAAGTGAATCAGAGTTCTGACATGCACAGGAAAGAATGAATATTTTTGAGTAAATCCGCTTCAATAATTCTCTTGATTTATTGATGAGGGACTGGTAGCGGAGAGCCAGCGGGGGCCAGCGTGGCCTGGCAGTTGACCTTTCTGGTATTGGTGTTAACTGTGATCCATTTTGCACATGACCCATTACAGAACTTGCTACAATTTGTGACCTTTTGTAAGATAAATGGGAGGTGCCAAATGTCAGCAACGACCTGCGGCAGCGCTGTAAACTGGATGTGAGATCTTGGGTGAACAGAGAGGGATCGAGGGCTTATTTGCCCTAGTTAACATGAGAAATGCCGGTTTGCTCCTGTTTCACGCCAACGTACGCATGGCCGTCGTATTCCTGGCTCTTTTGTCATGGCAACAGTGACTCAGCGGTCGTGTGTCACTTTGCCCACCCTCTAGTTGACCCGTCGAATCGCTGCTGTCCTCTTCCATCAGCTTAACAATCTTTAATATTGACCCATGACCTTTTTTCGACACTGCAAACCCTGCTTTCATGGTTCAATATTAAAAACCAGGCCAACCTCTCCGTCATTTTAATAAAGCTCCCATTCATGACTTGCAAATTGTAATTAACACACAGATCGGTTGAGTAACTATTTAAAGAAAATAGTGCGTTTCAAAGCAGGACTGAAGGAGCTAACCCAGTTTATTCTACTAAAAAGCTGCTCTTACATTATCTGATTGCTCAAGGATAAATCCAGCTTCCTATCTGTCACTGAAGATGCTTTCATGTCCTCCGCCTTTTGTTCAACGGCAGGGTTTATTTTACAAATCAGAGAGTGTGTCCTCAAAGCCTTGCATAATTATCATGGATTTAAATAATCAAACACATCCATGATTAGCCGTTAGACAGCAGTAGGATTAAATTTAGCGCAGCCCCGAGGACTGGAGCATCTCCAGAAGCCCTTTCCAGACCTACAAAAACAATATTGCTGATTCTCCGTCCCTCGCACACCCACACAATGCACCACTGAGCCGCTGAGAGAGTTGGTTGAAACTGCAGCACTTTTTTTTTTTTTTTTGTGAGATAGATTAGCACACACAGTTAAAACCACCAGGCGCTGCCGGTAAGGCATTTCCATTGTTAGGAGTATCCCATCAGATCTCATGTTTACCCGTCGTACTGCATTCTTTTCTGAGAGAATGAAGAGAAAGATTCCACCAGGAGTAAAACTTCAACTGTGATATAAGAAAATGTAAGGAAAGCTTTAGATCACACGTGTCAAAGTCAAGGTAAGTCAATCCGGCCCTCCGGGTAAATATATCCGGTCCTCCAGATCATTTTATTTTATTCTTATTAATGGCCTGATGTTATCTTGCTTATTTCAAACTTGTATATATTGAAAGTTATTAAGGTTTATGTTGATTTATTCTGGAATAATATAGTTATGTTAAAAAAGTTATGGTTTTAAAGTTAAAAAAATTGGCATTCTGCTAACTTTTTGGACTATTTTGGCATTTACTAAGATTTTTAGGCTATTTTGGAGTTAAGCTAATATTTCACCTACATGCTAGCTTATTTGGCTTATTTACGCTTTTTTCAATTTTTATGCTATTTTGAAGTTTAGCTTTTTTTTCAGCTACATGCTAGCTGTTTTGGCTAATTTAGGCTTTTTTCAATTTTTTTTAGACTATTTTGGAGTTTAGCATTTTTTCAGCTACATGTTTAGCTGCTTTGAGTAATTCAGACTTTTTTTTAATGTTTAGGCTATTTTGAAGTTCAGAAATTTTTCAGTCACATGCTAGCTTATTTGGCTAATTCTGGCTTTTTTTTTTTTTCTTTTTTACATTTTTAGACAATTTTGGAGTTTAGCAATTCTTTTCAGCAACTTTCTAGAAGTTTTGGATAACCCAAGTTTTAAAAAAAATTTTTTTAGGTTAATTTGGTATTTGGCTAATATAATAGCTGGTTATCGGCTACAACATTTTCACCTATTAGCTTAAGTGATCGTCAGCATTTTCAGCTTCAGTCGCCAACTCCAGCATACAGCATTCACACTAATTGTCGCAGGTTATACTAGATTTAAGCACAGGTGACACTACCTGCTGGGCATTTCTGCCTGACGCACTTCCGCCAGTGCCATTTGGACAGCTGCAGGGTCATCAGCCGGGAGCCACCCTTCACAGATGTTTCGCTCCTTAATTCCCGGAACATCTCTAGGTGGTGGAGCAGTGGAAGGGACGTCTCCCTTCCACCCCCTGCAGCTGCCCTAGGATCCATCTCGCCCCACGCCTTGTTCCTGCGTAGCCAAAATCCAAAAACTCCCTGTTTCTGCTTCTTCTGCCATATCCCTCATTGCTTTCCGCAGGTGTAAGCCTTGTATTCCAATGGTCTTGAGGAAACGTTGGGTGGAGCTTCCTGTGTAGCCTCTGCAGCCGACCTCCACTGGAAAGGTGTAAGCTCTCCACCCAGCCTCTTGGCACTGGAACACAAGCTCTGCGTATTTGTCTTTTTTCCTTTCGAATGCGGCTTCCATTCCGTCCTCCACGGCACCGTCAGTTCTGCCATTAATTACACATTTCTTTATGCTTGACCAGACTACGATGTCTGGACGAAGCGATGTTTTTGTGATGTGCTCTGGGAACTTAGTTGGCGACCAAGATCAGCTCTTAGCTCCCACTCCGGAACCTGGTGACAGCAGAGACCTGTCAAAGGTGGTCCTGCCTGACGTCTCCCCTCCTGCCCTGATGAAGTGGATGGAGTCGTGGACTGCTGAATAGTGAGCCACTTCTTGTTTGCAATCAAGCCTTCGCCTCTCAATAACTTCTGCTAGCTTTTTCAGGACTCTGTCATGACGCCACCCGTAGCGACCAGTGAGAGCGGTTTTACAGCCAGAGAGCACATGTTGGAGGCTAGGTTTTTGCTGACCACAGAGCTGGCAAAGCTCTTCTATGCCATACCACTGGTGCAGGTTTTGTGGGCTTGGAGTGTATCATAGGTGGCCCTGATTAGGAAACTTAACCTAGCCTGAGGCAACTTCCACAGATCTGCCCATGTGATGTTCTTTCTACCACCCCCTCCCATGTTGTCCATCTCCCTTGTTGGGATTGGCTTCACAGCTTTCACCCTATAGCCCTCTTCCTCCTCTCTTGTTATCTCCAGGACAATGAGCGCTTTCCTCTCTGCTTCTGTAGACTTGACCACATTTTGGTTGCAGTTCCCCAGCCAGGCCTTTCTTGCCATGTTGTACCATTCCTACGACTCCTTTGATGTTTCAACCGGGTCACAGCTTGCTGGGACTGCCTGAGTTGCATCCCATTTTCTGCCAGTGCGAACCTTTGTTTAGCATTTTGTATTACTGGGTCAGGAGAATCTTCCAGCTCTAACACCAGTCGAGCTTTTTCCTGCTTGTAACCCAGGGTGATGCTTTTCATTGGGAGCTGCAAGGTGTTCTTCCGAGCAAGGCAGCCGTTGCCAGACATCGGGGAGACCGAGCCACTTCCGGATGTAGCCGTTTGCCTTGCATCCATTTTCAGCACTGACGATGTGGTGATTTCGCATAGTTTCAACGGCCACATCAGGCGGGGGAAGAGTGTAAACTGGTAGCACCAAACTTTGAATTTTCCAGGTAGGGGGCTTTCGTTGATTTTACACAAGCCATCAGTAAGTTGTTTTGTGACTGCTGATGCCATGTGTTTGACAGAGAGGTCTGCAGTATATAGCCTTCCAAGACTTTTTATAGGCTGATCGATCAGACGAGGAATTCCTTCGCCGTTCACACAGAATGAAACATTGTCCTTTCGGATTCCCTTCCGGATTGAGAGGCTGCGTGATTTAGATGGTTTTATTTTTCATCCTTGCCCATGAAGCAGTTCTTCAAGCCTCTTCAGAAGCCTATTTGTACATGCTGCAGTTTGCAAAAGAGTGGTAACGTCATCCATGTAGCACGAAGGGCAGGGAGGCGCTGCCCTGAGGGAGTTCTAACTCCTTTTACTGTATGTCTTCCTCCGGATAGAATGACCTCAAAGGCTGTTGTGAACAGTATGGGTGAGATGGCACACCCCATTGCTATTCCTTTTTCCACTCGATGCCAGCCAGTTGTCGTCTTTGAGGTTGAGAAGGAGACTAGCAGATTGTCAAAGTAGTTGGTGATTAGGCTCTGAATGCATGGTGGAATGTGGAAGAAGTTGAGGGCAAACTTGATGAGTTGGTGGGAACAGAACCATATGCATTTTCAAGATCAAGCCATACAACATGGAGATCTGACTTGTTTCTCTTTGCGACCTGGATCTGATCCCATATCATCATAGAGTGTTCCACGCATCCTCGAAATCCAGGGACTCCTGCCTTTTGGCAACTGGTGTCGATGTATTGATTTGCGAGGAGGTAGTTGGTCATGCGTCTTGCCATCACTGAGAAGAAAATTTTCCCTTCCACATTGAGGAGGGCAATTCCTCTGAATTGGCTGATCTGTGCGGACTCTTTTTCCTTTGGGATGAATATCGTGATTGCCCTGCACCATGCTGATGGAATTGACTTGGTTTTCCAGGCAACACACATCATCTTCCATAGGAGTCTCAGTACAGATGGGCAGTTCTTATAGACCTTGTAGGGAACACCGTTTGGGCCAGCTGCTGAGACACCTCTTGCTCGCTTTACTACCTGCTTTACTTCAGACCATTTTAAGGGTGTAGTATCAAATGGTGTAGCAGGATCTGGAGGCTGTGGCAGATATCCAGGTGGACCAAGAGAAGTATTCCTTTGGCTGTCGCTGGTTGCTGCTGTTATATACTCTGCCAGCTCCTCTTCAGTTGTATTAAGGATCCCGCTCTTCTTTCCTTCCAGTAAACTGCGAGCGTACTTGAACGGATCTTGCAAGAACTTTGCCCTGGGTTTTCCCTTCCGGCTTCTGCGCTTACGAATCCTTTCGGCTCTCCTTAGCTGTGCGAGTCTGCCTCTAAGTTGATTCCACAGATTCTTAAGACCCTCCTTCTCATTCTCGCTGGCTTTCCTCCATGACTTCCGAAGGAGGCGGCGTTCCTTCACCAGCTGCAGAATCTCTCTTTCTCTTCTTCCTTGTTGTATAGGTGCGGCTTTCCTCTGCTGAAACTCTCCGAATCTTTCCCTGCCTTCGTTGTAGATGATGTCTCCGAGGATATTCAATTTGTTGATTGTGTTGCCTTTCAGGGAGTTTTCCAAGATTGACTGCAGGCTCGTGTCAAAGCTATTCCACGCAGCTGTCTCGCTTGCCTTTGGCCACTTGATCTTGCTTTTCCGGCTTGTCATCTCGGGCAAGATCCTTGTGGATAAGGGGGGATTATGTTGTTGTGATGATGTATGCTGCTGTGAATGTTCCACTGGGTTCTGCTCGTGCTCTTCTCCGCTTGGTGCAAGTGACGGTTCGGCAGCACTGTGGTGCTCATCCTGGCTACCAATCCTCCTTGTCTGACCTGCTGTTACAGTGCAAGCTTGCATCTGGGTGATGTTATTAGAGCACTTTGACTTCCCCTGGTGGATCCGCAAACCTTGGAATGATGTAACCTTTGACCACCCACAGCTGCATTTCCTTAGGATCCTGTCCTTGTTCGTATTGTTCGTTCCAGTCGTTACCGTGTTGTCCGTCCTGTTTGGTCCATCTTCCATCCCGCCTCTCGGTGGACCACCGGGCTGTTTTCTCTTTATCGTGCTTGTAGTTTGTTAGGGAGTCTATGAAGCTTGTGCTTGACAGACATGTGAATAGGGTAACTAGCCCCTCCACCCCTGGTGCAGTCTTTCCTGCCGTCAGCCAGTCTTCCCTGGCAGCCCACCAGACTTTCCTGGATGTCAACTGCTCTGTTCACAGTAGTCACTGGAGACCAGGTTAACTAGATTTAATTTATATTTCTAGTTCATAAATATGTTTTAAAATTAAAGTTTTACAAATGTTTGTTTTAAAGTGTTCATTAAATGTTTATCCTGTTCGACCCGCGACCTAGAGGCGTGTTTTGGATTTTGCCGCGCTGTGCGATTAAGGTTGACACCCCTGCTTTAGACCATAAAGGAGATGGTTAGTACAGATATGTGTGAGTTCTATAATTCCACGATTTAAATTCAACACAGCAACTGATCTGATTATGGCTGTGCAGAGCAGTGAGATTTTCTATCTTACGCTTTTTTTTTTTGTCTGGAAGTAACAACTGGAACCCAGAGGTTAGGAAATGGCTTTAGGGATTTACACACATTCTCTTGAAACCCTTTTTTAAAAGAAGGAAAAATCAAACACTGAAGCCTCTTTAATGGATAAAGTTCTGAACTGCAATGATTATAGTTTGTTGCTGGAAGGACTTGCTGTTGTTTTTATGCCAGGGGTCTGCAAGCTTTAGCGCCAAAAGAGTCATTCAGGACAGTTTTTTCCTGACCAAAATCCAACGAGAGCCAGAAAGTCCCAAGAAAAATTTGATTTGCATTTAATTATTTAGCTATAAGCAAATCATTTACAACATGTTGCTTAATTTTTGGAAATTTTACATTTTTCTCTATACTGTAGAAAAAATGTTTCTGACAGTAGAACGTACAAGTTCCTTTCAAAATAAAACAAATGTTTTCTTGAATTAAAAATTCGAGAAACTTAAACATGATGTTTTCTATCATTATGACTTTAACATCAAAATCAACATGACTTAATTGGTGTAAAATATTTTATTTTTTTTTGTCTGTGTATATACATGTAAATGCAAATATATACTTTAAGAAATTTGCCTCAGTAAAGCAACGATCAGCATCAACATAATTTTGGTTCGTTATCCTCTTGGATGAGGGAGGAACTGGGGAATAGAGGGGTTTAAATGGGCTTTTCTCCTTTTGTGTATTTGCTTTTTGACACACTTTGTCTTTAAGGTATTTTATTTGATTTTATGATAAGTGTTTGAATGAAAGGCGCTAAACAAATAAATGACATGTTAATACCGTATAATGACAAAACTAAGCAATATCTAACCATTAACTCAGTATATCTGTGTCACGAACCACATAGTCTGCTCTCAGGAGCGCAGTGTAAAAGCAGACCAATCCAAATTTGAACCGAGTCCACGGGACAATCCTGGTTTACGAACGCCGTTAGACTTTATGAAGTGTTATCCTTCATGACATCCTGTTCAGAATAACTGTCCTTCACTGTCAGCATCTGTCAAGTCGACAAGTGTTCAGCTTAGGGCGAGTGTTCGGCTTCTCTGTGCCCCCCCCCCATTTCTGCTATCCAAGCTTTCATACAAAACATACATTCAATTGTGTTTAAGTGAAGTTAAAGTGGAAATTCATAACCAGAAAATAAAGATGTGTTTGTAAATGTGAAAAAAGAGGCTTACTCATTATTATACTGCTATTATACTATATTAGGGCTGCCACAAACGATTATTTTAATAGTCGACTAATCACTGATTATTTTTTCCGATTAGTCGACTAATCTGTTCATGGCCAAAGTGGATGTAAAGATGCTGAAGTTGATAACCAGCTAAAATATTAGTTAAATGCCAAATTAGCCAAAAAATAAAAAGAGCCAAAGTTAGCCTAAATAGCTAGTATGCTGCTGAAATATTAGCTAAATTCCACATTAGCCTTAAAAAAACGGAAAAATCCTATATTAGCCAAAACAGCTAGCATATAGCTGAAATATAAGCTAAACTCAAAAATTGCCTAAAAAAACTTAAAAAAGCTTAAGTTAACCAAAATAGCTAGCATGCTGCTGAAATATTAGCTAAACTCCAAATTAGCCTTAAAAAAATGGAAAAATACTATATTAGCCAAAATAGCTAGCATATAGCTGAAATATAAGTTAAACTCAAAAGTTGCCTAAAAAACGTAAAAAAGCTAAAGTTAGCCGAAATAGCTAGCATGCTGCTGAAATATTAGCTAAACTCCAAAATAGCATAAAAAACCTTAATAAATGCCAAAATATTCCAAAAAGCTAGCAGAAGGCTATTATAACTTTCAGCTTTACTACAATCTGACTTCATACAATATAAAGTAACGACTAATCGACTATTAAATTAGTTGTCGATTATTTTAATAGTCGATCAGTCATCGATTAGTCGACTAATCGTGGCAGCCCTATACTATATTATACTAATATTTATTTGATTATGCATTTTATGTTTTAAATGTTTCGCAACACGGTAACGAAACATAAGGATACGGAGGACGTCACTGAATTAAAACGGGACGCCACAACCAATTGAAGAAACAGAGGTTGAGGTTTATAATTTTATTTTGGAGCTTATCAACTGAAGAAACAAACAGAACCTAAAAAAAAGAACTGGAAGGCAACTGTGAATGGATAAATATTTACAGACTTAGATGATTCGCGAAAATGTCGTCGCCAATGTAGAAATGGAAAAGCCGAAAGTTTTAGATAAAGAAGAACAAATTTGTTTCTAAACTTCACATCTGCCACAAAACTAAAGTATAGATTGCTACTTTTCTACCATACATACATATGTTTCCCGCTTCTTGACAATATAACAAATGTAGACTCAGACAGAGCGCCAAACCCGTGTAGGGCTGAGATCTGGTGGGGTAGGGACAGTTACAGGCAGAAGCCTATTGGTTTGGAAGACCGCTGACAGACAGATTGATGCAGTGTTCACTCCTTTGAGAGATGATGAATGACTTTCTGTGGTGCTTAGAGCTGCCAGCTCCCCTCCAGTGGGGGAGATGTTGGCCCAGAAGAGATGAATAGGGGTTCAAGTAGCAAAAACGAATAGGCAATGGCACTGAACGCGCTTGCTTTCAAGATGGTTCAGGTTGAGGCTGAATGAGGTTAAGAGACACATTGAAATATATTCAAACCAAAACGGAAAATAAAATCTGTTATTTATCCATTTACAAAGTCAAAATGACCTTCACTATACATGTAGGTGTTTTCCTAGGCATATATTTACATACCTTACATCAATAGAGTTTTTAAAATATTAATACTTTATTTTAAAAATAATAATAATTCTTAGAATTTGGAAAGTCTAGAAACGTCTTACAATTTATCAATAAATATCCTTGAAACACTGAAACAAATGAGTAATATTTTGCCACATTAGTGTTGCACTTCATCAGAGCTCTGTTATCCAGACAGATTGCACTGATGGGATTTTAATCGCTATTGGAGAATATTTTTTTTTTGGCATTTCTGCTGAAAGCGGGAATTACAGATTTATTTATTTTTTGCAGAAAAGTTTGGAAATGCATTTGGCTTCCGCATGAGTCCGTGTTGCCTCGGGCCTTTCAGAAACGGGTGCAGCACCGGCGCATTAGGCCTGGTGTCAGCGGAGAGATGGATGGACGGCGGCTGCTCAGCTGGCGCTCAGTTAGCGCTGCAGTCGCACAGGCAGATTTTTCAAATGGAGGGGCACGCCAGCAGCAGGGAGGATGGATGGAGAGGGCTGATATTGAGGGAGAGTCTTGATTAATGACGGAGGGCTGGTGACTGATGGGACGACATCAGCAAACGGGTGTTTCAATTTTAGCTTTCCACTCAACATCCTGCCTTTTGTGAAACAGGCAGAAGAATAAAAGGCTTTTTTCTTCTCAAAGCCACCATCCAAGGACTTGTTATTATAAAAATAATCACATTTAAAAGCCCTAAGCCTTCAGCTCTAGCCACATAAATGATAATATATTAACTTTGGGACTTTAAAGAACACATTTATGAATTACAAGTTATTTTTCTGAACTTTGCTGATCTCTGAGGCACCGCCTCCTTTTTAGCTCCTTTCTTGATGTCGACTGAGAGTCAGCCTCCGTCTGCGTCTCACCCAAAAACAAACATCCAAACTTCTTCAAATATGTCTGAAGCAGGAAAGCTGGAAAACTTTCAGTTAAAATGGTGGACAAAGGTCGCTATCCAATCAGCAGTCTCCAATAGTATCTATCTTTTCTGGTTCACGTCAAAGAGAAGAAATGAAAAATAAATGAATAACCATTTTGGATATAGATCATTTCAAAAAGTTGAAACTTAGTGGTCAAAACTTTTGAAAAAGTAGTAACTGAATGACGTTTGATGATCATAGTTATTTGGCATGAACCAAAACTGAATATCATCATCCAATCAGTGATGTCCCATACCTACCCTTCCTGGTTCCTTGTTGTTTCAATTTTTAACATTTTATTTTGATTTCTGGAGATAGCTTATGCTTTCCAAAACATTTAATTTTTATATTGTTCCTTTTTTTTCTTTTTGGACTTTTTTATTTCTAAAATGTTCCTTTTAATTTTTGTAGTTTTTATCCTAAATATATTTTTCAGTTCAATTCCCTTACCAGCTTCATCTGTTCCGGTGTTACAGACGTTGTGTAGCCGTTCTTAGTCCTAATTAGATAAAAATCAGCCAACAAATCTGGGTTAAATAAAATCTCTGACATACCAGGTGTGATATTTTTGCTCTAAACACACAAAGCAAATCTTGAAATCCCACCAGATATTTTTCAGATATATCCATGTCCATTCAGATTTACTCGACGGTAACACCGTTTGTTTGAACACTATTTCTTTTTTCTCATGTCTTGATCCTATCAATGTAAGTTATTATGGTTCAGCAGCTAAATAGAATTGACTTCTATGGTTAGCGCGGCAGCATGTGGTGCTGCTTGAGTCGCAAACGCAACAGTTTGTTTGTGGTGTGAATACACTCATTCATCGCAATGAGTCTTAATCATGGCTGCTTGTGCCACAGCCCATTATCGCACTGTAACAGCACCTCTGGGTCTTGACACAGCAAATACACTCATGACTTCTGTTAAGTGAAATTACGGTCATTGTTGCTAAATTATTTCTAGATGTAAATCTAGCATTGTTTTCAATCCTGTGAAGTGGTAACCTTAAGGGGAGTCTGTTTTTCATTCCTGTCAGCGAGAAAGAGACAACGGCTTTCCACTCCAGCTAACGAGTCGTATGATGCTGGGTCGTAAATTGTAACCTCTGTTCCCTCCAGGCTTCTACCCTTGCCCTTTCTCTCTGTCCTTATCCTATCCAACCTGCCCTGTGGGACCATTATAACGAGTAAGATAGAATGTGTCTGCATTAGAGGCCGCTACCTCCACACTGCTTCCTCAAATAGAGGGGGAACTTGTGGAGGACGGATGGTGAACGCTCTCAATGACAGATGAGGGGAGGATAAAGCCATGAGGGGAGTGAGCGTGATAGAAGTGAGAGGAGGGACACAAGGAGCACATTAAATATTTATGGGTGTACTCCCAGGGCTAATGGGAATTACATCTGTTTTAATTATTGATGGCCTAACCGTCTGTCTTTGTAAGCATCCCCACTGGAGACGAAGCTGTCTGACAGATGTATTCCATTGTTGTTGTTTATGTACGATACAGTGTGTAACCACGTGTGGATTAGGTAGAGCACAACCCGATAACAAGATTTGATTGGAAGTAATGGCCTCAAAATGAACAAGAAAAGAAGCATTAACCGCAATAATTCTAGTATGAATGTGGTAAAAGTAGTCGCTTAAGATACTGAAGCTTTTGGCTAAAAATGGTGTTGCAATTTACTGTAATTGCTGAAGATACAAAAGCTATTTGCAAAATGTTAAATTTGCTAAAAGATTGGAATTTTCGTTAACAAACTATAAAAAAGTGATGAAGTTGACCTAAATTTCTGAAAAATTTGTAGCAAAATTGCTAAAAAAAAAACCTTATTACGTGCAAATTTTGCAAAAAAAATTAGTGTGTTGCTTAAAAATGAGCTAAACTCCAAATTACCCCCAAAAAACTAAAAAAGTAGGTGCCAAATTAGCCTAAAAAAGCTAGTTCGTTGCTTAAATACTAGCTAACTCCAAACTAGTCGAAAATTCCTTAAAAGCTAAATTAATCAAAAATGCTAGCTTGTTGTTAAAATAGAAGCTGAACTCTGAATTACCCTAAAAAACCTAGGTAGATAGCAAATTAGCTAAAAATATTAGCCTGTTGCTCAAACATTAGCTAAACATTAGTAGACGTTTAATTAGCAAAAAAAGCTAGGACGCTGCTTAAATACTAGCTAAAATTCAAAATGATCTAGAATTCCTCTGTAAACTAAATTAGTTAAAAATTTTAGCCTATCACTAAAATAGAAGCTAAAATCTAAATTTGCCTACAAAAAACCCCCAATAGATAACAAATCAACCAAAAATGTTAGCATGCTGCTAAAATATTAGCTAAACTCCCAATTAGCATAAAAAAACCTCAGAAGATCCCAAATTAGCCAAAAAAAAAAAAGCGGCGTATAAATAGGTATTATGTATGTGGTAAACTCCAAATTTTTTGAAAATTACTGTAAAATATTAAAAAGTAGCTGATTAATATATAAAAAAGTTTGTTGCTAATCTTCTTAAAATTTTGGAATTTGAGGACTTCTGTCATTCATTTCCTATGGAAATTTGGAATATTGGAATATTTTGCTCAATATTTTAAAAACTATAACGTTTATGAACTCCAAAAATGCAAGCAGTAATGTCCTGAACAAGCTGAACGTTTTGATACCAAGATTACTGAAATTGCTGAAAGTGTGATTGAGTTTTTGTGCCAAAACACGTACAGAAAGGAGCAGGAGAATCACTATAGTCTTTCTTTGTTTGATTAATTGGCACAACTTCATTGAAGGATGTATAAGAAGTACAAATGTCTGTTGATATGGTTTTATGTACCATCTCAGTGGACATTTGTAAACTAATTTTAGATGTCTCTGACATAGCCGATAGCATTTGTCACAAGAAGAGCCAACGTGCCTAGAGATCAACGCTTATGTTTTCCTTCTACAAAAAGTCTGAAACTTGGCTGCCTTCACTTTCCGTGTTTTTATTTTGACAGTCATCTCTTGAGTACCGCTCTACTCAGATATGCTGCCAACTCCCCTTAGTCAGTTCTACTCCGAGAAGGTATTGATGAAGCAGATGGCGCAGAAAGGCAGGTGTCTTCAGGAAACAGAGGTCTTGGCTTTGCTGCAAGTCAGAAGCATTTTTATTTTTGTTTGAGATGAATTTATGTGTATTTGTGCCAGCATGTATACAACTGCCTTTGCACCCCTTCTTCAACAATTCATTGTTAGCTTTACTATACTTACACTTATAGGCAAGACGTCTCTTTATGTTCTTCTAATGGGTCTTTCGGGGGTTGCTACTGAAAGACGTAGCATCTAAAGTACTCATTAGTACTCGCCTGGCGGTACTTATTGCTGTTATCTATACAGGTGAACATCTATCACTTGCTACTGGAAGACTTTTGTGACTTATGCAGGAGGAAAAGAGGAAAAATGCTCGTTTCTAAAGCTTTTTGGTCATTTACACTTTCAAATGAATCGATTGGTGGCACCATTGTCATATTTACCAAGATGTAGGGCTCCTTTAGGATTGCCCTTTCCTTTTCTGAGTTGTAATTGGGATTCTGGTGATTAATGGCCCTATTTAAAACCATCTGCTAGATGTGGTTTGTTAGAGAATGAGCAGACAAGTGGCAGGGAGGAGCAAGGGATCGTCCACCCCCCTGATGGATCGTCTTAGAAACTCCACATCTTTCATACAGCATCTGTGGATGTATTGAGCGAACTGTTGCAGCCTGTTACATCATGAACTAGGAGGCAAGAAAATGAAGATTTGATACAGAATATCTGAAAGGTACGAGGTTAATGGAAGGAAGGATGGTCTGTGATTTCGTCAAGGCGTGAACTAAAATGCTCTGTAACCATTGGATATAAATGTAAAGTATGGTGATATCTTGCAGTTAGGTTTTATCTTCCTAACGGTGCATTATCGTTCTCATTAGAGCTTGTCCTATGGTTAATTATTGATCAGCAACGCAGAGATAAATCACTCACCAAAGGCCACACGCCGGGCCTTGAGGCTGAGCAAGCCTCCCCGCGTCTCCTCCGCGTCTCTGGTAAATGACACAAAGACATCCATACACAGATAAAACCAGCTAATCACTGTTTACTGTCACACGCGTCTGCATCACCACAATGTATGTTTAACGCTCACTGTGCTAGCAGCTCTGCTGTTCCCTTCAATAAGGTCCTAAACCCTAGAGGCCATAAAGCTTATTTGCAAACTAACAGCTGTTGCGGATGCAGATGAACAGTAATGGAAATTTGATGATCTGATGCTGCTTACACTACCAGATACAAGGAAGGGTGGTAAATGAATAAAAAAAGTCACTTTTCTCTTTGTTTCTTTCCATTATCTATCCTGTCGTTCCTATTTACTGTACATGAACCGTCAATATAAATGCTGGTGAGTTACTGATTTATGGACGCCTTTGTGTCGATGCTGAACTCCCTTCAATTTTATCATTCCGGTGGAGACACATTTAGGCAGCTGTCTCCGATGTGGCGATCGTGTTCGCTGAATGCTAATGTTGAGGCGGGTCAGGGTTTGTTTGGTTCATGAGGTCTAAAACCAACAGAAAGCGGGGAAAGGATTTGTCTGTGGATGTTTTGAAATTGATATTAAGGATCCTTTATAACATGAATCTAAGATTGTAGAGTATAAATATTTGATATTAAGTCCTGAATCGGATATTGATAATTCATGTAGAGAAAACGGTATGGTCGAGTCTGGGTGGGATTATATATAAGTTCACTTCCCCCAACTCTCTTTTAAGTGATCTATTATGTGATAAGTTATGTCATATATTATTACTTGATTGCTTGAAATAAACCATTTCATTCGTTCATTCATTTATAAAATAGAGATTTGAAATGTTCTCTATACCCGAGTTTTTCTATACGTAACAAATTGAATTTCTTTCACTTTTGACAACAGCGCATTCAAGTTCCTTTCAAAATAAAACACATCCTGTCAGATTTTCCAATTTTCCAGCTGCAGCAGGTTTACTTTAATTAAAATAGAAGAAACATGAGATTTTCTATTATTATGACTTCTGTGTTCCTTAATCATTTTTCTTCTTTTACTACTAGTAAATAAAACACAAATATTTTTAAATATAGAATCCAGGTTTTTTAATCTATACATTTAAATGCAATAAGATAATGTCACTCTGATGTTAAACCACTTTGACAGTAGATTAAACCTTTTACTATCATTTTGATCAGTTAGTCTGCAATGTGGCTCTTTTATCTCTTTATTGTGGCACTTTAGCTTTATTGAAAGATACCAATAAAAAGCTCAGTTTACTCTAAATGGTTTTCAAATAAATACATTCTACTGAAATGTTCATGTCTGAGTGTAAAAGGGAATAAAATTATGGCAGCACACCAAAATTCTAATGATAAAAAACGTCATGTTTGACCTTTTGTGACACAAGGGGGGTTTTATTTTGAAAGAATCTAGAGTGTGCTAGTGTCAAAAATAAAAGAAGTTACAACTTTTATAAATATAAACATAATATAAATATAACAAAAGCCAGCATTGTAAGACTCCTGAGGACAAATATGGGAAAAAGAACAAAAGAAAAAAAAATACTAAAAGAAAAAATAAAATTGTAATTTTTTAATGTATTACTTCAATTGCATTTATTTATTTTAGTTTAATGGGCCCTACAGTGAAAATTCCACTTTTTGAGGTTTTAAATGCCTTTTACAGTTCTATCCTCACTATAAATAACCTTAAAATGGTATTTTGATCCGTTCATGCACTTAATCCTGTAAAAACCTGCACTGTCTGCAGCAGCCCCCCCAATATCCACGAAAACGAGCGGTTGGAAACTGCTGACGTAAGATCGTTTCAAACAGCTGCCGCCAGGAAGAGTCTGTGCTGCAAGCTCCGCCCCCAGACTAACACAAAACTCAATTTATCCCCTTTTTCAGTGATAATGAACAAAAAAACTTACATTTTAGATGCAGAGTACCATATAACTTCCAGTTGTATCCTGTCTTCAACAAATTCCAGCTCAAATAGGTGTTTCTTACTTTCACGCGCCGCTCCTTTAACGTCCCCCAACCCCCGCCTCCCCCCCGGTAGGCACAGAAGCCGCGTGTGTTTGTATTGTGAAGCAGTGTAAAGATGGCCAGGGCTACTGAAGATAAATCGTGGTGCGTCCATCTTTGAAGAAGTTTGGATTAGTTTCGTGGGAGAAATACAAATATATTGCCACAAACTCGAGGATGACGTCACGAAGCGGACAGCACCAACACGTAGCCGTTTTACTTCCTGGTAGGGAAAAACTCACAAAATATAATCAATATTACATAAATAATTCATTTTTTAGTGGTCAAAAGGTAATATATGATCATATATATTGATATAGCTCACTCTGGAAGGCTGATGAAAATCATGGTAGGGCCCCTTTAAATCAGTTGACCAATAGGCGTGTTTGAGATCCCCTAGCGCCTCGCTTGCGGCTGCAGGAGGGGGCGGAGAAAGGCGCCTGAGTTGAAGATGAACGACGAGACTGTACGAGAACGAGGAGTTGGGGGTTGTCCTCAACATTTGGCTGAATTTTAATACGCCGCTCCTCCTAGTATGATCTGTGCTGTTACGTCTTTTATATTATTTTAACATCTTTCAGAGTAAAGCAGATTAAAAAAATAGCCACAGGATTCATTTCATGTGCACTGTCCCAAATAAACAGATAAAATAGAAATTAAAGTTAGTTTTAGAGGCAACAAAAACACAAATAACCACAAATTATTTTAAATCTTGTATATTTTTTCATCAGTGATTCACTACCTTCTAGAAAGAGTAAAAAAATACATAGATTTCCGTCATTTAGCGGCGGTTATTTCACGTCGAACTACAAAAACTTTCAGGACACCGTTTCCCACAATGCACTGTTTTGTAGTCATCAAGGCGGCTTGAAGCCAGCGCAGTACCTATTTTCTGGCTGCGCTGGCTTAGGTAGGCGCCTTGAACCCGCCCCTTTCTGGTGATACTTCATAACGGCGCACATGTGACGTCGGTGACAGAAACTACCCAGCATGCACTACTGGGACTAAGTAGTGACGTATTGGTAGCGTCCTTTTCAAGACACGGAAGTACCAACCATTTGAAAATTGATCATGAAGGAAAAATTAATTCCTGGCCGGAACTATATGACTACAAGCCTTATATATATATCAGAATAAAGCTATGATAGAAAAAGCCTGGAGCGAGATTTCCCAAAATAGCGCCACTTTGACATTTTGTACGGACTGAATATATTCACTAACAGTTCAGTATGAACCCCGTTTGCTAAAAGGACATCCAAGGACGCACAATCTTGAATGCTTGAATGTACTCTATATCACATGTACTTTTTCTGCTGACAGTTTAAAGCAGCTGGTTAGATCCTAAAGTGTAAATCCTCAAATCTCAGTGAGATGCTGCATAGTGTCCATAGTGCAGCAGACAGAATCGTTCTGTTCCTGCCTAAGGAAACAAAGGGAGCACTTGCTTCGACTGCTAAGTTGTGAAATAATTGAGTGTGCGCTCATTGATTTTCTTGTCTCTCTCCCCTTGCAGGTAAGTGGATGTGTTTTGCCGCGAGGGGTCCGGGGGTCTATGGGTGGTGAGTGTTGAATCATTTTGAACACAGAGTCATTTCTCAGCACATGACATTGTCCCACTACTCTCCTTATTCAGACCCATGGAGGGATTTTTTGATCGACACACATTAAAAAAAAAAAAAAGAAAGTGGGTTTAAATAATAAAAGATGTTTATGACTACATTCTGAAGCATAATTCATAATTTAAGTTTTACACTCTAGAGTTGTTTTTTTATTTTATTTTCTGTGACAATAGAAGCATTTTCTCAAGTAAAATCTTTAAATATAAAGACACATTACATTTTTTATGAAAAAATGTTGAGATGTCAAACTATATTTACATTGTATCTCCAACACAGGCTTGGATTTGCCCAGCCTTGCTATGGGGTGCTGGTAGAATATCAGGGGGGTAACTCTGGATGTTCTGAGAGTTTGGGGTGTCAAATCCTGCCAAGCCCCTTATTTTGTCAATAAAGTTTATTCAAAATACCCTTACATGGCCAGTTACCTGGCTTGGGACCAGCACAAGCAGGAAATGTGGCCTGTTGAGGCTACGTGTATCTAGTTCTTTGGGGGTGGGACTGTCATAGCCTTATCCCTCTTGTCTATATATCACCAATATTTGCAAGTTTTAGCAAACCACATGACTGCTTAAAAATCTTGACAAAATGAAATGCTTGCATAGTTTTCTTGAAATATTTCTATTGTGATTTTCTGTATATTTTTCGTCACGTAAAAACTCAATCACATTAGTGATTGATTAGTAGCAAAATGTTCAGCTTGTTAAGACATTACTGGTTGTATTTTTTGTATTCATAAACTTTAAAGGTTTTGACATATTGAGCACAATACGCCCTATAGGAAATGAATGAGAAAGTCTTCAAATTTCAAAGTTTTAAGTAGATTAGCAACAAACCATTAAATATGTTCATAGGTTATGTTTTAATCTTTATAGTAATTTTCAAAAAAATTGGAGTTTACCTAATATTTTAGCTACATGCTAACGTTTTTGGCTAATCTAATCTGCTGCTGATTTTTCAAGCTAATTTGGTGTTTAGCTTCTATTTTAGCAACATGCTAAGATTTTTGACTAATTTAATTTACTGACAAATTTTAGGCTATTTTGAAGTTTAGCTAATATTTTAGCAACATGCTAACGTTTTTGGCTAATTTGTTATCTATTGAGGTTTTTATATGCTAATTTAGAATTTAGCTTCTATTTTAGCTTCATGCTAACATTTCTGACTAATTTAGTTAATTTACAAATTTTAGGTTATTTTGGTGTTTAGCTAGTATTTAATCAACAAGCTAGCTGTCTTTTTTGATTAATTTGGCATCTATCAAGGTTTTTAGGGCTAATTTGGAGTTAAGCTCATGTTTAAAAATATCATTAAATATTTTGCAATATTGTCATGAATTAGTGATTTTTAAGCAATTTTATAACATTTTTCTTTTAAATTTAGATCAACTTCATTGCTCTGTCATAGCTCTTTAACAACTTTTCCAGCTTAGTTAACATTTTGATTTTGCATTTTCATTAAATCTCTTTATCAATTAAAGTAAATAGCATCACTAGCATTATTTCAAGTAATGCAAATTTTCTTGTTGATTTTGTTGTGTGTGTGTGTTTTTTTTTTTTTTTTTTTAAAGAATTTTGGGAGTAAGAAAGTTTCTTTCTGCCCATGAAATTGGATAAAGTGGATTCAGGAAACAGATGGATGGAACAGGCTGTTGAGATGCAAAGTTAAAAGTTGTCATTAATGTTTTCTAAAAAAGAAAATATTGAACGGACATTTGTATAAATAATGAAGTAGTATCTAGTCTCCTTACTCAGAGAAAGCATCTATTATTGTTAGCAGGAAAATAACACCTTAACATTTTTTTCATTTTACTTTGTAAATTGGCTGATGTGTTTAACCATACCTGTACAACAAGGAAACATTCATTTTTCTGCATTTGAAGATTCTCCTTGTATGGCCCTTTAAGAAAGTATCGACAAATCGGACCAGAAGAACGTGAACATGCTCTGTCAGCACTTCTCACTCATAGCCAAAAAAACAAAACAATAGCACAATGTAAATGTAAAATAATTTTCTTGCCAACAATCAGAAAAAGGAAGACAAAAACAGGCCAAAGCAAGACCCATTTCCTTCAATTATGGAAAGCAACCCTCCATCTGCCTTAAAGTGCATTGTGGGTAGTCATTATATCAGTGTTGGTGATTGGCCAGAGACCATAAGCTTTTGAGGGTTTGGATTCTGCACAGCAATGGGAATATGGGCTGTGTTGTTATTTGTAATGGGATCATGTTTGGTATTTATCTGACAGATGCTACGTTATGATTCCATTTCGTTTATCCACAACAACAGCTTATGGTGCTCAGCCCACATCCTCTTGTTATAGGGTTTGTGATCCATTACAGTTTTGTGCATAACCACAGTTTGAATTAGTTGTGCAGATATTTAAGAATTAAAAGCCAAATTTGACACATGAACAAAAAGCATAAACTGAACGGTTTTTTGTGGTAACGGTATCTATTTTAAAGCAGAGTCACATTGAATATGAGCAAACAAGACTAGCCTGCAGTGTGGAAAATGTGTTCTGTATTTAGAACAAATCCATTACTGCCCTCTTCACGTTCTTTGCTGTGTCAAACAGAAGAGCAGACGGGAAAAACGGCACGAACAAACGTGTCACGGTGTGGAGATTTCTCCACGTGAGCATGCTTCTGCATCTTTTATGCTCGGCTGTACTGTTTGTTTCTCATGTCCAACTAAGCCTCCAAAACAGCACGCAGACTTTATATTATGCTATCAAAATTCAATGCATATTTATTCAAAGATAGCGCAGGAACAGAAGCCTTGAAAATGATACTTTGGTCTGTTCTTGTTTGTTCAGTACTTTGCAGCGTTTCCATTCTCCTGTTTTAAGAAGGTCAGACTGTCGGTAACAGGAATATAATGTCAGCTTAGCTGAAAGGCCTTATATTTACAGTTAAAAGTCAGAGGAAGTGTAGTTTAATTTGAATGATTTAACCTATTGTTTAGTGGATTTCTCTCTCCTCATTTCCTCTCAGGAAATCACTTAACCTTCATATTTCCAGCTCTTGAATCAATTAATGCTTTAACATGAACACCGGCCATTGACAGACGTTCATGTAGCTGAACTAGAATTGTTGAACTTGCTTTCAGTTGCTTACGTACAGTTGAAAAAGGCTTGTGAAATGTCGAAGCGATGAAAATCTGGCGAATCTTGATCCAGGCGAGTTACCTTAATGAATACAGAATGACAATAAATCAATTAAACCATATTCTTTATTTTCTCCTTTTATTTCAAGACGTATAACTTTTTGAAATGACAAAAAAAATTTGGCCCCCGGACCGGGATCCCATTTAGATTTTTGCCCATTGAGTGAAAAAGTTTTGGCACCCCTGCCCTAGAGCAAAATTTTTCAAGAACATTTTTCTATGGGTATGCTGCAGGCGAGATGTGAATAATGGAGCAATTTTATGGTCAGTAGTGAGTCAGTGTACAACTTACATTATCTATACAACTACCTCATGATTCCTTTATGACAATCTTACGTCCCATTTTCATGACATCTCTTCAGGCAGGGGTTTCAAACTCAATCGCACAAGGGGGCTAAAATCTAAAACGCACCTTAGGTCAGGATAAACATTTATTGAACACTCTAAAACTACATTTTTAAAATTGTTACTTTTTAACATAATTATGAACCAGATATGTAACATTTCCTGTGATAATGCTTGTGTGAATGCTTTAAACTGACTTTGGCTGCTCAAGATGCTAGTGCTGATAGCTGAAGATGCGGAAATGAATGGCTAAAAATGCTAAAGCTGACAGCTGAAAACAGAAGTTGATAGCTGAAAAAAACTGAAGCTGATAACTAGCTAAAATATTAGCTAAATGCCAAATTAGCCTAAAAAACAAACCCAAAAAAAAAAAACTTAGGTTAGTCAAAACAGCTTGCACGTAGCTGAAAAAGTTGCTATAAACTTCAAAATGTCTTAAAAAAAAATTAAAAAAAAGCCTAATTTAGCTAAAACAGCTAGCATGTAGCTGAAATATTAGCTAAACTCCAAGATAGCCAAAATAATTGTAGTAAATGCCAAAATAGTCCAACAAGCTAGCAGAATGCAAATTTTAAAAATGTTAAAACTGTAACTTTTTAACATAATTATGAACCAGATATGTATAACATTACCTGTGATAATGCTTGTGTAAATGCTTAGAATTGACTTTGTCCGCCCAAGATGCTAGTGCTGATAGCTGAAGATGCGGAAATGAGTGGCTAAAAATGCCAAAGCTGACAGCTCAAAACGGAAGTTGATAGCTGAAAAAAACTGAAGCTGATAACTAGCTAAAATATTAGCTAAATGCAAATTAGCCTAAAAAACAAACCCCCAAAAAACCTTTAGTCAAAACAGCTAGCATGTAGCTGAAAAAATTGCTATAAACTTCAAAATGTCTTAAAAAAATAAAAGCCTAATTTAGCTAAAACAGCTAGCATGTAGCTGAAACATTAGCTAAACTCCAAAATAGCCTAAACAATCGTAGTAAATGCCAAAATAGTCCAACAAGCTAGCAGAATGCAAATTTTAAAAACTTTAAAACTGTAACTTTTTAACATAGTTCAGAAAAATAAAAATACAGAAATATTATTCCAGAATAAATCAATTTACCATAAACCTTAAATAACTTTCAGTATTTTACTCTCCATGAAAATATATTTTGTCAAAATTATACAAGTTAGAAATGAGCGCAAGATAACTTTGGACCATTAATAACAATAAATTAAAATGATCTGGAGGGCTGGATATGGGAGGAACTGCAAGACATACCCGAACTCTCTTTTCATGATCCTCCGCAGGCCCAGACTACCCAGAAACCCTCAGCATCTGAAAAGCTAAGTTACTAAGTCCCAAAGACAATTACCTAAACCCAAAATGGCTAACTTCTCATCCCTGGAAGTGATCAGCAGACATCTAATAAATACACGGTTTGTTATGTTCCTCCAACAAGTCTAAAATCACCATTTTAGGTTTGTTTGTAGGGAGGTGTGCAAATCTGGAAGGTTCTTATTTTATTTGTGTGGCTCTGAGATGGAGTGTTACCTGTCCCACTTCCCAGTTTGATCGCTGGGATTGGTTCCATCTCCTCATTGGATGAATCCAGCATGAAGAAAGAGGGATGTTCAGTTTGTTTTCCACTAAGACGTTCTTGCAGAGAACTCTCAGCGGTCACTTCAAGCTAATTCCATTTTTGATTGCTAAAGCCACAGCTGGATTACACGAACAGCATCTCTGTGTGGTTCTCTTCTAGCATTTGCTCCGAGACGTTTCTTGTTATTTAACCCCACACATAATTGTGTTTGTTGTGAGCCCACACGCTTTCACACATGCTCCGTACAGCCTGAGTGGATTTAAATTTGGTTAGTTCAGTGTGCAGAACAAAAACAACACTACTGAGAGGCCATGTGTCCCAAATTAGACCTTGACAGACATTCCAGATGAAAACAATCAACCCCTGACACAGTGTGTGCCTAATATCAGACATATCTCTAAAATCTCTCAACTCTGTTTAAGATTACGGGCATTATAATTGTTTCTATATTTGCTAAAATCTCAATAGTTTTACTAGTTTTCATAATGCTAATCAGGATTCAAAGCTTCCAAACACTGTTTGACAATAAGTCTGTGGAATCTCGTTGCGTGACGGCGAGGAATGTGTTGGATTGTGTTTATCATGTTTAAATGGCCTGTAGCTGACATGACAGTTTGCTAAGCCTCTTAAGCCAACCTTCCACTAAAACTGCTTTGTGCTGCTGTTATCTATGCAGAATGCTGCACAGCACAACAGTCGTTGCACCAGCACAAAGTTTTCCCATTCATGATGCCTATTTGTACGTTTATCTGTGTATCCACCCGCATTAAGGACGGATAGCCTGGTTCCTACCAGAGCTCGGTTTCGTTGATACATGATGGCCAGGATAAGATGTCTGACTTTTTCTTCAAGTTTCTTCTTTTTTTTTTAACATTCTCTGTTACAACTTGATTCTGGAAATACCGCCCCCTATTGAGCAGTTGTTGGAACAGCAAGAGTTTTTCAGAGCGAATTGGTCAACTCTCCTGTGTGCTGTGTGTTCACGCAAATGTTGCAGACATTTCGGTCATCAAGAAACAACTCTCAAATTTACAAGGGATAGACGGCCATGGTGCAGAGGTAGAGCGGTCAACCTATGATTGGAAGATTGCAGGTTCAATTCCCCCCTTGCCTGCCCATGTCACTGAACCCTACTTTGCTCCTGATGGTTATAGTTTGGTTATAATGGTTGGTGGTGGATCCACCATCAGTGTGTGACTGTCAAGCACTTTAGACTTTCTAAGACAGTAAATTTGATATTTATTTAGCATAAATGCTAGATAGACAGATTTCTTGGGCTGCACGGTGGCGCAGTGGTTAGCGCTCTTACATCACAGCAAGAAGGCCCTGGTTCAAATCCTGGCTGGGGGATCAGAAACACCAACTGGGGACCTTTATGTGTGCATGTTCTCCCCATGCATGCGTGGGTTCCCACCGGGTACTCCGGCTTCCTCCCACCGTCCAAAATCATGCTTCGTAGGTTAATTGGTTACTCTAAATTGCCCCTAGGTATGAATATATGAGTGACTGTGTGTGTGATTGTGGCCCTGCGACAGACTGGCGAACTGTCCAGGGTAAACCCTGCCTTCGCCCATCAGCAGCCGGGATAGGCTCCGGCACACCCACGACCCTGAAAGAGACAAAGCGGTTAAAGAAAATGAATGAATGACAGATTTCTTGACTGGAGAAAGGTAGCTTGTTCCCTCTGGGTGGGTGGAATTCGCCTTAGGTGGAGTTTATATATCTTGGGGTCGAGTGAGGGAAGATCGGAGCTTGAGATTGAAAGGCGGATTGGAGTGGCGTCCGCCGTTATGCGGACGCTGCACTGGTTCGTTTAGGTGAAAAGAGCTGAGCCAGAGAGCAAAGCTCTCAATATTCTGGTCGATCTTCGTTCCAGTACTCATCTGTGGTCATGAGCCCTGGATGACCGAAAGAACGAAATCCCGAATACAAGCGGCTGAAATGAGTTTCCTCTGGAGGGTGGCTGGGCGCTCCCTTATAGATAGGATGAGAAGCTCGGTCACCTCAAGTCGCTTCTCCTCCACATTGAGAGAACCTAGTTGAGGTGGCTCGGGCATTTGGTCCTGATGCCTCCTGGACACCTCCCTGAGAGGTGTTCCAGGCATGTCCCACTGAGTGGAGGCCCCGTAGAAGACCCAGAACATGCTGGAGGGACTACATCTCTTGGCTGACCTGGGAACGCCTCAGGGTCCCCCCAGAGGAGCTGGAGGAAATGGTCGGGAAGAGGGAGGCCTGGGCAACTTTGCTTAGACCGCTGCCTTGTGACTCAATCCCGGATGAGAGGAAGAAGATGAATGGATGGATAAATAGATGCTAGATAGAGTATTATTCAACGGTACGATGAACTTACAAGGAAGGTCCTGTCCAATACCAGAAGCCATACACTGTTTATTAGGAAAGAAATTGACCAATGCTTATCTTTGCTGAAGTTGTTTGTGCTTAAATGCAGAGAATATGTAAGCTCATACCGATTGTTGAGAGCCTTAAACCATGGGATTTTCCCATCGCAATGAACAAACCCTAATAAAAATGTGCCTTTATTAGCATTTCCCACCCATTTACACATCCAAATTCACTTTTTTTAGATCAGCAACATGTGGCTTAGATTTGCACTTAAAGTCTTTGTCATAGGCCTTATGGGGCTTGACATGCACTGGTGCTATGGGTTTTTGGGCTGTCCGGGCCCATTGAGAGTTGTAGAAAGGAGCAGCTGTAGGGAGTGTGGGTGTGTCTTGTGGAAATGGAACATACAATTGCTGTGCGAGCGGTAAGTGTATTTGTAGGGATAGTGTAAATTCAACACACTAATGACGTTTGAGCGATGCTGTTGTCCTTGTGCCACACTCTAGTTATTAGTGGATTGCATTTACAGGCCATTTACTAACCGTGACCAAATCAGATTGACGAAATTATCTCTAGGATGCCGACACAAACTACACTCTGATCGTCTAATTTTGTACTTTTTTATAGTCAGGCTGCACAGCAAGGAGTTATTGTTATCTGTGTTTTGCCTTAAGGGTTCACTGGAACCTGTTGACCCGCAGCACACCCGTTAGAAAACGCTCAACAATCCTAAAACTTTGTGCGGGCCGCTTGCCATTTTTCAGCTGCAGATAGCTTATATCCTTAAGGGCAGTTCAGTGCCGACTCAGATGCTACTGAAATGGTCATTTCCTTTTTCCGTCATGTGTCTGTGGAGGCCTGAAGCCTTTCTGTTGCGGGAAAAGCCGCCATGTAATTTAGTTTGAAGGCAGAACTAAACAAGCGAGTGATCATCAGCCATGAACGAACATCTAAAGCATTTGTTTGGTGAAATCACCCTAAGAATTACAGCGTTTACACACATCTTACACCTGTCCACACTGGCAGGATCAAATGAGGCTCAGCAGTGTTGGAATGTAAATACCACATTAGTCGCTTTCTAGACGAAGGAAAGGAAATGACAGACATTTGTCTTCTTGTGATGAAAATCTTGCAGATAAACAAGCTTTTGTTATGGAAATTTGATGACGCGGGGAAAGACAGCCATTGGCTGCAGCAGTGAAGAGGCGCTCTTCTGGAGCCAATGGCTTTTGTTATCAGTGGCTGGCAGCTGGTAAATCCATGAAGAAATGGAAGCCTTCAAGAGGCTCCGAAACCCATTTCATCTGGGCCTCATTTAGCAAACCGACATGCAGTTGTCTGCTTTGTAGTCTTTAGCAAAAACATTTACTCCTCTTAAGTAGTCCCATTTTGTGCCTGAAAGAAAAAAAACTTTACAGATCTATCAACGTTAGAGTTAAAGGAAGATTGCTTTCTTAAATATTTGAAATGATTACTATGTTTATTAAATTAAATATGAAGTCATTTCCTGTCTTAAAAGAATAAATGATAAAATAATAGGGACTTATCCTAATATCCTCACACTTCTTTTCTGGATCTATCGCCTCCAGCTTCTCTGAGGGGACGGGAACGTTTTACCAGGATAATACCCTTTTGGATTCAGGGTTTTGTCCCGATGGGACACAAAAAAGATTCGATTTTTTTTCATGCAAGAAAGAAAATAAGTTAATTTTACGTGAAACAAAGATCCTTTTACTATAAGATTCAGTTTTACCATCTGAGAAACACTAACAGTGTCTAAGAATAAACTCTGATGGATGGACGGATGGATTTTATGGAGCCATGAAATTCAAAGAAAACCCAAAAAATGACTGGAAGACAAAAGCTAATCGACCCTATTTTAATACTACAGTTCTATTTTTAAGTTTTTAAGTCATGATTAGATGTTATTGGAAAGATGTCAGGATGTAAAAATGAGTATTTTGCAATAAACCTTCAGTTAACTGGATTATTAGAGCCTTTAATACTTTGAACTTACTCATTACTTTATATAAAAATGTTCATTTTAAATGGTTTTCATTTTTTCTAAGAACATGTTTCATATGTACATTTTATATTTGTATTGGGTATCTGTTTGTTAGTCATCCACCACAAAAACTCCAACATAAAAAAAGAAATTTTAATAATTGCTTCTATTTTTGCTAATATTCTATAATGTTAAAGTGATTTTTCTTAACTTCCTCTTCATGTCTGAATGTATCCCACTGCCATTAACCCATAAATGCAAAGCCAGCGGAATCGCCATCGATTCTCATACTGCGTCTGCTCTAATCATAGTTCTTATTTCCAATGTCATTTTGGTTTTTGTTCCATATAATTGCTGATTTCCTTTGTCCTCCGCAGACATAAAGGGTGTTTCAATTTGGGTTAGAGGGGAAGTGGGTGTTACTTGTAACCTCTGGAATCAGCACTTCCTCCTGGCAATCAAACATCCTAAGTCTGATCGATCAGAGAGGCAGCGGGCTGCCATTCAGACGGGTCCTGATAGCTGCTGGGAAAGAGTCCCTTTAACCGCTAATACCAGGACTCTTCCTTCCACTCCCCACCGACAAATCACCGATACTGATGTTTGGCTGCTCTTTATAGGTGGGATGTTTGTTAGTATTATTTAGATACTTCTATTTACCACAAGAGACAAAACAGATAAAAGACTTAAAAATAAGTATATAAGTAAATAAAATAAGTATAAAAAACAATGACGTAAAATCACCTAGTATAATTTAAAAAAAAAAACAATTGCAGATTAAAAAAAAGAAAACACTTAAAAATTTAAAATTTTTACTAAGTCTGACCTGAATATTTACAGAGAATTTTTACATCATTTGCACAGTTTTAATTTGGGATTTTTTCTATTTATTTATTCTTGTCAAACAAGTGATTTTCATAGGAAATATTTTAGGAAAAAATAGCTAACACCAAAATTATAGCAAAAAAGACAAAAGTTTCCAAACTAACCTAAAATACCAATGGAATTTGTGCTGACTAATGTGTTGTACACCAATTTATTATTAAATATAACATTGACAATGATTGGGTCATAGTGAAAAATGATTTAGTAAATCTGTATTATTTTTGAAAAAATCTATTTCTGCCATTTTCCCATTTTCATGGATGTGTTTTTAAAACCCTTGTAAGCTTTGTAAATTAAATTTTTGAACAACTAAAATTAAAAAGAAAAAAAAATATATATTTTTTTAAACAACTTAAACTCCCATAAAATAACCATTTGTTATTTTTAGGTTTGGGAATTGATTACAAAAAATTATTTATTAATTGTAAACTGGGAAAAAAATAATCAAGAGTAAGTTAATTTTAATTAATATTGTTCAAATTCTCCTGCTCCATTCCGTATGTTTTTCAGCACATAAAACTCAATTCCACTTTCAGCGATTTCAGTAATCTTTGTATCAAAACGTTCATCTTATTTAGGACATTAGGCTACTGCTTGTACTTTTGGTTTTAATAAACTAGATAGTTTTTGAAGTATTGAGCAAAATATATTGAATAGGAAGTTATTGAGAAAGTCTTCAATTTTAGTATTTTTAAGTAGATTAGCAACAAACCTTTAATGTTTTTATCTTTTATAGTAATTTAAAAAAAATGGCATTGAGCTGTCATGTTAGCATTATGTTAGCTCATTTGGGTAATTTGGCATTTACTGACATTTTTTAATTCTGTTTTGTAGTTTAGCTAATATTTTAGCAACATGCTAACATATTTGACTAATTTATTATCCACTGGGGTTTTTTGAGCTTAGCTTCTTTTTTAGCAACAAGCTAACATTTTTGGCTAATTTACTTTACAGAGGAATTTTAGGCTATTTTGGAGTTAAGCTAATATTTAAGCAACAATTTTTCTTTTCTTTTTTTTACCAATTTGACCTCTACTAAAGTCTTTTGGGCTAATTTGGAGTTTAGCTCATTTTCAAGCAACTCACTTAATATTTTTTGCCATATATGCATGTATTAAGGATTTTTAAGCAATTTTACTACACTTTTTTTTAAGATTTGGGACAACTTCAACACTCTTTCATAGTTGATAGAAATTTCCTATTTTTTATAAAATTTAACATTTTGCAATTAGCTTTTGCATTTTCATCAAACTCCTTCAGCAAGTAATTAAAGTAAATTGCATCACCATTTTCATCTTCTTTTGACAAAAAGTATTCACTCGAGCATTATTGCAGGTAATTAAACTTTTCTGGTTATAAATTAAATTTACAAACAAAACTGTAAATTTAGCACTTTCATCTTTAATAAAGGCTGTCAATTGATTAAAAAAACTTTTGTAAAAGTTTATATTAAAAGTTTATATTGGTACATTTGATGACAATGTGTGTCTTTTGAACAAAAACAGGCTAGAGAGAATTTTTTCCTTCATTGTTATCGTCTGAAATGTTTTAATTTATCAAGCGTTAACTCAGATAATGTAAAATTATCATTGGGTCACACAAAAACAAATCAACAGTAAGCTGAGCAGAACTCTAAAGACTTTTATGTCTACAGTTTCACTCCAAAAAAACAAAGATGCTAACATACAGCCATAAGAAACGAACCTGCAGACCTTGAAAAAGATTTTAAAAAGTTCTGGTTGCTGTTCTATATCACTGCTCAGGCTCCTTTAAAACAGCGTTTTCTTTCTTTTTCTAAAAAAAAAAAAACAAGCGGTAAGAGGCGAACTTTCTCTCTGAACTGATTCTTTATTTAACCTATCATAACGATCTGCGGTCATATCGCTTTTCTTTACCGCTGCAGTCGAGGCTCAGCGATGTGTTGTTGTGTTACTGTGGCGACGGGCCGGATTAAGTAGTCTGCTTTTTGTGATGTAAACCAAAAAATAACAATAATTAATATTGATTTATTTTGTAAATAACTATTGTATAATTTGCATAATAAATATTAACAAGTTAATCATATACAGTTTCAACATTTTAAATCCTTTATAATTATTATTTTTTTTGCTATCTGCCTTAAAGAGGCATATTTCACATAATACCTGGGCGCACGTGTGATTTAATCAAGTAATCCTTTGCTTACGACTGTAAAGTTAATGCAAAGACGAGGCAGGAATTTCCATTAACAACCGGATGAGTGCCACACATCTCATTACAAAAGGGATTTTGCTCAAATTTAGTAAAGAGACTTAGATTAAAGCTGAAAGCCTAATCCCTCTCCAGACCAGAGCCGAGCCTTATTGATGGATCGTCCTCCTGAGAGGCAGAAAAGATCAATAGGCAAACGGAATCATTGATCCTGGCTGCTTTGAAGTCATGTCTCTCCCAGCAGAGACCTCCGTCTCTCAGGTCCCTGCTGTCTTGCGCTGCCTTGTCTGGTTAATGGTTGTCATAAAACAGCCGGCTTGTTTGCAGAAAATGTGGCAGCATGAACAGACCCAGAAGCCGATTTCTGCAGACTGTTTCACCATTTTGCATTTTATTGGCCCTGGATTTATTTTGCTTTTTACATCTGTTCTGCAAAATGTGTCAAGAGGGAACGGATGAGGTCATTGAAAACGCCCCGATTGTTTTTATGTGGATAAACGACGGTTTAGGTAAAAGACTGAAGCGCGGGAATGACAAATGAAGTTCTGATATTCAGCTTTTTCGCTACATTAACCGCTGACCACATGTGACCACAGCGGTCAGTGACGTCACCAGAAAGACGGCGCTTGGATGGACAGAGCAACTGTGCTATTATGTGGTTCTGTGCAGCACTTTGCTGTCTCTTTTTAAACCAGCAGTAATGGAGGAGAGAAAAAACACAAGAATTCCAGCTCAGAAAACAGTTTTTTCAGCAGTTATATCTAAAATATACATTTTTAAATCAATATTAATAGCAGATGTAGATATTAATTAGATACATGAAGATATAAAAGCAGCAAATCATCAAGTATGTTGATTTTTATTCATTCTAGCTTAAAAATGTGGATTTTAAAATAGATATGTTAAAAAATAAACAATTTAAATCTGTTTGGTTGACTTATTGATTAATTGATGGGTTTATTTCAAGCACAGATTGTGAAAAATACAGGACAAAACATAAATATTTCAAACTAATTACAGAAATAATGAAATACATTGATTAGAATATAGTAAACAACGACAAACACTTTCGTCACATTTGATCAATTAAATATAGTAATTATTAACTAAAGTCATGTAATGTTTGATTTATTGCTTTAAAAGGAGTGGAAAGAAGCAAATTTACTGTATATAATCCCACCACTATTTAGTTGCTTTATTTTTATTTTATTTTATGTTTTGAATAGTTATGTAAGACGGTTCTTTTTTAATTATCAAAGTAAAGTGCCTGTTGAGGATTGATTAATCTGATCAAACACAAATTCATGATTTAAGTAAACAGTAACATCAATCACACATCATGCAATACTCATCAATTATCATCAAAATACAATTTTATATAAATAAAAAATAATCATTACACATTGAAAATCAAGTTTTAAAGTAACAAATAGAGTTCTTATTAATTATTCTTTGAAGGAATTCTTCTATATTGTCAGTAAACACTCATGAGTCACACAATATGTAATAAACATTGTTTGACTTTTCTTATTAAATCTATGAGATTTAAATATAACATGGAATACATCTGTATTGCAATTTGTAAAAAATGTTTAGCAGCCAAACAAACTGCAGAAACAGTAGATACCTTTAGTGGCTACCGTTTGCTCTTTTTTTCCAAGAGAATGAACATTGCTGGGGGATTTCTTCTACCTGACAGATGCAACAAGGTCATAATCATGGGAAAATGTGACAGCGTTCCAGCAGCAGTGAACAGAGTGGAGTGTTTACATCCATTTTCAGCACAATTAAGCACATCGCATGCCTTGTTCTCCCAACGGTAGTACATGAACGGCTCACGTTGTGCAGCAAAATATGCTTTAATTATTTTCGGAATCTAGAAAAAAATGGATTATGATCCATGAAATTCTGTATTTGACGTGAATGGTCATTTATATTTATCTAGTATGTTTCTTTTCTGGTTTTGGCAAATTCATATATTTTCTTTTTTTTGTGCAACATAGTCAGCATTAGAGGTTATGCTGAGTTTAAAGCACGGTCCCACTGGCTTTCACTGCCATATCACTGCTGGAGCACTGAAGACATTTCCTCCCCGTGGTACAGACGCCGTTAGCAGTGGACTGGCAGTGCAACTGCCGAGATGTGGCAGCGGAATAGACGCACATACACGTTAAAGGTGCAAAAATTGGCAGCTGTTACACGCGGAAATAATTCTTGAACTGCACAAAAATTTTGACTGTGGATGACTGCGTGTGGTACCAGTGGTATAGCCGTGCAATGACCGCGGAACGGCAGTTTCAGTGCGAGATCGGGCAGTGGAGCGAACGCGTTTGGACGCCGAAATTCCGCGTTTGTGCACAGCTTTATTTGTCTCCCCGACCAGTCTGCGTTTGTACCACTGCTTATAACGTCAGTTTAGCAACTGAGCATCGGAGGACGCGCTTACACGTGATTAAGCAGTGTTCTGGCAGTGGAGTGGCAGTGGAATAGACTCCAGCGTCTGTATCACTGCTATTCCACAAACATACATAAAGTTAGCGCGTCTAAGCGCTTGTGGCGGATTTTCCACATTTTTTACCCGTGATATGGCCGTCAAATCCTGTGGGACCAGACCTTTATTCTTGTGTCCATAGGCCCTTTGTAAACGATCGTCCAGTCGGCTGCTTTGACCTCCGAGCCACAGAAGCACCGGAGTGTTTCTCATCCAATTTAGGACTGAGTTGATAAAATTGATTTGAATCAGTTTAAACTTAACAGATCAATAATCGATTCATAAAAATATAGACCGATGTAGCACATAAAGCTTAATTCCGCTTGCTTGATGCTAACTTTGAATGATTTCCCAGAGGACAGCTAATGCTAACATACATTGCTAGCTAAAATAACATCTTATTTTACTCCGTTTTTGTCAAGGTTCCTGTGAATCAAATTGAATTGTTTCAGAAAATTATTATTGATACTCAACCCTAATCCAATGTACTGCTTAATACAGCAAAAACAGGAATTTCTATTTGATTTATTGAATTTTTACTATTTTTTTTTCAATCTATCAAGTTTTATTCCCCTCAGAAAATGACATCATAAAAGATAAAAGTGACTTACTGTTACAGGGTGTTCCAAACTGTAAAAGTCATATTAAAAAAGCCGATTTTTCCCTCTCCTGCTGCAGCTTTCTCTGTCACAGGTGTGCCGCTCTAAATGAACTCAGGATCTACTTAACAAAGCAAAGCAAAGTCAATGTTAAAACCATTACGTCCCCTCTAATCAAATTACTCACAGCAAACTCAATGTAGGTGCTCTTTACGCGGCCAGAGTTAGCTGGAATTTATTTACCCAGTTGCTCGGAATAAAAACAGACACGTTCATTATGTTTGTTTGTGCACATCCAGGCATCTTTGTCTTCAACCTTTCACAGTCTGTTTCATGCTGCTGCTGGTCTGTCCGTGGCAGGCAGCGCTGGCGATCCCCCGGCCTGGAGGGAGTTGTTTGTTTGGAGGAGGCGGTCGATGGCGCAGATTGCCCAGCGAGGCTGCAATTACACCAAAATCTAAAATGGCAGCATGTGAAAATGGATGAACTGGTCAATAATTCACACCACAGGCTCTCCAACATCTGGTGTTCCTCACCTCCGCGGCCCGGTTGGTATTAGCAGAGAGTCGTGGCCGCCTGCTGTCGTGCTAAGTCAGAGACAAGTTGTTTTAAAGATCGATGGAGGGGTCTGTCGGTGCTGCAAACTTAAAGGAAGTCTGTGTTTACTGAAAAAGTGGAATGTGCAGAAACACTGTTGGACATGTCAGTGTGGAGTCAAACGGGGTCAACAACCTCATCCTATAGTGTTAGTTTGTTTACGCTCAAGCTAAAAAACAGATTGTTTTAGTCATTTTCAGAGTGATAGGGCCACCAAAACATTCACGAGAATGAAATTGGTTAATTATAATAATAAAAAGTTGTAACATTGTGTAAAAAAAAGTTCAAAATCTAAGAGAATAAATTAATAAAGTAATGAGGAAAAAAAGACATTTTACCAGAAAATTCTCCCCCCAAAATGTTGGAGAAAAAGTAAAAAGATTACTAGAATAAAATAGTAAAATAATCAGGAAAGAAAGTAATCTTTAAGTAAGAGTAAACTTGTAGAGTTAAGAGAAAAGTCATAATATTACAAGAATTAATTTGTAGCCGGTAAACTCCAACTATTTCTTCCTTTCCTAAAGACACAATTTCTCCTATATTTGTGTTACACTTTCTTCTTAAGAGCCTCATGTTTCTGCAAATTATTTTCAATGTCCTTATACCTTCAATATTATTTCTTTTCTTTTTTTTTGTTGCTTCTTTTTTAGTTAAAGTCCCCCCCGATTAACATGTATTTGTGGCATTTTTTGTGGCAAAAGAGAACAAATGTATTAAGAAATGCTTTTGGTTTTGCATTTCCGATTATTTCTTCTTTTAAAATGCTGTCAATCAAACTGTCAGACAGACTCACATTGACTGCAGTCTAATGAGCCGCTGTTCGCATTTCTGTGGTCAAATCAGCCGTCACTGGATTTTTTGTGTGAGTTTAATCCAATACTTACGGTAGCAGGGCTGAGAATGCTGGAAAATCTCCACCAGACTCCACGGAGCTTCTTGATGTGACCACGGAAATGTGAACGGCGGCTCATTTGACCGCAGTTGGAAAAGATTGTAAATCAATGAAAGAGCATTTAGATGTTAGCTTTCATTATTTTTGCTCTGAGAAACCAATAAATTGAATGTATTGATCACAGCAACGTCAATAAACATTGGAGAATTAGCTAAAAGAGTCTTTGGTGAACTGGAAGAATCAGGCTTTTATAAGTTCAGTCCACAAAGATCTTCACTTCCTCGAGTTGACATCGGATCAAAATGATACGGCTGGACATCACGACATCACTTGACATTATGTAGCAAGGTGAAGATTTACGCTAGCAAGACACAGAGTTATCATAATCAGACAGCTGGTGGATCAGGGCGGGGCTGCTCAGTTCAGCTCCAAAAGCCACGCCCCCTCAAAGGAGATTTTTGAAACAGAGGCTTCAGATCAACATGAAAAATGGCTTTTTAAGACATTCAGGTTGTGGGATTTTGGTTAAAAACTTCATAATCGTAATTAAAACACTGTTTGGAACTTTTTTTTTTTTAATTAAAAAAATGTCACTTTAAAGTCAATTTCCAATTGTCTTTCGATATTTTGCAAAAGTGTTCCCAGTGGTCTTTGAATTACGATTATACCATGTTTAGCCAAAATAAATGCAAAAAAAAAAGCAATTTTTTAGGACATAGTTTCTGCATGGCGGCAGGAGTTCATTAGCAATTCACTTCTGAATTATTGGCAGAACTTTTGATGCAGAATAAGCCAGCCTCCACTTCCCATCATCCATCTGTTGACATACACTTTTGCAACCTAACATTATCAGTGCAGCTGATGGCGAGCAATACAAGCTTTTCCAACTGCTTTTTTATGTTGTCTTCTCCTGATTCACTCCAATTTGAATAAAGAAATACTTGAAAAGCACAATTTTTCTTATATACGTGCTTCATCATGAGAAAAAAAATCCAAAATGTTAAAAACCAAAAACTCATTTTTTAATGGAATGGGTCTTTTAAGGCTTTTAATGTGCAGAAAATCCAGCAATTCCAATTTATATTCAAAAACTTCAGACTTGGCATCTCTAGTCTCACCGATCTGATCATTCTTTAGAAAAATCAAGATTTAATTATAAAATTGTCAGCCAAAATGACGACTGCTATAGAGCTAATCAGCGACTTTTCCAGTCAGGTGCCGCTTCTGATATCAAGTTATATTGGGCAGTAAAACCAGAATGAGCACAATAACACCAAAAGTAATAATAATCAGAGTCACACATATGTAGAGTTAGGGATGTCTGAGGCCAAAGGCAACGCCACATCATATGTTAGTTTCACAATATTGTGATGACAAATCCATGTTTTGCCACCTTATGCCCCACATGTAACCCGGCTCTCAGGGACACAAACATGGAGTGAAGCTGTTACCCTGATCAAGCTCACATGCTCCTCTAAGCGCCAATTACTGCCACTCTGTTTGACCCGGCGTCGCCGTGGCGAGCGTCCGAGGCCATTAGAACAAGGGCACTGACGTCACAACCCAACGCTGCCCCCCTCCATCTTCCCACCACTATCAGCAACTAGGACAAAATCTGCCTCCCAGATACAAAAGTCATCTGCAGAGACGGACGGACGGACGCCGTCTCTTCTGCCTTTAATCGCTCTGCCCTATATTTACAAACGTGCATTGTTCTAATAATGATGAAATCTGGCGGAAACATGGCGAGGAGGCTGAGGTCTTAATCCCAACGGCCGACATCTAACAGACTCTAAGAGGTGTTAAATTCTCTTTGAAGTGGAGCTGCAGCTCAGATTTTTGGGGGGACACGGGGACATTCCCTCCCCGGTCAGACCTCAAATCCAGTCTTAATGTTCCCAAATTGTTCCGTAATTCTCCAGGGAATCTTAATGCATTTATTATTATTTTAATGAGTTTAGCAGTCATGTGGTGCATGGAAGGTTTTGCCTTTTATTCTTTGGTATGTGTGAAAAGTACGACTGAGCATTAGGGCTCCTTTATAAAAAAAATTTTAATTTTTATAATTACGACTTTAAATCTCGTAAATTCACAGGAAAAAAGTCGTAACTGCTAAATTATGTGAATAAAGTCGTAAATTCATGACTTTAAAAGTCATAAGTGAAATTTGTGACTTTTAATTTCGTCAGTTGATTCATTTATTTATTTAAAGTCGTAAATTTACGAGATTTAGTCATAAATTAATTAGAAAAGAACCAAACTTGTTTATTTATTAGAGCCGCACTCAAAGATGAATTGTCAGTGAAGCAGACTTTCCGCGTTCTGCTTTGGTGTTGCGGAGTTTCATATGTAATCATGCGTAGAAACTAGAGGAGAATGTAAACAGTGCTATGAAAAAACTCGTAATTTAACAAGATTAGAATTTATAAATTTGCCAGATTAAAAGTCATAATTTTACGAGAAAAAAATAGTAATATTACCTTTTTTTTTTTTTGGTGGCCCTTTCAACAACAAAAAAAGCAATTGTTATGTTGTGTTATGCCTGGTTCACACTTGTCGCGGAGGCGCGGGAGCCCGCTTCTATTCGGTGCCCTGGTTAACGTTGTGGCTCACAGCAGGCACCGTCCTCTGCGGAAGGCTCGCGCCGTGCAGCAGATCATTTTGGCGTTTGGTTTATTTTGTTCGCCAGCGATCCGCATCAATTTTGGCAGAAAGTTATATCAAAATACATGAGAAAATTCGGTTTATATTTAAAAATATAACCATATTTTCACAAGAAATTGACAAATGCGATCATGTTTTTGCATCTTAACAGACTGTAGAGATTAAACTAAACATACAATCACAACACACACACAAAAAGGCAGACAAACACACACTCTGTGTCACAACAACAGATACATTTAAGAAGTAAAGACCTAGTAACGACTCGCTTTTGAAGTAATGTTTTTAGGTTATTAACCTAAAATTAAAGGGGATGCCACACGCACTCTGCGACGTTTTACCGCGACGTTTTACCGCGACGTTTTACCGCAACGTTTTGCCGCAACGTTTTACCGCGCTTCGACATCCAGTGTAAACCTAGCATTGCATGAATATTGCTAGCATTTAAAGAGTTTTGAGGAGCGTTTATAACTGCGATACTAAAGCTGTGTTCAGGAGCTCAGATGTCTCCTGAAATGGTTTGAGGCCAAACCAAGAGAACACCAAAAACCAGAGAGACTTATTTTTATTCGTTTACTTTTGTATCTTTTTCAGTGGCAGCTTTAGTGAGACGAGCATGGCAGAAGTGGCCTCAGGGAGACGAGCGCTTAAGTAAATCTGCAGGATGGAAGCTGCTTTCATATTTTCTTTACATTCAACCAAAAAAAAAGAAGAGAAAATGCGACAGGCAGGAGAAGCTGCCCTGTCAAAAACAAACAAGGAAAGCTCAAAAGGGGAAATTACAATCTGGTAAAATCATTTATCTGTGGCTACTTTTCTGCTGTCAAGCGTTGAGTTTGCTTCATCTACATATACAAGAAAAACTGTGGAAAGCAGCAGATGGTGGAGTTCCATGGAGTGCCTTTAAATACCAGATGGCCACCTGCGCGGGGCTCGTCTACTTTCATCTTCGTATTTGATGTTTTTTAACGCAGATCTAAATAAAAGCATCGAGGAGTGCTCCAGTGACTTCCTGTACCTGCAAAAGACGGATGAAAGAGTGAACGAACTGTTTAATATGAACTTTATGAGATCCTACAGGAGGGAACCTGTGCACCTTCTTAAAACAAGTACAAAAATCCTTAAAACAAGACATTTTTCTCTTGGTTTCAGTTAAAAAAATCGGCCAATGGAACTAGTAGATTTGACTTGGTAAGATTTTCTTAAAACAAGTATTTTTAGACTTGCCCATTTAAGACTAAATTAAATCTTGAAATAAGTTTAAAAAAAAACTTTTAAAATACATATTTTATTTGTTTTAGGACACTATTGTGTCCACAAAATGTGAGTTTTTTTTATTTTTTTTATTTTCCTATATCCAGATACTTAATAAAAACTAGGATACTAAGTAAATACAATTAAATTTATATTATATTAATAATAAAAATTCCTAAATGAAGTCTGAAGGCGCAAAATCTCCTTCAAAACTTAATTAAATATATGATTACAATCTGTCTATCAGTCATTCATCCGTTTCTCCTTCCCTTCTTCTCTTCTTCCCTCCATCCATGCATCATCCATCCATTTATCCATCAATCCATCCTTCATTCCATCATCCATCCATTTCTCCCTCCCTCCTTCCTTCCTTCCTGCCTTCCATCTATCCATCCATCCATCCATCCACCCATCCATTTCTCCCTCTTTCCTTCTTTCCTTCCTTTCCTTCTTCCCTCCATCCATCATCCATTGGTTTCTCCCTCCTTCCTTCCTTCCGTCCTTCCTTCCTTCCTTCCTTCTTCCCTCCGTCCATGCATCATCCATACATCCCTTCTTCCCTCCTTCTTTCCATCCATCCATCCATCCATCCATCCATAATCCATCCGTTTCTCCTTCCTTCCTTCTTACCTCCATCCATCCATCTATCCATAATCCATCCATCCATCTGCTCTTCCCTTCCTCCCTCCCTTACTCCATACATCCCTCCATCCGTCCGTCTGTCCGTCCTTCCATCCATCCACCTACCCATCCATTTCTCCCTCTTTCCTTCCTTTCCTTTTTCCCTCCATCCGTCATCCATCGGTTTCTCTCTCCTTCCTTCCTTCCTTCCTTCCTCCCTCCATCCATGCATCATCCATCCATCCCGTCTTCACTCCTTCTTTCCATCCATCCCTCCATCCGTCATCCATCCGTTTCTCCCTTCCTCCCTCCCTTCCTTCCTCCATCCATCCATCTGTTTCTCCCTTCCTCCCTTCCTCCCTCCCTTCCTCCTTCCATCCTTCCATCCATCCATCCATCCATCCATCCATCCATCCATCCATCCATCCATCCATCCATCCATCCATCCATCTCTTCCCAATTTATTTAGAGGTAAGATCACTTCAGACCAAATTATCCAAACCATGTAATCCACTGTGTTGTGTTTTCACTTTAAACATTGTGAGTCAAACTCCTAATAAAGAATATTAGAGCCAGATTCATTCAGATGAACTTTCTGCTGTGATTCTTATTCTCTCTCTGTTCTTGCTCTCTCAAAGCCGTTATGTGGAGGAGAGAAGTCCTCCACAGAGATCTGTCATCCATTGGCATCCATTATGTCGGGCTTGTTGTGGATGGCTGAGCACTGTCAGCCTGCGGGGCTCGCCGAGGCTCCGGGTTCTCAAACGTTTCTCGTGCACCGCCGTGACCCCTGCAGGCCTCTGAGCGGACGGCCGCATGCCGGTGAAAAGACCAAACCCGGGTCGCCTTTTTCCTTCGAGTCTGTTCATGACCTCCGTTAATTAGACTGCAGACGTCCTTCTAATCTGCAGCAGGATCTGCTCGGTTTTCACCGCCAAGCTTGAAATGGAATTAGGGTGGGTTTGTTTTATGAGCAATTGGTCTTAAATCGTGTTCATATTTATGCATTAGCACAGCTGAGTGAAGTCAGGTGTTGTTTTTTTTCTTCACGGATCACTGGTAAAACAAGCCCGCTGAATCGTTTGTTGAATATTTTCAGTGCAGCTGTTGATTTAAATAAGTGTACCCCAAAACCGTTCAGATATACACCTTTTTGAGTCACCCTGGAAACAGCTGAACAGCTCTTGAAAAGCAGCATCTCTTTGGTCTTGATCTGGTTCTGGATCAAAGTCTGAAGATCCCAGCATTCATGTCATAAATCATTCACTGAATGTTTAACTATCGCTCATAAATCCCTCATAATGTTGCCACATTGCTAATAATCTTGTACAAATTCTTTAGCTTTGCTATTGTTTTTAGCCTGTGGACATGGAGGGTGTGCACGCTGCAGAGCATAGCTTTTAAATGTGCACATCATTGAAGATAAAACTGCTGATAAAGTAGGAATTCTGTTTGCAAAAAGAGGCTTTAGTAATAGAGAAGAATCAAATACTGGAATTTGTCATTCTTTATAATCAATCATTCTCTCTGTTCGGTGTTTGTGCAGCTTCCATGTCGTCTCGACTGTTTGGAAGGAAATCTTTAGTCATCCTCGCTAAAAAAAAAAAAAAATAAAAAAATTGTAGCTTTGAAGTGAGCGAAAAGTGTTGTGTCAAAGAAGCAGAAATAAAATATTCATCAAAAGCTCCTCAGAGGATTGTGGGTTATGTCCACAAGTTTTTAATGTAAATAAATTGTACTGGTTTTGGTATCTTGTAAGACTTACTCAGCGTAACACGATAAGTGGGTCAGTTGGGACTTGATTGGTGCACATTCTGACTCATCAAAGTGGAATTAAAATGTAGTCTTTGCAAAGTTTTGATACAACTCTTCACATTTATTTTTTTACGATCAACAATCCGGATATTTAAATATCCACTCCGACCATCTTTTGATCTATTTTAAGCATTCCCAGTGCTCTTTAAATGATGATTATGCAGTTTTTAGCCAAAATGGGGGGAAAAAAATGTGTTGTTTTCTCGGATATAGTTTCTGCAGAGTAGCAGTCATCAAAAATGTCCCTCTTAGTTGTGGGCGGGACTGTTAGCGCAGAATAAGCCCACCCCCATTTCCTGTTACTTATTAACATGCTATCCGGTTAGCTTACAGCCCTTCGCACCTCCAACCTAACATGAACAGCTCAACAAAAATAGCTAGCAACATATACAAACTTTATCAAACTGCATTTTTCATCCACTCCTGATTCTCGAGATTTAAATAAAGAAATACTCAGAAATGCTTTTTAAACATCATATTCCTACTATGTGACCTTGGTCATCAGAAAAAAGGATAATGCTTGATGACGAGATATGTGTCACTGCGTGCAATAATGCAAGTGTGAATGCTGTGAGCTGATAATGGCTGCTGAAGATGCTGGAGTTGATAACTGAAAACGCTGAAACTGATGCATAGATAAAAATGCTGAAGCCTGTAGCTTACTAAAATATTGGCTAAAATACAAATTAGTTGAAAATCTAATGTCTAAGAAAAGTGTTTAATTTTGCCAAGACAGCTAGCATATTGTTAAACTATTATCTAAACTTTAAATTAGCCTAAAAACTGGAAACATGCGCAATAGCTAGCATAATGCTAATATTAGCTAAACTCCAAATTATCCAAATATCTAATTTGCGAAAACAGCTAGCACATTGCTAAAAAATATTAGCTAAACTCCAAATTAGCCTATAAAACTGGAAACATATCTAAATTAGCTAGCATATTGTTAAACTATTAGCTAAACTCTAAATTAGCCTAAAAACTGGAAACATACGTAACAGCTAGCATAATGTTAATATTAGCTAAACTCCAAATTATCCAAATATCTAATTTGCGAAAATAGCTAGCACATTGCTAAAAAATATTAGCTAAACTCCAAATTAGCCTATAAAACTGGAAACATGTCTAAACTAGCTAGCATATTGTTAAAATGTTAGTTGAACTTCAAATTATTCTTTAAAAAAAACCTAAAAAAAAAAGGTCTAATTTTTCTAAAACAGCTATCATAATGTTAAAATATTAGCTAAACTCCAAATTATCTTTAAAAACTGGAAGAATATATATTTTTTTCCATATTTTAGCATATTACAAGAAATTTAGCTTAACTCCAAATTAGTTTAAAAAAAGTAAAAATGTCTAAATTACTCATAAACAGCTGGTTTGTTGATAAATTAAAAGCTATACTACAGATTACCCTAAAAGTTGCTAACATTTTAAACTTTGACTGGTGTGTCAACCTAAAAGTGTGAAAAAGTTTACAAGTGCACACAGTTATTTAAAAATTTGAGTGTGTTAATAACAACTCATATAAGCTACATGCTAATGCTTAAAAAAGTAGGAGTGGGACTTTATACATGATTAAGTGTTAACTCATGTTCAAATAACGCTTAACTAAAGCTAAAAAGTGTGTAGTTATATTAAAGTAATACCAAAAAATGCTATAACAACATATTAAAAACACCAGAAACACTTTTTTTAATGGGAGTGGATTTTAATGACATGTTTAAACTGGATTTTAGAGTAATATCTAAAATGCTAAGCATTTTTTGCTGATTTAAGATTTAATAGAAGTAAAAGACAAACATTTGTTTTCTATAATTGTCTGATTTTCTCCCCTTTACTTTTATGTAGCTTTTCCTTTTAGGCCAAACGTGGTTCTGAGCTGCTTGTGATCTTTGCTGGTGGTCCTCCGTGAGTTCTGCTGAAGCCTTAAAAATTCATGCCTTCGTCGCTGTGTAAACATGACTCACAAACTGGCTGTACTCACTTACACAAGCAATTCATACCATGTAAAAGTGTACAAAAGCATGCCAAGAAAGCACTCATGAGTCTGACTAAACAGCTCCTGGATATTGGATTTTTTTTTTTTTTTTGGTTTCTTGAAGTGGAGTTGCATTGAGCTACATTATGCAGTTTGTATGTTTACATGCCAGCATTAGCAGAGTCAAATAAAACCAATTTGCTTGTGCAATTGGCCGTCTAATGGAATTGGGTCATATCGATTTATGAGACTAGATAGACGTCTCACTTCTAACTCTAGTATGCGGAGTTCTAATGAACTGCTCTGTCGTTGCTCTTGTTGTAAGGCTTGATCTTTACTAATTGTTTGAAACAACAATATCAGTGGTGTGGTGCGCTGAAGGTTCTTTCACACCGAACGGCCAGCTCCAATGTTAATCAGTGATACAGGTGCGCTCTGAGGCGAACTTGAAGCACCGCGGCGCAAAAGTCTACCAGCAGCTGGATTTGAGCGATGAAGCGCAAAGTGGGCGGCACGGTCAAAATGTGAATACCTGAAGTTTGACAGGTCGCTGTGTCGCATCAGCTAATCAGGAACTTAGCTTTGGGGATGTGACTTTTGACTCGATCAGCGGGTAGAATACTAGTCCAAAGTGAAAATTTTTCCCCAGAACTTTCATCTTTTTCCTTTACCCGTTTGAAACGCAGGTTTCCAGAGCTCATCCAGCTACTTTGGGGCACTCTGGACAGATCGGAGGCTTTCGCTCCAGCGGCGAAGCTCACTCGCTCGATGTGCCGGCAGACAGAGAGAGAGAGAAACGCTGCGGGTTCGGAGGCTGCTGGCTCGAGCCTCATCCAGACATTTAAGAAAAAAGAAAAAGGTCTCCTCATTTTATTTCCCCCCTTCAGATTAATATGAAACAGTGAGCCTTCAAGCTCAGCCACAGAGACACAGAAACACAACGGAAGCGGCCGTCATACAGACACAGCCTTCTGCAACGGGAAAATCTTTAAATAAAAATTATAAGAGACAAGATTACTAGGAGCTCTTCACAATAAATAAACCTTATTCCTCGACATTATAAGTGTCTTCAATTCATTCTAAGTGAGGTAGGCACAGACAGGGCTTTTAGCTCCTCCCACATGCGACCAGGAGCTACGGCTGATTGTAAAAAACGGCAATTGAGTTGACTTCTTTCACCATAACAGCGCTGCCATGTTGGAACCAGACAACGTCAGGAAGCACTGATTGGTCCTAATTGGTCTGAGTCATAGTTTCTATGGCAACCAGTCTCGCCAATTAGTAATGAGCCTGTTAGAAGGCCACACCCCTAACACTTGAAAGTGGGCTACACGTGATCTCTCAAGCATTTGACACATTGGGCACCATACTTTTATGAAAGCATCTGATTGGTCAGTTTATAGATGAATTAACATATTTAACAAAAAAAGTTGTAGAGCATGAATGGTTATCCTCTAAAAATATAAGTGATTTTCGGTACTTCCTGTCTGGAACGTGAGAGGGGAGGGTCACTCTGTCCAGTTCTCTTATACAGTCAATAATTAGTAGTGTGTTCTCAGCCTGTATATCTGTTTGCCCAGATGTTGGACAGGATAAGTAGTAAATAGTGCTGTGTTGGAACATAGTCACAATGTTCTGTTCGGATATTAAAGTTGCTTTTAGGAATTCATATTTGATGTTTTCTTGTTGTTTTTCACCTGGATGCTAACAAACATTTTTAAAGAAAATATTAATATTCAAAACTTTAGTGTAGACTCCTGACAGTACCAGCAGGAGTTTTAGACTAAAACTAGAGATAACTCAACATCTCTGAGGAACTTCTGGTTGAGTTGAAGTGTAGAAGACTGTGAGCTTGATGTCAAACCGGAGTATTTGAGTCTGCCCCTTTAAGAGAAGCACATTGATCTTTCAAGGAGAGGCGCCCCTTTAAGCAGCCAGTTAATCCACTGCAGCGTGACAACTTCACGACTGTGTCAGGAGAGCTCGAACTCGGGGCATCACCTCCGCGTTTGATGACATCTCAGATATTGTTGGAACGTTTTCAAAGATTATTGATCGCTAAGTTTCCACATTAGTTCGCATTGAAAATCCGCCGCAGGAGCGCCGAGCTGCCAGCCTGTTTGTCACTTGTCAAACATTCTTGGCAGGAAATAGTGACAGACAGGCAGCTGGTCCCAAACATGTCATCATAGAATCCTTTTCTCTTTGCGTACCCACATAGTGGGTTACTTGGATAAAGGAAGCGTGCTTTATTTGTGCATGCATAAAAAAATTGCAAAAAAAAAATAAAGGAAGAAAGAAGGCACTCACTTTGTTACCGCAAGGCTGACAGCTGGATTTTTGAAAACTGACATTTCTGGTTCATCTTCACTGTGATCTTTTTATCTTTTAACACATTTTTTTTTTAAGTGTTGAAGTTTTCGTCTACTTCTAATCAAACAGACGCTATTTTTACAGCGTTTCCACACTGAGGTGATCTTGCTGCCGTTGTTTGTGTTTGTGCCTTCCAGTTGAAGTGAGCCGTACTCGCTGTGCAAGAGGCTGATGTTTGCAGCTCAAAGTACTGCAGTCTGGCTGTGGTCACAGATCAGTGAGACGCAGTCTGACAGTGCCTGAGGTTTTTAGGCCAGCGCCTCCTCTTTGATGTGTCACTGTTACCGGCTGAACATGATGGGCCTTGTCTTCCACCAACTCGTCTCAAAGCTTTCGCTTTATCGCAAAGCCCCATGCTGTGAATTGGTGAAAAAAAAAAATAGATCAAGCTGCTTTTGTCAAAACAAAGAGGTTGTGGGAGAGGTCTTGTTTGACAGCAGAAATGTCCTGGCTGTGATCTTGTTTTTGCTTGAGGTAAAAATATGAAAATATGAAATTCTGCTGACAGCTAAAATGAACTAGAAACGTTGCATTACCTGCAATAATGCTAGTGAGAATGTTTTTTGCTGAATCTGGTCACTGAAGAAGCTGAAACCGTTAGCTGAAAATGCGAAAGCAATTTAAGCTACTCTAATTGCTGAAGGGATTTGATGAAAATGAAAAAACTATTTGAAAAATGCTAAATTGGCCAAAAGACTTGAAATTTTGTTAAAGAACTATGAGAGACTGCTGAAGTTGCCTTAAATTTCTGAAAAAAATTGTAGTGAGTTTGCTTTAAAGTCCTTAGTACATGCCAATTTTGCTAAAACTAGTAGTGGGTTAATAAATATAAGCTAAACTCCAAACTAGCCCAAAAAACCTTAGTAGATGTCAAATTAGCCTACAAAGCTAGCACATTACTTAAATACTAACTCAACTTCAAAATAGCCTTGATAAAATGTAAAAAGGTTATTAAGTAAAAAAAAAAAAAAAACCTTAGCCTGTTCCTAAAATATTAGGTAAACTCAAAATGAGCCCAACAGACCACAGCAGATAACGAATTAGCCCAAAATGTTAGCATGTTTCTAAAATACTAGTTAAATTCCAAATTAGCATCAGAAAATCTGAGTAGACAACATATTCACCAAAAATGGTAGCATGTTGCCAAAATATTAGATCAGTTCCAAATTATCATTAGAAAAACCTCAGTAGATAACATATTAGCCAAAAATGCTGGCGTTTTGCTAAAATACTAAATTCCAAATTAGTATTAAAAAGCCTCAGTGGATAATGTATTAGCCAAAAATGTTAGCATATTCCTAAAATATCAGCTAAACTCCAAATTAGTAATAAAAAAGCTTTAGTAGATAACATATTAGCCAAAACCGTTAGCATGCTGATAAAATATTAGCTAAATTCCAAATTAGCATTAAAAAATCTCAGTATATAAAATATTAGCCAGAAATGTTAGCATGTTGCTAAAATATTAGCTAAATTCCATATTAGCCAAAAACGTTTACATGTCTCAAAAAATATTTGACTGAACCTAATTAGCATAAAAATATCTCACCAAATTACCCAAATTAGCTACCATAATGCTATTTTAACATCTCATTTTCAAATTTCTTGAAAATTACTGTAAACGATGGTTTCAAAGTACACAAAGTTTTTAAGTAAGTAAGTGAATAATTTCTCATTCCCTTTCTACGGGGCATATTTTGCTCAATATTTCCAAAAACTAAAAAGTTTATGAATACCTAAAGTAGAAGCAGTAATGTCCTGAACAAGCTGAACGTTTTGAACCAAAGATTGATGAAATATCTGAAATTATTTTCTTTGTTTCCAAAAAAGTTCAAAACCTCCTTTGGAGGCAAGACTCTGTGTTGAAACCACAACATGTAAACGCGTACAGTTGATTAGAACTGTGCATGAAGGCTCCGCACACATCCCTCACTTGTCAGTACAGAGTTTGTGCGTGATGATGATGGATGTTTGGACAGAGACGAGGACATTCGCTCAGGCTATTGTGTTCTGCCGTTGCCATCGATGACACGTTTAACCTAAAGGTTAATTGACAGAGTCAGACAGCATGAAAAACAGGCTGATATTTAAGGCCGCTTGGATGCTAAAAATAGCATTTTGCTATGTGGAAAAACAAACGGGAATGTCACAGATCGTTTCCAGCGCAGCATAAAAACGGGGTAGCATTATTTTTCTTTATATTTATCAATATTTACAAATTTACTTAATAATTTTACTTAATATTTATTCTTAACAAGAAGATCCACTTTAAATCATTAAAATTCTGACTTTCAGTCTCACCACATACAATTATTATATGAAACTGCTTACAAGTATCTGTTGCTTTCATGAGCAAAAGTGTCATAAAAATCATGTTTTTGGTATTTTTAACGTGATATTTTTCCTATGATGGGGGACATATAGAAAGAAAATAAGATCAAAATTGCATTTCTGAGTATATATTTGCTCACATCGTTGAGCATCAGGAGGACTCGATCAAATACTTTTGGAGAAACTACAATCGGCGAGCCACAAACTCCCTGTCCCGCTTCATTTGAAGGTCTGAGCTGGCACCTTTATCCAAATTGTACAAATGGATAGCTCAAATATTGCTTGTTGTTTTTGTCTGCATTGCTAGCTTGGGGTTGTAAGCTAACAGGAGACAAACAAAGGAAATAGGAGATGGAGGTGGGCCTACTTAACACCAACGGTGAATTTACAATGCATTACCTCTGTTCTGGAGAAACTATGTCCTTGAAAAATGACAGTTTTTAAAAAAAAAATTATTTTCTATCATATTACTAACATAATGTGTTGTAAATCAGAGCAAGACTTCTTTTCTCCACTTCAGAATCTGCTGGAATTACATTAATTGCGTTAATAGTTCATTGAATTACGGTAGATTGTCAATATATAGATAAAAATCTGGTCCTAAAAGGATTAAAGGAGATGATTTAGGAGGTGATATAATATATAAAATACATGTATGTGATACTAAATCTATAAGTTAAAAATATCTTGAGGAAGTAGTAAAGCCTATGTCATCTCTGATCATTTGAACCCTGCTTCATCTCTGGTCTTCACTTTTCCCCCGGTTGGTTTGCCCCTCACGGTGCGGTTCTTGTCGTGGTGTATTCAGGTGTGAAGGTTGCTTTGACACGTCCCTCTGAGCATCCCAGGCTCAGGACCAAGCCTTTTCTAGTGCTGTCCACGCCATCGCCCTGCAGCCACACACCCCTCCGTGCTGCCCGGTCATTTTGCACCGACCCCACGCACGCCGCCATATGTTTCGCTATTGCCTGTCACACGTAGTGGGCAAAGGTGAAAAATGTCCAGCGGCAGTTGGGGTCCGCCTTTGTAAATGTAAGTATTTAAAATACAAGAACAAAGACATTAATGAAGGGAAACTGTTAGGAATGACACAAATCAGGAATTAATGCTTCCTGTTGAATTAACCTCCCCACTTCCTTTCTGGGCGGGGTGGAAACAGTAGAGCCCCATGGTGGTCTGTGGAAAGAAAACAGATTCAATGGAAAGTTCTAGAACATTATTTTTGCTCAACCACAGGGACAAACTATGAATCTCAACTGCCTTACCTCTGCAGTCGTGGCGCAAAGGTAGAGTGGTCGACCCCAGATTGGAAGATTGCAGGTTTGGTTTCCGCCTTGTCCACCCATGTGTCGAAGTGTCCTTGGGCAAGACACCGAACTGATGGAGAGGGGTCCGTTGATGCTGAAGAGGTCGCAGAGTTTCTGCACAGGCAATTGCTAAAGAGCTCCTAACTTCCTGCGTCTTTGAGATTATCCCGAATACAGTACTCAACGGGGTTCATGGAATGGGTTTTCATTGACGAGCAACTGTATCCAAGTGTCGAACGCCACTACTGGACTCTAGAGCAGTGGAGACACCATCTCTAGAGTGATGAAATTTGGTGGAGGAGGAATGATGGTGTGGGCTTGGCCCCTTAGTTCTAGTGAAAGGAACTTCAGGATACCAAAACATTTTTGACAATTCCATGAAGTGGATCCCTTCCCCTTCCAACTTGTCTGTGCACAAATCATGGTCTATAAAAACATGGATGACAGAGTCTGGTGTTGACTGGCCTGCGCATTAACGCGGAGACTGGGCCAGGCCTTCTCCACCAACATCAGTGTGTGACCTGATAAATGCGCTTCTAGCTCTAGCTCTATCTTATGGGGTCCAGATGACTCAAGCCCTACATTGGCGTGTTATTCGTCCCATGACAAATGTGGACAGGATTTTATGTCTTCCAGGGACACCAGTGAAAATCATTGAGAAAAAAGTTCAGCACACTGTTTTGTGGGGTTCAGATGACCCCACTTCCAACTTACCAAGGATAGCACAAGGGCTAGAAGAATGGTCCAAACTTCCTAAAAATACTCCTCAACCTTGTGCTTCCCAGAAGAATTGAAGCTCTAATAGCTGGACCGTCATCATATTGAACTCTATGGGTTAGGAATGGGATGGAACTGATAGTGTGTGTCCTCTATCATGAGAAAAATATTCAAAATACACCATTTTCATCACAGTGGTTCTTCTGATTTGATCTGATAAAGTCTTCTAGTGCTGTTTCTAAGCTTTAGACATCAATCTGGCACTTTCGACCAACTGAACAATAAAGAGTTCAAAGATATTTAAATAGAAAACCTAAACATGGTGTTGATCAATTGTTTATCTACCATGGTGCCTAAAATTGCCAAATTCTGCTGACTATGCAAAACTGCACTAATTTCAGCAGAAACATTACATTTGAAATATTTCTCAGGGGTGGAAGCCATCATGACTGTGACCTCCAAGTAATCTGTGGAGAAAAATAATGTATCTCTGCATCTGTCAGGTTGAAGCCACTCCTCGCACAAGGGCCTGTAGCAAAATACAACTCCATGCATTTAAATAGGAATATTATTATAATAACAGTCTGTCACATCAAGTGTGTGGATGTGTGAACATTTCTGTCACACTTGTTTTAAAGGCGGGAGGTGTTTAAGCAATAAAGCATAGTTACTGTCAGACAAGTTTGAAGGTTTTTGTGGAGAGACAAGTTCAAACAATTGACCCGGTGGCTTGATCTTTATGCTAATGCCAAAGAATTTATCATCAAGCGCTCGCAGCCTGAGGGGGAAGCAACACTGACAGAAATCTGGCTGAGCCTAAGTGGGATGTCAGAGCAAAAGTGGTGATACATTTATTCTTTTCTGTTCTGTTTCCTTCAGCAAAAAATGGTGGTTAGCCTGAAGAGGACAGGCTCTTTGAAGAGTCTGTGTGGGAGGTTGACTTCAGGTGCATCTGACGAATGCAGAACTGCAAGAGTGGACGGTTTGATGGCTGCAGGTGGAATATATGTGAAAACAAAGCTAGAGGAGTGACTCAGAAGGTTTCTCCTTCTCTTGATAAGGCTTTGATTTTGATTGATTTACTGAGGTGCGGTTAGAACTCAGCAAGAATTGTCGTTTTTTTGATGCTGCAGAAGACGGAGGTGGTTTTAAATCAAATAGAAAAGGAAGATTTTCAAAAGCTGTGCAATCCAAAATTGAACTGAATTAAATAATTTTTTTCATACTAAGTTTCCTAACGAAAGTGTTAGTCGTGGCAAGGAAAATTAAATGATAAATTTATTTTTTGTTTTTAGACTTTAGTCTTTTTAGCACTAGAAGTGCGTTCTTGAGCATGTATTTAGCCTATGACATTCACAATGGACGAGCAGAGATGGGCTTCTTCGTGTCCTTTGCTTACTCCTAATTGTACATAATGAAAATTTTGCTAATCTTGCTCCAGGCTTTTTCTTTCACAGCTCTATTCTGATATATGAGCAGAGCTCACTAGCTTGCTAAGCTGTCCATTGGGTGGCTGGCTAGCGTGGCTGCCCATCCAGCTCAATGAGTTCTGTGACGGGCTAGCGATCTGTGCAGGGTGTATCCTGCCTTCGCCCAACAGAAACTGGGGCAGTTTCCGGGAACCTAGCAGCCCCCATGGGCTAAGAAAAAGGATGAAAATGTATGACAAAAATCATCGCATCGAGCGGCCATCTTGAATATTTCTGTCTATTCTTTGATTCAGTCACTGAAAATGTCACGTGTCCAAACGCTGAGTCCCATATTGGTTGCCACATCCAGCTTGCCGCACTGCACCCGCCGCCGATATCACCGCGGAACCCGGCAGATCGCGTCTTTATGTTGACTTAACATTGAAACTTGACGCCCCTGCCGCGCCGGCCACATTCTCTATAAATGCACCATTGGAAAAACATCAAACATTTCATAATCCATCCATACAAGATGCCGCCCAAACACAACATTATCATTATCTGGAAGTAGAAATTGTAGCCGGAAGCTGAATTTGCGTATCTATACTGGAACCGTAACCCCAGCTTAACCCTTACTCTAACCATAACCACCGTGTTCTGGGGGAGGAGCGTGAACTTTGTTTCAACTTTGGTTGAAGACTCCCAGCTAATGATGTTTTGGCGCCATCTTTGGGCCATGTTGTTGTCTGTGAACAGGTCTTCTTGCTTATTTTTTATAAATATGGTCAAAATCTGTTGCTAATGGCTAGGCATCAATTATAATTTCCAGAATGATTCAATTCTATATATTTTTTTTATCCTTCAATTAAATTTTGAGTTTACCCATTTATACACATTTGTTTAGAAATACATTAATAATCTATTATATGTTTTGAATATATTTATAGTAATCTGTCACAGTTCGCGTACTGTAAAATGTATTAGTGAAATAATGAGATTGTCAATAGCATAAAGTGTTACATAGATTATCAAAAGGAGAAGTTCTAACAAAAGATTTCAGATCATTAACATTATAAACATTGTTCTGCTTCTCCTGGAGGGCGTTTCAGTTTGACCACTAGGTGGCGATCCCCCTAAAGCATTACATCTTTTTCCAGAAGAAGAAAATATGATGAATTTGACACGTAACTCTACGTTTAATTGATTCTATCAACCCAGCCCTACTGTTACCTCTAGTAAGCGGAAACAATCTGCTTAATTTTTCTCTGTTTTCTGTATTTTTAGTTTTCTAGCTTTAATGCTTTTCTCCCAGTTTTTTTTTATAACACTGTTTTTTAAAGTACATCACTCAAAAGGCCCATGTTTACTCCCCAGACATACTCTCGAGACCTGATATAGCATTTCTTTTACTTGTGGAGTGAGATTGTTGTCTGTGTTTTATTTCTGTTTACTTTCTGAATCTGTATAAACAGAGAAGCCCTCTGTGGATGGTTGGTGGGAATATTTGTCTGCCATTTTGATGTTTTCTTGCATTAAGGAGATGGTACATAGCGATGGACAGCTTAAGAATCATGAGGGGACATTTGATAACAAAAATGCATTGGACTAGATAGAATGAAGCACACACAAACACTTTTATGAACAGTGGATTGAAGAAAAGCCCCAGGGAAACTCTTTGCATACTCAACTAAGTAGCTTCTAGCTAAGCTTTCTTTTGAAGTTCAGCTAAATATGGAAATATTTGCTCTGCAGTGATGGAATCTTCCAGTAGCTGAGGCTCTAAATATACATGAACCACCACCACACTAAATACTAGAATATCTTCACATTTTCCAGCACAAAACCGCATTGATGATCAAATTAATTAAGAATAAACTCTTTTGTCATATCTTGGTTTTGTGCAAACTGTAATAATCCTCTAATCAGAAAATCCCTGTAGGTTAAAACCTTGAGTGGATTTTTTTTTTTCTGTGGAAAAACTACTTTGGAAACCTCAGCTACTGGGACTCGAGCCAAAACTAGCTACAGCTCAGTAAAGACATGGAGCCAAGAAGCTGCACAGAACTTTTGCATCGAGTAACAGGCTGTTTGTTGTTGCAAACAGGTGGTCATATTTTGCCTGGTTATCAGCGTGCTGGAGGACAGATCTGATGTAAACCAGCGTGCCAATTAAACAAGAAGTTTGCCTTGAATATTGGCCTACCCACATTGCCAGCATGAAATTGTTAGCTGTTACTGCGCAGATGCCTCAAGCAATTTACCCCCGAAGAGCACATGAAAAAGTCATTTATTTTCACTCACTTTGGTAAGCGGATCACACTGCTCGCACCGTGTCATTTGGCCGTCTGGGTGGACTGGGGGGCATCTGCATGCCTTTAAAACCAAGCAGGGTGACGCTTCAGTAAATATTCCATACCGGCTCATGCGGAGTCAGCCCAGATTCCAAGGCTCGTCCGTTCCAACCACATCTGACATGTAGGATGCTTTTTGCAGTTTGTATGTACGAAACTGCTGCTGAACATCTTTTAAAGTACCAATAGGATCATCTTTTGAGCCATTTCAAAAGCTTCCCCACTGATCTTTGTATTATGATTTTGCTGTTTTTAGCCTAAATCAATAAAGCTGTGACCTTTTCTAGGACAATTTCTGCAGTTCATATTGTACATTTGACAAACGTTCTTAAAATACACTAAATGGACAAGCAAGGATGGGCTACTTCTTCTTTTTCTTCTGTTTACTAGCACTTGTCCGCCACCTACACCTGGACGAGGCTTGATGCAAAATGTCAAAGCGATGCAAATCCCCTTATTTTGGAAAGCTTCTGGGCATGATTCATTTAATGGATTCTCACTCTCAACTCGTCGTATGTGTGCGTATGGTCTGGGCCCCCTACGCGTCACTTTTTAATATTTTTGTATCCTCAATTTGTCATTTTTTGAAGCTCTGGCTCTATCCATTCATTCAGGAGTCTCCAACCGCTGAGCCGCAAACTGATACCAGTCCAAGGGGCCGCTTGGTATTGGGCCACAGACGCTAATCAGGGGTCCCCAATGCCAGGACCCGGTCTAGTACTGTGACACGGACCAAACTGGGTTGATACCTTGACCCGGTATCGGTACCCTAACCCCCTACCTGTTCCGCGTCAAGTATTGCATCCAGTACCACTACCAGTATCAAGTCCAGTACAGTGTTGAGTATCGCATTAATTATCACGTCCATTACTGCATCGAGTATTGCATCCAGTACTACGTCCAGTATATCGTCCAGTACCACGTACAGTATTGTGTCCAGGATTGCTTCCAATGTCACATCCAGTACCGCGTCCAGTACCATTCCCAGGACTTCGTCGAATGTCATGTTCAGTATCGCGTCCAGTATTGCGTCCAATGTCACATCCAATACCGAGTCCAATATTGTGTCCTGGATCGCCTCCAATGTCAGGTTCAGTATCGTATCTAGTGCAACTTCCAGTACCGCCTCCAGTACCACGTCCAGTACCGGGTCCCGTATTGCGTCCAGTACCGCGTTCAGTATCGTGTCCAGGATCGCGTCCAATATCACGTTCAGTATCGTGTCCAGTACCACGTCCAATACCGGGTCCAGGATCGCGTCCAATATCACGTTCAGTATCGTGTCCAGTACCACGTCCAGTACCGGGTCCAGTATTGCGTCCAGTACCTCGTCCAGTACCGTGTCCAGGATCGCGTCCAATATTACGTTCAGTATCGTGTCCAGTACCACGTCCAGTATAGCGTCTGGTACCGCATCCCGGAGGTTTAGGACCCATGATTAAATGGGAACAGCTAGCATGTCAAAAAACAACAAGTCGAGGACAGCCAAAACATCCAAAAGTGGCGCTGAAGGGGCCCGAACCACATGTCCGTGACGAGTTGGGAGTGAGAATCTATAGCCTTCTTGCTAGATTACCACCATGTCAAGAGAGTGGTCTCGGTTTATCTTTACAAACAGATAAAGACATTGTCAGGGTTGTTGCCATGTCTGGGTTCACCAGATAAACTAATCCCCTGCATCACTACCAATTGGTCCAAGTTTGAGCTAGTTTAATTGGCAGTGCACAATCATGTGGCCATGTGTTTGGTACATAGAGCCCAAATTATTTGTTTTCTGTTGCTCCTGACTCAATAATTTGAATCAAGAAACAATCAGAAATGCAATATTAAGCTTAATTTTCTTTATATACGCCCTTCTTCATAAGTAAAACACATTAAAAAACACCAAAAACAGGATTTTATCTGAGTGGGTCTTTAACCACACAAGTCCAAGCAACAACCCCTAATTCAGAGTAATTGCTGCACTTAAATGAAATCAATTAGTTCTCCTAGCATCATTAGCTTGGTATACTTTGCACCCAAAGCATTGCCAATTAAAACCACAGGTAGTTTGCTTATATTTGATAAGCAGAAGTCTGTTAACTAATGTGAATTTTTCCTTTCTTTCCTTCTTGCCGTGTCCTCCTCCTCGTGATGACTCCCTTCTGCCACGGTCAGGTAAGACTCCTTTTGTTTCACTCAGATACACGAGCAAAAGGAAAATGAAAAGAACCTTTTCATAATTATCTTTACATGTGTCTCCTGCCGACTGGTTTGTTTATCCTCCACTATGCCACCAACCTGGCGCTGCAAATCAAATTTTGGTTGCCTCGTTACCAAGAGAAATTTGCGTGTGATTTCACCGGACGGCTTCTTGAACCAAACTGACTTCCCGGAACATTTTCTCTCTTCTGTAATTCGGCACACATTTAGTCAAAATAAAGATGAAAAGGAGAATTCAATAAAGCGTCGCAGTCACATATAATTGGATAGACAAGAGGAGCTCCACAAGGGGGTGGGGGCGGCGGGGGGCAAGGTCACCCCCATTCTTCCTCTGAGCATCCCATTGAGCAGTTGAGAATGGGGACAGGAGGGGTGTGCAAGACAAGATAACGCACAAGAAAGGCATGGCGTAATTGAGATATCAATCAAGGAGGTTATTTCAGGGGTAATTGCTGAGGTCCACGGTTTGGTTGGAAAAACCCTCATACCCATCCTAGTTTTTCCATGCTTTCCTCATAATCCTCTGAGGAAGAGATATATTTGGTATTAGCAAAAATAAATTAATAAATCTGCCGCCTGTCTTTTTCAGGCAATGATAATTAAATATTTCTTATGGCTGTAAGATTATTTTGACCTATTTTTCACAGGAACGTGTGTTTTTTTGGCAACAAACGTGTAAACTTGGCTAAGAACGATTACAAAATCTGCTCGCTCAATGTGATGAAGTTCAGATTTCTGCAAAGAAAGGACTTCAGTTCGGGATTTCTATTGTTTGTACGGATGGCCATTTGAGACTTTTTGAGCGCTTTGTTTAAGGGCAGCACAATGCTCATGAATATTCCATTTCCTCATGAGATTACTGCCTGTAATAACTCGGCTGCTCTTCTCCTCAAGGACACACTAGTACAGATGCTACACACTGCTTTAGGGACACGCACTCACACAGCAAACATGCCATCACGCAGGTTACCTTGCACCCCCCATGCATCAGGCACGCTTCTTACATATTTGCATATGAATGTTCACTTTTAATTTGCCTTGTTTTTTTTTCCGGCCCAAGTGCTTTCTGATGCTACCTGCATAGTTAAGCTGGAGAAGAGGCTTTGTGGTTGTAACACGGTGGAGATGGAAATTAAAATTGCTGGAATTTTAGCTTTTAGCATTTTTATTTTCAAAGATGGTAGTTTTTAGGGCTTTAGTGCAATATTTTAGGCTGACAGAAAATCCGTTAAGGTCAACTAAATGCTAACAACTTTACTCTGTGGGTTCATTCCCTGCTGATATTAAATACATTGTACAATTTTCTACATCTGGTGTGCCATAGAAATTAAATTAACAGATTTGAAACCATTCAAAATGTCAGTTTTTTTTTGTTGTTTAAATAAAATTGGAATTATCAATTAACCAGTTTTGGGTGTTTGTAACTTTCCTTTTTTTTTTGACATTTTGGCTGTTCCCATTTATTCAGGGGTCACCAACCTCCAAGCTACAAACAGGTACCGATCCAAGGACCGCTTGATACTGGGCCATAGACTCTAATTTGGTGTCCCCAACCATTGGGACCCAATACCGGGACATAAACCAAACCGGACTGGTATTGGTACCTTAACTCCATACCTGTTCCATGTACAGTATCACATAAAATATCATGTCCAGTATCGTGTCCATTACCCCGTCCAGGATCACGTGCAGTATCGCGTCCAATATCACTTCAAGTATTGCATCCATTACTGCATCCATTACTGCATGCAGTACCTCGTATATTACCGCGTCCAGTACCGCATTTAGTACAGCATCCAGTACCATGTCCAGTATCGCGTCCAGTACTGCGTCCAGTATCACATCCAGTACCATGTCAAGTACTACGTTCAGTTACGCGTCTAGTACTGCATCTAGTACCGCTTCCAGTACCACTTCCAGTACCTTATTTAGTACATCATCCAGTATAACGTCCAGTACCACATCATTACCGCATCCATTATAGCGCCCAATTGCGAGACCAGTGTCACATCCAGTGTTGCGTCTTGTATTGCATCCATGGACTAGTATTGTGTCCAGTTCTGTGTTCAGTACCACATTAGTACTGCATTTAGTACCGCGTCAAGTATTGCGTCCAGTACGACGATCAACATGTCCTCAAGTAAACCTTAAAGTTAGCAGAGAAAAAAAGCAATTCTTAGCAGAATTTCAGGGATAACGTCAAAATACAGGAGTAGATGTTTTATAAGAATGAAAAATAAAAAAATGTCTGTTGGCCAATTTTCTGTAACAAGGCAAAAAAAAAAAAAAAATCAGCAAATGGGATAAGAAAACTGGTCTTGTCAAGAACTCTAATTTAAAGAAAAAAAGTCTAGTCACTTTCTTGACACAAGATTTTTCTTGTAAGACATTTTTTCTTAAAACAAGGGTCTTTTAACTGTCGTATGTTCAATCAATGTTCTTGGCAGGCCGTTCAGGTAAAGCCATAAACCTAAAGCTTACTGTATGCAACATCAGAAATGCACGGATTATTAGCAGCAAAGCTGCAGTAAATCTGTGTTGATAATCTCTTAGGTCAACACACAGCGGATGTGTGGTTTTATTTGTGTGCAGTGACCCTATTATGTTATCAGGAAGAGGGAAAAATCAGAGCCAGTTTGAGTTTTGATTTTTATTAAAATTTGATTTAGTTCCTTCCTTGGACTCACAGGAAGTCCACCAAAACAGCCAGAACTTTGCTTCATGTTTTACTCGTTTTAGGAGAAAAAGAGCTACTAAAGCTGGGCGTCAAATTCGCGTCTCTTTCACCGCAGGTCAAATTTACTGCTTGACGCCTGCCCTAAAATCTCCTTAAAGCCACATTAATCGTTGCCACATCATGGTAAACATGGATAATATTGAGCAAGTGAATTGGGTTTAAATGTTTTGGAGAGGTCCACAGACAAGTCAGCAAGCACGTCGCCGTGTCTGGGTTCACTAGATCCAACTCTTTCTCACTTCGACCTCTGGTTGGGGTTCCCAACCACGGGGCAGCGAACGGGTTTCCGGTCCGAGGGCTGCTTGCTACCGGGACACAGACAGGGAAAAAAAGGCACACGATCATTAGGGGGGACCAGTCCAGTACCACGTCCCGAGGGTTGGGGACACTTGATTTAATAGCAACAGCTAGCACACTAAAAAACAACAAGTTGGGGACACGCACAATGTCAAAAAGTGATGCGGAGGGCACCAAAACCACATGACGAGTTGGGAGTGGGATTGTGCAACCAACTTGGCCACTTGTCCGGGTTGTATCCCGCCTTCTCCCAGTAGCCGGGACAGTCTCCGACAACCCGCGGCCCCAATGGGCTAAGAAAATGGGTGGAGGTTCAGGACGAAAACACTCTCGTCGAGCAGCCATCTTGGAATTTTCTTTTCTACCCGCCATTCTAGTCACTGAAAACATGCTCAAAGCTGAGTCTCTGATTGGTTGACGCGCCACATCCGTTCAAATAGAATTGCTGTCAGACTGACACGCTGCATCCACAACCCAAATCACGCGGCAGGACCTCAGATCACGTCTGTACAGAGACTTAACATTAAGACTTGATGCCCCAGTGAGAATACAGCATGAGAGTGGCAAAGTTTGACACAATTTGCTACAAATAAAAATTACAGTTGTTTTGACACACACACACAAACCTCTTGTGTGTTCAATTTTTCTCTTTTTTTGCTGCTTTAGCTTTTTAAGAACAACAAATAACAACATTTTCTCCCCATCTGTGAAATGGTACACTCACACCAGGCTCAGAAACGTATGTTCAAGTGGCCACTTCCAGTAAAAAGTCCACACAAACGAATACATGTTTCAGGATTTCAAGATTTGTTAATTTAGAAACCATTCAAGGTGATTTTCTTACAGTGAGAAAATTGCTACAATAAAAGAAAAACAAGAGAAAAAAATGAAATCCAGATCCTCTTTTCCAGGATGACTTTTCAGTTGATTTATTACCAATATCAAAAAGTCTCATTCATAAAGAGTTCGTCAGTCCTTTGCTGGAAAAACATCATCTACTCGTGTTCAGCCAGGCGAGCACTTGACAAAAATTTGAAACACTCAATTATTAGCAACCAGCAAACAATTATTAACATTATTCGCTGGGTTGTCCTTTAAAGCCGAGAATTAATGAATGCTGCAGCCAACCATGAAGCAGACATGATGGGCGCATTAGAACAGCACTCAGATGGTGATGGGATGAAAGGGGAGGAGCACGGCGCCATGAGGGCTTGATAACAAATATACTGATTCTCCTGCTCCTTTCTGTATGTTTTTCGGCATGTAAAAACTCAATCACACTTTCAGTGATTTCAGCATTCTTGGAATCAAAACGTTCAGCTTGTTCAGGACATTACTGCTTGTATTTTTTGGTATTCATAAACTTCATAGTTTTTGAAATATTGAGTAAAATATGAATGAGAAAGTCTTCAAATTTTAAGTAGATTAGCAGCAAGCCTTTAAATATATTCATGGGCTATTTTTTAATCTTTTATAGTAATAAAAAAATAGAGTTACTTAATATTTTAGCAACATGCTAACATTTTTGGTTAATTTGTCATCTACCTGGGTTTTAATTTGGAGTTTAGCTTCTACTTTAGCAACAGGCTAACGTTTTTGACTTATTTAGTTTACTGTGGAATTTAGGCTATTTTGAGTTTAGCTAGTACTCAAGCAACAAGCTAGCTATTTTTGGCCAATTTGACATCTACTAACAGTTTTCGGGAGAATTTGGAGCTCAAATTTAAGCAACACTAAATATTTTTGCAAAATTCACATGTATTGGACATTTTTTTGCAATTTAACAAAAACATTTTCAGAAATTTAGGTCAATTTCAAATCCCTTCAGCAATTAGAGTAATTTCAGCAAACAGCTTCAGTGACTACTTTCAACAAAAAGCATTCGCACCATCATTATTGCAGGTTATGCAACTTTTATAGTTTTTGTTTGTTTTTTTTATTGATTTGTTTTTTTCAAAATAAATATTTACTTTTATTTATACTCTGAATATTTCATGTTTGGCTAAAAAATATAATAAAGTCCTCTTCCTTTGTAGAAAGTCTTGTTTTATTCATCATATTGAACTCTCTGTGTTCAAAAGAATGTTTTTTATCGCTGATCTAATTGTTCTTATTAAAGGTTTCTTACTTTGAACAATCGTTTTTGTGTTTTGTGAACGAAAAAGCGGATAAATGGAAATATGAAAATCCAGTTATGATGTTTCCAGAAATTGCTGCCTATGAAAAAACAAAACATAAAAGCTATCTGGTGCTTTGAAGACATCAGAGCTGATGTGACTACATCAGCACTTTACCAGGGTTACAACGCATGAGGCGCCAGCGGTCAAATCTACAGAAATATTCTTAGATAAAATAAAAAGCTTATTTTTTGGGGGGGTTTTCAGCTCAAGAAACAACAAAACAAAGTGAATAGGCAGCAGAGGTGAGACGTTTCTTTCGAAAAGCACATTTTGAGGTGAGACAAAGACATGAGATGTGAGATTCTAGAATGTAGAATCACAGACAGTCATCATTATCTCGCTCCAGTCCTCCCAGCAGTGAAGCAGATCAATACAGTGTACCCAGCATGGCTCCGCGGAACCAGCTCCACAAGTCTCTTATTACTGCAACACTCTCATTGTAAAACACACAAACCCAGCCGTGCACCCTTCACACTTTCACACATAAAAATGATATCTTTAAATTATTGTTGGTTTTTCGGCTCATGGAACAAATCCTGCATGTCTGAACAAACCATTTTCAGCTTGTTTCAATTGTTTCATCAAGCTATTGGCTGTGGTTTAAAGACCCACTGCAATGAAATTGGGATATTTTTCTAAAGATGGAGGGCATATAAGAAGAAAATTAAGCTTAAAATTGTATTTATGTTTTCAAAATGTTGTGAATCAGGAGCGGATCAAAAAATTTCCATTTGAAAAAGATCCTATTTTTGATGTTTATAGTACGTTGGGTGGGATGAACGACTCGATCCATGTACGTCTTCATTATCCTCATCTAAACTGGTTTCTGGCTCAAAACCATCCAGCTGGATAGCCCTTCCTCTGGCTTGCTGTTTCAACACACACTCACTCTCAACTCGTCACATATTGATGTTTGGTTTAGGACTCCTTTTGAGTCTGTGTCCCCAAAATCCGGGCTACAAACCAGAACTGGTCCAGTAATGGGACGCAGAGCACACTGGTACCCCGACCTTGTACCGGTTTGTGTCCGGCTTCCCGTCTGTTACAGTGTCTGGTGCTGAATTAGGGTTAAAGGCACCTGTAGCGGGTCAGGGTACTGGTACCGGCTGCGTCTTGAGCACCAGTCTTTGTCTGGTACCGTGTCCAGTACTGGGACGCAGAGTGCACTGTTACCTTAACTCAGCACTGGTTTGTGTCCGGGTCCAGTTCGTTTCCGGTTTCACGTCTGAAACTGACTGGATTAGGGTTAAAGGCACCTGCGCGGGACAGGGCACTGGTGCCGGCTGCGTTTTGAGGACTAGCCTGCGTGCGGTACCGTGTCCAGTAACGCATATTGAAAAACCTTGATTTTACAAACAGTCAGCACGTCATAAAACGACAACATGTTTTGTTGGGGACACTCAAAACATCTAAAAGTGACGCGAAGTGGTCCTTAACCAAACATCAATATGTGATGGGTTTGGTACCAGTTTGGGTCTGCATCTGATACCGTGTCCGGTGCCAGCACCGGGTTAGGGTATCAGTACTGGCTGCGTCACAAGGACCAGTCTGCGTTCTGTACTGCTTTCGGAACCCCCATTGAGGATTGCGGACCCTTGATTTACGAACAGCCAGCATGTCATAAAACGATGAGTTAGGGACACCCAAAGCATCAATATGTGACGAATCGGAGTGAGATTGTGTTTGATATTTGTGTTACACGGATAATATTAGGTTGCAAGGGGCTGTAAGCTCGCAGGACAGCATGTAAAGAGATGGATAATAGGAAAAGGGGGCGCCCACAACCTTAAAAGCAAATTTCTAATGAACTACAGCCACTCTGCAGAAACTATGTCCTAACACACAACACATTTTTTTATTTTGTTTTTAAAAAACAGAAATATCCTAATTAAAAGATCACTGAGAACGTTTTCAGAGTAGATCAAAAGATGATCAGAGTGGGACTTAAATGAAGTGTGTCTGTGGCAGTCGTGGCCTGGTTAGTGGAGTCACAGTGATCCTGGTTTCGAGCTGGACAGATGGTTAGGTAATGGGCTTCAGATGAGTTTGGAAAAGCAGCCGTGCGCCTGCATTAGACAGCTTCCAGCAATCAGTCCGAATCCTCAATCTCGGTAAAATTAGGTCATCTATTTACGGTGTTAACGAGTTTCTATTTTTGAATAATTGACATGAGTTTGGTGGGGTTTAGGGCAGAAAATGGGTCTCTGTATTATCCAAGTCTCTTGTGGTTACAGATTACATGCGAGACTAGTTAATCTCTGCTTTGGAGTTCTTGTTGGAGGAAAGTTTCACCATTTTACCCACAATTCCTGGCTTCTCAAAAGGTCATGGACGTCTGACCTTTAGCTTTGGTGAACGTTTGAAAGAGCCCCAATGATTTCCGTTCACCATAAAGTTCAGCAGTCTAAAAGCTGAACGGCAGTGTAAACCTCTGCTTGCATTCTCCCGCTGATCAAACGAACTGCATGCTGTTTGCACAGCTGTTTTCTGTTTGCATTGTCTTTATTTTCTGCTGCTGCATCTAAAACCAAGTCAGTGACTCACACACGGACCAGGAAAAGAGAGGGGACTTAATCCAAAAATGAGTGTGTGTGAATGTATTATTGCTTTTTTATATCGCTTATTCACATACATCAGAACAACAGATGTTCTTCCGTGTTTTATAGCAAACTGCCCCTGGAGAGAACAGAGCCACCTGCTGGTGGAGCTCCACTGCTGGTCCACCATGACCTTGGGAGTCCACAGAGGCATCCATCTGCTTCCTGTACCCATCCTGTGGTACATTAAATTTAGATTACAGGCGTTGGTTCTGTTAGCTTCTGATGACCTCTGTCAGCGATCTTCAAAAAGGAGAGTCTCATTTTACTCCTTTTTAACCCTCAGTAGACTCTGAACTTTGTTGCATTTGACCCTTCCATTAGTATAGTGTTCATTCAAAAATTAAAATGAAGGTTTCAATAGATGATAGATTTTTTTTGGTTTAAAGAAAGCGTAATTTTATGTATATATATATATATATATATGTATATATATATATATATATACATATATATATTGCTACAATAAAACAAATATATATAATGTATATAGCATTACCTGTGCTAATGCAAATGTGAATGCTGTAAGCTGAATGTAGCCACAAAAGAGCAATTAGCTGAAAGATTACTAAAAGAGATTCTAAACTTGAAATTAGCCAAAAAAACCAGGAAACATGTCTAAACTATCCAAAAACAGCTAGCTTAATGCTAAAAATTTAGCTAAACTCTGAATTAGCCAAAAAAAATTGGAAAAATGTCTAAATTAGCCAAAAACAGCTAGCATAATGCTCGAATGTTAGCTAAACTCCAAATTGTCAAAAAAAACTGGAAACATGTATGAATTAGCCAAAAACAGCTAGCTTAATGTTAACATTTTTGCTAAACTCTGAATTAGCCAAAAAAACTTGAAAACATGTCTAAATTATCCAAAAACAGCTAGCTTGATGCTAAAAATTTTGCTAAACTCTGAATTAAGCAAAAAAATTGAAAAAATGTCTAAATTAACCAAAAACAGCTAGCATAATACTCAAATGTCAGCTAAACTCCGAGTTATCCAAAAAACTGGAAACATGTATGAATTAGCCAAAAGCAACTAGCTTCATGCTAACATGTTTATTAAACTCTGAATTGCCAACAAAACTGAAAAGATGTCTAAATTAGCCAAAAACATCTAGCATAATGCTAAAATGTTAGCTAAACTCCAAATTAGCCAAAAAAAAAAAATGGAAATATGTCTAAATTAGCAACAAAAAAAATTGGCCATAGGTTAAATTATGTAAAATATCGAAAAATATTATATCTTCTTAGGCTCCATTGGGTCAACCAAAATATTTTATGTATTTAAATGAAAGTACATTTTGTATTTATCCTATCTTACAACACGCACTTGGATAGAGAAGACAATATTACCCATAATACTGTACTGTACTAATTTATCATGAGTTAGTCATCATATGTAATCACCATCTAAATTCATTAGTTTTATGCCAAAGGAAATGAGACACTCAATCGGTTTAAGCTTATTTAATCTCCACCTGTTAAACATCGCCATGACGACATGTCTGTGAGACAAATGAAAGGATCAAGAAGAAAAGGAATCACCGAGCTAAAAGATCATCTGTAAACACGGGTCTCAGGATGTTGTGCTGATGACTCAAACTCAATCAAGTTGAATTCACATTTTAGGTCCGAGGCGTGGATGATTTGCAGCTTCTGCGTGTGCAGCAGAACCAGCTTGGCCCACGGTAGAACAGCAGGTATGTCAGGAAAACCAACAGGACACCTTCACTCAAGGAATGATTAACCTCCATGGTTTGGACCAATCTGTCTGTTGTCTAACACTTTTCTGGAAAAAAAGAATCAAATTTTCCTAAACAGCTATCATATCTATTGCGTTTTAGACTAAAAGCCTCTTTGTTTATTTTATTTCACAGATCAAAAGCCTAGATATCGACTTTAACTGCTGTAGGTTTATCTATTAAAATGTATGAACACTCCAAAAAAGAGAAATAAAACACCTTAAATAATAATTTTTCCAAAGCTAAATACAGCTCTAGAAAAGGGGCGCCAAGATCTAATGAACAAATATATTTAGTTTTAATAATATTATTCAAATATTTGAAAAAAAAAAATGATGCAATAGTGTGCATACACATTTTTTTTGAATAAATGAAACGACCTACAAAGCTTAAAGTGCAGATTTCCTCCAGTTTTTCAGACACATAGCCTTAGGGACATCTTCTAGTGTGGTCTCTACTTTAAAACTCAAATCTCAACAGAATAATTCTTTAAAGTCGGGTATCTGTGGATCCTATTTTTTGGCAATTCTTCTTTTAAAAATCCCCCCGTTCTATTTTTCCTGTTGTGAAGTGGAAATAATCTTTTGCACAAGTCCTGGACAATGGTGTGAGGATGTGTGTCTGTGTGTGTGTTACCCTGCTGTGCTACTCTCCTTTACACAGGAACTAAGTCCTGCTGTGCGATCGTGCTCAGTGGAGCCGAGCCCACACCCTGCAGGCACACAAACACTCTCATAAAAGTGGACACACACCTTTGGATTGTGCCCGATTGCACGCTGCGTGTTGAATAGAGCTGCGTTCTAAAGCTATGTTGACCCAGTCCACGCCAATGCGCGCTCAAGTGACCACTTCTATTGGAAAGTCTATGCATTAATGTGCATTTCGGGCTTCAGTGTCAAAAAATCTTGCGTTGACCCCCTTAGCTATGCAGTTTTTTACATTTTTGGGCTCTATGTACGAAACAAGTGGCAAATGAACGTTCATTTCTAGTTAATCCAGGTTAAACTGACCAAACAGGGAGTCAGATTTGTGAAAGAAAAAGCGGACCCATGCTTTTCAATCACAAGCATGGGGTCATCCAAGAAGAGAGTAGAGTTGTGAGAGTCCAGGTGAGGGTCAGGGCAGGCGGCAAGCAACCAGAGATGTGAAGCAGGGTAAAAAAAAACAGGAGATCAGGTCCAAGAAACACTTGGTATTCCCAGCAGGTTGGCTCAACCAATACTTTACACTAAGTGTGCAGTGCTTCCTGTGGGTGATTCACAATGAGATGATTGGCATCTGCGGTGGGTGTGCTGGGGTTTCTGGGTGATGTAGCGTCAAATAAAGATGAAAAAGAGCAACTCTTGATGTGATGGCAATCCATACCCACCATTGCGAGGACGCTACCAATGAACCGAACCATTTCCGTTTTGTGCCCGTATCGCAAGTTTTGCGTCACCTTGACATTTAGCCCCATCTTCTTCCAACTGTAGGTGGTGGACAAAGGGTAACCAAACACTAAATCAACTTTTTTGTCTGTTGACCTTTTTGCCAAATTAAAATAAACTTGTGTAATACCTGAAAATATAGTCTGTGTGCTGCCCCCTACAGCTTGAAATGAGGTATTACATTTGAATTTTGTGATTAATCATTTAAGTTGAAGTATTGCAGTTGAATTTTGGGATTGTTTAACTGGAGTTTCACGTCCTCACGCTCTGGAGCTCCAGTATAAAAGCCCCGCCCATCTTTGATTCTGTAACAGTCGGTCGTTAGCTTGAGCATGGCTCGTAGCCTTCAGTTGTCAAAAATCTACTGGCTTACACAACTTTCCAGTGGACTTGGAAGTCAGGGAACAGAGGTTGAGTGCAGTTGGCATTATATTCAGCAAACTCCATCCTGGTGATGGATTTGCAATGAACATTTTACTCGGGATTCTTTGTTCAAGTGGTTAGCCTTTATTAGCAATGATGCTAGCAGCATTTTACCACTCTCAGACACGGGTCTCCTCAGCTGTGTCGGCAGCCTTGTTGTTGGGCATTGTAAAAGCAGCGTCTTAAGCATTGTTATATATTACTGGATTGGCCCTTGCCTATTCACTGCTATAGACAGAGACGTGCCAGCACAGGCGCCATTGCTATGTATTGAGACGCGTCAACAGAATGCAGCTGTTTCAATGTAAGACATGCAGGCGTCAACTACAAAAAATGGGCTAGCTCCCTCATTTTTTTTTACCGATTTTCACAAAACAAGCCTCAAATTAAAGCTTAGAAAATGATTGATGCTGTTGTATATTTTAATTTTTATTATCTCTAAAAACTAAATAGTATAAGAACTTTACCTTTGAGTGTTACAACTACATATAGCTAACGTAACTGTCAATCATAAATCCAAGCCACACCTCCACCGCTCAGGCTCCACTAGCCCCACCCCCTTTTTGGTACTTTTCAAATCTGGGCTGAGAATGAAGTCATTCTCCCACTGCCCTGTTTGGTTGTCCTTTAGACAGTAGAGGGGGAAAAAAAAGATAAAGAAGCCCCTCCCTGCTTGTCCATTCTGAATATGATAGGCTTTTTGACGCGTTCTTGAACGTGCCTCAAACGCCTGGCGTGTATGTAGCTTAACACAGGTTGTGGAGCCCAGTTAGCAAGTGTTTTCATCCTCGTCAGTGCTCCCAGTACAGGAACTGATCGAAGCCGTTTCCCATTGGCATGAAATATGCATTAGTGTCTTCCTTTCATCTAGGCGCCGAGCTGCGTTTTGTGAAAAAAGTCCCGGGGATATTTTGCGATACTTGGAGACCACCAATTTTTTTTTATCTTCATCTTTTAATTAAGAAGGAGAATGAGGTCCACAAGAAAGGCAGCTAATTTTTATTAAATGGAATTTCTGGGACACTGGGCTGCTCCAGGGCTGCATGTAAAAAATCCCTCTAAAAAGACTCCACAAACCGCAGCCTTACCATCCATTATTTCTCATCAGAAAAGCACACATCGAAAGAATACGAGGCACCTATCTTATAATTATTTTAACCACTCACCTGTTTTGTGTCATTTTCTTTTTAATATTGAAAATCCGCGGCCCCTGACAGAATCTTTTGTTCACCGTGTCAAGCTATCACATCTCAGGCGCAGCTTGAAGGCCGTAAGTCGGGTTCTGTCTCGCATAGAAACGTTGACAATCAGTCATTTTGACAAGTTTCTGTTCTAGATGGGCGAGTGCGGGGGGGGGGGGGGGGGGGGGGCTCTGTCTGTACTGGCGAGAAGCAATTCCCAATCTGGGTACATGACCACCACTGGTTGGTTCTCCCCTCTCAGGCTAGTGCTCTTCTACTGGATTCTACTCCCTATATTCTTGCTAATAAAGGCAGCCAAGAGGAACGGAGATGGAGTCAAAGGGGAGAGGAGCACAGAATAGGTGTCCATATTTCACAGTGAGGCTGGCTGTCAGGTTACATCCAAGTGCTTTATACCTTTGGTGCGAACGTACAATGCAGTAAAGGTCAACTCACTTTAATGAAATAAAAGTAGGGGGAAAAATGGGTCTAATGTTGGTTAAAAAAGGCAACATTAGCAGATGACACAAAGCAAAAAAATGAACATTTTTGTCAACGCAATTTACTGAAATTCATTGCTTCTGAAAAAGGTAAATTGCTCTGCTTTCTGTTTTGGTGATAACCCCCTCATGGTTTAGTCTATCTGACCAGCAGAGAAGTCATTTTGTGGGAAATGAAGCTTAAGCTCCTCTTCAATGGGAGCTAAAACCAGCACCTGAGTCTTTGTGAGCATGCGGTAGGGGGTTGGGGTACGGTGGCCCAGAGGTGCAAACCACACCAAATACATTAAAGATCACAACAACAAATAAAAATAAAAAAGCAAAACAAATAATTTAAAAAAAGATATTACATAAAATTAAAAAAAATTAAAAAATCTTGAAACTAGAACACAATTCCAATTGAAAGAGCAAGCTAAAAATGTGTATTATATATATATATATAATACTATAAATATATTATATATATATAATATATATATTATATATATATATATATTATATATAAATATATATATATATATAAATATCATATATATATATATATAAAAAATATAAATATCATACAATATAAATATCATATATATATAAATATCATATATATATATATATATATATATATGTGTGTGTGTGTGTGTGTGTGTATACTTTTCTAAAAGTCAAAGGTCTGAGTACCACATCAGATAGTGTAATTTCTTTATTAATTTCTATAGCTACGTACACTTTAGGCATTTGTGAGTCCTTGTCAATCACTTATTTAACAGAGTAAAAGAAAAGAGATACACGATGTAAGGATGCGCGGAGAGGAGTCTGCATTTAATTCTATGGTGTATCTGGTGTAAATGTATAATCTGGTGTAAATGTTTAATTTCATTCTGTTTAGCTCATGGTGTTCACACTGGTCAAGCAGGGAGGGACTTCTTTTTCTTTTTCCACTGTTTACTAGCGTACATCTGCCACCTACAATTGGAAGAGTCTTGGTGCGAAATGTCAAAGCGGTGGAAATCTCACAAATCTTGCTCCAGGCTTTTTCCTTGTACAACTTTATTCCGATACATGACAGACTAGGCGTTTATATCCATCTGCACAAGTCGGAATTATGAATTTCTCCTTCATGATCAATCTTTCAAACAGTTGGCCACTCCCGTGGATTAAAATGAACACTATACATCATTACCAAATCTGTGATTGGTTGAAGTTTAACCTGGTTTAGCTTTCAATGCACGCAAGTTTTGTCTTACAAACATGTGTGGCCACACAGGAATGTGAGAGTTTTGACTGTGGAAGCTCGATACGCACACGTGTTTTTGCTGAGGGTGCTGTGAACGCTGCTTTTTACTTTCAACAAAAAGACTTTTTGGTTGATGAAGTCAATAAAATCAAACAAAGCTTTTTGGAAAGTTTGGGTGAAAAACTATTTCTCTGCACTCCAAACATACTTTAAAGTGGTTCCGCACTTTGAGTAATGCTTTTCTTTTTCCCTGATACTTTTTTTTTAACAAAAGTAAATTGCTTTCCCTTTTCTTCACACCTGTGGCCATGTGCATTGAATGAGTCTGTGTTATTTCTAGAGTCTATAGGCAGTCGACAACAATTCCATTCTTCCAACATGTTTTTGAACCATCACCCGTCCTGTTCACACACATAAATCTCAGATCTCTTTACATCGTGAGCGTAACCCCGTTCCAGGGCTTTGTCTGTCGTCCAAGCTGGCCCGTCTTCTACAAGATTGGAACCTGTCACAGTAATGGGGTCCGCGACCTCACGGTGTGTCTGCGCGGCACAAGTTTGTGCGTTGATGTATGGGGTGTAAAATATTCCAGCAGTCTCAATAGCATGTCTGGCCGCGATAAACAGGCAGCCTTGGATATCAGGAAGGTGGTAACTGTTGATTATTTCAAATGACTACTGCTCAACAGCCATAAATAAACACCGACTGCACATCTTTGGGTTGATACCCTTTAATTTGGGTTGAAAAATGTGAACCCATTAACAGCCCATGAGAAATAAAAAGGCATTTGTGAAATCCTATTTATGGAAGAAAAAAGGGGGGCTTTATAAACCATTTATAACAGGGAGCCTCCAGCGCTCTGTAAACCTTTGGAGTCTTTCCTGGCAGCTTTTTCCACCACTTTTGTTCCAGTCCAAGTGTACCTCACCTCAGAATAGACCCCATATACCGCCATCTCCATGATTAACTAAACCACCACATCTTCCAGATCCAAGACTTCACCAATGCACAATCAGTGTGTCTGCAAAATAGACAACACATAATTAAGTGTAGCCTACCTCTGGTTATTTAATAGTCTGTTTCTTCCTGGTCTCTTAGAGGTTTTACTTGAAAAACCTTGAGAGTCAAGATGTTTTACTGCACTCAACACAATTACTCAACAAAAGTAAATACAGATTTCAACTAGAAAAGTTGCATTACCTGTGATAATGCTCGTCTGGATGCTTTTAGCTGAAAGTAGTGACTGACGATGCTGAAGCTTTTCGCTGAAAATAGTGATGCAATTTACTGTAATTGTTGAAGGGATTTTCTGAAAATCCAAAAGCTATTTGCATAATGTTAAATTAGCTAAAAGACTGGAAAGAACTATGAAAGAGTGTTGACGTTGACCTAAATTTCAGAAAAAATTGTAGTAAAATTGTCTAAAAATCCTAAATCTGTGCCAATTTTGCAAAAACATATTTAGGTTGTTGCTTAAATATTAGCTAAACCCCAAATTAGCCCATAAAACCTTAGTCAATGCCAAGTTAGCCAAAAAAATAGCTAGTATGTTGCTTAAATACTAGCTAAACTCCAAATAGTCTAAAACTTACTGTAGTCAAAAAGGTTAGCCTTTTCCTAAAATAGAAGCTAAACTCTAAATTAGCACAAAAACCCCAGTTGATAATAAATTAGCCAAAAACGCTAGCCTGTTGCTATGATAGAAGCCAAACTCTAAATAAGCCTAAAAATCCAAGTTAATAAATAAGCCAAATACGTTAGCATGTTGCTAAGATAGGAGCTAAACTCGAAATAAACCTAAAAACCCAAGTAGACAAATTAGCCAAATACATTAGCATGTTGCTAAAATAGAAACTAAACTCTAAATTAGCCTAAAAATCCAAGTAAATAAATTAGCCAAATACATTAGCATGTTGCTAAGATAGAAGCTAAACTCGAAATAAGCCTAAAAATCCAGGTAAATAAATTAGCCAAATACATTAGCATGTTACTAAAATAGAAGCTAAACTCTAAATTAGCCTAAAAATCCAAGTTAATAAATTAGCCAAATACATTAGCATGTTGCTAAAATAGAAGCTAAACTCTAAATTAGCCTAAAAATCCAAGTAGATAAATTAGCCAAATACATTAGCATGTTGCTAAGCTAGAAGCTAAACTCTAAATTAGCCTAAAAGTCCAAGTAGACAAATTAGCCAAATACATTAGCATGTTGCTAAAATCGAAGCTAAACTCTAAATTAGCCTAAAAATCCAAGTAAATAAATTAGCCAAATACATTAGCATGTTGCTAAAATAGAAGCTAAACTCTAAATTAGCCTAAAAATCCAAGTAGATAAATTAGCCAAAAACGTTAGCATGTTGCTAAGATAAAACCTAAACTTTAAAATAGCCTAAAAATCCAAGTAGATAAATTAGCCAAATACATTAGCATGTTGCTAAAATGTTAGCCAACTCCAAATTGACATAAAAAAACATCAGTAGATTTCAAGTTCCCAAATATAACAGCTAAATGCCAAATCTTTTGAAAATTACTATAAAAAGAATGTTACTTTTTTAAAGATTTTTTTTAAATAAAATGATACTGCATAAAGTCTTCTTTTGCACTTATATTTTAAAATTGTTTACAACTCCTACTAAACTTCAAATCTGACTTGATGCAGATCATGTAAACTATCTGATTGTGGGTAATGTTGGGTCTTTATCTCATGATCTGCTGAATAATAATCATAATTTTCTTCACTGAAACAGCTAATTTAAGAAATATTCTGACTTAATGTGATTACTTTCAGGACAATATGATAATAATGAGGATAATGAATGCAGATTAGAAATATTTACATGTTAAGTCTTTAAGTTGGGATTTGAACAGGGTTTTCGGGCGTTGCGGGTGTTAACTGGTGCAGGTGGTGTGGATCACATGCTGCAGCTGTCTGCATTTTCCTTGTTTCTACTGATTGCACTGAATTTAGAACATTTTGGACGAAGAATGTGTGAAAGCTGGCCAATTAAAAAAGCATGGAGAAAGCACGCTCACATCAGTCTTGAAAGTGCTTTTTGCCTCTCCCCTTTTGCCCGGCTGCACTTTGGTGCCACGGTCTCCTTCAGCAGAACAGAGAATGACATTTAATCCCCTGACGTGTCACCTTCTTCATGGCTGGGGGTGTGTGAACACATATTTGTTCATTAAACCGTAACCAATGGGAGTCAATTCATTTAAAGTTTTTTTTTAGATTTAAACCTGATCCATTTTGTTTCACAAGCTTCAAAATATCAGGATGTCTTTATTTATTTATTAGTTTATTTCACAATGCGCCAGAATGAGCAAAAAAGCTGGACAGGTATTAAAAATTGTCCATAAAAAAACATCAAATAATGTGAAACAAGTTTAAAATCTGTTGTAAATATATATTTTAGTCCTTTCCGAGGTATAAATATGTCTGAAATGTTAGATCTTTTTGTCATTTTTATTAAAATCTGGGTATAGAAAATGATAATGAATCAGATCCGCTCAGCTTGACAGAGCTGACTGGATTCACCCTCAAGGCAATCCTGAGTAGAAGGAGCGTCAGAGAGCTTGATCTCTCTTTATGCGCTTTTAATTACACACGGCTGGCTGGACTCCAGTCCCCAGAGAGCCGGGTGAAGCACTCGTCAAGACGGGGAGGGCACGGGAAAAAGCACGAGGCGGGAGGATCACAGGCACCTCTGAGCAGCAGCGTTTACCGCAGCCACAGGCGGCTCTTGTGAATTCACAGTATTTTGAGTGATATCCAGTTAAAACCAGTAAGAGACTGTGTGCAGGTTTCCAGTAATTCATTATCGACATTCTTTGTTTTCCATTCTAGATCCTCTGATGTCTTTGAAAAGCACATTATGATGACAGGCGTTTTTGTGATCATTCTGGTGTTGGTGCCCTCTGCCCTGAATCTGTCACTATTTTCTTTCAGTAATCAGTTTTCCAACACGCTGTCAGTGTCGTTAGGAAATGTGAGAGGACGGACAGCGCTCGAGTATGACCGATTGATCTGGAAGACAAACGGGGGATCGCACGATTTGATTCACGAATCAAACTCAACGATTTACAAATCGAGCCCAATTTGTATTTTTTATTAGAATGTTTGTTTCTGTGTGTCTATTTACTGGATGGATGAAAATTGACAGTATATGTATGAGATCACCACAGATCAGAATCAACAAAACTGATAAAAACACAAAGATTTAGATAGCAGGAAATGTTGTTTGTCATTTTAAACCTTTTTTTGGTTAATATTCTGGTTAAGTTCAGCAGTAACATAAACAACACAAAATGCGTAGAAATCACTTCTGTTTTAGATTATTAAATAACAAAAACTTTTCTTTTTTTTTACTTCTATAAGTATTCATTGTTTGTGAGGTCGTACGTATGTGTGTTAATGGAGGGGGGGGTAGAGGGTGGATTGGGTTTCTCTCTTTTTATGGATTGATTTATTTGCTTGTTTCTGTTTTTAATTGCAAAGCGCTTCGAGCTGTGCACTCTTCTATAAATAACGTTTGATTGATTGAAAACCTGAAAATGTTTTCCACAGTTTTTTTCCATCCTCAAAGTTCTTCAACATTTTACGATTTCAGTTTTACTGTGCTGGTTCAGCAGAAATCAGCTGATTCACATTGATTACATCCGCCCAGAATCCACCGGAATTATGTTAATTGCGTCAATCGTTGAAGAGTTAGCCTAACCAAAAGAATGTAAACGCAGGAGCTAAAGCTCTGGTGTTAAGGCTAATCCATGTTTTTCAGGAGTTATGTCAGTGAGAGGAACTAGCTCTCGCTAGTTTTACTTTGAAAACCGGAAGCTTCACCAACACAAACATGTTTACTTCCTGTACAGTAGCGCCGCTCTTTTGGTTTTGTTTTAATTAAAATCCAGCAAAATTCTGCATTTCATAGCAAAAAATACATCACCCCAAGATAATATTTAAATACAGTCTACTATATTTATAAAAATCGCGAATCAGCGAATATTTGTACTCGAATTTTCGGGAGCAGATCGCGAGTATTCGAGCACCCGGTACTCATAACAGCTCTATTGCCGTAACTACTGCCATCAACTGAAGGCTCAGGTTGACCGTTTTAAATAAGGGTGTAGATCGGCAGGAATATCAAATCCAATACGATAAATCCAATATGATATATGTATCGTATCATGATACATATATCGTATCGTGATATGTGTATCGTTTACGTGGCACGTTAAAAATCTCAAAACTTTACCAGAAAAGTTTTTTCCTTTTTTTTTAAAAGACTATGACAAATAAAAAAACTAAGTAATACAAAGTAGTTTGTGTCTCATAACAACAAAAACATAAATCTGACTGAACCAATGAGACGGAATATTTAACTCAAGCTGGTTCTTGTGACATCTTGTTGTTCTGGTGTGCTCTAGAGCTGCTCTAAGTGTACTGTGAATGAATGAATGAATGAATGAATGAATGAATGAATGAATGAATGAATGAATGAATGAATGAAATGAATGAATGAAATGGTTTATTTCAAGCAATCAGGTTATAATACATGGAATAACATCACATAATAAATCACAAATAGATCGCTTGAAAGGGGGTGGAAGGAAGCGAACTTATATAATCCCACCCCGACTCGACCATACCATTTTCTCTACAAGAATAATCAATATCCGGTTCAGGACTTAAAATCACATATCAATATAGTTTCAGGTGATAAAAGATCAATAATATCAGTGATGTAATAGAATTTCAAAAACATCCATAGACAAATCATTTATAATATTCATCAACAGTAATCTAAACATTCTCATTAAAGAATCAAAAAATATCAGTAGTAATCAACTTCATTTGTTACTGCAGGAAAATATATCAAAATATTCTTATATTAAAAAAAGACAATTTGAGCAGATTGGATTTATCAAAGAACGATTATTATTATGAAAAAGTGCTGAGTAAAAAAATCATGATTTATTAATGGAAAACTTCAAAATATTCTCATTAAGAGACAGTTTGAGCAGATTGTATTCAGACCAGAGCTACATCTTTGTTTAGGAACAGGTTTAAGGCCACGTAAACCATCTTCATTGTTTTGACTGAGAGACTGTGAAGGTCTTCTTTCAAGGGAATTGTGCTCGAGTTCTTCAGAATCGGGTCAGAGTTCGTATTCAACGGTTCCGACAGTTTCATGAGTCCACAATTCACATTTTGCTTGAATTAGAGGTTCAAACATGCGTAATCCCACAGTTCTCAAAGTCTTTCATGGATTTTATTTCCAGAGGCTTCGTCAGGTCCGGTGGTCCGAGTGGTTTGACAAAGATTCTGGAGTTCATAATCCAAGTTGACTGGATCTGTCGTTTGGATCGTAAGATCCTCGCGTGTTTTGCCAGATCAGCGTTATATTTGCATAAATGCTCATTAAGGTACACTTTAGTGTCCTTAAGTTGTTTACGTTGTTTCATCAAGGCAGTCTTATGCTTTCGATTCACGAACCTGATCAGGATCGCTGGTTTATCCGTGGTCTTTCTCCGGGGAAGCGGATGGCAGACTTCGACCGTGTCCAGGTCCAAGGAGATTCCTTTAGACATTAAAAACATTTTTACTTGATCCTCCACGGTCGCATCAGTAGCTCTGTTAGCATCCATGCTAGCGCCGGTAGCACCGGGCCGCGCCCTGGGCTGTAGTTGGAGTCCCGTGAGAATCACATTATTCATCTGTGCTTGTTGGTCCAAGTCATGCATCCTTCTTTCCATCAGATCTTGGCGATTGTCTCGTTGTTCGTTGCGTGCCTTTTCTTGGCGGAATTCTTCCACAAGATGCAGCAGCGGCGTTAGTTTAGCCTCCAGCTGAAGCACAGCTGTTAGCCTAGCTTCCTGTAGCAAAGCAGGAGCTAGCTGGGATTGGATGTTAGCCATTGCGGTCTTCAGCTCAGCCAGATCGGCTTCAAAATTTTTCTTCGGTGCCATGATCAGCTCTCCTCGATGTGGTAGCTGTGTTGCAGCAGCCCGGTGATCAAAGTCGCTTGCAGACGACTTTAAAAGACTTGAAAAGCTCGAAAGTTACGGAGAGCTGGAGGCACACGTCTGCTCGTGATGAACCGGAACCGGAATCGTACTGTGCTGCCAAAAAGGTGAAAAAAAAAGTAAGAAGCTGAAGTACACTCACAAAAATTGAAATATTGTTTTGTCAGCATTTTTAATCGATACATGTATCGCCAAATGAAATATTGCGATATATCACCAAATCGATTTGATCCTAGACCCTTAGTTTTAAACCATGTGACATCATGGATGCACCATTACCTTTGTAAGGCACACATGTCCAATTGCTTTTTAACCAAAATTTCTAATCAGCCAATCACATGGCAGCATCTCAATGCATGCATTGAGATACGACAGGGCGATGATTTAGGGGACTTTGAATGTGCTGCGGTTGCTATTGCCAGACCAGCAAGATCAGAAACTGCTGATCTGCTGGGATTTTCACCCACATTTCATATAAATTTCAAAGTATATTAAAAATTTGCCTCAGGAGACTCGCCGTCTGTGTTAACCCCGTCACACCAACCTTCTCTCTCCAATTTATGGACACACATACCAGCAATTCAGACATCGCTCAAGCGATAAAACCCAGGGACTCCAGCACAGAGGGACCTTTCATGGATCTGGGAGGCTCCGTTCTCGTGATTCTCACCTCTGAGAACTGCACTTCACCGCTAAATGAATGGTGTAACCTCTAGGCAATGTCAAGGTGAAGGAAGCGCGTCACTGCCTCCCAGGCGGGCTCTTCAGAGCCCTGCCTCTCTCCAGTTAATGACTTGGAGAGTGTTACCTGAGCGAGGACCGGCCAGATGAGCCCGGAGGAGATGGTCAGCCTGTAATCACAGACAATCATCAGCTCTCTCCCAGGATTTCTGCTTCTCTGCGCTGAACAGCATGAGGCCTGTGCTGTGATTTGGGCTGCGAGGCGGGAGTGAGAGGAGAAATCGCTAAGCAGGGGATGGGGGTCACTGATTTAGAACAGACACTCACCAATGAGACTTTAACAAAGCGACATATTGAGCCTTTTCTGTATCTGTAGACACAAAAAAAAAGGATCTGGTAAACTCACCATATATGTAGTTATGGTTATACAAACACACAATTGTCAATTTATTTTCATTTAACAAATGAGTAGAATAAACCCCGTTCAAGATCAATATGTTCCAATTGTGCCCTAAACTTTGTAATTACAAAGGGAAACAGGTCTTCATATCCAGTCATTAAATAAATAAATCTTCACAAACTGTTCACTAATATGAAGACTTCCCAGAAGAACCGAATGTTCCTCAAGTTCTTTAAAAGATCACTGGAGGCTTGCTTTCCAAGGGAGCAATTAACTGTAGATGTGCTGCCAAAAATCAATGATCCACACGCGGGATGGTGTCAGGGAATAGCGGCAGAAGACTATGGGAAAACTTGTGACAAAAAGGGGAGTGGCAACTCACTGATCATAAAACACAAGAAATGATGAATCGGAAAACGCAGATAGACAACCCTTTTTTTTTTTTTTTTGTGAAGTTTTATGTATTTAGTAATTTTTTAAGTTAGTATAATTTGTGGGTTTCTATTTCTGACTGTCAGTTAGCTTGGGTTTGTTGAGGTTTTCTTAGTGATCTTTTATTTATGATTTTGCAGTTTTTAGCCAAAATAATAAAAAATAAACTGTCATGATCTAGGACTTAGTTTCTGCAGAGCGGCAGCAAGTTATTAGAGGAATCTCACAACCCCGTCCCGTCACCCATAACTGAGAACTTTCTGTTTACATGCTTTCTCACTGGCTAGCAACCTCACACCCACCGAATGCAACAAAAATGGCAAGCGATAATGGGGCTTTCCAACAACCTCTTTCTTGTTTCATTTCCCGTAGGTTTTTACTGAATGTAGAATTTCTGAGGGCTTTTTAGAACTTTTAAGATTTCAATACACCTGTCTATTCAAAACGTTATCATTCACTCCTTAAAATCTAATAGATTTAAAAATCTAGGGCTGGGAATCACAGAGTACCTCACAATATTGATAAAATCGCGATACATGGCTCACGATATCCATAATATCGCCATACTGCGATCATTGGTAAAAATCCTCTCTAATAACTAACAATATTGAAAGGAACACATATTTTTTGGGAAACTATATCCCCATTTATTTTTTTTTGCTTAAACACAATCATAATAAACAACTTGTCTTATTTTGTGTAACAAATTATAGAGACTTTTGTGCAAGATTGCTGAAATTAGTCATATAATGTCTTTGACAAGCATCAACACCAATTGAACAACTTTAATCAATAATCAATAATTTTATATAATTTTAAGTGCTTCAATTAACTAGCAACCACCATATTTTACAGTGAATTCATGTACTTTATTTTAATTGCATATTTATTCAAGTTCAGACATCAAATCCTACATTTTCTATTTAAGAATTACTTTAAATAACATTAGCAAACAGAAATTACATTTATTTGAAAACCTTACACCATAAATTTACTAAAGTTGCACCGTACACCAGCAGGTTAAACATCAAAGTGCATGAAACCGAAAATTCCGACGGTACCTGAAGTACACACAAACAACTGCGAAGCGTGCGCCTAGTTCCCACAGCTCACCCATTCTAGCGCTCAGACAGTCACTTCTTACCAGCTGCCTCTTCAACAGATGGATGATACCTGCGCACAGGTAGGCATGATTTACACACGAGTTACCGAGCCTGTATCACCATAAAATGTCCGACGCAGCGCGCCCAGTTGCTCACCAGTTCCATGCCGCGTGACTCAGACGCTCAGTACAACAGCCTCTTCAAATGAAAGTATAAGATCGGTACTTGGTGAGAACCTATCGAGAATCGATCGGGGGATTAAATATCGCGATATATCGCGATATCGATATTTTGGCACACCCCTATAAAAATCTGATTAATATTTTTTGCTTTCCTGAAGTAGCTTTGTCACTTAGAAAGCACTTTTCTATTATCGTGTCTTTCTAGTAGCACAGAAATGCAAGAAAGCTAAATTTAGCCAACATTAAAATGTAAATCTATTGAAGCTATTAATGCTCTTCTGCTCTCAAAGCATTCAAGTATGAAACACAACTCGGGGTGGAGGGAGTAATATCTGCCAGAAACAGCTGACGTTACGCTCAAACCCACCAACGGCTTGACCTTCTGGTGGGGCTGCCCCCCCTCCCCCCCACCATCCAGCCTGAGCGAAGGGGAGGAAAAAGTTCCGTGAAGCTTGACATGGTGGACCCAGGCACCGTGACTTCTTGACCCCCCAGGCTAAATCTAATGGAAGTTCTGCTTTTTCCAGCTCGCCTGTCTCTCTTCATCAACACACTGCGACCCCCACATAGCCTTCAGCGCTGACACTAATATGGAATACAGAATGGTTGCTCACTTATTTTTACAGCCAAGTTTGCTGGTGCCACTCAAAGAGAGCCCCATCCCCACAACCAGAGGTCTGATTTAGTGGCTTGACAGGAGAAAAGAAATAACCCCTTCTTTAGAGCCGGCCTGTCAGCGTTAGAGCGGTAGATGTGAACATTGTGGTGTGGGGGAAATCTCGTTTCTTTTTTTTTTTAGGAATGTTTTGGGCTCTCTTCAGCCCTAAACCTCACTTCTACGTGCTCTGTGGCTGAGTCTGCTTGTCTGCTTTCTGCTGTGGTCTTTCATCACGTTCACTCCCTGCTCTGGCATGGCTGCCAGTGTAGCCTTTGTGTGTGTGCATGTGTGTGTCTATGCCCAGAAGAGACCAGAACTCTACTGCCATCTAGTGGGTGAATCACGCGCCCCAGTCAACGGGGTCAGGGAGGTTACCTTTGAGATCAACCAGTTAGCACGGAAATATATGACGACAAAAGTCAGGAAATGTTTGGTAAGCAGTTTTTTAATTCAGTTTGTGTTTGTTTGGGTGAGTGGCCATTGATAGATCATTGCCTCTAGTCTATGTATCAGTGTTGCAGGTCATTTAAGTTAATAAGTAAGTGCAAATTCCTCTTCGGTACTGTGCACCACCCCTTGTCTTACATTTGCATATAAATTGCTGAAAATGTGATGTTGCTGCTAAATTGCTACTGCCACTAGTTTAAAATTCATGAATTCTTTTGTATTTTGTGAGATGTGGTTGAGTAGTCTAAAAAGTCTTTGATGCTGGAAAAAAAATACTGAATTTGTATTGGATTTGGCCTGAAATTTTGTGATTTTTTTTATTTTTATCCATTCTGTGGATGAAAATATCTTCATACTCGTGTTTTTTGGGTGTGTTTTGGTCAGGGATGTCACAAGGAGCCAAAATCATGGAAAAGCAAGACAAACATTTGTTGAACCCAATAAATCTAAATTATTTAAAAAGTAGCTTTTCAACATAATCATGAACTAGATATATAGTTTATATATATATAATACCTGCAATAATGCTACTGTGAATGCTGTAAACTGAAGATGCTAGTGCTGATAGGTGAAAATGTTGAAGCTCAGAGCCAGATAAAATATTAGCTAAATGCCAAATTAGCCTGAAAAACTAAAAATAAATAAAATAACTTAGGTTGGCAAAAACAGCTAGCACATAGCTGAGAAAAATAGCAAAGCAAACATATTAGCCTAACTCCAAAACAGGCTAAAAATGTAAAAAAAAAAAAAAAAAAAAGAGTCTAAATTAGCCAAAACAGCTAACTTGTAAATATAAAAAAAATGAATAAATGTCAAAATAGTCCTAAAAGCTAGAAGAATGCCCATTTTGAAAAAAACGTAAATTTTTCACATTATTATGAATAATGAAAAGGCAGGAATATTATTTCAGAATAAATCAATTTAAAACTTAAATAACTTTTAATGTTTTCTCTCCATAAAAATATATTTTGTCAAAATTATAGAAATTAAAAATAAGCGCTAGATAACATCGGTCCATTAACAACAATAAAATAAAATGATCTGGAAATAATTACCCGGAGGGCCGGATCTGGCCCCCTGAGCCTTGACTTTGACATGTGGTTTAGATGTACCTCCCGCCCTTGACAAGAGGATGGATCAACACTTTTTTTGTTTTGTCCGTGTCTAAAACTAGGTTTCTGTCCAAAAAAAAAAAAGTATTTTCAGATTTTGGAACCCCAAAATTCTCTAGATTACTGCTTTCAGGTGTTTTGCAGTGAAAGTAAAGGGTTTATTGATTAAAGTTTAAGCAAAGATAAAAGTCAGGGGTAACCCCCCCACCCCCACCTTCATCTGCACACCCCAGCACCCTATCTCATGTGTGATCAGGCCTGCAGCAAGCCTTCTGGTTCAAAGCTAATTTGTGTCTGCTGGTTGATTGTTTGCCTCAGGAGGAACAAGGATGGCTCTGAAAGTAATTTAATGGCCTATTTAGATTTTGTTAATTGATTTTGAGGAGTTTAGATAATTGTTTCCCCCCCTTTTTTTCCTGACCCAGTGTTTGTATCTGTGGCACTGAAATTGCTCTTGAAGGCTGAAAACTGTTTGTCTAGTCTCGTCCCGCGGGACTTGTAAGGACTAAAGCATGTCCTCTGAACACTTCATTGTGTTTAGAGTCGGAGCATCATTCGGGGACTGGTGAAATTCCATTAAGGGTGTTTGCACACTAGTACAGATGTTTCTCTTTGATTGGAATGCCATCCATCTGTCCATTTTCTGAACCCGCTGGATCGTTTTGGGGCTGCTGGAGCCTACCCCTGCTACGGGCGAAGGTGGAGTACACGGCCTGGACAGATCACCAGTTTGTTAAAGGAGCACATCTACGATTTTAAATTATCTATTAACCTCATTAGAATGTGGGGGGGAAGCCAGAGTGCCGGTGATAAGCCTAGAATACATGTGGAGAACATGTAAACGTCCAGCCGGGATTCAAACCAGTGTCTTCTTGCTGTGATGTTAGAGTGCTAACCACTACACCACCATGCAGCCTTGATTGGAATAGTTCATTTCTTAAAAAACAAAACAAAACATAGTTTTGGTTTGCTTTTACACTGCACTCTGAACTCACGTAGATTCACGCAATAATCTGATATTTATATAGAAAGTACAGTCAAATCTGCGGTGGGATTTCCTCTTAAAATCTTGCCTCGGGACTCTCAACTTTCGCCATTCCGCGTGCTCCTTCATTCACTCAAACCTTCTCTGCTCCCCCTAGTGCTCACACACCGAAACAACATCTCATTTCAGGACGCCTAAGTTGTCCACAAACTGCTTGAAATGTTTATCCCTGAGCTCTATATTCTGACATAATATCAGGTCACATGTGATCATCTGTGGTCGCCCACATAAAGACTGCGCCGCTCGCATCGGAGCCGTAATGCTAGCCGTGTAAGCTCGCGGTAAGCCCTTCAGAAAAAATAGGTAGTTGCAGTTTACTTGGCGGCAATGATTTTTTTTTTTTTAACAAAAATTACTTAGCTACGCTAACTCCCAACTTTGTTGGTAGCATCTAAAAAAAGCCAGACTGAAACCGCAAACACAAACATGACTGTGATTTTTCTAACTCCTAACATTGTTAGTAACGTAATAAAAATATAGTCTGACACTCTGGTGGCCGACATGACTCACAGAAATGCAAAAGACACAACACGATAACAAAATTCCACAACAAAATGGAGGTGAATTACAATGGAAATAAATAACTGACTTTTTTTTTCTTTTGTTTTGTGCAGTTTCTTGAAAGGTACAAGATTTGTTTGTAATCTATGTTGTTAATTTAGTCTACTGTCTACATAGTGACATGTGTCTAACGCTTTTTGTCTTTTGCATTAATATGAACCGTGTTGGCCACTGTACAACGCTGCTACACGTTAGCAGCATTAGCGTATTCATAAAAAACACACAAGCTTGTTTGAAACTTGTAAAGAAATATATATATATTTTAAAGAGTGCTGTTATGGCGGGGAATCACTAGATAGTATACCTCACGATACGATGCGATACATGGCTCACAATATCGATGACATCGCGATACTGTGATAATTAGTAAAAATCGTCTCTAAAAACCAACATTGTCGAGAAGAATACATATTGTTTTAGGAAAATATATCCCCATTTGTTTTTTTATCTTAAACACAATCATAATAAACAACTAAAATTCAGTTTTAACAATAGTAAACATGAACAGCAGTGCCAATACTTTGTGCAAAATCGTTGTAAACAACAAAAGAAAACAAACTACTATAACATTGTTATTCTTCAAACGAAAATAAAAGATCGACACTTGGTGAGAACCCATCGAGAATCAATCGCTGGACTATCGCGATATATCGCAATATCAATATTTTGGCACACCCTTAGATTTTCATCATAACATTAGTTAACCTTCCTAGAATGAATCCATATAAAAAACATTCTGGATTATAAGGTGCACTGTCATCTTTTAAAAGAAAAAATGAAGGCTTTCAAGTGCGCCTAAGAGTTTGGAAAATACAGTAAAGTTAGCCGTCTGAGAAACCGAACTCAGGTGTGGACCAAACAGCTCAGTGTGAAAGTACCTTTAAGTAAGAGTTAATGCGAGTTTGATTGAAGTCTTTTGAAGTTTTACTGTGTTTGAGAGCACCCAGGAATAAAACTCTTACAAGAAGTAGATAAGCCAAAAGGAAAGAGTCCATCAAAGCCAGCCGCGCCACTTCAGAGTTTATATTTAAATGTCCTCTTTGATGTTCCTTCATATACCCAACTTCTGTCCTCTTATTGAACTCAAACATGGCTGTGGAGTTTCAGCAGAAAATAGTTTCCCTTATTGTCCTTCAAGTTTCACAATAAGTCATTTATACCCAGGAAATGTGCCGTCTAACCCACTTAAAGACTTTTGACTACATTTCCTTTCTGTAAGTGTATACACTCTTAAAACTTCCTGTTTATATATTTTGGTCACGTAGCACATCCTTGAGATTCTTTTTCCAAATTCCTTGAAATTTCCCCACTTTGTGTGTTTACACGAAGCTGTCAGATATGTTTCCCTCTGTAGATGTTGTGACGGCAGCTCTAAACAGATGCAGCTCTGCTGTTCTTTGAATTTGTACAAGAAACAAACAGGTTGGTCAGAGTTGAGACTGACTTTGGTCGAGTTGCCCTATTTAGAAAACGCAGAACTGCATTGAAGTCTGCAGAACTTCATGATTGTCCTACAGACAAACAAAAACTCTGCACGCATTCAATTGACCACTTCCAATGACAAAAGTCTATGGCAGGGGTCTCAAACTGCTGTTTGCGGGCCCCCCCAAGTTAAAATGATGCGCCTCTCCCTTCTCGCCGATCCTTCTTTGAGGATAGCTTTGTTTTTGCTTTGTGATGTTTCAGTTTGCTTAAAACTTGTTGTTGGATCTGGTCATCAGAAAAGTTCTTAACAATAGTTGTTAGCGTCGTTAGCTCCCGTCGTTTCACAGGACACACAGAAGACGTGTCACCGGGGCGCCAAAGTGTGTTTTTAGGGAAGCACATCAACCAGCAGTGTTGCCAGATTGGGTGGTTTTTTCTCCCTATTGGACAATCCCAAAAAAAATGTATTCTGAAATTTTGGGTAAAATTTGCTTAAGGCGGCCATCTTTGTTTGGCGTCAATCTGGCAGGTTTTTAGTTTTTAGTTTTATGATTCTTAACGGTCTTTGATCTAGAAAAATCTTTTATTTTGAAAAATGACCGGATCCTCTCTGTTACATTTCTGTCACTCGGGTTCTAAATCAGTCCAGCGGTTTAGTTTACCAGAGCAGGACTTTTTTTTTTCTCGTGTTTTAGACCCCTCCCCCCACCCTCCATCCCCCATTTCCTCTCTGACTCTTATTGTAAATGAATCATTTTATGTTTTGTTGGGTAAATGTCGCATTTGTTCGGCAGGATGGTGTATTTATTTATAGAGTGAGGTATGAGAAGGAAGAAGCCACGACTCTGTCAAACATTATTCTGTGTTCACTTGTTTATTTAATCAGTTTATCAGTGGAGTTCCTCAACTTGTTGGTCAGCAATGGTCTTCTATGTCCAGCAGGGGTCAGTACTAAGTGACACAGTATCGGTACAGTTGTGCCGAAACGCTTCACAAGGCCTCATCTACCCATCACTGCTTTGACCAATCAGGGACTCAGATTTGTTAGTGAAGTATGGATGGCGTCCCTTTTAAATCCCGGAAACTATTTGAAAAATGATCATAAAGGAGAAATTAATTATTGCGATTCGTGCTCGGCCGGAATTATACAACCAAGTCTTTCAAATATCGGAATAGAGCTGTGAAAGTAAAAGCCTGGAGCAAGATTTGCGAGATTTGCACCAACTGTAGATGAGCCAAATCCTGGAAGTGACATTTTTGGTGATGGCACCTCGTTGTTCTGGTCCTTCTCCAACCCTGTCTGTCCAATCCCCATCTCTCTGTTTTCCTCTCCCATGACCTCGAGGGGTCCTCTAAAGAAGCAGCATATTTCACATTGGTTTTTCTTTCCCCCACTTCTCCTCTGGTAGCATTCTCCGTCTCTTGGATTAACATTGAAAAGAACCCAAACCACAGTGCTGAGTGACTCAATCAAATGATTGTTGCTTTTAGCTGGATCGGGTTACTCTTCTCTCTGAGACTCTTTTCGCCTTTTTCCCCTCTCTCCCGGTGCGTCTGAGGCACATTTGAATCAGGATTTTTGACCAAAACAGCAGAGAAAGAGAAAGATATTCTACAATTTCATGTGTGACCATTACAGAGAGCAAACCCCTAGTTTTGAGGTCATTTTCCATGTTGGGTTTTTTGCCCTACTCAGATGAGCATAGGTGTGGCTCGTCCTTGTCGGCTCCTTCGGGATTGCTCAGTCTTATGAAGTATGCCACAAAGACACAATGAAAAAGCAGCAAGAAGAAAAGGTTTGTGGAGGCCGTGGAAAGATGAGAGCAAACAGAACTGAAAATAGATGAGAAATGTGATATTTCTCGAGGCATTTTTTGGTTAGCAGGGGGGGAAAGAACAAGGCACGGACAGCCAAAGACCAGAACTCTCTCTGTCTCGGCCAAGTTGGACGATCCCTCCTTTTCCTCTCCACCTCCCATGTGCGGCGCAGCCTGCTGACTGGCCCTCCCTCCGTCTCTGCTCCGCTTACGCTTTACTGCGCTCAGGCAGACCCGCATTGTTCTCCACTGTACACCACTTGTTGCTCCTGTTCACCAGCAGCCAGTCTGTGTTAACTCCACAGAAACCCAGTCCGGTGAGTACCGACGCTCTCCTTCGCTTTTGGTAGAACAAGAAGAACTCTGTTAGATCTTGAAATGAAGTTTTTGAATGAAAAGTTCTCACACAGAAAAGTTTTTTGTGATTTGTTTCGCTTCTCGTCTCCCGCTGAACAGTTCCTTTTTCGCTGACTCATTCTATTAACCTCGTTCATGCGGCTCCATGCAGTTTGAGGGTGTGTAGTCTATTGTACATGTGTTTGCTATTGTGAGAAATTCTAGACAATTTGCCAACACTTTTCCATTTTGTCGCATCCAAGAGTCGAATTCGTCAAAGCAGTAAGAGATAAATAAAAGAGGGTTCTGTGACTCAGCCATTTCTCAATGATACTCCATGCAAGTACCACACAGTACTACACCCCCAATTGACAATCAGATTGATTTGCTGCTTAGTCGTCACACATGCACACACATCCAAACACACATCTACAATAGAGCCTTGTCATGTTGAGGGAATCCATTGTTTGGCGCGCATAAATGTTTATGTGTTCATAAAGTCCAGAAGGACTCGGACAATGAGGTCTGTCACCCAAAGGATGTGGATTTCTTTCTCTCTTTCTATCCTTTTCTGTTCTGTTCACATCTGGATCTCCCCACCAGCTGACGAGGAACAAGGGTGCGGAGGGAGGTGTGGATGGGGACTTGAACAGAAAGGAGAAGGAAATTGGTGGGGGGGAGGTTTCCCCTTCCAAACCTCTCCTGGTGGACTTCCTTGCTGTGTAGGAAGAACAAACTCACAATCTCATTGTCGATGTGTGATTAAGAAAGGAAACACTACACAAACACACACAGATATGGGTTTTGGAATCAGAAACGATTACATTTATGGACATTTTAGCTTGAAGATATGTTTGTAACGCCCTCGGTAACCTGTTTTCAAGCAACCCCTTCCAATAAAAAGTCTATTGAAAGTTTGGGGCTTCCGCGTTCAACCTAGCTACCAAAAGTCTAGTTTTTGCCTCTATGCACTAAACTTTCCGCCATTTAACAGGGTTGAAAGTTAAGTCAAGGACTCAAATTTGGTAGTTACATATGGATGGCGTCCATTTTTATTTAACGGAAGTTCAAATCATTTGAAAATTGACTATGGAGTAGAAATTAATAATTAGAGTTGGTTCCCAACCAGAATTACACGACATCAAGTCTTTTCAGATATCCGACGTATGGTTCGGGCCCTCGCCACGACACTTTTTGAGGTTTTGGGTGTCCCCAACTCGCCATTTTTTTTGACATGCTGGCTGTTCCCATTAAATTAGGGGTCCCCAACCTCCTGGCCAGTACTGGTTAGAGGGGAACTTGTATACGAAAAAATGTATACGCTAATCAGAGATCCCTGGTACCGCGTCCCGAGGGTTGGGGACCAGTGACTTGATGGGAATAGCTAGTGTGTCAAAAAACAACAAGTTGGGGAGACCCAAAAAGTGATGCAAAGGGGGCCCGAACCATAAATCCATATGACGAGTTGGGAGTGAGAATGTGTAGATATATCGGAATAGAGCGAGATTGGTGAGATTTCCACCACTAAGACATTACACAACAAGACTCTTACTACTGTTGGTGGTGGAACTTCACAAGTAAACAGTGAAAGAAAGAAAGAAAAAAAAACAACACCACGTGTTCCTGAATGTGTCACAGATTAAATGTACCGTTAGAGGTAAATATGCAAAAAGAAAAAAAACCCTCTCTTAACACACATCCAAGGGGACTGGAAGATGGGGATAAATGAAACAGAGTTGACAGAAGACGGCACATTCGCTGGCGCTCCAGAGACAGTTCTGGCCTGAGCATGTGTCAACTTTTCATTGGGAATTTTTGGACAGGGCCAAAGCTGTCAAACTTGGTCCTGTTCTCTGTCAGTCTCTTTGCTCAGCTACTTTCCAGCTCATTGACCCAACGTTGGACTCTTAAGGCTCACTTGACCCATGATGGAATACTTAACCCCACCAAAAAAAATACTTTTCAGCCATATGGAGTTTCCACTTCTTTGATTGTGCCTGATTATAAAAGGGCGGGGCCAAATGCTCAAACAGGAGTCACTTGAGTTCTATTTTAATCCTGGAAAGCACAAAAATATATATATTTTTGTAATTGAGATGTTTTATATTGTATTTTTTAGAGACATATTATTAATTATGAAACAGATTATTTAAGTCTTTGCTTGAATGTTAGTTTATTTTTTCTGAAAAAAAGCCCACCTTATTTACCCACTATTTTCTATTTAATCCACACTTTTAAACATTGTGTTACTGTATTATAAATAATTATTTATCAACAAATCATTTTGCATTATTTTGCAACACATTTATTCAGCATATAGACATTTAAAAAACAAATAATAGATGAGTAATTCTCACTAAAAAGTTTTGAAAATTAACAAAAATTTTCCCGCTAAAAGTGTTTTTGAGATTTGATGGAAGCGGCCATTTTGAAATTAGCATGAAAAATCCCTTTACTGTCCCCAGTGGAATGATGATGAACTGTAGGGAAGAAAACCTCTCTAACCTGTACTAAAAAGTTTTTAAAATTACCAAAACTTTTCCCGCTAAAAGGGTTTTTGAGATTTCATGGAGGCGGCCATTTTGAAATGAGCTTAAAAAGTCATTCTACTGCCCCCGGTGGACTGATAATGAACTACAGGGCAGAAAATCTGGACTTAGTTTTGCACAGTGGGTTTTATAAGGACATTTAGATCATGCGAATAAGATAGAGGTCTCAGAAATGCTATGAAAGGTTACATAAGGGTTAAGCTGTTGCGATCACTGAGTTTTGTGTGCGTTGATGATGGAGATTAATGACAGATGCTCAGTTCTTCCACAGACGGCATTGGTTTTTATTCAGCTGGCGCAGAGCTGCCCGTGACGCTGCTTTCCTCAGAGTTTATGTCTGGCTGTGAGCAGCTTTGTGTGATGATGCTACAGTCCAGATGGCAGAAGTGCGACTGAGGTCACTGCTTTGGGAGCCTTTTACAGTCGGAGCTGAGGCATTAGCGTTGCTTTGCTGTTTAAGCCTTTTTTTTTTAAAACTTTTTCTGTATTTGATCAAAAGCAACTCAACTTGAAGAATATTCTGCCATCGCGCCACATCACAAAGTCAACAAACGGACCAAAAAACTGCAGCCAATGAGGTTATCTCATTCAGAACATTAAGTAATCAACTGTTCGGGACTGTTTGTGTGCCAGCCATCAAATCAGAATGGAGAGCAGTGAGGCAGCCGCCTCGAAAAGCTCCGAATTGTTTCGGCCACAGTGATAACATTCACTAAACAGCTGTGTCAGTACATTGTGAACCACAATGAATCTGTCAGTCACAGCCAGACAATGTCTGGTTGATGAGAGCCACCCAGCAGGGGAACCCGAGGACACTAGAACGCAGAAAAAACTAAGCAGCAAGTAAAAATCCAAAGATTGTTTCACAACAAGAAGGCGAGCATTAAGTTTTAACAAAAGATTGAAAAGTGTTTTCATTTGGAGTCAGAAACAGCTTCAGGCTGCAGAATGAGGGTTCTTTTAATATCAGCTGCTTTTGTTTTTTAATCAGCAAATCTAACACACAATTATTCATCTGGATTGGTCGGAGTAGGTCACGTTGCACCGCTCTATTGCAGAGACTTCGTACCCAGAGGGCACGTTTTCTAAGCTTTGTTTGCTCTACAGAAGTCACATATAGAGTCTCCAAACAGGTTTTTCTGACTTTTCTTTTTCTCTTCTTCATCTCGCCTCTCTTCATTTTTGAGTCTGCCTCATTCAGCCTCTCATCCTGCTCCTTTTTTTATTCCTTCAGCTTTGATTTCCTATTTACAACCACAATTTTGTCAAACTCACTTCACATCCTGCTTGAGATTCATAGCATCTTTGGAATTTAAAGCAGCGAAAGACCAAACGCCTCAATTTTTGATGTCTTTTCTGAAACGTGTTTACCGTATTTTCTGGAGTTTAAGTCGCAAGAGCAAAAAAGATTTTAATTAAGAAGAAGAAAGAAAACCACAAATAAGTATATAAGTCGCACTTTTTTTTTTTTATTATAAGTCGTACTTTTAGGAGAAAAGTCTGACATTTCCGAACAAAAAAAAAAATACAATAATACTAATTTTTTGATCTGTATAACCAAAATATCAATGTTTAAGAGGAAATTAATCTGATTCTTTTCCATGTTTGTTTAAGACAACACTTCTTCTTCAGCCACTGTCAGTAGAAAGTACTTAAATGCAGCGCCCTCTACTGGTTGTTAGAGGAAACAACCGCTAAAGGAAGACCGGTGTTTAGTGGGAAAATAACGAATATATGAGCCAAATGATGTCAAAAAAAAAAAAAAAAAATACACACAAAATACTTTTGCTACGGAAAATACGGTATATTTTATTATATTTTGCTTAAATTGTCTCTTTGCGGCGTTTCGTACGTGCATCTTTTAAGACAAGATTGTGGGATTAAAAAAGCAAAAAAGATCTGTTTTCTGTTTGCTGATTGACATCATTATTGAAAAATTTGCACCAAAACCTAAAGTAAATGTACATTAAAACTCTCCTTGTGGAGATTAAGAATTTAAAGACACACACCAATTATCTTATGATGAATAATATAATATACAGTGTAATATAATATATTTGTACCCAGTTTTTTTTTTTTTTATGATCATTTTTGGGCATAGTTTATGTAGAGCGGCAGTAGTTGTTGTACCGAGCAACCCCGCCCCCCTTTCCCAAAAAAAACAGGCGTACGTGGATGTATTGTCTACAAGCAGATGCATCAGAATGGAGCAGAACAGGGACCTGTTTACGTCAAAAATCTTTTTCAAACTGCATTTTTTCATCTGCTACCAATTCAAAACAATTTAAATACTCAGAAATGCAATCATAAGTCAATTTTTTTCTTATATGTCCTCCATCTTGAGCCACAGGAACATGTTAAAACACAATTTTAATTGGAGTGGGTCTTTAAAAAGAATGTCTTACATCAATCTACTGCTTTAAGAGCCCAACGGATTTCAACGAGTATTCATCCCTATCGAAGTTCTATAGAACTGTAAAAAAAAGAAAAAATCTTTGTTTTGAGTTTTATCATGTGATTCTTCATATTTTGTCTCCATGAGTTCCATCTGTCTTGATTTGTTCTCATTTACTTTAGTGTCACCTCACATGAACATACTGTTTTATGTAACTCATCAACCAACCAGATGCCAATTTGAATGCGTTTACTAAAAAGTGCACACAGTTGTATTAGAGTAAGACATGTCTTGTGTTTATTGATAAACTTGGTTTATTTTAAATTCTGAATACTAAAAAGCTGCACTACTTCTCTACGGTGACTCTTGTTTTTCTGTCATCTCAGGCTATATAGAAAGCTGGATTTGTATAAAAAAATCTTTAAAAAAAGAGTCTAAATGTAAATCCCCATCAAAATCTAAGGTCTAAATGCATCAAAGCTTGTTTTTTTTTTTTTTCTAATTTGCAAGAGAGGATTACAGCTGTTTTAGCTGCAAATGAACATTTACCGATCGTGGTTGGGCTTTGTGTGGGCACAAGGAGCTCTGATTACTGCTGGCACTGCCGCCTCACTACCCAGAATTCCATGCAAAAGGGGGTAGTAGCATCAGTGTTGTGAATTCACCGCACACTTTTCAAACGAAAACTCACTTTATGAATCATCTGCTAATTTACTGCAACTGTTTGTATCTATTTATGTGTAGCTGAGGAATTCAGTATGAAGCTTATAAAGCTTAAAATGATTGAAGCAATTATCCTGTTAAAGATTATTTCTTTGTCAGTTTGCATTCACTAAAACACCTTTGATGGTCTTAATTATCGATGCGCATGCAGACGCTTGCGCTTTTTCCTGTTTGTGTTGCCCGCGGCGACGGCTCGGCGAAGAACGACGGTGATGTCAGCAGTGATGTACGAGTGTTGAAGCACACGGGATGACCTCAGTGGTGGGAGAGTCCCGCCGGGGGTCGTATCAGCTGCAGCGTTTGCCTCCAGGACGTTCTGACCCCACCCCCCCTAAAAAACTCTACAAATCTGATCACAAATCATGATGACAACCTCTGGTGTGCAGACGAGGAAATATTCCCTCACTATGATCCAAATCCACTTTTCCTTTCATAATCGGAGCTTGTTTTGTCAATTAGATTTTTACGCCGTGCTGAGCACGAAGAAAGATTTTTATGCGCCGCAAGCTCGTGAGATGAACTTAGGAATCCACCGGGACTCAGCAGCAACTTTTATTTGCTCCTCGCTTCCAAGCTGCAATCAGCAAAGGATGTTAGCGCCAAATGGGAGTTTAAAAAACATGAGAGAGCACATGGAGGGATCTCTGATCTTAAAGGGGCCATACCATCAAAAACTAACTTTTAAGTGTATATTAAACTGTTCATTCCTCACTATAAAGAACCCCAAAGCGGTATTTTGATCCATTCACATATTTCTGAGAAATGCTCTTCACAACAGCCCCTCCCACACCCACAAAAATAGGCGGGTTATCACGATCTTAAGGCTAATCATGCTAAAATTGCGGCTTAAAATTCTTATTTTAAGTAAAAAATACGAGTTGAAAATCTCTTAAAATAAGATATTTTCAAGATATTTAAGATTTATTCTCTCAAAAAAGGTCATTTTTAGCTTACTGAGAAGTTAGTTTTGTCTTAAAACAAGTGTAATAAGATATTTTCACTAGAAACTAGACAAAAAAATACTTGGTGAGATTTTGTGTTTTTTTCGGTACAGAGTGAAACAGCCTCTTTCAGGAAGAGTCTGCTCCGCCCCCAGGCTATCACAAACATATTTAATGTCTATTCATGTCTATCTATATTTCGATGTCACTTTCGTTCGATGACCTCATCAACAATCGCCGGTCTGCTAGCGTTAGCGTCAAACTTCCAGCGCTTGAATATACATAACAACAGCGGTTTTATAACTTTAAAAAAGGTCATGCTACAACAAAAATTCATTACTTACATTTATATGTAAACGTTTGTGCTTCAGTGCGCACCCACATTAAGAATAGTGCCTTTCAGCGCGACGCGGTTTAGCCTCGCGGGGGGAGGACTTTATATCCCTCCGTTTGAAGGGTCGGATTCAAAAAATACATTTCAATTTGCACTTAAACTGCCCCTTCAAATGGAGGGGAAGAGAGAAGGGAAGAATTCGGATTGGGCCAAACAATTCCTCTGTAAGTTAGCAGCTCGAGCTAGCAGCGATGAGCTAGCTTCACGGTCCGCTTTAGCGCTTAGCTTTCAGACTTCATGCGGTGGCGAGAATTCTGCACATGTTCGGATTGATCCTATCTGAAAATGCCGCAAGAAGACGCATGAGAAAGGACTATTTCCTGGAGGAAAAGCGAGCAAGAAATTGGGAGAACTGGTTTAAAACGTGGATTATTGAGCAACCGCAGAAAGGTACATGGATCCGCATAAAGACGAAAAGGATGATTATCGTCATGAAATGGGTGGCACCCTCTAGGAGCAAAAGGCGGAGCCTCAAAAATGTTGTTGTTTTACTTCCTGGTATGAACAGATTCCACAAAAATAACTAATAATTAATAAATAATGTATTTTTCAGTGTTTCAAAGGTAATATATAACCATTTATATTGATATAGTTACTCTGAAAGGCTTAAGAAAATCATGCAAATTCTGTCAAATAAAACATTTTGGTTATATGGAACTTAAATGTACATTAAGTCATTTTTTGATCAATTTTAATAAATGTTTTTAGTTTCTCAGTCGACAGCGTCTTCAAAAGTACGAAGACTTTTTTTTCAGCGTGACGCCGCCTCCCTCCTCAGAGCAGGTATTTGTTCCAGGTTGGCAGAGTTGATTCAAGCAGCCTTGGATCCATAAATAAAATTTGGAGCCTTTTCCACAAAAAGCTGCGCTCGGAGGCGGAAATTGAGAAATAATCATAGGCACTCCAACCACATCCATGGCAGCAGATCAGAAATGTGGGAACTGCATGTCCAAAAAAAAAAAAAAAGTGCAGTTTGTATGCTTGAATTAACAAGTCAAAAGTAAATAAATATATAGATAGTGGCTGAATTTTTTTTTTATTTTCATTTTTTTGTAACTATTTAAATAAATTCCTCCTTACTGGGTGTTATGGCTCTCAAACAATGATCAAGTACCCTTTTCTTGACCAGGGCAGGTCCTGTACTATTAGGCCTCTGCCCAAGGGGGAGCTCTTACTCCAGCTGTGGCACCTCTGTCCCATCCTGCCTCATCCTGTCCACTTCTAACCTCTGTTTTTTTTTTTCCAACTACCTTCTTCTCTTCACTTTTTCCATGATTTGACAAACGCTTTTCCACGTTTCTGTATATTATGGTTGCGTCATTGCTGTGACCCAGCAGCTGCTGCAATGCACCTAGCCAGCATCCCTGTGGATGTTTTGTAGAACAGATTGAGTCTAAAAGCCCAAACACCCCAGCTGTCAGTGTTCACATGACTTATGCTATCCCTGTGGAAAAAAATCTAAACTTGGCCAACCTTATGCCATCTCCTCCTACGTGCGGTGTTCATTGCAGATGGGATAAAGAGCGCTTGAACAGCAGACCTGTGCTTTACACACCATGTGTGCTGTTTTTTTTAATCATCTGTAACAGCCTGTCTTATGGCTACATCTGTTTCTTCCGGACTTTGACATAGAAAGATGAGACATTTTGCTGAAGAAAAATATAAAGTTGATTACCCTGTCAGCAACTATATATTCCATGTGTTATTCTATTGAAGTCTCTGGTTTTCAGTTCTTCCTTGTCAGGTCATCTGCTCTGTTCCGTCACTGTTTTAGTTCTCGTCATGTTTCAGTTTATTTATTAAATGTTTTAAGTTTCTGTCACCAAGCCTGGTCACTTGTTTTTGTTTTGTTCCTCCACTTCTGCCAGGTGTGGTATTTTTGGGCATCTGGGATCTGCCCTTTTGGGGAGGGGTACTGTGAGGATTGTGGACTTCGGTTCAGTTTTTGTCAGTGTTGTTATAGGTTTTAGTCGCGTTCTGTTTGGAATTGTCTCTCAGTCACAGCAGTTTCAGATTTGTCATAATCCACAGCTGTCTTTGTTTCAGTTAATACATTCAGTCTATTAATGTGTCTGATTTTCAGTTCTTCCGTGGCAGGTCATCTGCTCTGTTCCATCACCGTTTTGGTTCTTGTCATGTTTTAGTTTATTTATTAAATGTTTTAACTTTCTATCCCCTTTATATTGGGTCACCTACCACATGACCACCTTGGACCCAGTAGGAGTTTTTGCCAGTCCATGCCAAGTCACGCTACATCAGATAAGATTTCCTGCAGTCACATTCAAGTCATATCATGTCACGTCTACCGAATCCGTTCCAGAGGGGCACTTTTAGGGCCATCTTTTAAGTTCCATGTTCCTGTGGAGGGACTTGTTTTTGTTTTGTTCCTCCATGTCCCCCATTTTTGGGCATCTGGGATCTTCCCTTTTGGGGAGGGGTACTGTTGAGGATTGCGATTTAGTTTTTGCCATTTATGTCATGGGTTTTGGTCATGTTCTGTTTTGAATTGTCTTTCAGTCACATCAGTCTCCAGTTTGTCATGATGTCATTATTAGAGTTAGTTACCTTCAGCCTATTTAAGTGTCTTGTTTTCAGTTTATTTATTAAATGTTTTAAGTTTCTGTCACCTGAGTTTCAAGAGGTTTTTCTATTTAAATTTGACAATAAATTATATTACGTGTTGTTGTGAATGGCGTAAACTTAAACTTATGTTTACATTTTTACCATATTTCTGCATGTCCTAAACTAAATATTGAGTTTTTTAAGAACTGCAATAACATTAAACTACTTTAATATTCTTTAAAGTTAAAAAACAAAACTTCTAGCTTCTGTTATTCTGGTTTTACCTTGTGGATATTTTCAGAATCACTGACCACTAAATCTTTAGATTAAAACAGAAACTCACTTTGCTCTCATGCTTTCCTAATAAAGAATGTGTTTTGACCTGAGACAGAACCATCTGTAGCCCAAACTTCCCTCATGTTCCTTCAGTCTCAGTGAACCTATTAACTTTAACACTCCCTCCGGTCTGGCTGAGCGGTCTTGGCTCCAGCCACGCTCCCCTCTTCCAGAAGGTCATTGGGCCGAGCGCTCCGTCTCTGGAGTCCTGGCGGGCTTTAACCCAAACGCAGAGGAACATTTGAGAAGGGCTAATGATCACAGACTCCTTCTGGTTCAGTCTGGTCACATGGGTTTATGATGTCGTGTGATGCAATTTGGGATGACATGACAACAGAGTCGGTGAAGGTCAGAGAGAGCTGGAGAATTGAAGAGTGGACTCCCCACCAGCCCGTCCTATGAAGCGGAAGCAGCAGCCGTTATAATTTATACCAAGCGATTGGTCATCGTCATAGTAACCTTTAAGTCCATTCACTGTGGGGGTTCAGAAAACCACCACATACAGAAATATATGCAATTATATAGTCTTAGAGTTTCCAATAAATGCAAAAGGAAAAAAAAGATTGAAATCATACATATAAATTAACAATGTTTTAGATTTCTGGGGTAAAAATGTCAGTTTTGTTGAGTTTGTTTGTGATTTCGTGGCTTAAGTTCACAATTTGTCAGAGTAAGCAGGATTGTCTGGATCCTATAAGCAGACGGAGGGGATTCCTGTAAAAGTGGGGGCTGCAGTGGTTGTGCTGAGCTTGCGTTATGTTTGTCTGTTGTGTGGTTCAGTCCCATGTACAGAGCCAACACGACAGACAGACAGAAACTGAGCATGCATTCAAACACTCGGAGCAGCCGGAGTGCGGTTTTGATGGAGCCGCTGTGAGACCTGACGGTCTTTAATGATGATTCCAAAACGCCAAATACATCGAAAACAGAAAACAGAAATGAAAAGTTGCAAATGTAGTCAATAAAAGCACTAAGACTAAGCACAGTTATTTTAAGCCTTAGATAATTCAGGATTTCTGTACCTCATAGAGCTTAGAGTCCCACTCCGATCATCTTCTGATCTATTTTAACTGTTCATGGTTTTTTTTTGGACAAAAATAAAAATAAATGTTATTTTCTTACATCATTTCTTTAAAGCTGCAGTTGTTCATTAGAAATTCCTAACTGTTGTATGATGATACAGAGGTTTACAATTAATTAGTGAAATATGAAGTTTGAATTTTGGAATTATCCCAACAAGGATTACAAAGTTTAGAAGTTCCATCCTTTCTTCTCCCATTGCTTTGCCCCGCCCTCGTTATGTCTGATGATCAATGACTTCTTGATTGACATTTTTTTTTTTTTTTTAAAGTGTTATTTTATAGATTGTTTATTTTGATTTATCTTCCTCTCAATTTGTTTTCTTTGAAAATTTGTGTAATTATGAATCTGCTTTAATTTCTAACTTTTTTCTTCATTTCTTTAATAATATTTAAATCATTATATTATAATTATATATATATAAATATATATATATATATATATATATATAATTTTGTTCAGCTGCAGGGATCAAAGAATCTCAAGCTGCAACAATGGTACAAACGTGTGTTTAGATCAGCACCTTTGACACTAAAACAGCCTTTCGGGGCAGTTTCCTACTGTCCAGAACCCAACAGGAGCCGCCGAGTCTCACCTCATCGTTTGGAAAATATACTCTAATTTTTTTGTGGCCATTAAGCCTTTTATTTATAAAATGTACTTTTTAAATATTTATAACAGTGGGATAACAGAGCTGTACTTGACTCTGGAGCCTCAGGTTGTAAACTCCTGGTTTAGATAAATCCTTATTTTTATTTTTTATTTTTTTGCGTTTTGAAGACACATTTACTCTTTGTACTTTTAAGACCAAACAAGCTAAAAAAAAAATTAAATAAAAAAATAAAAGTCTCTCATTTTTCTAATCTAGTTCCCCCATTTTTTTTTTACACTTTTACACTTTTATCACTTTTGCTTTTGCACAAGAACTACTGTTCTGTTATTGGCACAAGGATTTATTAATAATCCAGGGTTTATTATTGCATTATGTTTGTTATGAATCTGAAATACGACAGCTGTGTAGATGCCGACAGTAATTACAGGAAGTTGAACCACAGCAATCTTCAGTTACAAATCATTTTCAGATACATCACCAAATGTTACTGCTCTTTTTTCATGTGATTTGATCAGATTTATAGTTCGAGTTAAGAGCTTGAATGAAATATCTGCTTTTTTTTTTCTCCACATAGGAAATGAGGAAGCTCATTAACTTCTGTCATCTCTGAAACTCTTTTGTGAAGCTGTCTCATCACATAACCAAGCTTCCTCACTATCTTATTATAGGCAGTTTGGATGAAACTGCAGGTGATAATTATGCGGCGCGTTCACGGCGCACGCGGACTTTTATAACATCCAGACCAGATGCATTTTTACTGTTTCTAGTTCAGGGGCTAACATATGGTAGACTGGCTGACTTGGCACAACAGGATGTGCAGCAGAGTTTAATGGACGGGGAAGTGTCCTGTCAGGACCAGCAGGGCGTGTGCTCAGTGGTTTGTTAGTATATTTGAGTACGACAGGGGGAAGCAGAGAGACAGTGAAGAGCATCAGCTTCAATACATTTTTGAAGTGGATCTTTCTTTTTGGTCAAGAAGATGCTTCTTTATATTTCAATCTAAAATGTTTGAGATAAATTCTTCATTGCTCCTTATTTTCATCCACTGAATCCCCAACTTAGGTGGGGTACATCCTGAACAGGACGCCATTTTGTTACATTTTTATGCACAATTCAATTTTGTTTGATCGTCTTCCTCCATCACTCGTCTACCTCCCATGTTTGCCTCCCTATCATGGGGATCAGAGCTACCAGCTGCTATGCCACCCAACTCTGGAACTAAAAAAAAAATTACAAAAAAATCAATAAAAATGTTTTCGTTTTTCCTTAAGTTGTTGAATTCTAGTCAACCAACTTGAAGCTTCTGTTTTATTATTCATACTTTATTGATTCTGTATGAAAGCTATGAAGGTGAAAAGACTAAGTGGAGTGTTTTAAAGTCCCACTTCAATCATCTTTTGATCTATTTCGAGATTGCTAATCTTTTAATTATGATGATTCTATTTTTTTGCCAAAACTGTTTTTTTAGACGATGATTCTATAATGTAACAAGTCAAATTTAGCTTCTGTTAATACATTGTATAAACAACAAAGGCAGGAACATTTACAATATTTTGACATTTGTCCATGTTGCATCAGTACATCGTTGCAAAACCACTTTAGTATTTGATTCTATAATTAAAACTTTACTTTAAATCCTGCCTTTTTAAGCAATTCAAGAGGAGTAACGTCACCAGAAAAGAAATGTTGCATTGCTGTACACTGGCACACTTCACACTGTATAACAGAGTGGAGAAAAAATCCATGACAGAGTGGCTATAAACAGGTTTAGTGAAAGAGGCCACAGTGGGATGACACACTGGATGTTAGCGGAGAGCCTGGCAGTGCCACTCAGACAACCACCGCAGCTGCCAGCCAAGTCGCATGACCTCCACCCAGAGTGACGCCAACACATGTCCATGCACCTGTGGACTCCAACAAACAATAATGCTTCTTGTCATTTTACAAGCACTTGGATTCTCACGTTCACTCTGTTACCTGAAGCCCAAAGGCTGCTCTGCGATCAGAGGATCGGCCCCTCTTACGGACATTCTTCCACTTCCCCTCATCCGCGCCTGATTAAAACATCCTCCGTTCACACGCTCTCACAGCTTTGGAACAGAATCACATCGTGCATGGCTTTGGAGTGCATGGAGAATCTGGAAATCCAGGGCTTAGCACAGCTATGCCGTGTTTTTATATTAGTTTGTGTTACTTTTTATCCACACAAAGCCAATATGAGGGCTCTGCAGATTCCACTGCATCACTGACATTCTACAGTTTGAAACATGTAAGTCTAGAATTGATTTAATGTGATCCGTTTTAATGCAGTTAAAGCAAAATCTGAACACTTTTTAAAATAAATAGTTTAGAATTCAAAGAGGAGAACCTGCTAAACAGGAGTTCTTGAACGTACGTTTAGCTTGCAAGCAGGGAAGGTTCTTCTTCTTCTTCTTCTACTGTTTATTTGTCGCCACCTACAGTCAGTGCAAAATGCAGAAGTGATATCTCGCTCCAGGTTTTTTTTTTAAAGTCCCCCATTGATTAAAATCATGTTTTTGGAGTTTTTAAAATGTATGTGTGACATTTTCCTTATGAAAAAGAACAAATATAATGAGGGGGGCGGGACGCTACTCAGCTCAGCTCCAAAAGCCACGCCCCCTCAGAGGAGATATTGGAAACAGAGGCTTCAGAGCATCATGAAAAATGGCTTTTAAAGAAATTTAAGTTGTTAAATTTTGGTTGAAAATTATATAATCATAACTAAAACACTACAGGGAACGTTTTTCTAAATAAAAAAAATATATATCATATGGGGACTTTAACAGCTCTCTTTAAGAAATGCAAGCCGTGATGTCATAAGATTCTAAACTGTAACTAGAAAAGCGCATTGCCTGCGATAATGCTTGTGTGAATGCATTTTGCAAAATGTGGTTGCTGAAGATGCTAAAATTTTTTGTTTAAGATAAGCCCAAAAAACTTAATTACATGCCAAATTAGCCAAAAAAGCTAACACGTTGCTAATATGTTAGCTTAACTCTAACTTAGCCCAAAAAAACCACAAAAGTTGCCAAATTAGCCAAAAAAGCTAACACGTTGCTAATATGTTAGCTTAACTCAGAATTATCCCAAAAAAACCTCAAAAGTTACCAAATTAGCCAAAAAAGCTAACACGTTGCTAATATGTTAGCTCAACTCTAACTTAGCCCAAAAAAACCACAAAAGTTGCCAAATTAGCCAAAAAAGCTAACACGCTAATATGTTAGCTTAACTCCAAAGTAGCCCCAAAAAACCTCAAAAGTTGCCAAATTAGCCAAAAAAGCTAAAATGTTGCTAAAATGCATATAGTTGTTAAAGGATTTGAAAAATTCCCATCCGTTTTCTATAAGGCTAGTAATTAGCACAATTTGCGCAAAAACCGTAAATTTTGCGAATACCAAAAATACTAGCCATAATGTCCTCAACGAGCTGAACGTTTTGATACCAATATTGCACAAGTGTAAAAAGTGCTCATAGTTTTATAACGATTTGAAAAATGTCCATTAATTGTCAATGAGGCTAGTAAACTAGCATAGATTGTGTTAAAATCGTTAAGTGTACGAATTCCAAAAGTACAAGCGCGATTGCCTGAATTAGCTGAACGTTATGAAACCACTGTTGCCTTAGTTACAAAAGTGCATAAAGTTTTTAAAGGATTTGAAAAATTCCTCTTAATTTTAAATGAGGCTATTAATTAGCATAATTTACGTAAAAAACGTAAATTTTGCGAATACCAAAAATACAGGCAGGAAAGTCCTAAATTTGCGGAACGTTTTGATACTAATATTGCATAAGTTGCATAAGTAACGATTTGAAAAATTATCCCATTGACTTAACATAGGGCTCAAAATTAGCATAAATTGCGCAAAATCGCGAAAACCATAAAATTCAAGCAGTAATGTCCTTAACGAGCTGAACGTTTTGATACCAAGATTGCATTGAATGCATTCACACAATTATAATCTCTCCACCATGATCAACGAGTTTTTCATCCAGAAGCCAAAAACGCACATTTATGCGCGTTTATATAGACTTTTCAAACAAAACGGCTGCTTGAACGCTTGTTGGCGAGAACCGTGTGAACGCACCAGAGACAAATACCAGTAGAATTAGTTTTTCATCCGTGTTGATGCTTTTAAAAGGGTATTTATTTTTTTATTACAGTTCCTCTCGGTATCTCAAAAGCAAACCTGGCTTTTCATCACAATAAAAGGAGGCAGGTGTAACAGTTTGGCAAGCTCCTTCTCCAGATTGTTTTCATTACAGATTTATGAGCTGGTTGTCAAACTCTATGCATGTTGATTTTCTTTATTTCTTGTATTTTTTCACTCTTTTGCTCTTCACCCTGTTTTGCGGCTTTCAAAGCACTTCAGTATTAAGCCAAATCTCCTTATGAAAAGTAGAACCTTGAACACACAAACACCATGTGTCCGTGATCGCTCCCGAAGCTTTGTTTTTGGTAGAAAGACCGAGGTGTTGATTTAATTTAATGTGCTGCTTAACGGAGTGTTTGTGTGCACGCTGGGGAGGGGTTGCACTGAGGAAACAGTAATTAGTTGTCATGCTAATTGGAGTTGTGTGATAACTCCCACACAAGATTCAGCGGCGTGTGAAGCCCAGTGGGACACCCCTGCCTGCAAATTTCTTGCAACTGGAAACACACTACAGTTAAGAACCGCATACACTCACATTCCTAGACATTTCATCATCATCAGACTCTTGACATTTCAACTAAAAAGAATTATGGCGACATTTTCCAACACAAAATTTCAAGATGGCAGTTTTACACCAAAATTTTGATCCTTTTGATTACTACAATTCCCTCTTTTTTTACACAGTTTGAGGAATACAGGAAAATCTTTTGTTTGGTTTACCTTTACACACATCACTCTTCTAAGTAAACCAGTTGGACTGAAAAAGCCCTGCAATTCCAGCTGTTGCCCATTTGGGATGGCACTGTCCAAAACAAGCTCTAAGCAAGTTGAAAATGGGTCAAAAAAAGAAATGTTTGTCCTATGTGACGATCATAAGCACTTGGATCTCCTAAATACACCATTTATGGTTCTGAGAAAGTCTCAAACTTTTTCAAGGTTCTTATTTATTTGAAAGCTGATGTCATTTACTCATTTTAGTTTGTTTGCGCTCAATAATCCGCAATATACGCTTATCTGTAGTTTTATTATTATTTTGTATTTTATTCAGGCACAGGAAGAGCCAGACCTTGTCTGAATTCCTCCACTACTCGCTATATAGTGTGTTTGTCATTTTGTAGTGCTGATTGAATCTATGATTCCAAAATCCAGTGTCCCAGAAATTTCCCAGAACTCTCAGTGAAAAACCAATGCGCTTCAACGCTCAAGACATTAGTGAATATGGACCACAATGCATTGCAGTCTAACAATTTTTGTAAAAAAAAAAAAAAAAAAAAAAAAAAAAAAAAAGTAATTTATTTTAATAAACCATCCACATTTTTATCATCAGAACACATAAATAGATGAAATTTTAACTTTGTGAAATTTGTGATGTCATATTTAGAAAAAAGTAGCCTTCTGAGCACGATGTCCAAATAGCTTTTAAAATTCAGGGTACTATATATAATCCTGTGCTATTTGGTTTTTAGTAGTTAGGGATAAGAGTCGAAATTCTGATATAGCCCCCCTGTGGCTACATAGCTTTTTTAGCGTTTCTCATGCTAATTCATGCTAGCACTGAACACATCGGCTATGTCCAAATTCCCACCCAACTCCCTAACCACTAAAAAACATGCTGGACTTTGTAGTGCCCTGGATTTTAAAAGCAATTTGGACACCATGCTCACTCCTTTTTTTTTTAAACGGCGAATATGACGATTTCAGGAAGTAAAAAGCTAATCAATATGAGCATGTTACAACGACTTCTGATGAGGAAAACGTTGATAGTTTATTAAAAAAAACACTTTTTTTCCCTCAAAAATTGTTCAGACGCAAAGCATTGTGGTCTGTATTTCCAAGTCTAGTGAGCATCAATGTGTTCTGGTTTTTTGCAGAGAATTCTGGGAAATTTCTAAGGCACTTGATTCTGTAATTGTAGATTTAGACAGCACCAGAATATTGAAAATTAGTGAATGGATTTGAACATGAGTATAATTTTTTGCAATCAACCCAACAGTGTAGACACCAGACAATAAAACAAATCAGGAAGTGTTAAATCCCATAATTTATTGCGGGGGTTGCGTTCTAAAAATAACCCACGATATGTGAAACTGATGAAGTCGGACTGTAGATGTTTTGAGGCTGTAAAACTCCTCACAACAGACAGAGGAAGTCAACAGCCAATCAGGAAACAGAACACACATCGCTCGGAAAAAAGTTAGCAAGATTGTGAAAAAGTAAACTGCGATATAGCACGGGAACACTATATAACAGAAAGGTTTTAAAGCCATCTGTTGCCCTCTGAAATCCGGCCCTGGTGGTCATTTGAGGAACTGCAACATCTGATCCGTCCCGACTGACTTCAGATTTTGGAATGGAATGTGCGGGCTCCTTATTTACTCTGAAACAATGATGAGCGCTCATCTAAAGCATTCCTAAAGTATGCTGGAGGTCTCCCTGAATGCATGCTGACCGCTACGGTTTTGACTCTCCATGAAGACATTTTTTAAGTCGGGGGGGGTCACTGACCTCCATTGAGGGTCACTCCCACTATCAAGAGAGTCTTGCTTCTCCTAAATTCCACTTTGAGGTTATCTTGACTGTTGAAGGATTGGAGGAAAATGACTCAAGTGGAGGATTTGTTCGGTTTCTCTGTGATATTCCTGGATCCTGAAACCCAAGTGACGCTCTGTCATGCTCCTGTCTTTAAAAAAATAGTCATGCGATTGTTACATTCAAAGTTTTTCATTGATGCGATGTGAATCACATGCCAACATTTTTCACTTTTCACACTTTAGTGGTGGCTGTTGCTATTTCCTTGTAGAACATCAACAAAGGCTCATGATCCGATTGGATTATTTACGGGAAGTCATGACATGCATCTCCAAGTATTTCCGCTTTCATTTAAAAAAATAGAGAGGAAGAGCTCACATTTGTAGGCTTCACTCTATCAAAGCAGCTGCTTTCATTGTATCCATGCTTTCCTGTAACAGGGGGTAGTGATAGAGTTTGAATCTTTGTAGATGACTAATGACTATTTCTGTCACTACAGACTACTTTAAACTCCCTTTGCATTCACACCAGGAGTAATATTTCTTTTTAGGACACAATAAATGCCTCTCCAACAAAAAAGAAAAAGATAACACAACCAAATTGGTTGTGTGACGAAACTGTAGACAATTTAGCTCTGAAGGTCTCTATTCTTTGCTTTGACATTTATGTTAATGAACAGGAATTTAAGCAATCTTCTTTGGAATGTGTGCGTCTCTTGATCTTAGCAAATACACAAAAGTTTCCTAAATCATGTGTGTCAAAGTTAAGGCCCGGGGGCCGGATCTGGCCCTCAAGATCATTTTATTTTATTGTTAATTAAGTTGTATAATTATGGAGCGTAAAATATTGAAAGTAATTTAAGGTTTAAGTTGATTTAATCTGGAATAATATTTCTGTCGTTTTATTATTCATAATTATGTTAAAAAGTTACAGTTTGAAAGTTTTTTAAATTGTCATTCTGCTAGCTTTTTGGACTATTTTGGCATTCACTAAGATTTTTTAGGCTATTTTGGAGTTTAGCTATTTTTCAGTTACATCAGCTATTTTGGCTAATTTAGACTTTTTTCCGTTTATTTAGACTATTTTGGAGTTTAGTTAACATTTTAACTACATGCTAGCTGTTTTAGCTAATGTATGTTTTTTTAGGCTATTTTGGAGTTTAGCTATTTTTCAGTTACATATCAGCTGTTTTGGCTAATTTAGGCTTTTTTCAGTTTTTTTTAGACCATTTTGGAGTTTAGTTAACATTACATGCTAGCTGTTTTAGCTAATGTAGGTATTTTTTAGGCTGTTTTCGAGTTTTGCTATTTTTTTCAGCTACATGCTAGCTGTTTTGGCTAATTTAGATTTTTTTCTGTTTTTTAGGATATTTTAAAGTGTAGCTATTTTTTCAGCTACATGCTAGCTGTTTTGACTAACCAACATTTTTTTGTTTGTTTTTTTTAGCTAATATTTTAACTAGCTATCAGCTTCAGTGTTTTCAGCTTTTAGCTTCAGTGATTTCAGCTGTCTACTTCCGCGTTTTTATCTATCAGCTTCAGCGTTTTTAGCTATCACTTTCATCGTCTTCAGCTATCAGCACTTGCATTTTCAGTGGCCAAATTCAGCTTACATACTAGTATAATCGCAGTTAATAATATATATCAACTTCATAAAGTTTTAAAAATTTTGTTTTAGAGTGTTTTAAATAAATGTTTATCTAAGGTGTATTTTTGGATTTTGGCCCCTGTGCGATTGAGTTTGACTCTCCTGTCCTAAATGAAGAATTGCATTAACATTTGTAGGAAAAAATTTCCTTCTTCCACATTTCTTTTTTTCACTCCAAACTTCATTGAAGGAACAGAAGGGTCTAGCATACAGAATAAAGAAGCTTGAAATCATATAATCCTCTAAGGATTTTTTGAGTGGCAGTGGCTGTGTCCTACCCCAAATCAGTGCCTGATAAGACAAAGAAAATTACAGCAGATGATCAGTAATGCAGGATGAAAGACAGCAGATGAAAGCCTGTGAATGGACCAAAATAACTGCAATCTTTGGCATCGGCCCAATGTGTCAAATTCCTGAAGCTCTGAAAATCTTCAAAGAGATTTATGAGAACAATTTCTATTCATGACATCACCCTTTTAGAGGAACCTTAGAAGGAGTCCAAGAAATTTATAGACATCCAATTGATTTCAGGTGTTTCCTTTGCTAGATCTAATAAACATAATCCTAACCATGAATTTTCTGAAGGGAGGAAACTTCTGATTTTTTTTTTGCTAAGAGATTCAAATCATGTAAAGAGTAACACAAGAAGTGCAGTCTCTTCTGCACACTAACGCGTTTTAGTTGTGAGAAAATGCACAAAACAATGAGTGTGATGGGGGTTTACGGAGTCAACAAACTCTCCTTTATCTTCATTAAGGGCGCATTCACTCTGACAGGTTTGATCGGGGTTGCTGGTTTGGATTGTCCGCTCTTTTTTTGTGTGAGAGCTCATCTGAACTCTGGTGTGGGTCAAACATTCAAACTCCGGCCCCCGTGAGGGGGAAGGTCTCATTTCACTTCAGGGTGAACCAAAGTGCGGAAGTGAACTGAGGCGTCAGGTAGAAAGAGGAGCAAAATGAACTCCTAATAGAGATAAGAGAGGAAAAAGTCATAAAATAGTTAAATTTATGTGAGGTGTGGGAACTATAGTTGTAACCATTGACTATATTTGAGGACTGGACTGAGTAACTCCTCCCCCTTGTGTTCCAAACAGGAAGTACCCCCTGGCTCCAAGAAGCCAAAATCCCATAGACTTCTATTTATGAATAAACAGCTATATCTTGCTTTGCTATTTTTAAGTAGCATCTTCTTGCTAATGTTTTTTTTTTTATATTTTTTTTTATATTTAGTTTATTCAAACATGTAGTTAATACAATTTAGTTATAAGTTACAGTCACATGTATATGAGCTTATTACACAAATAGGTATGCAAGTCCTGAATTCATGTTTGAAAGGAGGCAGGCAGAAGCATTGCTTATAAACGCCTGCCCCTGAGGTCAGTTTGATAGACAGTTACATAGATCCGATGATTGAACAATGAGACAAAAAATTACATTCATTATTATATATTTTATCAAATGGATATACAGTATACTTATAATAGAAACCCTTGTATTTAATCTACTCTTATATATATTCAATACATACTGTTGTTGTGCATAAATCAAGACATTCTGTATTTTGTCCATGTTATACATTTATAATCTTTTTTAAACAGGTATAAATTATTACATTGTTTTTGTTCCAGACTCAGATTATTCCACAGTTTCACTCCACATACAGACACACAGAATTCTCTCCTTTTGTGCGGATGGTAGGTTGTTTGAATTTTCCTGTACCTCGTAACTTATGGGAAGTATCTCTCAGCAAGAATAGTTTTTGAATATTATAAGGTAATATTTTATGATATGCTTTGTATAATATTTGAACTGTTTGATAATTTATGAGGTCTTCTAATTTGAGTAGTTTTGACTGTATGAAAAGTTGGTTTGTGTGCTCCAGGTATCCTACTTTATGAATAATCCTGAGTGCCCGTTTTTGTAACATGTATAATGGGTGTACTGTGGATTGATAATTATTTCCCCATACTTCATTACAGTAAGTGAGATAAGGGAGGATTAATGAACAGTACAGTGTACGAAGAGTGTTTTGGTCAAGATTATATTTACACTTATTTATTATTGAGAGGTTTTTTGAAATTTTCAATTTTAGGTGTCCTATGTGTGATTTCCAAGATAATTTGGAGTCAATTACTAATCCTAAAAATTTGTTTTCCTGAACTGCTTCGATTGGTATTCCATTTATATTAATTTGTTGATTGGAATTTTCATCATGATTTCCAAACATTATAACTTTTGTTTTGTTCAAGTTTAATGATAATTTGTTACTGTCAAGCCATTTTTTAATAATTTGCAGTTCCTCATTGATGGTACTAATTAGCATGTCATAATTATCATTACTATAAAATATATTTGTGTCATCTGCATATAATACAAGCTTCAATAAATTGGAAACATTAAATATATCGTTAATATACAAGTTAAATAATTTAGGTCCTAATACAGAGCCCTGAGGGACCCCACATGTGATTACGAGGTTGCATGATTTGTATTTTTCTATGGTGACATATTGAGTTCTTTCTGTTAAATAGCTCTTTACCCAATCCCCTGCTATTCCTCTAATCCCATAACGTTCTAATTTATCTAATAATATTTTATGGTTTATTGTATCAAAAGCTTTTTTAAAATCTATGAATAATCCTGCTGCATATTTTTTATCATCCAGTGCTTTTGCAATTTCTTCAACGGCATCAATTACAGCCATTGAAGTGGTTCTTTTGGCTCTAAAGCCGTATTGACCATCGTTAAATATTGAATGCTTGTCAATAAATTTTTCTAAGCGAGAAACAAAAAGTTTCTCGAGAATCTTGGAGAACTGTGGTAATAATGAAATTGGTCTATAATTAGCGTATGAGTTTTTATCGTCATTTTTGTAGATTGGTATTACTTTGGCTATTTTCATTTTATTGGGGACACGGCCTGTTTCAAATGATAAATTAAAAATATATGCTAAGGGTTTTGAAATAAGGTTATTTTTTTCATAATATTTTTTTCTGTAGCACAAGTTATTAGCCAATCAGAAATCTGAATAAAAGTTAGTAGTTTTACGTTGAATCTTTGAAACATTTTTGACAGATTCTCAGAGCCCACTTTAGGGGTTCGGACTTTAAACAAGCTCACTCCTGATTGGCGAGAATAGTTGCCATAGAAATGTTGACTCAGACCAGGAAAATATGTAGCTGAATGCTAATATTTCAGCTACATGCTAGCTGTATTGGCTAATTTAGGCTTTTTTCATTTGTTTTGGCTGTTTTGGAGTTTAGCTAATATTTCAGCTACATGCTAGCTGTATTGGCTAATTTAGGCTTTTTTTCATTTGTTTTGGCTGTTTTGGAGTTTAGCTAATATTTCAGCTACATGCTAGCTGTGCATTTAGGTTTAATTTAGGCTTTTTTTGGCTAATTTAGGCTTTTGCTGTTTTGGAGTTTAGCTAATATTTCAGCTACTGCTAGCTTGGCTAGCTGATTTTGGCTAATTTAGCTTTTTTCATTTGTTTAGGCTGTTTTGGAGTTTAGCTAATATTTCAGCTACATGCCTAGGCTGCATTGGCCTAATTTACATGCTTTTTTCATTTGTTTAGGCTGTTTTGGAGTTTAGCTAATATTTCAGCTACATGCTAGCTGTATTGGCTAATTTAGGCTTGTTTCATTTGTTTAGGCTGTTTTGGAGTTTAGCTAATATTTCAGCTACATGCTAGTTGTTTTGGCTAATTTAGGCTTTTTAAAAAAGTTTTTAAGGCTGTTTTTGGAGTCAGGCTAATATTTACATGCTAGTTGTTTTGGGTAACCTAAAATTTTTTTAGGCTAATTTGGCACTTAGCTAATATTTTAGATGGCCATCAGCCCTCAGTGTTTTTAGCTATTAGCTTCAGTGTTTTTAGTTATCCATTTAAGCAACTCGAGCTATCAGCTCTAGCATCTCCAGCGGCCAAATTCATCTTACAGAATTCACACTAGTATTATCACATGTAATCCTATATATCTAGTTCAACTTTATGTCTAAAGTTTCGGTTTTAAAGTTTTAAAAATTTAGTTTTAGTCTTTATTAAATGTTTATCCCTATATTAGGTATTTGGGAGAGAGCTATGGCTGGCATTCCTTTTAATTCACTAAAGTGTCTACCAAAAAATGAAAAGGCCAAGTCTTTCAAATATCAGAAAAAACCTGGAGTAAGACCACTAAGATTTATAATTTGGAGCAAGTCTCCTCCAACCGTAGGTGACAGACATGCGCTAGTATCAGGTAGTGACAGGTCAGTGTGAACACCTTATGCTAAACGCGTGTCACATTCCCTGTGTGAACTTAGCATAAGGGGGAGGAGACTATATGACATCTTCGTTGTTTGTTTAAAATAGCACACATTTAAGCTTTTCATGTTAAAGTACACAAAAGAAACAATGTATACACAGCCTTGTACATTTACAGCCTTTTCGCTTAACCTTCAATGTTTTGCCACCGATGGCGCTTCTGTGTGAAAGTCTGTTCAGTGTTTAGACTTTGAGCACAATGATTGTTGAGCAGCTGCGGCTGGTCCGAGCCTGTTCTCACACACAAACCTCAATATTGTACCGAAAGGATTCGTGCAGCTAAAAGACTAGATTAACACACGAGAAACCGCAAAGATCCACCACTTTAACCTGATTGGAATATATATTTGCAGATGACTTGATGGTTTTATGCTGAAATCTATAGATGGGACAAAATCTTAAAAAAGGTAATGTTTCTCTACTCTTATTTATTAATATATTTTATGCATTCAAGCACATGTTCTAAAGTGTTAAAAAGAAGGAATGTGTTTAGAATTGTAATTTTCTACTTTTTTTTATCACGTCGGCTTGTTTTTAGCCTCATCTGTGTGCAATAGTAGTGATTTAATTTTAAAAATGTACTCAATAATTGAAAAAAAAAAAACCTCAACTTTATCTTTAGCTTCTAAGAAAATATAAAAACATAAATGTTTATGAAAGTCAACATTTACTTTTCAAAAGCATGTTTTTCAGAGATGAGATGCAGAAAACTGGTTGAGTTGAGCAGGAAAGTCAACAACTTTAGCTTTTACTACTAACTCAGAATCTCTAAAATTTGACATTTTTGCAGGATTATCATTCATAAATAAAAAATTAACATTCATAGTGAAATAAATTAACAAAAAATACTCATATTCCACCCTTTTTGCGCAGTCTTTTGAAGGTGAAAACCTTTCACATGGCTGTAGAAAAGAATGAGGGGTCAACCCCTTTTTTTCCAGAGATACTTTAATATTTTCATTGCATGCGGCGTTGTAGACTGATCTGGTAAACAGCAGCCGACTGAGGAATGGTAAAGCGTTTTGGATTCACTCCGTTTCTCCATCCCTGGACCTCCTGGCTTCTGTCATAAGACCTGGCAGCTGCAGCCGCTCTGGGAAAAATGTTCATTTCACAACAACACAGGGAGCGACAGACAGCTTCGGGACTTCTTTATTAGAAAGGAGAAGCTTTCTGGCTGAGCCGAACAAAACGGCTGATCAGACAGGGGAGCCGAGCAATTTCATGCTTGTACATTATCCTTAATGTTGATGCATTTCAGTGGTATCTGTGACATCTTGTTATAGGTTTTTATGGTAAAATGTAATGAACTCCTGAACATTTTCTAAATTTCTAGTTGTTTGTTGATCATCAATTTGGATTTAATAGTTGTAAATTCCATTCATTTAACTCATGAGACACTTTTTTTCATGTTCTTTTGTTGTTTTCAGACCATTGTTTGCAGAATGGGTTTTCAAAGCTGGTTGGAGAGGTTTTATGGCGAGCGTGTCCGCATGTGATTAAAGGATCTTTGGCCGTTTTGAAATGACGTGAACTTATTGAAAATGTAGTTTGGTCCTTTGTCAAAAGTTACATAAACTGAAGAAAAGTAGAAACAAAGTGAAGCATGACAAGTTTTGATTTGGAAATGGTTTATTTTAGGCAATCTAAGCAAAAAATGAAACAGCAGAAACATATGAACGATTCATCGAGAATGACTCCAATTCGACTTCAACATTTCTTCATTTTTGACCAAAATGTTTAATATTTACAAATATTGCATACCGTTATTTCCGGAGTATAAGTCGCAAGAGCAAAAAATGTCTAATCAAGAAGAAGAAAACCATATATAAGTTGCACTTTTAGGAGAAAAGTCTGGCGTTTCAGACCAAATCCACCAAGCCAAGTGTAGCTAAAACAAAATAATCAATAAAATAAATAGAAGAATACTTATCTTTTGATCTGTATAATAAAACAATCAAAGTTTAAGAGGAAAACCATCAGATTCTTTTCCATGTTTGTTTTGGATGATACTTCTTCTGCCGCTGTCTGTAGCAAATACTGATGCAGCGCCCTCTAGTGGTTGTTAGAGGAAACAACTGCTAAGAGACAACCAGTGTTTACTCTGAAAATAACAAATATTTAACACAAATGAGTCGCTCCTGAGTATAAGTCACACCCCTGGCTAAACTATAAAAAGAACTATGAAAAAATAAAACATTTTTCCTTCTCAGGTTTTCTTTTGTTTTTGATCATTCTTTCCCTATAAGCTAAACTTTGGAAGCTCTCTGAATATTATCTTTAATAATATTATAAAGCTTATAACAAATTCAATATTTTCAATTTCAATCAGATGTCTCTTGTTCTAATTAAACCATTAAAAGTTGAAATTTGACATTAAAAACTGTTTTTTTTTTCACTTAAATCAGGGGTGTCAAACTCAATCACACAAGGGGCCAAAACAGGGATAAACATTTTGAAAACTTCACAACCATAACTTTTTAACATAATTATGAACTAGATGTGTAGCGTTATCTGCGAAAATAAATGCTGTAAGCTGAATTAGGCCGCTGAAGATGCTGAAATTGATTGTTAAAAAAGCTGAAGCTGATAGCTAAAAACACTGTTGCTGATAGCCAGCTAAAAATTAGGTAAATGCCAAATTAGCCCCCCCCCCCCCCCCCCCCCCAAAAAAAAAAAAAAAAAAAAAAACTTTGGTTAGCCAGAACACCGTGTAGCTGAAAAAAATAGCTAAACTTCAAAATATCATGAAAAAAATTAAAGAAGCTTAAATTAGCCAAAACAGCCAGAATGTAAATATTAGCCTAACTCTAAAACATCTTGAAAAAAATTTTTTTTTTTTTAAAGCCTGAATTAGCCAAGACAGCTAGCATGTAGCCAAACTCTAGGAACAGCCAAAAAAAAAAACTTTAAAAGAAAAGCCTAAATTATCCAAAACAGCAGATATTTAGCTGAAATATTAGCTAAACTCCAAAACAGCCTAAAAAATATTGGTAAAAGACAAAACAGTCCAAAAAGCTGGCACAATGCCAATTTTTAAAACTTGAAACTTGTTAACACAATTATGAATAATAAAAAGGCAGGAATATTATTTCAGAATTAATCAACTTCAAACATTAAACAACTTTTAGTATTTATTTTCCATAAAATACCTAATTTGTTAAAATTATACAAGTTAGAAATGAGCACAAGATAACATTAATGACAATAAATTAAAATGATCTGGAGGGCCGGATAGAATTACCTGGAGGGCCGAATCCGGCCCCCGGGCCTTGACTTTGACACGTGGCTTAAATACTAAAGAATTACTATGAAAAAATAGATTATTTGTAAAATTGAAATAAAAACACTTTTTAAAAATATTTTTTATGACAAATATCTGATATTTTCAGTGTTCAAACCATATCTGTACACAGATTGATCAAACTTTGGATAATTAGTCACGCACACATCCACAAATTTTCTTTTGGCTGAGGATTAAAAGAGAATTGACTCATAAAAAAAAGTCTCTTCAGGAATTAGTAAGCGGCCTGATGGACATGTGAGTGTTTTCCTGTCTGTCTCTTCTCTGTCTTCCTGCTGTAATGTTGGGAGGAGGAGGAGGAGGAGGAGTGATTGAGAGAGGAGGAGGAGGAGGCGCTGTTTTGCGGTCGGTCTCTGCGCGTCAGGCTTTTTCTTCACAAAAAAACGCGCATGTGGACGTTTGTTGCGGCACTTGAGTCGGCTCTCCTTCACTTCTCTGGACGTTTCTGTGGAACTTTGCAAACTTTTCGACTTCTTGGAAGGCGCGCTCCGCGCCGCCGCTGTGGGCTTTTTACGCAGCGCCGTGGAGACGGAGCCATCGAGGAGGAGCGCGGATCCAGCTCGCCTCTGAAGCCTCTCAACTCTGGTTCTCCATAAAGCAACTCTCACCGTTTCGGATCATCTTGGATTCTTTGTTTTGGGGGACTTATAAAATGTCGAGGCGCACTTTAGTCTCCAAACTTTCAGTTGTGCCAAACAGCGGAGGGACATTTCGCCGGTGTTTCACCGACAACTTTCAGTAAAACAGGCTTTGTTGCGCCTCTTATAAACATCTGCAACTAAGTTTTGACTTTTATATACCCAAATATCATGGAGGGGGATCAGGGAGCCGGTGCGCCCTCAGTGGAGCCCCAAACAGGCGCTGTTGCGCCCGACAATTTTTCCCAACTGTGGACGGACTTCATAGGGATGCTGGTGAGTTTTTTTTTTTTTTTTTTTTTCGGGGAGGGGTCGTAGGCTGACATCACGCTCAATGGGATTAACCCCCCCTCCTCCCTGCTTACTCTCAAAGGTGGCTGTGATTTGTGACTGTGCGTAACGGAGCGCGCACTGTTTGGCAACAATCTGCCAAAAAGTTTGGAGCAGATTTAGCTGATCACTGCTGAGCTCATACGTGAGTTAGTCACAGGAGGAGGTGGTAGATTTACTCCACCTTAGCTGTGTGTGTAGTGTAAATAAGGCATTATCAAATATTTGTTTTATTTTTTTGCGCAAACAAAGAAGATTTTTGTTATTTTGCAACATTTTTGCAGTCTTAGCTTTACTGCAGTAGTATTTTTTTAGTTTAATTTGAAAGATAGAACTTCTTTGCTGCAAACTTCAATTTCTTTGTATGTCTGAATCTCCAGATTTGATTGATCTGCAGACCAAACGTGTTGGAGTCACTCAGAGGTGTTAATCGGATTTGGTCTGGCACCAGTGGATGTGAACTGTGTGTTAACGCAGGACTGTGTGTGCCAGGGGTGATGCTGGGTTGTGGGTGTGGTGTTGTCCTGCCCCTCTGACACTAGGTGGGAGACCTGGCTCCCAGCCAGGCAATTTATCCAGATTTATTGCTCTGGAGGCAAATGCCTGCAAGGCCTTGTTCGTCTGTTGTCTTTCCCTCCCTTGAACTGCAGGCAAAAGTTTATCTAAGGTTCTCCACCAGCTCAACCAATAGAAAAATGTTTTTGCATAACATTACTAGTATTATGTTCACTAATTAAAGAGTTATAGAGGAGGGCTGCATTTTCATGAGCATCTAAGAAAACACATCATTTGCTGTTGGGGTTAAAAATATTTTTTAATTAATTACAAAATCCCCCCCAGTTTTGAGTTTATTTTATTTGTTGTAATCTCACTTAATGAATCAGAGATACACAATATTCTTATTAAATATGTCTAAGAAATAATATGTCTTTCTATTTGAAAAGCCTACCCCAGTGAAAATAGTGCTTTCAACTTGTTATTGGGCCATTTTTCTCATGATGGAGAACATATTTATTGTATTTATCAAGCAAGGGGCCAAAATCCCAAACAAAAGGCAAAACAAGACAAACATTTATTAAACACGCTAAAACTAAATTTTTTAAACTTTAAAAAAAGTAACTTTTTTTGGACACAATCATGAACTAAATATATGCTATATATGATGCTAGTGTGAATGATGTTAGCTGAATTTGGCCGCTGAAGATGCTAGTGCTGATAGCTGAAAAAGCTGAAATTAATAGCTAAAAACGCTGAAGCTGATAGCAGGAAATGCTCAAGTTGATAGCTGAAATCAATGAAGCTAATAGCTGAAAACGCTGAAGTTAATAGCCAGCTAAAATATTAGCTAAATGCCGAATTTGCTAACAAAAAAATACAAAAACATTTAGGTTGCCAATACAGCTAGCATGTAGCGAGAAAAATAGCTAAACTTCAAAATAGCCTAAAAAACTGAAAAAAAAATCCTAAATTAGCTAAAACAGCTAGCACATAAATATTAGCTGAACTCTAAAACAGTCTAAAAAACTAAAAAAAAAGCCTAAATTAGCCCAAACTGCTAGCATGCAGCTGAAATATTAGCTAAACTCCAAAATAGGCTAAAATAAATCTTATTAAATGCTAAAATAGTCCAAAAAGCTAACAGAATGCTAATTTTAAAACTTTCAAACTATAACATAATTATAAATAATAAAAAGGCAGGAGTAATATTCCAGTATAAATCAATTTAAACCTTAAATAACTTTAAATATTTTACCCTTTATAAAAATATATTTTGTCAAAATTATACAAGTCAGAAATAAGCGCAACATAACTTCGGATCATTGATAATAATAAAATAAAATGACCTGGAGGGCCGGATCCGGCCCCCGGGCCTTGACTTTGACACATGGGATGAACGTCTTCCTCGTCTGAACTGGCTTAAAACTATACGACTGGATAGCTGCAATGTCGCTCACTATTTTCGTCGCACCGGTTGAGGTTGTAACAGTGAAACTTCAAAGTACTTCTTATTTCGTCTCATTACCAATTTTTTTTCAGCTTATATTTTGTCTTTTTTCCTTCAGTTTCCCTGAATGAACCCATACATTGTTAACGTCTCTTCAATTGTTCAAATGTCAAACCTGAAATCTGAACAAACTGCCCTTTACGCTGAACTTTATTCTAACAATTTGCTCAATCTCCATCTTTAAACACATTGTGGGGTCACAATGAAGTGTGTATCTGGGGTATACATAGCCCCTTGCACTTCAGCTTTGAATGGCTTTTGTTTGGCTTGGGAGTCTACATGGGAATGCCCTTTATATTTGGGTTTGGTCTTAACGTGTTTGCCTTTCTGGAATCATTGCTGCGTGTGTGTTTGGTCTGAGCTCCCCACACGTGAGAGCAGATCTTCATGCCTTTACAGATAGGCCCCTCGGGCGTACGAACCACAGCTCCAGTGTTGTATGTACACACGGTAATCATGAGATCTGAATATCCAAGTGGCCGTGGATGGACAGTTAAAGAGTCCACAACAAAGAGTCCAGTGTTTTCACGATTAACAGCTTTAAAGTAGAACTCCAAGTAAGAGGGATTGACAGTCAGTTTGTTTCACTGTGTCTGAGGATTCAAATGCACAGTAATGGGGGAAGAATGTGTTTAATGAGAATGCCCAACAAAGTCACTATTTGTGGTGGAAGTTTATGGCAGCTGGAGACCATATGTGCTGTTGCACTGGATTTATGGTTCTGGATCGTCCTGCACCGTCACAGCATGTGACGATGATGAAGGAAACATTAGCAGCTAACATTAGCATCATGACTTTCCAATCAATTCTATTTATAGCTACGCTACCGCCGCGAATTTGGTGAGTTTTTACAAAGCATTGTCAGACATAAGTTTATAGTTGATGCAGAGCCATACATTCTGCCTAAATCTTTTATTGATTTCATTTTCACATTTATTATGAACTTTAAAAGACCACAGAGAACATTCCAGTGGTCTTTTAATTAGTATTACAACATTTTTAGCCAAATTAAACAAAAATGTGTTGTTTTTAACCCTTGTGCTGTCCTGGGTCATCTGGACCCCACAACTGAATTTTTTTTCTCAATGATTTGTGATTTTTCACTGATGTCCATGGCAGACATGAAATCCTGTCCACCTTCATTGCAATGGGCACATTAACACATTAATGTAAGGGTGGGGTCATCTGGACCCCATAAGATAGTACAAGTGCTAGGACATAGTTTCTGCAGAGCGGCAGGAGTTCATCAGAAATTCTTTTCTGAGTTGTGGGCAGAACCATAGACGTGGAGTAAGCCTGCGTCCACTTCCCGCCATCCATCTGTTTACTAATGTCCCGCTAGCTTACAGCCCGAACCTACCCTTATCAGAGTAGCAAAAATGGCGAGCTACCCAGCCATTTCATTTTTAGCCATTTTCCTACTCGGACAAGTAAAACAAAGACGTACATGGATCTAGTCATCTACAAGCGGATGCATCAGAATGGAGCAGAGGAACTACTTACGTCACAACTACTAGCTTTTTCCAAATTTCAGCAGCTCGTGATTCACAACAGTTTGAGTAGAGAAATACCCGGAAAGGCAATTATTAGCTTCATTTTCTTTATATTTGAAAAATGTGAAAAATATTTGAAAAAAAAAAAAAACATGGTTTTCATTAGGGCTGAGAGTCACTGTGTAACTCACGATACAATATGATATCTAGCTCACGATATCGATGATATCGCGATACTGCAATAACTGGTAAAAATCGTCTCTAATAACTCACATTATACACAAGAACACATATTTTTTAGGAAAATATTTTCCTATTTATTTTTTTACCTTGAACACAATAAACAACTTGTCTTACTTTGTGCAACAAAAAATAGACACTTTTGTGCAACATTGCTGAAACCAGTAGTACTATGTCTTTGACAAGTATTGACACCAAAAATTTAGTGTTAAAAACAGTAAACATGAACAGCAGTACCACTACATAGTGCAACATTTTTGTAAACAACAGAAACAAAATTAAATAATTCCAGTAGCTGTCAGACACATTGGTGCCCGCGATAGCAATATCAATATCAGGACAAAATATCACGATATATCGCAATATCGATATTTTGGCTCACCCCTAGTTTTCCTCATTTTATCCCCATAAATAACTTTCATCTTAGCTCTGAGTCCATGTTGAGTCATGGTCTCATGGTTATTGTCTCCTCAGTGTGGGTGGGGGCGTGTCTCCTTCAAAAGGACCGATGATGAAGCGGATGGAGTTTCGACATAAGAATGTTGCGCAGCTTCTGTCACTCATTTATTGATTGTGTCTCAGGAGCCAGATGGTTTGATGATGTGATCCCTTCAGGTCTCCTCCCACTTAATAACTGGTTGTAGCTAATGTGTCAGCATTCTTCTGTCAAAGTATAGTACAATTAAATATCCTTTGTCGGTTAAGTTCCAGCATCGTCTGCAAATGCTTGCCCATTGTCTACTGTTCAACTGTCCTCGCTTGGACTTGCCCCCCACTTCCCTGTCCAGTCTAATTATTGAGGTCACGCACAGATCTGGCAGGCTTCCTCTGCCGGGACAGCGGAGCGCGGTTCTGCTCAGGCTGCGGATATCCTTAGGAAGCATTCCGAAGCGGAGTGAGCCGTGGCCTCTGGCCTTACCCTATGACCGGTCCTCCATCGTTCTCTCCCGAGAGGCCGATGTTAACGTTTCTGCCTTCTATTACATTTTCCACTGCAATTTTTTAGCAACTCGCCACCTCCTTTTCTTGTTCAGACACCCAACTCATGTCAGCCGTATGATTTATCTGTCTCCTGCGGGATTTTACTGGACAAAGAAATGCAAGAATAGTGCAATGTTTACATCTTGTAGAACTGGGTGGTTTGTTATGGACTGGAAATAGCTTTCATTTCTTTTATGCTAAAAGTAGACTTATCTTTTCGCGAAACTTGACATCTATCAGCATTTTGTTCTTCACAAAATATCTAAACCACACAGGCAAAACCTGCCAGTGGTAATTTGAACCTGCCATTCCAGTCCGGAGATTGTGTAGCAAGTGAAAGCAATCGCACCACAAACACATTGACATTACTTTAGAGCTGTAGCTCCGCCCTCCACCGGGTATTGTTCCCTCCACAGCAGTATGAACATTCAGAGAGCCTCCACCATGACAATGGCTGTGCCATGTGCACTATTGTTCTGCGTCTGTGTAACTTGGCCTCTGCGTGACAAAAGAATTTGGGAAAATTATGTTCGTTACTTAATAAAATTCAACTTTACTTTCATTCTTACTTTAATTGCTTAAATATTTCTCTCACCACTTTCTCTACAATTATATAGATTCTCCAAGGAAATTTTAAAGCAAATCTAGATATCATCATCTACACAATGTAGTCCTGTCACATAGATTATTTTCTGCACAAGACGCTAGTCTATTTTTGAAATTATGTCATATGTAAACTGAAAGGGATATGGAGTCCATCAGTCAGTCAGACTTTTTATTTACTGCATTTACAACTTGTTTGTTTGTTACATGGTTGTCACATTTGAGTATCTAGAAAACCTGCAACTCCCAACCTTGTTTTAACTTGTAGTAAACAGACCGATAATTTATCAGTCTGTTTTTACTAGTGGCACACGAGGTTGTAATTTAGTTTATTCACAGTAACGTAATTTTTACTTTTAAGGTACCGCAAAAACACGTTATTGCGACTATGCTAACTCCTAAACTTGTTCGCAACTCATAGAAAACATGTCAGTCTGTTTTTTGACAAGTAGTAAATAAAGTTTGTAGCGTTAATTTTTACTTTATAAGGCACTGCAAAAACATGTACTGTGACTAAGCTGACTCCCAACCTTACTCACAACTCATAAAAAACTAGACTGATACTGCTAAAACATGCTAGGCTACTTCGACTATGCTAACTCCAAAACTTGTTCACAACTTGTAGAAAACAGACCAACAATGAGTCAGTCTGTTTTTTACAAGTAGCAAACAAGGTTCTAATTTAGTGTATTCACAGAAACGTAAATTTTTGCTGTATAAAGTACCACAAAAACACGTTACTGTGACTATGCTAACTCCCAACCTTCTTTACACCTTGCAAAAAAACAGAGCGATACCTCAAACTTGTTTGCAACTCGTATAAAAATACTGCAACACGTTGGACACGTTAGCATATTCATAATAACATCAAACTTTATCTGCAACTTCTTTAAAAACCAAAACAAAAAAACACAGACTGACATTTTGATAGAGTGCTGTGTACCTCTCCTCAAAAATTGGTAAACACAACAACCAGAACTAATCCATTCATAAGCCGCACCAGACTGTAAGGCCAATGTTGTGGTTGTTTTTTGTTTTTTTATAATTAGGTTTTCAAGTTCAGAGAGTATTGTAATAAACTATAATTTCCTTCACTGAAGATGCAAACTTAAATGAAGGATATAACTGTTTCTAATCAACCCTGTGTTCATTTATTGACTGTTCAGAGGCTTGGTTTGTTGTATTTGTTAGAATTAGCTACAGTCACTGAGAAGTTAGTGAAAGCTGAACACAAACGCTGTCTTGGCTTTGGATCAAAGTCTTTCTGTTAATATAAACCTCTGGATTCGTAAGAATGCTGGGAATTTTAAGACTTTTTGATTGAAAACTGCTCCTTTTACATGCTTCATTCATGTTTGTACCTCACTGGAATTAAGACTTTCAGTTGATTTTAAAAGAACGAATAAAAGAAAATCTTAGTTTAAAAGCTATTTAAGAGAATTTGCTACAAAATGTAGTTTCAAATGTTTTTTTTTCTTTCTTCAAATGATAGAATATAGAGATATTGTAATTTGGACGAAGAACAAAATATAGTTAAAAGTAGCATCCAGAAGCTGTTTCAATGTACCTGTAGCTGGAATGACTGTAAAAAAAAAAGAGATATAAGGTTCCTCAGTAGAGGCATTATCTAGTGCAAAGGAAATTCTTTGGACATTTATCTTATCTTAAGCATCTGTGTATGTTTCTCACTCAGGGAAGGGACTTCAGAGGATGTAAATTGACAAACAGGAATCATTTAAGATGATTGTCTCTTTAGAAGTGGATATTCCAGCAAGTTCACACCAGAGTCAAACGTTGAAATGCTAAATAATATATGAAATAAAGGCAGTTAATGCCTGCTTTTAGAAAAAGTACTTTTACAAACATTGATTGTGAGTAAGGCTGCCACAAATTATGATTTTAATAGTCAAATAATTAGCAATTGATCACTGCTGACTTCACAATACCCAGACTATTTTATGTGACACTAGGTGTCTTTTATTTTGAAAGGACATCACATAAACCTCTGTTAAAGGTTGAAAACGCTTTCATATTTTGGGAAATCAAAGCTATTTTATCTTTTTGTTTTCATGTTTCATTTCTGCCCCAAAAAAACTGTTTATTTTTGTTACTCATAATAGTGAAAGAGGACGTAACATTTTGTATAATAGACCTGTTAAAGTGTTTGGTTAGGTTGCAGATCTATATGTAATAAGCAGCAAAAAATAATTTTTTTTTTAATTAATTTTGTCTAGATGGGTAGTTAAAGGGTTAAGCATGGTGGTAGAAGTATAATAATTTGGTCATGCGTATCAATCATATGAATTCCCAAACATTTGAACATTTGTATCCACACATTTTCACTAAAATACCTTTATTTTCTTTTGATGAATAACAGTGTGGTTTTATATGTCATGGAGTTTCACTCATTTGAGACTATGTTTAGCTAGTTCTGGTAAAACCGAACATATTGTGAGTAGTGCTGCTGCAAACGATTATGTTAATAGTCAAATAATCACCAATTATTTTTTCCGATTAGTTGACTAATCTGGTCATGCGCAATCTGAATGTAAAGCATACATTTTAACCATCATTAGCTTTAAGCTAACAAAAAATTGACATAAAGCATTACCTGAGAGAATGATAGTGTGAATGCTGTAAGCTGAATTTGACCGCTGAAGATGCTGATAATGATAGCCAAAAATGCTGAAGCTGAAAAAGTTGATAGCTATAATAACTGCAGGTAATACCTGAAACCGCTAAAGTTGATAGAGGAAAACGCTGATAGCCAGCTAAAATATAAGCTAAACGCCAAATTAGCCTAAGAAACTTAAAAAAAAAAAAAAAAAAAAAACTTAGGTTAGCCAAAAAAGCTAGCATGTATCTGGGAAAAAAAACTGAACTTAAAAATAGCCTTTAAAAAAAAAAACAAAAAAAAAAATGCTAGTGCTAATGGCTAAAGATGCTGAAATGCTGAAATTGATAGCTGAAATCGCTGAAGCTAATGCTGAAAGCTTTGAAATATTAGTTAAATGCAAAATTAGCCTAAAAAACAAAAAAAAAGCCTAAGTTAGCTAGAACAGCTAGCATACAGCTGAACTATTAGCTAAACTCCAAAAAAGTTAAAAAAATAAAATAAGAAAAATTGTAAATTAACCAAAACAGCTAGCATGTAGCTGAAACATTAGCTAAACTTTAAATTAGCCAAAAAAATCTTAATAAATTCCAAAACATTCCAAAAAGCTAGCTGAAATTGATAGCTGAAATCGCTGAAGCTAATGATGAAAGCTTTGAAATATTAGTTAAATGCAAAATTAGCCTAAAAATCTAAAAAAAAAAGCCTAAGTTAGCTAGAACAGCTAGCATACAGCTGAAATATTAGCTAAACTCTTAATTAGCCAAAAAAATCTTAATAAATTCCAAAATATTCCAAAAAGCTAGCATAATGCCAATATAATTTTCAACTTTACTGCACTCTGACCCCATATAATATAAAGTAATGACTTATCGACTGTTAAATTAGCCGTCGACTATTGTAATAGTCGATTAGTCGTCCCTAACTGTGAGTGCACTCTGAGTTTGACATTCCTGTGTGGGCGTTCCTTCTGTCACCATTGTTCAGGTCATGCAGGGAGTTGGCCTCCTCCACATCCAGGGTGGAGGACATCTTACATCACTAAACCAGAACTATCCTCAAATATCCACATGATCATCTGTTTTAGGTCTACATTTAAGAGTTGGGGTAAACTGTTTCGCCCATTTTACTGTTTTAAGGTGGGCTTGTAGGCAAAGAAAATTTGACACTCGAGGGGGGGGGGGTGTCTGATTGAGGAACTGCCGTTTCCAGACACCAGATGCTTGATTCTCCTTTTACTCAACAGCTGCCCAGAATTCCTTCTTCCTGGATTCATTTTCGAATCCCAGCATTTTCGAACTGCAGCGATCCCAGCCGCCTGCTTTTCTGGCGTCTGATCCAACAGCTTTTCCTATTCTACCAAAAAGCCCCGGCAGTATGTGAAGTTTCACTTTTCAGGAGGATGTTTCATGTTAGGGTCAGCTGTGCTGAGAGTCCATGAGCTCATGCCTCTGGAGGAATGAAGGAATCTCCGTGAATGCCTCTTTAAAGCTGGCGAATAATGTTTTTTTTTGCCTGGATCCTAATGTAGTTTACCCCTTTCAGCCTAAATGAACACGTATTATTCAGAAAAAGTGGATTTTTTTTCTTTATTTCTTTTCATCTGAATAGAACTTGATTTTTTCTGCTTGTGGCTTTGTGTTCGTTTTGCTAGTTATGTAATGAGCGAGCACTTTGGTCAGTGTCTGGAATCTGCTCACGGGTGTTCCCGCTGACATTCCTGATCATCTTAAAACCATATGTTAAGCCAAAAGAAATGCTTTTTCTTAAAAAAAAAAAAAAAAAATCATTTTCATTGGTTATTTGGTTGTCTTCATCCATCCTCACATCCGTTTGTTTTGGTCTGATGTTTTGCAAAACCTCTGCGCGCATGTGTGTGCATGCTAATGCCGCTTTCCCCTGACTAGACACCAAATGTCTGAGGAAGGCCTTATGCCCCCCCCCCCGTTTTGTGTGTTGTGTTTGGTTGCATCACTCACAGTGATCCTTTTCATTTGCAGCCTGGCACTCAGATAGGGAGTCCGCTTAAGAAAGACTGAGAGACTGTTTGGATCCTGCAAAGTGACTCAATGCTTGCTGTCTGCCTGGCACAGATTAGATCAACACTGATGAATATTCAGTTCTGCTGGTTTAACCGAGGCTGGAAACAGCAAATCCTTCTCAATTTTGTGACTTTTCTTCCCTGAAAACATTTTTTTGAACATATTTTTAATAATCGAAGGCCTTTAAGAGATGCGGTTTTTGAAATACTGTAAGTGTTCTGTGTAGGGCTGCCACACACAATTATTTTAAGTCGACTAATCACCCATTGTTTTACTGATTCATGCATAAACTGGGTGTAAACCACACATCTTAACCATCATTAGCTCTAAACTAACAAAAATTAAGAGGATTAAACTTTTAAGCTACTACTTCAGAAGTTTCTGTTATTAAGACAAGATAAATGACGGCATCTGAAATGATGGTGTTGCCATGGTACCAGAGCCATTCTATAACTTCCTGTGACATCACCACTGACCCGGATTAGCACTACAGCGCATTTGTGTCAAAGACAAAGGCAGACGCGGCATTAGAAAGCATACGCTGTAGTTTTGAGATAAAATTAAAACAATAATAATTACAAAGAAACGACCGATCGACTATTAAATTAGTCATTGACCATTTAACAGCCATCGACCAATCGTGGCAGCAGTAGTTCTCTGTTATCTTTTACTTACGATTATGCTGTTTTTAATCCAAATTTTATAAATCTGTCGTTTTCTAGGACAGTTTCTGCAGAGCAGCAAGAGTTTATTGGAAATTCAACTCGATTATAGCACTGATCCACAGTGGTTATAATAAAGAACTATTAAGATATGGAATTTTAACTAAAATGTCCTTAAAGGAAACATAACATGAATTTTTTAAGCCCTTCAGAGTCAACTATATCAATATATTAGATCATAGAGATTACCTTCGGAACACTAGAAAAGAAATTATTTATGAAATTTTAGTTATTTCTCCTACCTTGAAGGAAACTTCCTGAGGCTCCGCCTGCTGTTGCATGTGGCCGCCGCCCATTTCATGATGTCATCCTAGAGCCTTTGGCAGCGTGTCTTCGTTTCACCCACCAAAATAAATAAAGATGGACCCACATCCCATGTATCTGCCCGGTCGGTCTTAAAGGAGCCCCGCGTCTAAAGCATCAAACACCTGTTTGAGCTGGAATTCATTGAAGACACGACCCGACTGGAAGATATACAGTATTCTGCATGTAAAATGAAAGTTTTTCGCCGGTCACTGCTAGCTCTGTGGAGTTATTGACTGGGGGCGGAGCTGGCAGAGCAGACTCTTCCTGAAATCAAATCAAATCAACTTTATTTATATAGCACTTTTCAAAAAAGATCATTTTCAATCAAAGTGCTTTATATAAAAAAAAAAAATAATAAAAAATAATAAAATGTTAAAAAGAAAGGACGATGCCCTCAAACCCCACCCCCACCCCTCCACACACTCGCACAAACACACATCGACATATTTCCACACCATGATGTTAAAAACAATAAAAATAAGTAATTACTAAAAAGCTGGAAAATAGAAATCTAGAAATCTGACTTTGTACTGCAGTGAGGAAATAATATTTTATTTTGGGGGCTGTCTTACTCTGTGACATCATCACGTGAGAACCTGCTTGTTTTCGCGGGTATGGGAGGGGCTGCTTTTAGAGGATTACTCAGAAATTCATGAATGGATCATAATACCGTTGTTTAGTGAGAAATGAACACCTAAAATCTCAACAAGTGGTTTTTCATGAATGAGAAAAATGCTGCAAGAACATGCTAAAAACACCAAAAACAGGATTATCTTCAGAGTGGGTCTTTAATATCCCGGTTCCGTTCTCGTGTATATTCATGTACGTTAGCTCAGATCCTCACTGTTTAGAGAACGGCTTCCTCCCTCAACCTTCAACACATCCTTCCCACAGCGGCAGGAACTGTTTGGATCTAAACTATAGCTCGCAGGAAAAAAAAAAAAACTGTTTGGCTGAGAGCTTGGCGAGCATCGGAGGGGGTAAAGGGCAGCCTTGAATTGGGCTTCAGTGAAGACACAACCCAGAAACAAACCTTGGATGGCTCCAGATACTGAGTGGGAACTGATAAGAATGAGCGAGCGAGTCGAAAATGCAGCTCGGATTCTGTTGTTTTCTGCTTTAAATGGGAGATTTGACACATTTTTCCCATCAGATTCCTCACTAGTTTATTAGATTTGTGGTGTTTATGTGTTCAGTCTAAGGTCAATACATTTCCAAAGCAAAGAAAAGTGAATGGTACCATTTTAATTTGTTTTTCTTAGTGTTGTATTTCACATAAATGTGTTTTTAAAAGAATGAGGTTTTCTGGGATTTGTTCTAAATGTTTTAAAGCAAAACTCTTTGCCGCCCTTCCTGGGCTGAACTATCCCCTCTCTTCCTTTCTGCAGGATGGTTCGCTGGGCAACATAGATGACCTTGCTCAGGAGTACTCCGAGTACTACAACACCTGCTTTAGTGACGTGAGCGACCGCATGGAGGAGCTTCGGAAGCGCAGAGTCTCCCAGGACCTCGACATGGTAAAGTTCCTGCTTTTTCACTTCTATTTTTAGCTTGTTTTTAATGAAAATCTTTGGATCATGAATGCGTGGTGCAGCGTGGGAGTTCTAGACGTATAGATGTGGCTGCTGTGGTGGTCTGGAGATCCTTTAAGGGGGGGGCTCCTTTTCACTAAGATGTAGGGTAGTGGGGCAGCCTTCTTGTTGCCAGGCTGCATGGACATGCATGCTAGAATGCGACTGCTGTGGGGGACTCGGGCCAAGCGCTCTTAAAAACAACGTATGGAACCTAAAGCTGCGATTACCAATGACTTGTTTGTCTGAAACGTCTCGATCCTGACCTCTTCTGCTTAACTCATTTGAAAAGGATTGAGTTTTTTTGTCATTTAGCTTTAATTAAGAGTTGCTGAGAAGGGTTTGAGGTTTGAAATATTGCGTGTATGAGTTGAGCGACGTTTCCTGGAAACATTTTTTGTGGAGAAAAGAGCTGAGTAGGAGGTGAACCTGGAGCAGGCGGAGGAGAAGACTGAGCCGAGGAAAAAGAGACCGGAGAAGCCCTGCAGCTGTCCTGGCACTCTCCAAAGTTTTGGCAGGAAAATACAGAAGAAGAAAAAAAAAAAAAGCTTGACAAAAAAGGGTCAGAAAACACCGTACTGAGAACTCCCACTGTTTAGGCTGAACTTTGCCTTTTAGTTTGATGCTCTGATCGCCTGATATTATTTTTGGGAACGTTTTTGGGGGATTTTGAGTTCAAAAATCCTTTTCTCTGGTTGCTTTTAGAAGTAATGGATGATAACTGAGTATTGCTTAGAAACATTGTGAAATACAGACACAATCCAGAGACTTGGAGCTTAGCGGAAAATAATTTCTGCACTAACGAAGATAACTCTAAAATTGCTTATACCTATTATACTATTTACTAAAAATATTTAACATAATAAAGAAAGCTTCATGCAAATTTAAAGTTGTAGGATTTCCTGCATTCCTATCATGTTTGAAATAAAGATTTTTTTTGTTCAGAATTATAAGACGAAAGTTCAGGATTAAACCATTTATTCTTGAATTTTTCCCAAGCATAAAAATATTCAAAGTATTCAAGTCATTAGTATCCATTTGAAAACAAATCAATCATGATTTTCAGAAATGTTCATGGAAATATGTGTGGAAAAAGTGTTTTTTTTTATGTTGTTGGTCACAAATGCTGTCTGTTATGCTACTTAAAAAAAGAGCGGTCTGTAATGTTCATCATAGATACGCTTCAACTATGGGGACAGAATGTAAAAAAAGAATCCAGGAAATTGTCGTTTTTTTTTTTTTTTTTCTTTTTAAGGAGTAAAAGGTGCTAAAATAAGTATTTCTCACATCTTTCTAAAGACCTTCCAGATCTTTTGATCTGTTGTAAAAGTGTCCCCAGTGGTCTTTTTATTAATGATTGCCTATTTTAGCCAAAATTAAAAAAAAAAAAAAAAAAAAACATTTTCCAGGACTGGGGTCTGCAATGTGGCTCTTTTATCTCTTTTGGCTCCTCGGCCAAACATAAAATAAATCGGAGAGACTGCTGATGTCGACTGTCGGAGTGAGCAGCTCCCTGCTATTGGCTGCCTAACCAAAACTACCATAAAGAAAACAAATAAACAAAGCCCACGAGCTAAGACTACCAACACCAAACTAAAATAACAAAATCCAGCAGTGCAAGACTACTGAGACAAAGAAGGGGAAAAAAAAATATATATATATATTTTTTTTATAGTAAGTATTACTCAATTAGCATTTATTTAATTTGGATTAGATGCATTTATAAATTAATAGCTGAGGTGCCCATAGATGATAAACTATGTAGGTTTTTACATCCCTCAGCGCTGCTCAGCGCTACATCAAGAATATAAAGATATTATATGCAAAGGAAAATTTTAGTAAAAAATGAATCTTTAATGGGTTAAAAGCACACATCTTGTGATGCACAAAATTGGTTAAAAAAAAATACTTTGCGAGATTTTAGTTTTTTTATGTTATTGTTTTTGTTTGCGCCAAAAATAGGCATAATTCATATAAATCCAAATTTCTTATTGGCTAAAGTAAGAATACGCGGCTCCTTCTAGGTTTTAACCAGTAGAAATCGAGTCCAAATAACAATTTTACTGTTGAAGGTTACCGACCCGTGTCCCAGGACATAGTTTCTGCAAAGCGGCAGTAGCTCATTAGAAATTTACCCCACACCCCCATCGTGCACCCCCACACTTCCCCTTCACCTGATTCACTACAACTTGACTAAAATACTCTGAAATGTGATTTTGCGCTTAATTGTATTTATATTTGTCCTCCATCATGAGGAAAACGCCACAAGAACACGTTAATGAACACCAAAAACACATTTCTCATCAGAGTGGGTCTTTAAGTAGAAAAACTTGTGGACTGACAAATACTGTTTTGTTCCACTGAAGGTGTGTGTATGTTTATATAATCCCTACCCACTGCTGATATCGTGGGTATTGTCCCATTTCAGAGAATAATTGTTTATGAAAGCAGTGAAGGACGTCTGCATTTTATCTCAATCAGGACACATAGTACTCTCTCTGTAAAGCAAGTCACGGGTATTCTGCTTCCAAAATAAAACAGATTACTCAAAGAAATCATCCGAAATCCTTCCTCATCGTATGGGACGAGTAAAATTGAGAGTCTGGGTCTTGGTGAACTGTAGAACCTCTGGAACAATTGTTGTTCAGGGTTTTCTTTCCAGCCTAAGGACTTGAGTCAACCGTGAAATGGATAGCAGTTGTATAGGCCTTGAAAGTTATCATTGGTTAACAGAACAATAGAATGACTGATTGTTGAAGTCAGAGTCAAGAGTGGATGACTGTCATTCTGTTGTGGAGCTGAAAGGTTCAGGTCTGCAAATCTCAATGAGCTAAAGAAATCAAGTCAGAATTCCTCCACAATAAACTGACACTTGAAGTGATTGCTGTATTTTTTGGAGTACAACTCACTTGGCTAAGGGTGCCAAAAAAAAAAGTTATAACAACTGCTAGAGGGCGCTCTAGGTGCCTGTATCAGTATTTGCTACTGACAGCACTCGCAGAAGAAGTGTTACCCCAGACTTGTTTCAAAGTGCAGGAAAAGAAGAAGAATTCAATAGATTTGGTGATTTGACGTGTATTTTTGTAATTTTCAAAAAAAAATTAAGTTTATTTAATATTTTAGCAAAAGGCTAACATGTTTGGCTAATTTGTTATCTACCGGGTTTTTTGTTAAGGTAATTCAGAATTTTGTTTTATTTTAGCAACATGCTAACGTTTTTGGCGAATTTGTTATCTAACAGGGTTTTTTGTTAAGGTAATTTTGAATTTTGTCTCTATTTTAGCAACATGCTAACGTTTTTGGCTAATTTGTTATCTACGGGGGTTTTTAGGCTAATTTCAGAGTTCAACTTCAATTTTAACAACATGCTAACATTTTTGACTTATTCAGTTTACTGAGGACATTTAGGGTATTTTGGAGTTTAGCTAGTATTTAAGCAACAAGCTAGCTTTTTTTTTTGGCTTATTTGGCATCTACTAAGGTTTTTAGGGCTAATTTGGAGTTTAGCTCATATTTAGGCAATGCACTGAAATTCTTTTCAAAATTTTCATGTATTAAAGATTTTTACGTAGTTTTACTACTTTTTTTTTTAAATTTAGGTCAATTTCAGCGCTCTTTCATAGTTATTTAGTAAAATTTCCAGTTTTTTTTAGCAAATTTAACATTTTGGAAATAGCTTTTGCAGTTTTAGCAAATCCCTTCAGGAATTAAAGTAAAGTAGCTTCAGCATCTTCAGCGACCACTTTTAGCGAAAAGCATTCACACTAGCATTTTTGCATAACTTTTCTAGTTATGATTTGCCTTTTAAGATGAAATGTCTGTTCTTGGTCCCATGTTTTTGTTAAATACATTTCTCCCATAAGTGCGACTTACAGTCCACAAAATACGATATTCTAGTGTAGCTAAATGCATTTCGATTGACGATTTTCACTTGTCACTCTTTGTCATGTTAAGCCTCACGTTTTCATTTTAAATGCTTCTGAACCTTCAGGTTTATATATATATATATATATATATATATATATATATATATATATGTATATATATATATATATATATATATACTTTTATAAATTGGAGAGCAAAAATTCCCAGAGGAAAGCCCCTGTGTCTGCAATGTATCCGCAGTCTCACATTTCTGAGCAAAAAGAGGACTTTTTCATGAAGTTTCAGTTCTCAAAACTTCTTTGAACTTGCCTCTCAAGCTAGTCTGGGTCAATTTTTTTCTTAGCAGAAATCTTTTGCTTTCTGTTGTGCTTCTTTATTCCTGTAACCCAAGGGTGTCCAAACTTTTTGCATTTGGACTTTCGTCAATTCCTGCTTTAACCCAAGATGTCGCTCATTTGTTTTAACAAAATTACAAATTCTCTATCTGATTATCGATGAACCGGCTTCCTGCTCTGTTTGTCCACAGTTGTTTCCCTGTTTCTTGGTTTTTAGTTTTACGAGCGGTTAAACAAACATCCTCTTCGAAAGGATTAGTGCGTGGGCACAATCTGCCTCGTCCCGCAGAGGCAGCAGTTTGGATGGCGCTCAGTGACAGGCAGATTTAATGATGTGTGAGGCTTATTGCTACAGAAGACGGGAAATGCTGGAAGCATGAAAAAAATGAAAAATCAGCAGTTCTAATGAAATGTTTTGTTCCAAGTGAAAGGTCAGCGGGAGATCAGGCCAAGGAGTCAAAACAAAGTTTCTGCCCAAAACTTAAATGTTTAGACAGTTAAATCGTATATGACAGTTATTTTCTATTTATTTATTCATATCTGTCAATGAAATCTATATACATGAGATTACAGTTGATTCAACTATTTTTGCTGACCGGTTTTTGTTTATAATTTTTTTAAAAAAAAGGAAAAAGTTACTTTTCACCTTAAGCAATGAAGTCATCATCTTAAAATGTACGGTATGTTTCAAATTGTCCTCTTCGTTTCTGCTGGCCGTCTTTTGTTCTTTGCCGAGAAACTTGGAGCGACTCCTTAAATCATCTGTGCAAGCAGCCGCCGTGTCACTCTGTTCAGTGTCAGCGCAAGTGTAGGGTCTGTTCAGGAGGAAAACATGTCAAAACATGACATACGGGCCAGATGCAGGATCCCCTGGGCGTTCACTAAGTGGTGTTTCTGTCTCTTGACTGTACATGGTTATTCACCCCAACGGCCGATCAAGCGTCACAGCAGAAGCTCCAGGGATGGAAAACGTGGAGAAAGAGCCAAAATGTTGAGCGAATGTTGTCTATGTTTTATTGAATTATATCCTTTCTTAGAAAAGGTGTGATATAGGACATCATTATCCAACACTCACACCAGGCATGTGATGTACATTAAAGAGTGTACTGAATGGGGTTTTTTAACCCTTACATTAAGGCATTAGCCCTTCCACGACAAAGGTGGACAAGACTTCATGTCTGTTATTGGACACCAATAAAGATCAACAATCATTAAAAGGAAAAAGTTCTGCGCACTGTCTTGTGGGGTCCAGATGACCCCACTTTTATGTAAACAAGTCCAGGAGAGCGGAAGGGTTAAACGTGTAAGGTGTTCACACTGGTACCTGATACTATCGCATGTACTCACAGTTAGAACAGCGAAATGTCAAAGCGGTGCGAATCACGCTTCAGGCTTTTTCTTTCACAGCTCGATTCCGATATATGAAAGACTCGGGCCAAATCTGAATTCTACGTTTAACCCTCCAAAGGGAAAGTTATGTCTTCAAATTTGGGCGTCACTCCCGCTCAATTATCATCAAAAGTTGGCAGTCAGCTACATAAGCGCGGAGCTGTTAGCCCTCGGAAATACGCAACATCAGTTTAATTACTTTAAAAAGTTCATGGTAAAGCAAAAAATTAATTATTTACATTTAAATGTATGCTTCTGTTCTTCAGATCACACCCGTGTGAAGAAATTCGCTTCTCCTCCGCGGTACACCCTAACCGCGGAGGGCTCTGCATTCCTTCGCGGTGAGGGTTAGCTCTTTAAGGAGCCATAATATAATTTTCTTAAGTCTTTCAGAGGGAACTGTATCCACATATATGATCATATATTATCTTTATAACACTAAAAAACTAATTATTTATGATATTGTAGTTATTTTTGTGAGTTTTTTCCTGCCCGCAAGTATAACTACTCGATTCCCGGAGCTTCGCCTGTCACTATGTGTGGGCACCGCCCATTTTATGATGTCATCCTAGAGCTCTCCTTTCTTAATTTCCCCCTCAAATATAAACATCCAATGTTATCTCATAGATGGAAGCACATACCATATATCTGCCTTTAGTAGTCCAGGCCATCGCTACACAACACAAATACATGCGGTGTCTGTACGGGGTCTTAAAGGAGCCCCGCGTCTAAAGTAACAAACACCTGTTTGAGCTGGAAAGACAGGACACAAATAGAAGATATACAGTATTGCTCATCTAAATTGAACATTTTTTGCTAATCACTGCTAGTTCCGCGGAGTAATTGGTAGTTGTTGTTAGAGTTGGGGCGGTGCTGGCAGAGCAGACTCTTCCTGAGCAGGGGCGTCTCACTTTGTGACGTCAGCACGTGAGGACCCTCTCGTTTTTGTGGGTATGGGAGGAGCTGCTGTTGAAAGAGCAGGTTTTTAGACTATTACTCAGAAATGCGTGAACAGATCAAAACACCAGTTTTGGTTGTTTATAGTGAGGAATGAATGGTAAAATACACTTAAAAGCTCAGAAAGTCTTGGTATGGCCCCTTTAAGAAAAGTATTTTGGATAGCCCTACCCCTTCAAATGCCCCTACAATTGAAGAGGTAGAGAAAAGCCGTAGCAGTAGGGGAAGACACTACCCATATGTGACTACCAAATCAGAGTCCCTGATTGGTGTACCGGTCTAACTTTCAACGTGTATTCAGTTACTGCAAATTTTGTTACGTGCAGCCCTAAAACTAGCTCAAAAACCTGCGTAGCAACATGTGAACTTCTGAATTCGGGACCCCAAAAACCCACAAATACCTGTGTATACGTAGACTTATAACTGAAACTGGTCGCATTGCAGAGGCCGTTGTGAACGTAGCACAAGAGTAGGATGTATCAGTTGTTGTAAATAGTTTGTGTTACGTTTTTAACTGAAAATTAGGTTTTTAGTTACTTAATTTGAAAAAGCAGTTCTGCCCCTTCATGTGTGAAATTAATCTTTGAGCCTAAAAAATGATTCACATGTATTAAGTAGCAGAGCACATGCTTGATTTGATAAATACTCTGTGGTTCAGCGGAATTTAAGCACTAAAGAGGAGCAGCATATTTTGCAAAAAAAAAAAAAGACAAACTTTACGTGCTGGGTTGTTTATTTGTCTTTCAGCATTTCCTTTTACTGAAGTCTAGCGAGGATCAGCCTGTTCAGACAGCTGCCTGTGTTGCTGTTAGATCACTTTCAGAGGATGTTGGCTCCGCTCTCTTGTTGGCATAACTCTTGAGGGAATCATGTGGTATATTTGCAGACGTATTATGCGGTTGTTGTCGTTTTTCTCAAGAGTTGCACTTGCGGCCCTGTCACTGGAATTTGTAATAACTGTAGTATTAATCAGGAAATACCAAAACAATAATCATCTTCAAGGCTGAGGAGGGTTATATTGTTCACTGTGACTTTTCTGGGCAGAAGATAAAGGCTTTGAATGTGTTGATAATTTCCTTTTGTTCTCCAAAGTGTAGTCTTTATTTATTCATTTATGTTTGTTTTTCAATTTTTCTCATTTTTCGCATTTTGAACATATTTCAGTTAAAACAACATAATGAATCCCACACTGGATGTGACTGTCAAATATCATGATTTTAGAAATTTAAGAAAATATCTTAAACACCAATTAATATATTGCCTTTTTATAGATTTCTGGTGAACATTTTTGGTTTTAATGGTAATGTTGCAACGTTTTCAGCAGTCACTGAGGAGTAACCTTGTCTCTTTATTTCCTATAGCAGCATTTACAATACTAGTGGAATCTTTATTATTTGTCTGTGGGAGGGGCTGAGTCACTGGCTGCAGGGTCATCTTATTATTAAGGGGAAAAAAAAATAATTCTGTGTTTCAAAATGCATTTATTTTATTTGTATTGCTGGTTAGTTAAAAAAATAGCTATTATATTTTATATACTAAACTAATAAAATAAAACCTTGAAAAACACTTGAGTTGGTTTAACTGCTGATGGGCCAGACAGGCAGATTTAGTTGTCGGAATTACTATGTTAAAAGGAAACAAATTAATTAGGTATGTTTTTTTTTTCTTATTTTCATTAAACCTAATCCCAATCACAACAAACTGGATCATATCTAATAATGGTGTCTGCCTAAAGAAACATGGGTTTAACAAATGGTTAAAAACAAACAAAACAATTGGAAAAACTCTAATTCGCAGTTTAGTTATGTATAAGCCTGAATACTTAAATGTAGAAATATCTACTTAATTCTAATCTAAATTATATTTATATTTAAATAATGTTTTATTTTCTTTTGCCTGTTGGTTTTACTTTTCTTAGGGAATATTTTAAATTTAATAGCTGTATCAATAATTATAGTTTAACTATAACTGCAGCCTTTTAGTTTGTCATTTTAAACCACATAACATTTTTGAATTTTTAATGTTTATTTAAATAATTACTTTTCCCAGGTTTAAAACAGTTGGTTTTATAATTTTCTTAGATAATCTGACAATTCTCTTGGATCAGCTGAGATTTGAATTGCTAACCTGTTTCCTGGCAGCAGACATTAGTCAATACAATTGTAATAACTTGTAAAATTGTATTATATCAGTGAGTAAAAAGGTGTAGGTAGAATTTTCTTTCATTTCACTCGTTCTGCAGGTTCGCTGGTTCAGCCGCTAACGTCTTTCCAGATAAACACCTGAGTTGTTATTCCTGTTCGTCCCTCCACATTCTCAGACTAACCTCGGAACTTCACACTCGCCCACCCTGAAGATCGAGCTATGCCAGCTGGACTTTCTCCACTGCTTCTGCTCTCAGCTCCTGCTGCGCATCCACCTACTTCTGCCATAGAAGTTGGCAAAAACTGTGGGAGGAACAACTTTTGCAATCGCATGACGTCATTTAAAAAGATGCTTTCTACACTGCAACAGAATGTTCTTAATTTCTTTAGTGTGATCTGGTCATGCTGCAAAAAAAGTGGTTCTTTGCTATGGTTTGTGGGTTAATTTACAAGCTAATTTGAATAATCAGACGTGATTCAAGAATACAGTAGGGTAGGGGTCTCTGACTCAATCTCAGAGGGGGCAAAAATCCAAAACACACCTTAAGTCACGGGCCGAACAGGATAAAAATTTATTGAAAACTCTAAAACTACATTTTTAAAACTGTAAGTTTTTAACATAATTATGAACTACATAGCATTACCTGTGATAATGCTAGTGGTGGGAATGATGTGAGCGGAATTTGGCCGCTGAAGAGGCTAATGCTGATCGCTGAAGATGCTGAAATTGAAAGCTAAAAATGCTGAAGCTGATAGCCAAATAAAATATTAGGAAAATGCCAAATTAGGCTAAAACCAAAAAAAAAAAAAAAAAAACTTAGGTTTGCCAAAACAGCTAGCATGTAGCTGAAAAAATAGCTAAACTTCAAATTATCCTAATATAGTGTGTAATTATTAGCCTAACTCCAAAACAGCTTAAAAAAGATATATTTGACAAAGCCTAAATTAGCCAAAACAGCTAGCATGTAGCTGAACTATTTTCTTAACTCCAAAACGGCATAAAAAACAAAAAAAAAAAACTAATTTAGCCAGAACAGCTAGCATGTATCAGAAATATTAGCTCTACTCCAAAATGGCATAAAAACCAATAAAAGCCTAAATAAGTCAAAATAGCTAGCATGTAGCTGAAAATTTAGCTCTACTACAAAAACGGCTTAAATTTTTTTTTTAAAGTCTAAATGAATCAAAGCAGCTAGTATGTAGAAGAAATATTAGCTAAACTCCCAAAGAGACTAAAAACAAAATAAAAAAGCCTAAATTTGCCAAAACAGCTGAAATATTAGCTAAAATCCAAAATAGCCTTAAATATCTTAGTAAATGCCAACATCGTCCAAAAAGCTAGTAGAATGCCAGTTTATAAAACTTTAAAACTGTAACTTTTTAACATAACTATGAATAATAAAAAGGCAGGAATATTATTCCAAAATAAATCAACTTAAACCTTAAATAACTTTCAATATATCCATAAAATTATGTTTTGACAAAATTATACAAGTTAGAAATAAGCGGAAGATAACATCAGGCCATTAATAACAATAAAATAACATGAGCTGGAGGGCCGGATCCGGCCCCCGGGCCTTGACTTTGACACGTGCATTAAATAAAGTGAGGTCATTGTTGATGGTCGGTTCCCTACTTGCTGACTTTGTGATCCTCATTACTTTACTTTTTTTTTTTTTTTTTTTTTTTTTTTTTTTTTCTCCCCTTAATTCTGTCATGCTTAAGCAATCAAGAATCCGGCCTTTCCATCAACTGGACGCACACGCACACTGACTGGTATGTGCACAAATCAGTGCGGCCCTCTGGAGAGAAAGCGTGCACGTTCACATGCACACATACCAGTTTGGTGTAAGTAGGGCAGTATCACAAGATGTTTAAAGTTCATATGAAGGATAGCGTACCCCCTCTGGGAGTGGGATGTTGGATACAGACTTTACTCGTGTGCCCACCCGCCTTCAAAATGTATTGATCTGCTGATTTTGTGCACTAGTAATATCTTTGTAGCTTGTTTATTCCAGTGAAAGATACATTAAGCATTTTAGGTTTTGCGTGATTTTAAAAAAGTGAACTTTTTGGTTTTTTTCCCGCTGATTTCGTCCCCATTTCCCCTCCTCCTTCCACGCCTGAGATGGCGTGCACAGGCAGGGAACACAGGAAGCCGAAGATGAATAGGAAGAACAGAGGGCTGCTTTGTGTCTTTAAGGAGCTCTATCTGTGAAAGTGGAGGCCGAGTTTGTGTATGTGTGTAGGTGTTTCTCTGTCTGGGTTTATGTCTGTGGTGGGATGCATGTCAGAGCCCACATCTGACTTGAGGATTTACGAGTGTTTGCGAGGAAGCCAGGTTCAAATGTGTTTCGAAATAGTTTTTACGCCCCGTTGGCCGGTCGCCCGCAGTCGCCCAGCGGGGAGGCCGGCGTTGGTCCCTTGACGCTGCAGGCCGGAGAAGTCATCAAAGAGGATCTGACAGCAAAACCAGCCGGCTACTTCCACTTTCATGAAAGTATTTGTGACTTTGCGTTTGGGTGCGCGCCCGTTTTTGTGGTATTTTGTGGCAGGAAGCTGTATTGTGCACAGTCCAGTTGTTTAAACAAGACTGCAAAAGCTATTCTTGTTCGAGGGATAGATGTGGTATTTCTTTGTCTCATCGTCGCTGCTTCTTAGAGAAAAACAAACAGTGCTCTCCCAGGTTCTCCTTACATCCTGAGTAGGCAGTAAGGGGGAGGCGTCGACCTTAGACGTGTACCTGCTCTCTAACTTATGGGAATCAGCATAATCCCTGAGAAAGGCAAAATGTTTATCCACTTATGGAGAAACCTTTGGACACATCAGAGTACCAGACATGTAGATATCTCATGCAGGGTTTGTATTGTTGGAGTTAAGGCAACTATTTTGCTAAGAAAAGTAGATTACGTCTATTTTAGTGATGGTAAATTCAGGGTTAAAGAGATCGTAATGTGTGAGTTGGGACGGTACGAAGGAATATTTGATGAAAAAGGCTTCCAGATTCTGCTTGCTTTGAGATCTGATAGTATGGACAAATGATGAAGCTCTGCTCACAAAAAATTCTCTATTTCTAATTCTTATTGCTTATTAGGAAAGTTTGAGATTTTCATTTGTAAAGTTCAACAGTAAAAGAGCCATTTGGTCTCATTTTCTACTGATTAAAACCTAGAAGGAGCCACAGAGTTTTACTTTAGCCTTTAAGAAATTGGGATTTCCATTCATGAACTTCTTTTTTATAATAAATATGAATTATATCTAATTTTTGGCACAAAAAAGCAAAAAATATAAAAATTCTCTCAAAATGTAATTTTTTTTTTTTTTTTTTATGTTTGACAGAAACTGAAATACCTTCTTTTCAAGATGTTCTGTTCCCTAACTGGATCATCTCAGTACAGCTATAAACCAATGTCGTGCAGCATAAGATAATACGTGGTTTTAACTCATAAAAGATCAAACTTTTTACCAAAGTTTTGCTTTACATATAAAATCTGTTCATTTTGGCTCAGCTATTAATGTATAAATTTAACTAATCTAAATTAGATAAATGCTGATAAAGTAATCCTTACTTGAAAACATTATTTTCTTTTTCCTTTTTTTGTTATTTTTTCCCCTCTTTGTCCTCAGTAGTCTTACACTGCTGGGTTTTGTTATTTTAGTTTAGAGTTGGTAGTCTTAGTTTGCAGGCTTTGTTTATTTGTTTTCTTGAGGTAGTTTTGGTTAGGCAGACATTAGCAGGGAGCTGCTGACTCAGACAGTTGACATGGCTGAGTCAGCAGTCTCCATGACTTATCTTAAGTTTGGCCATGGAGCCACCGTAGAGAGATTAAAGAACCACATGTGGATCTGGAGCCGCAGGTTGTAGACCCATGGTGTAGTTTGATCAAGAAGCTTTACAAAGTCACCCATAATTCCTTAGTGTTAGTGACACAATTAATTTTAATTTCTACTCCACTGTTAAACTATTTCACTGTATCACAAACTGATTTTAGAACCGTAATGCTCACATGGGGCATTTGAGGAGTTTAGCCTATAGTGTTCACACTAGACTAGTAGGTAGGGGCTTCTTCTACTTTTTCTGTTGTTTACTAGTGCATGTGTGCCACCTATATAGTTGGAAGAGGTTTGGTGAAAAATGTCAAATTGGGGTAAATCTTTCATTTTCTTTCACAGCTCTATTCCAATATATGAAAGACTTGGTCTTAAATACAGTAACTCCAGTTGGGCACAAACGGGAATTTATCCTCCATTATCAGTTTTCAAATAGTTTGTATTTCTGTGATTGAACAGGGTCCATACGTCACTACCAATTGGTCAAAGTTTGACCCGCTTTAACTATCAAGGTGTTTCATACATAGAGCCCAAAAACATTGTGTGGGATTTTTGATTGAAGCCCAAAATATGCGTTTACTTTTCACAGGAAGAGGTTGCATGAAAACACGTTGTCAAGGGCGATGTGAACTTTAGGAAGACTTTTCCTAACAAGACATAAAAAAAAGCTTATCCAGCTGCACACCTTGAACTTTCGCACATTTACGTACAAAGCAAAAAACCAAAGGTGACTGCATCATTATGTATTTCCTTTCATTCTCAGCTGGTGAAAAATTGAAAGTCTAACAGGAAGTAAAAGCAGGAACTTGTGTTGGCTAATGCCGTTTCTTCCCATGGGGGCATTTGAGATTCACAGTAGGGTTTCTGTGGACGCTTCCTCAAAGTATTGCATTGCTGGAGTCAATTCTATCCGGATTTTCAGATCATGTTATTTTATGTTATTAATAGCCCGATGTTATCTTGAGCTTATTTCTAACTTGTATAATTTAACAAAATGCATTTTTATGGAGAATAAAATATTAAAAGTTATTTAAGGTTTAAGTTGATTTATTCTGGAATAATATACCTGCCTTTTTATTATTCATAATTTTGTTAAAGGTTTTAAAAACTGGCATTCTTCTAGCTTTTTAACTGGTTTTGGCATTTACTAACATTATTTAGTCTAATATTTCAGCTACATGCTAGCTGTTTAGGCTAACCTAAGTTGTTTTTTACATGTTTTTATGCTGTTTTGGAGTTGGGCTAATATTTACACGCTTTTCGTTTGGCTAATTTAGGCTTTTTTCATTTTTTTTCTTTTACATTTTGAAGTTTAGTTAATATTTCAGCTACATGCTAGCTGTTTTGGCTAACCTAAGTTGTTTTCTCCCTTTTTTATTTTAGGCTGTTTTGGAGTTAGGCTAACATTTATATGCTAGGTTTTTGGTTAATTTAGGCTTTTTTTCAGTTTTTAGGCTATTTTGAAGTTTAGCTATTTTTTCAGCTACATGCTAGCTGTTCTGGCTAACCTAAGTTTTTTATTAGGAAGTTTTTAGGCTAATTTGGCATTTAGCTAATATTTTAGCTGGCTATCAAATTCAGCGTTTTTAGCTATCAATCTCAGCCTCTTCAGCTATCAGCACTAGCATCTTCAGCAGCCTAATTCAGCTTACAGCATTCACACTAGCATTATCACAGGTAATGCTATATATCTATTTAATAATTAGGTTAAAGTTACGGTTTTAAAGTTTTAAAAATGTAGTTTAGTGTTGTTATTTCATGATTATCCTGCTCGGGCCGCGACCTCAGGTGTGTTTTGGATTTTGGCCCCCTGTGCGATTGAGTTCGACACCCCTGATGTAGTGCATCTGTCTGGATTTTTCTGTCTCAACTCCAGATATGACAAAAACTGAACTCCGTGAGAGGCTATTATTGATACAATAAGACCATTATCCTTATGGAATTTAATGCAACCTTCCCTTCACTTGGAGAAGGGAGTCTAATTTTTCTCGTTTTAATGTTAAGACATCTTCCATTTATTCTTATTTGCTGAAGTTGTTGGTCAGGTAGGCTCCTTAAAATGTGGTCACTAACTCTAAGCAGGGGTCTGACCCCGTCTATATCAGGACAAGTGGATAACCCTGAGAGAAAAGGCTTTGTTAGTACATGGGGTCAGGTTATCTTGTGCTTGACATTTCAAGAGCAGATAAGAGCCGAGCAATCAAAGAACTATGTAGACCCTAAAGGCTGGTTCTTGACTTTGAAGAACTCAAAGTTTAAGTCTTAGTTCCAGATTTCTGCGATTTCGTGTCTTAGCATGAAACTGAGACGAACTCGTCCAACACTGGCTTCTGTTTTTGATGATCGTGGAAGCAATTAACTAACTCCAAACGAGGCAAAGTTGATAAAAATGTAAAAATAGCACCAATATCAGATGTGCGTTTGTAAATTCAAGGTCAAACTTTAGTAACATTTAACATCTGCTTTGCACTCTTGCACTGCTGTCAGATACTGTAATTTGCACAGTTTTATTACACTGACAGGCCGGCCAGCTGGTGTTTATTTGGAAAGGATGGAGGTAGGAGCCCGGTGGAATGGTGCTCTCGTCACGCGTGTGTTTTTGCTTGTAAAGCCAACCTTTCAGCATGGTGGCTGTTCTGGTTCAGTAACATTCAAATCAAGTTCTGCAGGTTTTTGTACTTGAAGCGAATATTTTCTGTGGAGCTGCTGCCGTTCGCACAAGCGCTTGTGTTTGTTTTCACCACATTTGATGAATTCTTTTTTATGAAACAGTTTCTGTTTTAATTATTTTCCTTTACTTAAAGCTTGACCTTTTATTTATGATTGTGTTGTAGGACAAACAGGACCACAGCTGTACCTCTCTGCAGCTCCGAAATGAAATCCAGGTAAAAACTGAACAATTTAAAGCTCCGCATAGATCTGCTTGTTTTAAATTTGTTCTCATTTCTCCATCTCTTTGTTTTTCAGGAATCCTTGGGCTTCAGCAGTGAGGTGTCCACTCCTGAAACAGACAGGAAGTACGTTCCTTTTCTGTCGTTTCTCGGGCTGTGGCTTGAAATGTGCATCTAATCATGTTTGCACACAAACTCATGAATCACACTCGAGCTTTCTTGAGTGCAAAAGCTAAGTATGCACTAATAATTGCACTAACCTACGAGTGACGGATGAAAGCGTTCTGTGACTCAGGTAACCGCTCCTGAGGGGGTAGATGTGGCTTCGTGGAGAACCTCTCAGGGTGTGTGCGGAGATGACAGATGACTGAGCGAGTTCTGCAGCTGACCTTGGTTGTAGCTACACAGCCATACATAACAGTCCTGATTCCCTCTGACAGGTTGACCTGCAGTGTTGTCTCAGTGTGCCATGACTGCGCACTGTCAGTAAACTTTCAACAGCCTTCTGGAGGAAAAAAAAAAGATGCTAATGATGAACAAATGCAGGCACGGAGTCCCTAAAGCCAAATGCAGGACTGTCAGAAGACGACTGAAGATTTTAGCCTGAAACTTCGACATCTCCAAATGGTTAAACATTTAAAGACCCGGTCCAATAAAAATCATGCTTTTGGTCTTTTTAACATTCTCTTGTGGGATTTTTATGATGATTGAGAGCATATGTTTAGAAAATTAAGCTAGGAATTAAATGACTGAGGACGGTTTTACAAAGTCTCAGGAGCAAAAAATGAATAAGTCGCACATTTGGGAGAAAAGTCAAACATTACAGAACAAATCTGTCAAGCCCAGTGAAACGCTACGTTCACACCGGACGGGACACGCATAAAAAATTTGAATTTTTTTTTAATTTAAAATCTAAAAAATATTTAAAAATTAAAATAAATAAAAGATTTAAAGATATATGCCAGTATTAAAAAAAAAGCTAAAATTTTTTGACATGCATCACTCATATCTAAAAAATAAACTTTATGCTCCTGTCACGTGTGGAAGAAGCTACCATCAAGTGGGCAAAAAATGTCATTTCTGTCATTTTTTTTTCATTCCAAATTAAATTTTCAATTTTAACCTATTTTCTTTTTTTTCTCCCTATTTTTACTTTCTTTAACAAAGGTTCATATTTTTCTAAATAACTATTTTATTATCACATTTCCTATTGAAATTGGCTCGAAAACAAAGTGCAACTAAATATAAGCTGTAAAAATGTTTTTAGAACAAAGCAGGCGCTGTTTTGTGAGCTACCGCTAGCTTAAGCGTCCTATAAAGAGAAATACTCTCATTTGGGAGAACACTTTTGGTGGTAAAAACAACTGACTAACCAGTCAAGTTGGCCAGTAGATAAAAGAAAATCTAAACATATTTTTTACTGGACAAACTATTACAATATTTTGCTAAAAAAAATTACATGTGTTATTTTAAAAATTGCAAACAGAGAAGACATGACAAAAACCCCAGATAAAGCAGGGCAGAAAAACATAAAATTCAAGTTAATCGATAATATCGATTTATTGTCCAGCCCTACCATCAAGTTAAGAAATCAAGTTTATTTATTTTAAAAAAAGCTACAAAATGATGGGTTATCATGTCTCCATGTCTGGTTCATGAGATCTGTCAGTCTTTTTTTTATTACAGCGATTGTTACGTTCTGTACTGCAGGAACTGTGTCTAAATGACAGCACTTTTACCTCTTTTTCTGTCCAACTCTAACCCATTCTGATGACTTCCTGTTCCACGTTAGTCTGAGGACGCAAAAAATAAAAGCAAGGATAATAATGTTTCGATGCAATTAAGAAAAATATCAAAGTTTAAGAGGAAAACAATCTGATTTTCCTTCATATTTGTTTTGGATGACACTTCTTCTTCTTCTGGCACTATCGCTAGCAAATGCGGATGCACGCCCCCCCCTAGTGGTTGTTAACGGAAGTGATCGCTAAAGGGCAAGTGATAGTGGGAAAATAACAAATATGCACACCTAGTAAGGCTTAAAAAAATATCACAATTAAGTCACCACCCTGGCTAAACCATTAAAAAAACCTGAGACTTATACTCTTGAAAATACGTGATATTATTTTAATCTGTTATGAATCAGAAGTTTTTGAAAATAGCCTTTTAGTGAAGTAGAAATATACTGCTCGCTGCTATGTTCTGCAACAGGAAGGGGGGCGGGGTTGCTCTGTGCCAACAGTCACGCCCACAACTCATTGGAGAATTTTTAATGAACTATACCGCCACTCTGCTGAATCTCTGTCCTAGAAAACAACTTTTTTTTTATTTTGGCTAAACTACTGTGAACGCTTTTAAAATAGCTAAACATGGAAATGGGTCTTTTAAAACATGAGAATTTCAGAATTAATTAAATTAATATCATGTATTTTAGAAATATGACATAGTTGGTCCTCTTAGTTTCTTTAGCTGTGTCCCTGCAGCTAAACGAAACCACAGAGCGTTTCCTCATGGCTAAGCCTCTCAGCCCAGCAGCCGTCCTCTGTTCTCTGGCCCTCTGCACTTCCTTCCTGGCTTTGTGTCCTGTGGGTAGAGGGGGAGGCAGAACGGGTGATGTCCGAAAGATTACAGCGAAGGAGAATGAACGAAGGATGAAACAGGACATGGGTGGGGTTCCTTTTCCCTGCTCTTTTTGCCGCAAGTGTTTGGGTTTATATTTCTGTACCTCTTTGTATTTCATCCACCTTAAATGTTTCCATCATGTCCTAACTTGAGGTTAGTCCGACGGTGTTCAAAGCGAAGTAGCTTTTAGGCGAAACAGCTGTCAGGCTTAACACATTAGCTTCTTTATGAGCCCTTTTTGTTTGGCTTTATTGAGCCGAAAGGTCAAAAAAACAAAGCCTATTTCTGGAAAGACTCATAATAATTACAGCGGATGTCTCTTCAATATTTAAATAATCAAAGGTTTTTTTCCTGATCATCACAAATTTGTGACCCTCTGTTGATCATCATGTTAGCAGGATGTAATGCTGCCACAAACCATTATTTTAATAGTCGACTAATCGGGTCAAGTGCAAAGTGGATGTAAAGCACACATCTTAACTATCATTATTTTTTTAAATAACTAAAAACTAGATATATAGCTTTAACTGCGATAATGCTAGTGTGAATGCTGTAAACTGAATTTGGCCACTAAAGATGCTAATGTTGATAGCTAAAGATGCTGAAATTGATGGCTAAAAGCATTGAAGTTGATAACTGAAAACGCTGAAGCTAATAGCAGCTAAAAAATTAGCCAAAAAAGCTAAATTAGCTAAAATAGCTATCATACAGCTGAAATATTAGCTAAACGCCAGATTAGCCTAAAAAAACTGAAAAAATCCTAAATTAGCTAAAATAGCTAGCATGCAGCTGAAATATTAGCTAAACGCCAAATTAACCTAAAAAACTGAAAAAACCTTAAATTAGCCAAAATATTTTGCATGTAGCTGAAATATTAGCTAAATGCCAAATTAACCTAAAAAACTGAAAAAAACTTAAATTAGCCAAAATAGCCAGCATACAGCTGAAATATTAGCTAAACGCCAACCTAAAAAACTGAAAAAATCCTAAATTAGCCAAAATAGCTAGCATACAGCTGAAATATTAGCTAAACGCCAACCTAAAAAACTGAAAAAATCCTAAATTAGCCAAAATAGCTAGCATACAGCTGAAATATTAGCAAAACTTCAAATTAGCCTAAAAATTAAAAAAAATTGTAAACTAGCTGAAATAGCTTGCATACAGCTAAAATATTAGCTAAATTCCAAATTAGCCTAAAAAACTGAAAGAAATCGTAATTTAGCCAAAATAGCTAGCTTGTAGCTGAAATATTAGCTAAACTCAAAAATAGCTTAAAAAATCTTAATAAATGCCAAAATAGTCCAAAAAGCTAGCATAACGTCATTGTAACTTTCAACTTTACTACACTCTGACTCCATATAATATAAAGTAACGACTAATTGACTATTAAATTAGTTGTGGACTATTTTAATAGTCTATTAGCTATGAAGTAGTCGACTAATCATGGCAGCCCTAGTGTGATGACCACGTGCGGCACAGGAAGCACATACCACAGACATGATATATTTTCCCATGGCTGTATATGTTGCACAGGCAAATATTGAGAGTGATGGGAACCAGATGCCACATTTCAAACAATGTTTTTCTTTGCTGTTTAGGAGAAGCTAAAAATGTCTTTGTGTTTTTTCCTGCCTTGGTGTATATTTTAGATTTTTATTTGTCTCATCAACACTGTCATAAAAATATGCTTTATTTGTCTTATGTTAGGGGATTTATTTAGCTTTCAATTCCATTCATTTTTTTGTGCTTCTTGTCATTCAGAAATGAGTTAAACTTCTTTTCTTGTAGTGAAAGTTTAATTGAAATTCTTAAACTTATTACCTCCGCCCTATCATATTCCTTCATATCTTCTTCAACTTTCTTTTTCATCACATCTTCTTTTGTCCCCTTTTTCCATTGTAGTATAAGGACATGAGGTAAAGCGATTTATCATGTCCGTGCAATCGGATAGACGGACCCTATCCATTTCTCCGACATATTACTGGCAGCCCCACAAAAGCGGCTTTTGCTCGCTGACGCACGGCCACCTCATCGTCACCTCTCTGCAGAACAATGCGAGATTTCCCAGACTTCATCCTGCAGCTGCGCCAGCCCTCCGTCTCGGCGCGTCTCCGTTATATTGTCGGAGAAATCCCGGGCACGGCTCCCATTAATGCAGGCGCTGATGACAGAGGGGCTCTCAGGAGGTCAAGCACTCAAAGTTTGGGACTTCCTGTTTTGGAGTGTGATTGATTTGTTGGGATTGTTAAACAGGTTAGGCGGCTGCCTTATCAGTGGGGCGAACTCGAGGAGTAAATGCATTTTGATGAAAGCGTGGATGTCACCGACACCGGATGAAAAACAGAGATTAAAGGTTTTAGGAGTCAGGAAGCAGTTCTGGTACTTTAAGCCAAGTTTTGACGATGATTTGATCAATTTGGAGGCTGGACCAAAACAAACATGTTGCTGTACTCAGATCAGTCTCAAATTTTGGATTAAAATCAAGAAAATGTGTATTTTTTTTTTTTTTTTTTAAATTTAAAAAAAAACATAATAAAAATTGAGTGGAAAAAAAAAAAAACTTCAGAGCAGAAAAAAAAAAGAAAATTTGTAGTTACATTTTCGTTTTTGTTTTGCCGTCTGCCGTTCAGTCAGCAATGTATGTTTAGGTCGACCAAGCGTTAGCATTAGCCGTCCTATGGAAAATTCCATTAAATGTTAGCATCAAGCCAGCGGGCTTTAGTTTATGCGCTATATCAATCTATATTTTTATCAATTGATTATTGATCTGTTAAGTTTAAATTGATTCAAATCAATTAATGGACGGTTGCTGATACTGATGCCTGATACTATCTCATATCCGCCACTTAAAGCCGCTAAAGGCTTGGTACAAAATGTCAACGCAGTGCAAATCTTGACACCATCCATATGTCACAACCATTGACTGTATAAGTAGGGAACTGGACTGATCAACCCCTCCCATCGCGTGTTCCAAATAGGAAGCATCCGGAAGTTGTCAATGGAAGTCCCATAGACTTTCATTGAGAAATTTCTTGGTTGTTTGATTTGCTTTGATTCATTTTTCTTAGCACAATCTTTTCAATCCAATTTTTTTTTTTTTTAATTTTCTTTATCAACAGTTTTTCAAGTTATAAACCGACCAATCAGAAGCCTGTGGCTCCCGCTTGCCCCGCCTCAAAAGTTTGATTGGTCACAACCAAATCCAAGTCCCTGATAGGTCAAAGTTTGCCCTGGTGTATCGTTCAGTTTTGTACGCAGACCCTGAAAATGGTCTTAGAAGTGTGCGTAGCTATGTGTGAACTCGAGAGTCTAAAGAGACTTTTCATTGGTCGTGGTCATAAGGGCGGTCTGAACGTAGCCTTAGACTTGTGCATCCATCACCTTCAATCTTTCTACATGAACATTGGCATTTTTATCAATGGAGTTGACACCATCCGTTCAAATACAGTTTAGTGAATCAAAAACTTGTTAAAAACCTCAGACGTATGTAATACAAAGATTTAAAGTTAAGCCCATTAAGTGAAAGACAACAAGTGCTGGCACACTCGCCTTCAAGTCCTTCTGCCCGCACATACGTGAGTTGATACATTCATAACCCACATGGGGGGGTTTATTTACAAAGCATAAGAAAGTCTCGTACTGAGATGTTTTGCATTAGCTTTGACACTTGCTTCTTTTAAGGGCAAATGAGCAGAGGGGCTAAACCGTGCAGGCCTCCATTCAATTAGCATGTCATTATGTTGCCATGGTAGCCGGGCTTTAAGCTGTGGAGAGATTTGCCATTGCTCAAGGAGAGGGCGGCCATGTTTGAATATCTGTGCTCACACGCATGGAACCAGTGAAGGGGGAAACCCATGGTTCATGTCGTTTTCATCTCACAGGGCAAACAATTTAAGCAAGTCTGACTCAGAAAAATTAATTGATTAAAATTTATTTATTTTTTTTTTTGTGGTTTTTATCAATTTTTATTCCTCATTTCTTTGCTTTTCCATCACTTTCAAGCTACGTTCACAGCAGGCACAAGATGTGCATTCAACACATTCTTGAACACCAATGAGTAACCCGATACTGATGCAATAAGATTGTTTTTGGATGTGTAAACATTTATGGTAACTATTTACCTTTTTGATACGTATAGTGCACAGGCTGATACTGCGATGACGATACATTTGCGATGTATTGTTCAGGCCTACCATCCATACATCACTAACAGAACGGAGTCCCTGATCGGTCAAAGTTCAACCTGGTTTAACTCTCAAAGTCCATTCAATTGATGCGCGTTCTGTATTTGGAAACTGTCATAACAAATGTGCGTAGCTATGCGTAAACGCGCGAGTTTAAGGTGCTAAATTATGCGTTTTCATGGACTTTTCTTTGCAAGTGGTCGCTGAAAGGCGAGTTGTTGAGGGCGGTGTGAACGTAGCTCAAGTTCCAACAACTTTTTACAAGTAAAAATTGTGATAAATGACTGACTTGTAGGGCTGTGGATCGTTGCTTAGGTGGCGATCCGATACGATTCACGAATCAATCTCAGCGATTCACGAATCGAACCACAATTCTTACTTAATAATATAATGTTTATTTCTATGTGAATATTTACTAGATGGAAGAAAATTGAAATTATTTGTATTAAATCACCAACATTTATACCTTTATTTAGAACAGAAGATCAGAATCAACAAAACTGATTTTAAAAAAAACCCCAAAAAGATTCAGATGGAAAGAAATTTTGTTTGTCATATTTAAATTTTTTTTTTGTCAACCTTCTGGTTAAATTCAGCAGTAACATAAACAACATAAAAAGGATAAAAATCACTGCTTTTTTGTATCCTTTAACAACAAAACTTGAAAATGTTCGTCACAGTTTTTTTTATCCTCAAAGTTCTTAGATATTTAACGTTCTAAGCTTTACATATTGGCGCAGAGCCCGTGCGAAAAAAGTATTTTTTTTCCGCAGCAGAATCAGCTGACTCACGTCCGCCTTTCAACAGCGCGAGGCTGCGTTTCTTCAGAATAAGATGGAGTTTCATTAATTGCGTCAACTGTTGAAGAGTTAACATAACCAAAAGAATGTAAACATTGGAGCTAACGCTCCAATGTTAAAGCTAATTCATGTTTTCAAAAGTTTTGTCAGTGAACAGAGCTTCAGTCTCAGTTTTTGAACGGAAAAAAGCTCTCGCTAGTTTTACTTTGAAAACCGGAAGCTTCACCGCAACGAAGACGTGTGTTTACTTCCGGTGTCCACCGCGGCTCCTTCTGCCTTCCTCTGCATTCCAGAGGAAAAATACATCATTCCCAGATAATATTTTGATCATATTTTACTAAAATTTACTATATTTATAAAGATCGCAAATCAGCGATCTTGGACGTCGCGAATATTCGTACTCGAATTTTCGGGAGCAGATCGCGAAAACCCAAACACCCGGATACTCGTTACAGCCCTACTGACTTGGTGTCATATAATTTTGGCTATAGGCACCAATAGCAATCGTTACTGGCGATCAATTTTCAAACAGTTGGCACAAGAACGCCATTCCTACATCACCTCCAAATCAGAGTCTCTGATTGGTCAAAGTTCAACCTGATTTAACTTTTCAATGCATATTTTGTATGTAGAGCTGAAAACAGTCATAGAAACTTGTGTAGCGACACGTGAACATGACAACTTTAACCGCAGAAGCCAAAATTGCACATTTACATAGACTTTACAAGTAAATATTGTGATAAATGAATTGCTGTCGTATAACTTTGGCCAATTATTACTTGTAATTCGTCCTTCACGATCAAATTTCAAACGGTTGCTATAGCGACGTCATTCTCACGTCAATCCCAAATCCGAGTTCCCGATTGTCATGTAAATGCTGCAGATCTGTGTGTGATTAATCATGGCGGCGTTTGGACCAGACAGGAAAATAGCAGTGTCATCAGCATATAAGAGAGACCTGGAAAATTTAAAGTTCCAAAGTGCGACCTGCTCCACCCTTTTCAGCTCATGTTTTGTTCTTCGAACCAGAAAACAGTTGTAGAAACTTATGTAAGAACATCAGAGCTTTTGGCGCGGAAGTCCAAAACGCACATTAACATAGACTTTTCATTGGAAGCTGTAGTCGGGCGTCGTGAACGTACCTTCTCAGTTGCACAATCAATGTCATCTCATCACATCTGGCCTAAGGCTTTACTGATTTAACATCTGGTTTATGCCAGGTTTACAGGAGCTCATTTGAACCTTTGAAGCTCATCCTTCATATAAATAGTAGATGATTCGTCTCTCAGGCGGCAGAACTTGGCAGAATAGCGAAGCGCAGATGCTCATAAGTGGATTCAGTTGGTGTATTTTTTACAAGATGCCTTTAAACTGCTATTTTCTCCATGTTAGTTCTGCTCAGAAAACATGTCTTTATATTTTCCATCTCTTTTCGCTTTCATGCCTTCAGTTTCCTTCCTCTCTTCTGTCACTCCCACTCGTTCCTCTCTTCTCCTCGTGACTGTAATCCTGCAGATGGAAGTGGAAACACAAACAGGCTGAGTGTGCCCTGTGGTCTATACCCATCCGCCTCCACCTTCTGTCTCATTCTCCACCTCTATTCCATACTTCTTCTCACACTCCATCCGTCTTTGAATTTATTTAATTTATTTTTTCTTGTCCAAGTTAAAGCGTTAGAACTGAAGTGGTCACAAATTAACTTCCCCGTCTATTGAAAATCATGTTTTTTTGGTTTTTTTTTGTTGCTTAAAACGCCATAATCATTATTAAAAGGTTTTTTTTTTTAATTACAAAAAATTGTCATAGGGGGACTTTTAACTTTTTTCAACTCCCTTAAATAAAGTAGATGTAATCAGCTTTATTTCTGATTTTATACTTAAAAAAATTGACATTTGAACTAATAAAAATCTTCTTTTTTTTCTTTTTAGAATGCCTTTGCACAAATCCAGCTCTGAAGATGGATCTGGAGGTAATTTATCTCAAATTTCTGTCCTCTTCCACAAATATATTGAAGTTTACATTTACCATTTAATGCTGCATCTAAATGAAGATACCCTTGACATTTTCATGAACTGGCATTATAGTTTCTGTATAAAAAAATACTATTCAGAGGCTTAAGCGAATCGTTTGTGAGAAACTGTAATAAATGTGATTTTTACTATTCTTTTGTGTAGAAATTGTGTTTGCTAAAAGAGTAGTTTGAAACTAAAAACTGAAAAAATTTATCAGTAACTGATTTTAGAAACATTTTTAAGAGTTTTCTTTGATTTACTGTTAATTTTAACCATTATGACGATAAATGTCTTAACCGATCAACGCGTTCCTCCTTCAAAATCTACTGGAATTTCGTTGATCACGTTGACGAGGTCACCATATCTTTCCTCCTTTTTAGGCAAATGGGACAATAAGAAGAAGAACAAATCCTTCTGGCAGAACTTCCGCAAATCTCAGCACAAACCCGTGGCTCGACAGACATCCAAAGGTTTGCTCGCGATTTCTTCTTCTTGAGACCGTTTGGTCCGAATTGCCCTTTGACCCCTCTGGCATTCGCTGCAATCAGGAGAGGATATTGGCTACGTGGCCAGTGAGATCACCATGAGCGATGAGGAGCGAATCCAGCTGATGATGATGGTGAAGGAGAAGATGATCACTGTAGAAGAAGCTCTGGCCAGGGTAGGAATCCCACAGATCTTCTTTTTTTTTTTTTTTTGTCCTTCCCAAATATCCTCTTCATCCTGGAACACCCGAGTTGTCTTTTTAACCTCTCACATCCCCTCATCTCCGTGTGGATTAGATTCCAGCCTCCCTGCCTCATGTGCTCTCGCACCAGCGCACTAAAACGACTAACTCTCACTAACCCCCTTTGAGGCCCCCACATTTAAAACTGCATTGTCTTTTTCACACACAAACAAGCTCCAGACCAGCTGGTGTGTCCAGGGGTTCAGGAGTGTGTTGACTTTTAGGGTTCGAGCTCTTGGTGTGTGTTGTGTGTGCTGGTGTGTTGTTAAACTGGTGATGACAAGAACCACCGTCTTGGTAGCTCGATAGCTCAATAGCATCCCCTTATGGGGGATTTCTGTGGTGCTCTCTGGGTTTTCTCTCTGACAGGGTGGAGAATCATTTCTGGTCTTTTGATTTCTCAGCTTTTCTTAATTCAATCAATTTCAGTTGATTGATCTGTTTTCTCTTCATTTTCCTCTTTTTGAGTTTCAACTTAAATGCTTTTGCTTGTTAGTAGTATTTAGAAACTGGATAAAGTAATTAAAGGTTTGATCAGGCTGATTAACCTTTAAAGATCACATTTTTTGTTTGTTTTTGCACTTTTACATTTTTTTGCAGCTAGACTTTTTCTTTAAATATAGTTTTTGATTTTATTTTTTTTTAAACCAGGAATTCTTAAGGTGCATTCACACCGAACATGATTCATGTGACAGAGGCGGTAACCAAACCCTAAATCAACTTTAATTTAATTTTTATAAATGGGGCTTAAAATTTAGTATAAGTTGGCTATAAATTTCCAAATTTTTGACAAATAAAAAAACGTGTTTAATTCTTGAAAATATAGTCAAAAACTGCCTTTGTGCTGTCCCCTACAGGTTGAATCAAAGTACTACATGTGAATTTTGTGATTGGTTAATCCATTTAAATCCAATCTGATTTCAGAAGTCTCACGTCATGATATGCAGCTTCAGTAATGATAACAGTCCAGTTCCTCAGCCCCACCCCTCTGATCTGACTTTTCACATTTCAGCTGTGGGCGGAGTCAGGCTCCAACTTCCCTGTTTGGTGACCCTTTAAGTCAGGGGTGTCAAACTCAATCACACAGGGGGCCAAAATCCAAAACACACCTTGGATTGCGGGCCAAACAGGATAAACATTTACTGAACACACTAAAACTACATTTTTAAAACTTTAAAATGGTAACTTCTTAACATAATTATGAACTAGAAATATAGCATTACCTACGATAATGCTGTAAGATTCAAGATTCAAAGGGTTTATTGTCATATGTACAGTAAAGAAACTGGTTTCCCTGTACAATGAAATTCTTACTTTGCAGCTCACTCTGAATGCCATAAAGATAAAAAAAAAAAGTTTTTTTTTTTTTTTTGTTTTGTTTTTTTTTTTTTTGGATATTTACAGGATGACTGAAAACAAGGTATATATACGAAATAAACAAACTATGCATATGTAAGTCACTAAGATATTTACAAATCAGTTGTGCAATTTACAGCGGTTATTGTGCAAAGATGAATTCGACCACTGAAGATGCTAGTGCTGAAGATGCTGAAAACGCTGAAGCTGATAGCTAGCAAAAATATTAGCTGAATGCCAAATTAACCTAAAAAAATTAGGTTTAGCCAAAACAACAAAAAATAGTTTGACTTCAAAATAGCCTAAAAAGCAGAAATAACAAATCCGCCAAAACAGCTAGCATGTGAATATTAGCTTATCTCCAAAAAACTTTAATAAAAAGCCTAAATTTGCCAAAACAGCTAGCACGTAACTGAAATATTAGCTAAATGCCAAAATAGTCCAAAAAACTAACAGAATGCCCATTTTAAAAACTTTAAAACCATACATTTTTAACATAATTCTGAAAATTAAAAAGGCAGGAATATTATTTCAGAATAAATCAACTTAAACCTTAAATAACTTTCAATATTTTACTCTCAATAAAAATATATTTTGTCAAAATTATACAAGTTAGAAATGAGTACAAGATAACATCGGACCATTAAAAACAATAATATAAAATAATCTGGAGGGCCGGATAGAATTACCCGGAGGGCCGGATCCGGCCCCCGGGCCTTCACTTTGACACGTGCTTCAAGTCAATGGTACAGAAGTGAATTGAGGTGATCTGATATCCCGCGGTGTGATTTAGGCCCTTTCCACACGTAGCCGGGTATCTGCTAAAACGCATATATTTTTATCCATTTCGGCCTATCGTCCACACGTAACCGAAGATTTAAGTCACTGAAAACGGAGCTTTTGGAAAACTCCGGCTAAAGTGAAGGTTTTGGAAAACTCAGTTTTCGCGTCTGCGTGTGGACATGCATAACCGGAGATCTACGTTTTTAAACGTCACTCTTTGCGACAATTAGTGCATACACGTCATAGATGCGCCGCTGTTTACAGTGCTCAGCATGGACCCGAGGAGTGTGTTAATTATTACGCTGGTACAGATGCTTCATACTTGCTTTTTTTTACAAACACAATTACTGCTTCTTGTCGAAGAACAAAGGACAATAAGCGCTTTGCAGTCGGCTATTTTACAACAAATATCGCTTCCTCCTGCTCGGAGATTTTCACTGACTTTTAGGAAAACACTGCCAACTACTGTTCTGGCATGCTCATTACATCGCCCAGCAGCGCGAGTATGCGGGGACGTGTGGACGGAATTATTTTGAAAACGATCACGTGTGGACGCAACCGTTTTTATAAAACGGAGGTCGGCAGATATGCGTTTTTAGGAATACCCGGCTACGTGTGGACATGGCCTTAAGCAACAGGCGCGGTGCGGCAGTCTGTCAGCAGCTTAATTTGCGCAGCAAATTCGCCGCGTGGCGAAAGAGGGGCCGGTCACGCAAATTTATCCACAAAATGTGTTTGGTGTGTATGCATCTTAACAAAACCTAAAAAAAAAAAAGATCCGGCATAATTTATGTATTCCACACTGTTAAATGTATTTTTTTATGCCACACAACCAATTTAAAAGCCAAATAATCCAGTATGAATTTAGAATAGTTTGTGACAATGTAAAGGGTTGGATATTTATTTTTAAATAAATGCATTGAATTAGAAATTTCCAAACATTCAGAATAGATTTTAAACTTTTGTGTGTTTTAAATACATTTTTTCCTGTAAACAGAGTTTACAGCTTTTTATTTACACTGGAGTTTCCATTACTCCTGCATTAGTGAAAGCAGAAAAAGAAACATAATAATTCATAATCATTGAACACTACGGTCATTCATCATGCAAGTCTGTTCATTAATTTTCCGTTTGAGCGGGAATCAAGTTTTCTGTTCATCATTAAGAGTTTTTTTTTTTTAATGAATTATAAGGATAGTTATTTTTGGATCCAACATCCCGTCCTGGTCTCCATCCACACATGCAGCCTGTTGCTGCCTCTCATGTTTCTCAATGATGTGTTGGTGTGCAGAGACCGCGTTCTGGATGGGGGTGGGTGGCCACGCCCTCTTCCTCTGCCTCTCTAAACTCTTCTCTCCCGTGTAGCTGAAGGAGTATGAGCTCAACAAACAGTCCAGCAGTACTGACACTGCAGAGTGGACTGAAGGATCCGCGTCCAATCTAAACCAGTCCTCAAACTACGACGTAAGTAAACACGTTTCCCCCAGATCCTCCTGCTCTCTTGATGACTCCCCCTTTTGATTTTTGCAGTTCACAAATACAACCTCCCTTGCTAAATGTTTCTCCAAAATCTTTTCTACTGACATCTTCGCTTCAATCTTGCCTCCTCTTTTGTTTTCTCTGCTTGTGGAACTCAAGCAAGACCAAACTCAGCTCATATTTTTCATTTTTGATTCCATGTCACAACCAGCCGACGAATGACAGTAACGCCTCTGAAACGTCCATCCATGTCTCATTTTTCTCCCCAAAAGCTGTTTGTGAATGTTTTTTGTGTTTAAATTTCAAAATAAAACGTCTTCCTGACATGAACTTCTCATTTATAAATCGAGTGAGTGGATGTCAGTTTGATGTTTGGACGGAACACGTGTGGCGTTACTTGGTTATCTTCAGGAAGTTTAGTGGTGTTTAAAGGCTTTGATTAATCGAATCTGTGGCGTTTTTGCAGCCAAATATGCAGAGAAATAAAAAAAAAAAGTTTTTTTTCAAGTTTTTCATTTGCAGTTTGCCAGATAGATGGATAGATAGATATAAGTAGATAAGAACAAACAAAAGAGAGAGAGAGAAACCAGATTGATACATACTAGATAGATAGATAGATAGATAGATAGATAGAAGATAGATAGATAGATAGATGGATGGATAGATAGATAGATAGATAGATCAGATAGATAGATAGATAGATAGATAGATAGATAGATAGATAGATAGATAGATAGATAGATAGATAGATAGATAGGTAGATAGATAGGTAGGTAGGTAGGTAGGTAGGTAGGTAGGTAGGTAGGTAGGTAGGTAGGTAGGTAGGTAGGTAGGTAGATAGATAGATAGATAGATAGATAGATAGATAGATAGATAGATAGATAGATAGATAGATAGATAGATAGATAGATAGATAGATAGATAGATAGATAGATAGATAGATGGATACTAGATATTTACATACTAGATAGATACATAGATACTAGATAGAAATGATAGATACGAACAAACAGTAGAGAAATAGATATACTAGATAGATACTAGATGCTGCATAGATATGATAGATGCGAACAAACAATAGATACTAGATAGATAGATAGATAGATAGATAGATAGATAGATAGATACTATATAGATGGATACTAGATATTTACATACTAGATAGATATATTGATACTAGATAGAAACGATAGATATGAACAAACGATAGAGAAATAGATATACTAGATAGATACTACATGCTACATATGATAGATGCAAACAAACAATAGATAGATAGATAGATAGATAGATAGATAGATAGATACAGACATAGATATACACTGTAGATAGATACTATAGATGGTTGGATAATAAACACTGTAGAAATATACTGTTGATATCATATATATATATTATAGATAGATGGCGTAGATAAGTAGAGATTATAGATACTAGATAAGTACTGTAGTTACTATAGATAGATACTGTAGTGACGAGATAGATATTATAGATACTATAGATAAATACTAAATAGATACTCTTGATATCATAGATACTAGGTAGCTAGATACTATAAACCAGGGCTGTCAGTCAGTCAGTCCTCGAGGGCCGGTGTCCAACATTTTTTACACTAACCTGCCATTGAAGCTCCTTATTGGCTAAGCACACCTGATCCTGGAAATCAACAGCAGATCAGGAAAAATGTCTGGAAAACCAGCAGGAAGCCGGGCCTCGAGGCCTGACTTTGGACCCCCCTGTTATACATACTATAGATGGATACTAGATAGATGGAGAGGTTATTGTCACTATACATATTTCTGTAAATCGATGAAGATGAACATGAATGTTGATGAATAGTTTTGTCAATTATAACTACTATTATTATCCTGAGAATAAAATTATAAGAGACGGGCAATTATTTTGTATAACTTTGTGTCGAATAGATTGTATTCTAACTTTTAACAAGTTTAAAACTATCTAAAACAATCTAGACTCAACAACTGAGGGAGTTCCAGACTGTTTTAAGAGACGGATGCTTGGATGTTTGTCTTCCTCCCAGAAACAGTTTTGCCTCGTGAGGAATTTGTGTCTCTGACTTTTTCCCAAATCCATTCGGAATTTTCTCACCCTTTTCTGTTTCCATAGCAAAACAGACTTCTGGGTAATGGCTGGTGATTTCCTTTCCCGCACAGAAGTAGGTCAATCGTATCAGAAAGGAGCTCCGTCGGCGTGGAGTGGGTTTATCTCCTGGTGGATCCATGGGTGTCCTGGATGATTGTAATTAGCCGGTTAAACTCCGTGTTGCTCATTTCCCGTCAAAGGAAGATTGATTGACTGGGGATTCGGAATGCAGAAAGCGATGGAGGGAGGAGGAATTATTGTTTAGGGGAAGTCGGTGGAGAAAACAGGAGGATAAAGACTTCACACTCGTCTCCACGGCGACAAGTGTGCATCCTCTTCAGGAATTAGGCAACACAGGACATTCCTTCTGCGTTTGAGGCCTCTTCTTTCATTTCTGCGCGCCTGCCCGCATTGCATGCGCAGAACCTGGCAGCACACAGCCGCTGTGTTTCATGTTTTGGATGCCGCTCCATCAGAGCCCGCATTCCACTGCTGGTCATTACTGATTCGGGGGGCCAAGGCGGGGTCAGAGGGGCTCAAACGCCGGGATTGTTCTCCGAGCACAACACGCCTTTTCTCCGCTAGCTAGGCAGCGCGGCGCTTCCAAACAGTCCCTCATTCCTGGGAGCTGAATTCACCAACAGGCTCGTCTGCCATTGTGCACTGCGGCGCAGACGAACTCATTCGGGGGGGGTCTGCGTGAGAATGTGGTCGTGGAACTGCAGATGTTTTGTGTTTCGGTTCTTAAAAGTTTAGAAACAGAAGAGGTGCATTGAGGAGGTGAGTTATCCCAAACTTCCGTTTGTTGTGTGCTTGATCAGTTTAGTGACGAAAGTGTAGAAACTTTCTAGAACTTTTAAGATTATTTGCAAAGGCTTTCAGGAGTTATTGATTGACTTTTTGATGCCGTTTTCTCAATGATTTCTGGTAAAGTCGAGTCTTGTTTTGCCGCCAGCGATTTGAAACCTTCCAGTTGAGCCCAAATTCAATGGTTTTTGTTTTTCCTCTCATTTCAGCTTCTTTTCTTGTGCAAAAATGAATAAAAACTGGATAAACTTTCCAGCTTCAGGCGCAGTGATTCATCAGACTAACTGTCAGGACATGGTAGAGAGATGGATTTAAAAATAAAATAAAAATATAAATTGATTTAGCACATCAAGCTAAAGTTCCCTAGCTTGATGCTAGCGTTTAATGGACGAATTACACAAACATCTTTATATTAATTTTCAGAACTCTTGTAAGGAAAATTGTTTTCTAAAACAGTTTTTTGCTCATATTTTCTTCTTCTTCTGGAAAAAGTGTACTGCTTTAGCGCGATCGCCACCTAGTGGCCAAACTGAAACGCCCTCCAGGAGAAGCAGAATAATGTTAATGATCTGAACATTTTTGTTCTCCTTTTGAAAAACCATAAAAATGTGTTATGTTAACACATTTTTTTTATTTCACTGATACGTTTTACTGTATGGGAACTGTATCAGATTAATATAAATATATTCAAAATACATAGTATATTATTGAAGGGTAACCAAACCAGGAAGTTGGAGGTTGACTGCTGACAACCCACTGCTGAAATCTGAAAATCCAGTCAGAGGGGCGGGGCTTGGGGGCAGGACTGTTATCATTACTGGAGCTGCAGATCATGACATCAGACTTCTGAAACTTACATGGTTTGACCAATCACAAAATTCAACTGTAATACTTCACTTCAACCTGTAGGGGGCAGCATACAAACAGTTTTTGACTATATTTTGAAGCATTAAACAGTTTTATTTCAATTCTTAACAAATTTGATAATGACCATCAGAAAGCATTTTTAAAGCCCCATTTATAGAAGTCAACAGCCAAAAAAAGTTAATTTAAGGTTTTGGTTACCCTTTAATGTATTTCTAAAAACATGTGTAAACTCAAAATTGAATAGAATCGACAGGATCAAAAGAATAGAAAAAGGTTGGAATCCAGGTTGAAGTTGTTTCCTGCAGGAAATGAATTGTCATGGTGTTGTGTTGGCGGATTTTTATCAGATTGTTTTTACCAAAGCGTGTTTGTATCTGTGCAAACCGTCACGTCAGCAGTCTTTCAGCCGTGTGCGTGTGTGTGTCAGCGGGTTAGTGTGCGACCTTGAGTGTTTTCTTATGAAAAAATACATCTTTATAGTAAACAAAGCATTTTCCGATTCATTTGAGTCATTCCGAAATGTCATTGTTGACGTGCGTTTTTCCAGGAACATGAACCTCACACAATGCAGTGGGCCACCATTCCTTCATCCCTCCATCTCACTCCTCACTAACGTCCTAAAAATACCTCCATTTTTTGTTCTATTTTAACAATTTTTGAATGTGTAGTCATTGTTCTGAGCTGGTAAATGTGTTTTAACCCACATTTTTATTCTTTCATTTGACAGGGTTTTTTTAAGTGCGTCATCCATGTGTTTTTTTTCATGGTTTTCTCTCCCAGCAGTCTCGTGAGCAGTCGGATGATGAGCAATCAGAGGACTCTGTGAAGTTCAAACGGCTTCACAAATTGGTTAATTCGACACGTCGAGTTAGGAAAAAACTCATCAAGGTGGAGGAGGGCAAGAAGCATGCCCCCGAAGGTTTGTGACAAAGAGACGCTCACTCTCTGACGGCTCAGATCAGGTTTTGCTTCCGTCTGCATGTCATTGAAAAGGTTATTCGTACTGCGATGCATTAAAAAAACAATTTTTTTGGAAGTTCCTCTGAATACTGTTTTTTGATTCCTAGCTCGAGTATTAGGGTCACCAGAAAATAAAAAAGTAAAAAAAAAAAAGAAAGACAGACGATAAAATCGTAAATTCTTATAAAAAAGTTTTAATTTTCATGTAAATAAAGTCGTAATATTATTAGAATAAATTTCAAATTTTATGAACAAAAGTTGTAAATATCAAAGAATTTTTTTTTTTTTACATTTTGAGAAAAAAGTTTAAAATGTACAAAAATAAAGTCTTATAATTATGAGAAAAAGTAGTAATTTTGCAAGAATGAAGTTGTAATATTATAAGAACAAAAGTCGAAATATTTGAGAATACAATAGTAAAATAATGAGAAAAAAATCGTAATTTTACAATAATAAATTTGTAGCATAAAAATGGTAAACAATTCTAAAATAAAGTTAAAAAATTATTATTATTTTTTTTTTTTTGAATTTACGACAAAGAACTTGTAATAAGAGAAAAAAAGTAAAATTATTCAAGGATGACGTCCTACAATTATTATCATAAAAGTTGTAATTTTATGAGAATAAATTTGTTTTCAAGAACATTTTTTGAGTAAGTGGATATTTAATTATGAGGAACAAGTCTTAATTCTATGATAATATAGTTTTATTATTATGAGAAAATAAGTAAAAACTATAAGAGAATGTGGTGGTATTATGAAAAACATCAAAATCTTTGAGAGTGAAGTTGGAAAATATTGAAAAAGTTGAAATTTTACAAGAGTAAACTCATAATATTAAAAAAAAGAATTTAAAATACCAAGAATTTCGATGTAAAATTAAGAGGAAAAAGTCTTTATTTTGCAAGAATTAAGTTGTAATAATAAGAAAAAAAAGATTGAGAATGTGGTTTTAAAATGTGGTAAAAATCGAATCAAAATAATTAGGAAACAGTTTTAATTTGACAAGAATTAAGTTGTATAGCGAAAAAATATAAACATTTTCAAGAAATGTAAAAAAAAGCTGCTTGGAATATTATGAAAACAAGTCCAAATTTTCTAGAGTGAAGTATTTATACAATCAGAAATTCTAATTTTACAAAAATAAACTTATAATATTAAAAAAGTAAAATAATTTCAAGAATTTGGATGTTAAATTATGAGGAAAATATAAAAAAATTGGAATGTGGTTATAAAATAATTAGGAAAAAGTCTTAATTTTTATAAGACTAAAGTTGTAATATCATTTTAAAACAGTCAAATTTTTTTAGAAGAAAGTTTGAAAATAATGTAGAAAAAGTCTTAATTTGACGAGAATTAACTTGAGAAAAAAAAATAAAAAATGTGGTTGTGAAATAATGAGGTAAAAGTCGTACAATTTACGAGGATAAAGTTGTAATATTATGAAAGAAAAGTCAATTTCTTTGAGAATTAAGTCGTAAAATAATTAGTTGTCAAGATTAAATTTGTAATATAAGAAAAACGGTAAACATTTAAAAAAATAAAGTTGTAAAATCATAAGAAGCCATAAATTGATTAGATTAAGCTCATACAGTTATGAGTGAAAGAGTCAACATCTTACAATTATGAAGTTATAATTTAATAAAATTAAAAATGGAAAATTTCCAAAATTCATGCATTCATTTCCAGTGTTCACTAGGAAAAACATTAACAACAAAGTTAGAACCAACGTTTTGTTTCGGTATGAAATAATACTTCATCGTAGAGAACAAATATCAACGTTTATTTTTTGAATCTCTGACAGATTTTCTGAATCTGGAGTTGCCCCTGACCTGCGATGACACCACAGCTCTGTACACGGGGGTCCTGAAGAAGCCCACCTCGCACCAGGAGGCGTCTCTGCCGTCCCTTCCTCACGATCAGCTCTCTCTGGATGGAGACTCGGACAGTTTGACCACCTCCCCCTCCTCCAGCAGCCTGGACACCTGGTCCGGGCACAAGCTGGTCAAAACCTTCAGCAAGTCCTCCAGCACCCACGGCCTGATCCGGCCCCCCAGGAGGACCCCCGCCGGCTCCAGCGCCCTCGGAGGCTCCGTGTCCGGCGTGACGGGCAGCGGCTCCTCCTTCTCGGAGCTCGACGCGTGCGAATTGGACGACGAGGGGAAGCTGTCGCGCTCCACGACAGATGGCGAGATGAGAAAGGCGCTGAGCTCCATCTCCCACGGGGTAAGTAACAACGAGGCGCTCTATGCCTTCTACGGCCTCACCAAACCCCGCCCCAAACCCCACTCCCAGTCCCGCCTCCTGATCTCTCTGGAAGACGGCCCACCGGGGAGCCCCAAACATCAAGCTGCCAATCGGCACCGGGGAAGTTGGACTCAAAGGAAACCCGACCCCAACTACGCATACTCCACCAAGCACCTGCTCTACCAGCGCTCGCGCAGCGCCAAGTCCCCCATGTCCGTTACCCCTTCCTCCCCCGTCCACTGTGATGTAGCCAAATCAAAGGTGTTCGGGGGTGGCGGAGGGGGCTGGGCGTTCCCGTCTCGCCGGCTGCGCGGCCGAACGGCGGTCAGTGAGCTCAACATCACCTATGTGGTAGAGCGGAGCCTGTACGGTCACCTCAACTGGGCTCAGCTGGTCCGCCCGGTTACCCTCAGCCGCGCTGAGCGCCGCTGTCTTTTGGAGGACGACCGCGAAGCGGACAGGAAGTGGGCGGCCAGCGTGGACCGCTGCACCAAGCGTGTGCTCTTGCGCATCCAGCAGAAGTCTGTGAGTTTGGACCACGAGGTTCAAATCGGCCGCCGCGTGTGGGCAGGAGTCCGGTACCTCAAAGTTCCAGAATAGCTTCCAGATAGAAACAGGAAAGTTGAAACCGTAGAACAGGAATGATCATACCTGCCTTAGATAGGACCACCCTTAGAGGAATGTCGTCTTCCTTGACCTTTAGGTCCGGGGTCCCCAAACTCTGGCCCGCGGGCCGGATCAGGCCCAACTCCACATTTGCCCCGACTCCCCAAACCGTTTTACTAATTTGGCATTTAGCTAAAATGTCAGTTACATGATAGCTTTTTCGGTTAATTTAGACTTTTTCCCGTTTTCAGACTAATTTGGAGTTTAGCTAATATTTTAGCTTTATGCTAGCTGTTTTGGCTAAATTAGACATTTTTCAAGTTTTTTAGGATAATTTGTCATTTAGCTAATATTCAGCTCCACGCTAGCTGTTTAGGCTTTTTTTTTTAGGCTATTTTGAAGTTTAGCAAATATTTCAGCTACATGCTAGCTGTTTTGGCTAATTTAGCCTTTTTTTTTTTTTGTTTTTTAGGCTAATGTGGAGTTTAGCTGATATTTTAGCTTTATGCTATTTGTTTTCACTAAATTAGACATTTTTCCAGTTTTTTAAGGCTAATTTGCCATTTTGCTAATATTTCAGCTAAACGCTAGATGTTTTGGCAAATTTAGGCTTTTTTTCCATTTTTTTTTTTGAAAATTTGGAGTTTAGCTAATATTTTGGCAGTATGCTAGCTGTTTTGGCTAAATTAGACTTTTTGCCAGTTTTCTAAGGCTAATTTGGCATTTAGCTAATATTTCAGCTACATGCTAGCTGTTTTGGCAAATTTTTGTTTTTTTTCAGTTTTTTAGGCTACTTTAGAGTTAAGCTAATGTTTTAGCTTTGTGCTAGCTGTTTTGACTGAATTAGACATTTTTTCAGTTTGTTTTGGCTAATTTAGCACTTCAGTATTTTAGCTAGCTATGAGCTTCAGTGTTTTCAGTTATCAACGTTAGCATTTTCAGCCATCAACTTTAGCGTTTTCAGCTATCAGCTCAATTGTTTTTAGCTATCAATTTAAGCATCCTCCCCTATTAATCTATCGCAGGTAATGCTATATATCTAGTTTTTTATATGTTTTAGCATTTTTTTTCTTCTGTGAAGATTACAGAAATGAATTATTTAAAATTTGGCTATATCTAACTTTATAGAGAAACATTAATCTTTACATTTAGGCTGTGATTGTTGCACTTTTTCTGTTAGCCCACAAACCGACCCCGGCCCCCCATCAGGGAGGAAAACAGTTACGTGTCCCTCAAAAGAAAAAGTTTGGGGACTCCTACTTTAAGTGAACGCCTTTGCCTTCAACCTTTGATTTCAGCTTCAGATGAAATGATTATGGAATATGCAGCGGCACACTTGCCTGGTTAAGTTTCTTAAGTGCCTTTTATAAATGTCAGCTCCCCAAGGAGCGCGAGCGCTCGCACAGTCACGCTGATCCCCGCGGGTGTAGATGTTTTACAAGCTCGTCGCCTCTTCAGTGAGTGGCATCATTAAATCACAGACCGACTTCGCTGTCTTTATGCCTATCAATTCTCAAATTGATGTTTTATGGCTGAAAAATAGAAGGAAAGGACAAAAGACGGAAGCTATCCTGCAGGGATTGTAAATGTGAGCAGTGTGAGAAGAGAGTGTAGCACACAGTTGGAGTTATTCTGCAGCTTTGAGGGTACCTGAATCCTGTTGTGTCCTGGTGAAATCACTGGAGGCCGCTGTCATCCTAAAGCTCTCTGAATCCACTTTATTTTAGTTTTTTTGCTTGTCTTCGACCCCTTTTTCCGCTGATGTGGTTTATTATTGTTTATTTATGTTCGTAGTTATCTCTGAGAAACATTCTTTTTCTGGGTGCATGTGCATTCCATTCGAACATCACCATAAAAACGTCCTTGTCAACATCGGAAAACGTTTTTTTGTTTAGTTGCTGTGGACATTCAATGTCAAAATCCCACTCTTTCAGGGTCTGTTTTTCAAAAAACAAAAGAAAACATCCCTTTCCCTGCAGTTTTTAAATCTACGTGTCAACATTTTTGTGTGTTTAAGTCCAAAATAATCATAGTTTGCCTTTGTGTCCTACATTCTATTTTCCTGTTGGGTCTAAAGTTTTCTCACATGAAGCAGTTTATGTGAGGGGTGTGTTGTATGTTTTATGTGTCTCCAAACAGTGACCCCTTTTGCATTTCTCAGAATTGCCCAAATCAGGCCGAAATGCAAGAAAAAAAAAGTTTATTTTTAAATTTATTTTTAACCCTTAAAAGTCCTTTTTGAGCGATTTTCACTGCACTGTAAAAAGTGTAACATTGTATCGATTAACAAAAGCTCTGTAATTTATTACATTTATAAATATTAGTTTTTATCAATTTATTTTTTTAATTAATTCAAAACGCATTCGATAAAAACTATTTTTTTTATTTTATGTCTCTATAAATTTTTTTTCATATCAGGCGATAACGATATATATCACGATATAAACCGAATAACTATATTTCTCAAGTTTGAAAACTCTACAGCTCAAAATAGAAATTGTGGATCATCAGCAGGTTGTTTAGATTTTAATATTTACTTCTTGTTATAGTTTAAACACAACAGATGCAAAAGAATTTTTTTTTTTAATTGGAGTTTAGCTAATATTTTAGCAACATGCTAACGTTTTTGGGTAATTCGTTATCTACTAATTTTTATAGGCTAACTTAGAGTTTAGCTCTATTTTAGCAACATGCTAACGTTTTTGATTAATTTAGTTTACTGAGTAATTTTTGTCTCTTTTGGAGTTTAGTAAGTATCTAAGCAGCGATTTAGCTATTTTGGCTAATTTAGCATCTACTAAGGTTTTCTAGGCGATTTTGGAGTTTGTAGCTCATATTTAAGCTACACACTCAATATTTTTGCAAAATTGGTATGTATTAAGGATTTTTAAGTTTACCTAAAATTTTTCAGAATTTTTGGTAAAATTTCAGCTGTCTTTGTGTTATAGTAATTTTCCAAAAAATTTGAGTTTACGCAATATTTTAGCAAATGCTAACGTTTTGGCTAATTTGTTATCAATGTTTGTTATCTACTGAGATTTTTGGGGGGCTAATTTAAAGTTTAGCTAATATTTAAACAACAAGCTAGCTTTTTTTGGGCTAATTTAGCATACTAAGATTTTTTTTGGCTAACTTGGAGCTTAGCTCATATTTAACCAACATAATAAATATTTTTGAAAGTGAATGTTTCAGGGATTTTTAAGCAATTTTACTACTAATTTTGCAGAAATTTACGCCAACTTTGCATCTCTTTCATAGTTCCTCAATGAAATTTACAGTCTTTTGGCAAATTTAACATTTTGCATTAATCTTTTAGCTTTAATGTAAATTTCGTCACAATTTTCAGCAAAAAGCTTCAATTTCTTCAGGGACTACTTTCAGCAAAAAGCATTGACATTAGCATAATCGCAGGTAATGCAACTTTTCTAGTTAATTTTCTAGTTAAATTTAGAAATTTGTATAAGTTTAGAATTGTGTTATTTGTATAGTTTCAGTCTAAATTCTCATTAAATTATTGTGTATTACAATCAGAAAACAGCATTTGTAGAAAAAAGAAGCCCGGTTGTGCTAAAAAAAGAATAACACGCATTGCCACATAAAAAAAAAAAAAAAAACAGATTTTAAGGTAAATCTTGAAGCTATTTCTAAAACACACTGAAAAAAGTAAAACATTGGATCAATTTACAAAAGCTGTTGTTACATAACATAATTTGGCTAGTTATAATTTAGAAATGTAGTTTCTCTATGAAGTGTTATAGATTTTTTGACGATAGAAGTTTGAATACAGACCACATTTATCCCACAAGCCAGACTTTGGACATCTCGGATCTAGTCAATCATAATTCTTCAGTACCCACATCATATTCATCATTTATTTGCGACTCCTCATTCTTGTGGTGTACAAATAAACACACATGCAGAAAAACGTCTTCTCACCGATATCACACGGTAGTGGTAAATTTGTCTTGATTGGAGTTCCTTGGTTGGGCATTCAGCACCAAAAAGCAGAACATTTTTTTAGACATTTAAATTTGAAAGGATCAATTAAATGTTACAACTCTTTTGTTTTTTTTTAAACCAACAATTTTAAAGCCTCATTGAAACTGTAAATCCTGAATGAAAACCATGTTATTGTTGGGTCGGCGTCATTCCCACGTCACTAAAAAACAGCTGGTGCGTTTTGAGACTTCTAAGGGTTAAAAATATTTTAATATTTGTTTTAATGCACACCGTGGGCCGGCAGTATTAAAGCCCCCTCACTTAGAATTGAGCTATAGCACCTAGTTAAATTAAAGAGTTGGTTACATCATGTCGGTTGGCTGGCCACAGTCCTATGTGACATCATGCCCCCACTTATATCCAACCCATATACCCATGTACATTAATCAAACCGCTGCCTGTGTCGTGCCAAGCATGAGTCATTGTGAGTATACTGGGTGGGTGTGTGTGGGCGGAAAGGTTTCTCCATCGTGACCTTCTTAGTGTGACTCATTTTGATTGTGTTTTGGCTCTCCCACAGAGAACATGCAGCTTCGGGGGCTTTGACCTGTCCAACCGCTCTCTCCATGTGGTCAACGCCGGCTCCGAGGCCAACGTGAGTGCTGGCGGCTCGCCCAATTACAAGACGCATGGAGGAGCTGCGCTCCCCCGTGTCGCATTAAATCACCTTTAATCTTCAGCGTCCTCCTTTGTCTTCGTGATCTCTCCTCCCCTTTGACTTCTCGTGCTTCTGACTCGTCCCCCCTCATCTTTCTGCAGAATAAAGAGCAGGAAGCGATATACAGGGAAGTGGTCAAGTCCCCGACTACGTCTCGCATCTCGCTGGGCAAGAAAGTCAAGTCGGTGAAGGAGACGATGAGGAAGCGCATGTCAAAGAAGTACAGCAGCTCGCTGTCTGAGCAGGTCGGACATCAGCACTTTGTGAATCATGGATCTGTTAGTGCTGCCAATTATTATTTTAATAGATTATTTTTTTCCATTAGTCGATTTATCGGGTCTTAAACTGGATGTAAAGCACACACAAGATGCTAGTGCTGATAGCTCAAGATGCTGAAATTGATAGCTAAAAACGCTTTGGCTAATTGCTAAAATCGCTGAAGCTAATAGCTGAAAGCGCTAAAGCTGATAGATGGAAACGTTAAGGCTGATAGCCAGCTAAAATATTAGTTAAATACAAAATTAGCCTAAAATAACAAAACAAAAAAAATCCTAAATTAGCCAAAATAGCTAGGATGCAGCTGAAATATTAGCTAAACTCCAAAATAGCCTGAAAAACAAACAAAAAAACTGCCTAAACTGGGCAAAAATAGCTTGCATGTAACCAAAATATTAGTTAAACTCAAAATTAGCCTAAAAAACAAAGCAAAAAAAAAAATATTCCTAAATTAGCCAAATTAGTTAGCATGCGGATGAAATATTAGCTTAAATCCAAAACAGCCTAATAAACTAAACAAAAAAAAAGCCTAAATTAACCAAAACAGCTAGCATGTAGCTGAAATATTAGCTAAACTGCAAAATAGCCTAAAAAAACCCTGCCTAAATTGGGCAAAAATAGCTTGCATGTAACTAAAATATTAGTTAAACTCTAAATTAGCCTAAAAAACAAAGCAAAAAAAAGATTCCTAAATTAGCCAAATTAGTTAGCATGCGGATGAAATATTAGCTTAAATCCAAAACAGCCTAATAAACGAAACAAAAAAAAGCCTAAATTAGCCAAAACAGCTAGCATGTAGCTGAAATATTAGCTAAACTCCAAATTAGCCTAAAAAAAAAAAAAACGCCTAAATTGGGCAAAAAGTAGCTTGCATGTAACCAAAATATTAGTTAAACTCTAAATTAGCCTAAAAAACAAAGCAAAAAAAAGATTCCTAAATTAGCCAAATTAGTTAGCATGCGGCCAAAAATATTAGCTAAACTCCAAAACAGCCTAATAAACGAAACAAAAAAAAAAGCCTAAATTAACCAAAACAGCTAGCATGTAGCTGAAATATTAGCTAAACTCCAAAACAGCCTAAAAACTGTAACAAATGCCAAAATAGTCCAAAAATCTAGAAGAATGTCTATAACTTCCCACTTTTTTACACAAAGTATTGACCAATAAATTAGTCGTTGACTATTTTAATTGTTGATTAGTTGACTAATCGCACCAACCCTAGAATTTATAGAAACATCCAAAACATGCCTAGCTTTGAGGACGCACCAAACTGATACATAAAGGGTTCATTTGATTATTCCTACAGAATAAGGAGGAAAAAAGAAATCCTCCAGATGTTGAGCTCAGTGAAACATTCAGTCCAGAGGCTGCGAGTGGGTGGGAGTGTTTGTGTTGGTTACTGAATAAACAGGGATTTCTAAAGCACATCAGGTTTCTGTGTCGGCCCTTCCCTCTCTGGCCTGTTGGGTGGAGTGTGGGCTTCATGCTGAGCTCATGCACTGATGCAAGACTCCCTCCAGGATTGCTTTTATTAAAAAAAAGTGAATGGTAAAAGCCGACACGGACACACTGAACTAGTTCCTCTAAGTATGGTTTGTAATCTTAAGTGTTACTTCTACCAAGTACTTATTGAAAAGTATCCTGGCACTATTATGTTAATGATGGTCTTGGATCATTAAATATAAATTGTTGTTTGTTTTAAAATCAAATCAACTGGATGGTTTATAAATCAGTAAAATAATTTTTAATTTTTTGGTCAGTAGGTTCTACAGGTCAACAGAACCTCTTTGTTGTCTTTACCATTTTTTTAAATATTTTTTTTACTTTTCTAACACACCATATTTTCAAGTTCCCATACTTTTATACAACTGGTTACCACAGTGCCCCCTGCTGGATTTGTGAAGCACTTGCCAAGCTTAAAAAGCCTTAAAAGTATTGAATTTATGAATTTAAAAATAATTAGGGCCGGGAAGCGATTAAAAAAAAAATAATCGCAAATCTGGAAAAAATTAATCGCGATTAATCGCCTTTTTTTTAGTTACAGTATTTCACCACCGTGTATTATCAACAAATAATTATAATATGAAATCACATGGAAAATTACACTTTTACATTTATTTTTAACTCTTTGAAACCTAATGTTTAAAACTCAATTTTTCCCCAAACTTCTGTATTTTCAATTTGAAAGAAAACCTTCTTGTTTATTTTGTATCAACTTAATCAGCACAACCTCACCTGTGTGACACTACCTTTTATTTTGTCATTTTTTTCATGTTTTATTCACACACTTGACAAGTGTAATTTCATAAAAACAACAACAATAAAATTTGTCAACAAATGAATCAGTGAATGAAATACAAAACAATACAGCAAATAAATGCTATATTAACTCTTTCATTTAGTAAAATCTCAATCACAGAACGTGAAAAAAAAAAAGTTAACCTTTATTTTAGACTGAGTTTTATTACGCTGATTATCTCACAGCTGCAGGACAGGAAGTCTGGGGCGTTAATAAATATTAATGTTAATTATCTATGTTTTAACCTATAAACTTTCACAGTCCTTTAAATAATACCTTAAAAAGTCTTGAATTTTGATATCTGAGCTTAAAAAAAATAACTTTTTTGTTAAAAATGTAATTTTTTCACCCATAATTTTTTTTTTATCAAACAATGTAAATAAAGTGCCATTTGTTATGCACCAAAATGCTGCCCAAAAAAAGAAAAAGAAGTTTGCTAAAGGATTTCCACTGCAAACAAGGAGACAAGAAGCTGAAGTTTGTATCATGTGGAGGTGTAAATTTAACCCGGCGTGGAGGGAACAGGTGTCCAGCCGGATGCTAATGCGCTTGAAGCAGAGTGGATGTTAGCCAGATCACTGCGTCTGCCTCTCCGCTCATCACTTTCATGATCATTTTTGAATGTTTTAATTGAAATAGGCTGAGAAATTAACCTTATTTTATGTTTGAAGCAAAATCTTAAAAAGTGAATTAATTTGTAGAAAGCAGTGAAATATAGTAATTAAATTTGAGAAGCTATTTAACCTCAAAAGGCATAAAGATGCTTTGACACATTTGGATTTTTAGTTCAATTTGCCACAATGATAAAAAAAAAAAATTATTTCTATATCTACTTGAGAAAAATCTAAATTATTCGTTTGCGTTCTGAAAAAATCCTACAATATTAACATTTCTAAACATTTTTCTCCCTTTGTTTGGTTTGCCCCTCCAGTCCAGTCAGGATGGAGCCCCCAGATCTCCACAGTCTCCTCTACCTGACATGGACTCTCTGGAGAAACCCAAGCTGAAGGCCGGAGGCTCTGTGGAAAGCCTGCGCAGTTCACTGAGTGGACAGAGTTCAATGAGTAAGATCATCCTCTAAAAGTTACTTTTATCTTTTTTTTTTTTTTTTTACAGATCAAACTCACAGTTTTGCTTTCTTGTGAGTGCTGGAATGTTTTTAGGTGGAAACCCCGCCTCCCTGGGGTTTCAGCCTTTCAGCTTGCATCTGTCATTAAATGTATAGAAATGATGGTTATTTTGGAGAGAGCACGCCCTGCACAACCTGTGATCTTGAAGAATTCTGAACCCGGTTTTATTTGACTTTGATCCAACTGCAGTTTGTTTAGGTTCTGCTGAAGAAATTTTCCAAACTTGGAAGGGAATAGAACAGGAAGTGGTTTTTTTTGTTCGAGTTTTGCACTCGGTGACCCAAACATGAGGAAAAATTAAGAGCCTGGAAAGATCAAACCAGTGATTATTGTCTCTGTAAAGCTTCTCCAGACGTGCATTTTATTACAGAGTCGCCACAAAGGGATGTTTTGAAGAAGGCAGTCGGAGTGAATGTTAATGGATAGGATGAGGAAACCTTTTAAATTCTGCCTTTTTTATAGAAGCACTCGGCTTATGTGGAGGTTTTTGTGTTTTTGTCCAGGTGGTCAGACTGTGAGCACCACCGACTCCTCAGCCAGCAACAGGGAGAGCGTGAAGTCGGAGGACGGAGATGATGAAGAGCCCCCCTATCGAGGACCGTTCTGTGGGCGTGCCCGGGTCCACACAGACTTCACCCCCAGCCCCTACGACAGCGACTCCCTGAAACTGAAGGTGAAACAACTCTTTCTAATTATGATTCTTATTGGGGGTTTTTTAACTTATGAATTAAAAAACGTTAGTAGAAGTTGCTCTGAAACAACGTTCAAGCTGCCATTTACAATGAAAAGTCTCTGGTCTAATTTGAAGTCTGTTATGGGGTCAAATCAGATTTAGCTAAAAGTGAATGAAAAAACAGATTGAAAACTTGAAAAATAGATTTTGTAACTGAAAAAAAAAATTTTGAAAACATGACATTGTAAGATTTAAAAAAAAAGAATATTTCATCGAATATTATCCCACTTTTACCATATTTGCCTACAAAACAAATAAATATTCAGTAGGGCTGCCACGATTAGTCGACTAATCGATGACTAATCGACTATTAAAATAGTCGACAACTAATTTAATAGTCGATTAGTCGTTACTTTATAATATATGGAGTCAGAGTGTATTTATGTTGAAAGTTATAATGACATTCTGCTAGCTTTTTAGACTATTTTGGCATTTATTAAGGGTTTTCAGGCTATTTTGGAGTTTAGCTAATATTTTAGCTTCATGCTAGCTATTTTGGCTAATTTTGGCTTTTTCAGTTTTTTAGGCTAATTTGGAATTAAGATAATATTTCAGCTACATATTGGCACTTTTGGCTAATTTAGGATTTTTTCCGTTTTGTAGGCAAATTTGGAGTTTAGCTAATATTTTATTTACATGTTAGCTAGCTAATTCTAAATGTTTACAGTTTTTTAGGCTAATTTGGAGTTTTTCTATTATTCCAGCTACATGCTACCTATTTTGGCTATTTTGGAATTTTTACAGTTTTTTAGGGCTAATTTGGAGTTTAGCTAATATTTCAGCTAAATGTTAGCTATTTTGGCTAATTTGGGATTTTTACAGTTTTTTAGGCTAATTTGGAGTTTTGCTATGTCTTCAGCTACATGCTAGCTATTTTGGCTAATTTGGAATTTTTACAGTTTTTTTAGACTAATTTGGAGTTTAGCTAATATTTCAGCTATATGCTAGCGATTTTAGCTTATTTAGGATTTTTTTGTTTTAAAGCTAATCATATTTCAGATTTTCTTTACATCCACTTTGTCCATGATCCGATTAGTCGACTAATCAGAAAAATTAATGGATGATTAGTCGACTATTAAAATAATCGTTTGTGGCAGCCCTAATATTCAGTCAGTTTTTAGTACTTTAGTCTTGCTATTTTTGTGGGGTTTTTTTTCACCAAAACCAGATTATTTGATCCGTAGTCCAGTGCCATATTGTACAAAGACATTTTACTGGTAAAACACTGTGATTAATCGTGATTAATCCCAACACAAAAGTCTAATCTGATTTTTTTTTTTTGTCATCGATTGAAAACAATAATTAAAAATAAATGTTCTAAATGTAGAGTTTTTGTGTGATTTCATAATTTGATTATTTGCAGATAATAAGTGGTCAGCAAATACTGAGACAAAAAAATATTACAATTAATATGTACATATATATATATATATATATATATATATTTATTTTCTTCTTTCTTGATGATTTTTCCAGCGAGGTGATGTGATCGACATCATCAGTAAACCTCCTATGGGGACATGGATGGGTCTCCTCAACAACAAAGTGGGAACCTTCAAGTTCATTTATGTGGATGTGCTGAGCGAAGAAGAGGAGAAGCCCAAACGGCCCGTGAGGAGGAGGAGGAAGGGCCGACCTCCCAAACCCACGTCTGTGGAGGAGCTGCTGGAGCGCATCAACCTTAAGGTAAAGAAAAATAATAATGTGATTTTTTTTTTTTTTTTTGGCTAAAGCAAAGTCATTCTACGGGCTCATCAAGTCTCAGGTTCTCCTCAAACTTGAGGCTCCTCCCAGGCCTCACATCTCCAAATAGTGATGGTTTTGTCTTCGCCCACAGATTAAAGAGCAGCTTCAAAACCGCATGTTACAACCGGATCAGAGCTTAAATCATCTCAACCAACCCCGCGTGAAAGAAAATAAAACACCTCACACAATTTTGAGTTATTTTACATTTTAATAAAAAAAAAAAAAATTATTTTATTTTGAAAAGTACCACTTAATGTAAGTAGTTCTCACTTTAATTTTAAATGCCATAATTGGGAGAATTTTAGCTGGTACGTCTTTTCTTTGACATCATCACCTCTGTAACATTTGGAAAGAAAATGTTTCCAAATAACCCCGGGCTGAATGGGGTGTTTGAAATTTTTAATGACTCAAAAGAGCCAAATATTTGGTGAAAGAGGCGGCGCCTGCAGCCGCTGTTCGTTGGTGGGCCTTTTGTTTAGTCTGCCATCATCCAGCGGAGGAAACAGCTCAGTACTTTAGGCTATAATTGATCTTTTTATCCAAATGGACATTTGACACAACCATAGTGTGAGCACTTGTGTTTTGACTAGTGGTGTCAGGTGACTCTGCACTCGTGTGTGAGGGTTTCCTACAATAATTTTGTCTTTTCCTTTAATGTTTGACATTTTCTCGACACCCAGTTGTTTTCCTGTTGCTCTTCAATGCTAAAACATACCTCAAACGTCCATCTGTGTTCATCCAGGAGCACATGCCCACTTTCTTGTTCAACGGCTACGAGGATCTGGACACCTTCAAGCTGCTGGAGGAGGAGGACTTGGAGGAGCTGAACATCAAAGATCCGCAGCACAGAGCCATGCTGCTCACGGCTGTTGAGCTGCTGCAGGAATACGACAGTAAGTAAACACGTGGGAGGGTCACTCTGAAGAGAGAAAACATTCCCGGACAAGCCCCTCTATTCAGCACAATATCTCAACCATGTCAACGATGCAAATTCTTTCGGTTAAGCACCAGATTTGTTGATTTGAACCCATTTATAGGTGTTATAACAAAAATATGAAACAGATTTTTTTGACTGCTCTTTCAGATTTAAAATACCAATAAATGAAGCATTTGACCTTATTTAGAATGAGTAAAAAAGATATTTTTTTACAAATTTATTTTTTAAATTTTTTTTCACATAAAACAAAACAACACAATCTTATCAAAATGACAAAAAAATAAATAAATAAGTGAGATTTCACAGTGTTTCTATTCACTACAACATTGTAGACTCAGATAAAGTCTGGTTTGACTTGCTCTGTCCATTGTTCATAAAGTTGTCACTTTGAATCTTGAGAACAGAGGATAGTTTTATGTAGATATTGTGGATTAAATTGATCCATTCTTCCACTGAAGGAGGTTCCACTTTTAACCATTTCCTCGTGATTGCGTTTTTACCAGAAAGTGCGTCCCTAGACGCCTCAGGTTCATGCATTGTAATGGAACGTGGAATTTTGGAGCCAAAAACATTATTTACATGATTACATGTTTGTGACTAGAATAACTTTATAACCCAGAAAATATGGTAGTGATTTGCCCCGAGTCTCAGTTTTTTTGGATGGGTGTAGCAAAAAAATGCACTAAATTTTTCTAGGCAATGTCGTACCATGTATCATTGTTACAAATTTCTATATGCTGATGTTTTTTTTTTTTTAAACTTTATTGTCCATATATGTCAGCTTTCTAAGTTTTGTCTGAATTCCCTCCCTAACTACAAAAAACTATATAGTTGGTGCAGAACTATCTATGCTAACTTTTTTTTTTTTTTATTTCACAAAGTAAAAACCTAATGAATATAAACGTTTTGGTTCTGAAGATAAAAACTTGGATGGGCTTTTAAAAAGCATTTCAACATGAAAAATCCCAAAGCATTGTGGGCAATATCTGCCAATTCAAGCCTCCTTTCTACTGAGCGGTCCGGTCCGGTCAGGAGTAGTACGTTACGGTCCAGTTCATTCTGGTGAGCGTTTCCACTCAGTTCAGCCTCGCTCTCACTGAGCGGTTTGTTTTCACGACACATGCGTGGTGTAGACCGCTAGCGTGTCATTGTAGTGCGACGACTAGTAAAGTAACAACACCTTACTCCTCTCGGTATTGCTTTACTTCTGGTACATTGTGTAAAACAGGAATTGAATATTGCTGTAAAGAGGAGAACAGAAATGCTAGCTTAGCGCTATACTGGTGCTAGCTAATATTGTCATCACTTTCTGTTAATCAACGAGTGGCAACAGGACTCCGCCTCAGCCGTCTCGTTCTATTTTTCTATGGACCTAAAACAGAGGGGGGCCTTCAAGAGCTTAATGGGTCCATTTTAGCTCTCCAAATGGAGCGTTATGAAAAATAGTGTCTCAGATTATGGACGTCACCATTACTCGCTGGTTAGCTTTAGCTAGCATTAGCGCGGACCTTCCAGCGCTCGAAAATGCATAACAACAGCAGTCGTATGACTTTAAAAAGGTCATGCTACAACAAAAAGTCATTACTTACTTTTAAGCGTTTCTCTTACGTGGCACCCCCTCGCGGGGGAGGAGTCTATTTCCCTCCGCTTTGAGGGGAGGAGTCTATATCCCTCCGCTTTGAGGGGAGGATGTTAAAAACTATTTTTCAGACACCACTTTCATCTTACAAGCCCCTTCAAATGGAGGGGAAGGGAAGAATTTGGATTGGGTCGTAGATTCAGACGATACGATACAAGTAGCGAAAGAATTAAGAGTTAAGACGAACAAGCGAAGTTATTTTTTTACAAAGTTTATTAAAAGTGCTCCAATAATAAGTTTTTTTTTCTATTAAAATGAAGTGTTGGAATCAAATCTCGATTCTGTATTTGTACGCTCAAAGCCCTTTTAATATATAAAGTTGGATCTGTTTGTGTCTCGATCAGGCAGCAGCGATCCGGAGCGCGGCGGCTTAACTGGATCCCAGGAGAAGCTGCTGTCGGAGGGTCGAGGCCTGGTGGGAGACTCTCCGCGGGACTCCGGCTGCTATGAGAGCAATGAGAATCTGGAGAATGGTAAAGATTGATTTGCTTTAGCCTTAGCCATCTCACTCGGAGTTAGATTAGCTTAGCCTCCCGATCACAGTGACTGGTTTTCCCTCCCGTGTTTCTAACACTCATCCCAGTATTCCTGGGGCAGAATCAGCAGATTTCTGCCCCCATGTGCTGCTTATGGTGCTCATCACTGCTCTCTAATTTAGAGAACAAACTCTTCATCACCTCAGATGCTTCAAACTTTGCCTTCACTTCACTTTCCTCACCACTCTTTCCATTCTTTAGGCATTCTGTGCTGTCAGTGCCAAAGACCTGTTGTAACTGAGAGGGAGGCAGCCTCCAGACCCCTAAGCCTAGTCCACCCCACAATGTTAGGAGCACAGAGGGAGAGGCTTCTCCCAATGCACAGAACTGTTCTGATGAGAACAAACTCGCTGCCCTGTTGTGGGCATGGATTCCCCGCCGGTCCGCTTGAGGGTTCGAGGTCCACAAATGGAGGCCGGGAAGATGAATGTGAGCTCAGAGAGTTCTTCTGTTAAATGTTTTTAACCGACCGCTGGTGTAGGGGTTAGCACTGGAGCCTGTTTTACACTGGTCTGTCTTAGTTACAAAACCATTTGTTAACCAATCGGAATGTTTGTCATGTCTGCGCCAAACGTCCATCCCTTTAGCATCGATATAGAAACAGGTTTCAAATTAAAAGCTTTCAATGTACTTTCAAAATAAAAATATGTTTCACATACTGTAACGCACGTTCACACCAGATAACACTGGCGTCCATTTTCGCCATGGACGACTAAAGTTCAATTTGGGAAATAATATGATGTATGATGCAAAACAGGAATTTTACCAGGACTCGATGCGGAGGAGAGAGCATGGGGCCCAACTTGGGGGGACAGAGACAATAGGTGTGTTTGAGATCATAAAGGCAGATGCGGATCGCCTGGATTGCAGTGCATGCTGGGTAGTTTTGACTCTGACGTCACTTTTCAGCCTTCATGAAAATATCGCAAGAAAGAGGCGGGTGCAGTTGGAAATCTGACTGATTTGAAGACTACAAAACAATGGATTGTGGGAAACGGTTTCCTGGCAGTTCTTGTACTTTGACGTGATGCTGATCAGAAATGTCTGGCGCTAAATGAAGGAAATCTGGGTGTTTTGAATCTCTCTCTAAAAAGTAGTGAATCACTGATGTAAAAATGAGCATCATCTGTAGTTATTGTTGCCTTTAAAAGTTAACTTTAATTACATTTTTATTATTTTTTTTGGAACAATAGACATTCAGTTAACCCAGCGGCTGTTTTTCATCTTTTGTCCACGGACAGATGTTAAAAATTATTATAAAAAAACATAATTCATAGTTCATACTAAGGAGGAGAGGCATATTAAAATTCAACAGAATGTTAAGGACAACCCCCAACTTCCTGTTCTCGTCCAGTCCTACTGTTCGCCTTAATCTCAGGCGCCTTTCCCTGCCCCTGCCTGAAACAACTGCCATAAACGATTATTTTAATAGTCGAATAATCACTGATTATTTTTTCAGATTAGTCAACTAATCAGGTCATGCTCTACAATGATGTAAAACACACATCTTAACCATCATTAGCTTTAAACTAACTAAAAACTGGATATAGTACAGCATTACCTGTAATAATAATAGTGTGAATGCTGCAAGCTGAGTTTGGCCGCTGAAGATGCTAGTGACGATACATGCTGAAATTGATAACTAAAAATGCTGAAGCTGATCGCTGAAATCGCTAAAGCTAAAAGCTGAAAACGCAGAAGCTGATGGCCTGGTAAAATATGAGTTAAATGCCAATTAGTCTAAATTACTGAAAAAAAGCCTAAGTTAGCCAAAATAGCTAGCATGCTGCTGAAATATTAGCTAAACTCCAAATTAGCTAAAAAAAAAATAAAAAAAAAAACTGAAAAAAATCTGAAATTAGCCAAAACAGCAAGCATGTAGCTGAAATATCGGCTAAACTTCGAAATAGCCTAAAAAAAACCCAAAATGTCTAAATTTGCCAAAAGAGCTAGCATAATACCGTTATAAGTTTCGACTTTATTACACTCTGACCCTATAAAATATATAGTAACGACTAATCTACTACGAAATTAGTCGTCGACTATTTTAATAGTTGATTAATCGTTGATTAGTTGAGTAATTGTGGCGGCCCCACTGCCTGCAGCCACCTGGTCCCGCTGACCATCCAGCCGAGGCGCTGGGTCACCTCAAACACACCCACTGTAAACTGAGATCCACCGCAGACGGACCAGTGTAAATCACTCTACCCTAGTTTGAATCCCGACAGCGTCCTTTCTGTTTTCATGCTCTCCCCGTGAGTTTTATCAGGGAACTCCAGCTACTATGGTCCAAAAACATGCTTCATCGGTTGATCTGTGACTCTAAATTGTCCCTTAGGAGTGTGTGTGTCTGTTAGTGTGTGGACTGGGGAATTGTCCCGCCCGCCTTCGTAGCGGGGATAGGCTCCAGCAACCCCCCCCGCACAGGACTAAGCGGGAATAAAAGATGGATGATTTCAGAATGTGGCGTTCTAACAAGAAGAGTAGCTCATGCTTGTGTTTTTCTTGCAGTGGTGCTTCTATCGTTTGATAAAACTAGCAACGGTGTAAGTTAGGTAACCAATGAGAGTTTCATTTTTCAATATGTCACTTTTTTCTGGTTTGTTGCACAATCATACAGTATGTGCCTAAGTTGTGTGAAACAGTGTGCAGAGCGTGCTGGACTGATTTTTCTGCAGACTTTTTGAGACTGTACTTCCTCTGCAGACATCATCTTTCTGTCATAGCCTTTTTTTTTAACAGCTTCATAACTCATAAATCACTGCTTTGTCTTGTTTTCTTTCTCTGTACGTTCTCTGAGAAACTGATAGTTTCTTTTTTTTTCTGTGTAACGTGTTTCCTTCAGATTTCCACCGCGGTGCACATGCAGTCTGCCCCTGTGGAAATATAAGTTGTGCAATAAAAATTGACTCTCTTAAATAATAAAAACTGACTCTTTTTCTGCTTGCTATTTTTTCCATTTTCTTCTTTCTGTTCTCTTATTTCATTGCACTAAAATGTTCATACAGTAGATGCCTTATTTGTTGTAGGCATTCCGTCTTTTCTTTGGCAGATTCAGGATTCCACAGCTTCTCTATGCCTTTCTTTGATAATTTAATACAATTTTCTCACTTTTTTTTAAACCAAAAAAAGCTGCTGTGGAGTTCTGAAGAGCCAAAAAACTTTTCTTTAACACTTCTCATTCTTTCTAATAGATTTAGAAAATCTTTCTCATGCCATCAAATCCATTATCTGGATCTATTTTTTTTAGTTAAATAAAAATCAGAATTTATTGTTTTATTATTTTTTTAATTATTTATTTTAGCGTTTTACTGGTGTTTCAGTGAACAGGGAGTAAAACTTAACATAAATGATAAAAATCAATGTACAGATTCAAACGTCCCTGAAATAATTAGCAATACTTCAAAAATAGTATGAGATGATTCAATAAATTACACTTACAACATTTGTTTGTCAATCTTAAATGCGGATGGCATTGGATGATGAGAGCATGTGATTCGAGGCATTCTTAGCCTTCCCTTCATAACTTTTTACAGGAAGTGACCTCACTAACTTGAACCAACTTTATTAACAATGACATTTCTTTCTTAAGGTGGAACATCTCCTTTTTTTCTTAAGGAGGAACACATAAACTAGACAGCGCATAAGTAGAGCTGGGTTGATAAAATCAATTCGTAAAAATAACACATGAAGCTAAAGTCCGCTAGCTTGATGCTAACGTTTAATGGAATTTTCCGTAGGACAACTAATGCTAACGCTCAGTCGACATAAACAGACATTACTGACTTAATAAACATCTTTATAAACTCACAGGCAGGAATTTTCTTAACTTTTATAAGAAAATATATTTAAGTAACCATTTGTGGTAAAAATCACAGTTTTTTGCTCATTTTTTTGGTCATTCTTCTTGAAAAAAAGAGTGTACTGCTTGAGGGTCATCGCCACCTAGTGGCCAAACTGAAACTTCCTCCAGGAGAGGGAGAACAATGTTTACAATGTGAATGATCTGAACATTTTTTTTTAGAACTTCTCCTTTTGAGAAATCATGGATCACTGTATGATATCAACAATCTCATTATCCTGCTGATACATTTTACAGTATGTGAATTGTATCAGATTAATATAATTATAAACAATTGAATCGATCCAGGCTCTTCTGAATCAAATCGAATTGTTTCTAGAAATTATTTGATACCCAGCTCTAGTTCTAAAAATATATATATATATATATTTATATGTTTAATGACTTAAAATAAATATAAAATAAATATTCTTGTACAAACTCTAAGCAAAAGGCATGTCCATCTTGTCATTTTTTTAAAAAAAGTTGAGATACTTGATAAATATCATGATATTTACTCACACACAGGCGACTAAATGAGTGCAAAAATTCCATTCCTACTATTCACATCAGTCACACCACCTTTTGAAAGTCTTGCAACCCATACTGCAGTCTGTGGCTCTGCTTTCTTTCATCCGTTCTGCTCTTTAAGCCCAAGGATAAACGGTAAGTTCTCTCATCCTTTCCTCCATTCTTTCCATCCACATGGAATTCCTGCAACATTCCAGCCAGAAAGGCTTCAAGCCCAACGAGCTTATCTAGTGCGTCCCAAATGTTTCAGAGAAAAGCCTTGAGAAGAAATAATGCGAGGCCTAACTGGAATTCTTGTTGATTTCTAAATGCTACAAATGATTGATATCAGATAATATTCCCATTGTTGGAACGCCAGGAGTTTGTGTCATATCAGAATTTTACATCCTTCAGTTTTGGCAAAGTTTAAGGAAAAGTTTTTGTTCTACAATTTATTACCGTGAAAGCTTTTTTTCTCATAGTTTTAGACTTTTTTTTCCCCACATTTTGGATTTATGTGAAAACTCTTATTTTGCAGGTAAAAACAAGAAGACTTCCTGTTCCGGCCGTTCCTCTGCAGGACTCCAGTCTCCAAACTATCCCACTCTGCCCATCACTATTTCAACAGAAACTCTCCAGCAGAACGGCAAAAACCAGCGTCCCAAGTTCCCCAAAAGCTTCTTTATCAAACCCTCCCTGAAGGGCTTCAACTTGCTGGGGCTGCGCAAAGCCCAAAGGCCGCGGCCCATCCCGGCCAGTCGCAGCTGTGAGGACCTGGACGGCCCTCAGCAGCAAACCGGGACCTGGAAGCGTTCCCACTCTTTGGGAGATCTGCATTTAGAGGATTCCTGTAAACCGAAAGGGGGTCTCAGTCTGATGTTGAAGTCGAGCAAGGAAGGGGCTAAATTGGGCACCAAGGACTGCAGGGAGGGGAGTTCCCCAACCCAAAGTGGGAGTCCAAAGGGAAGACCCTCCGTACCCTCCCAACTGCATCTACGCTCCCCGTGCCCACCAGCTTCAAGCCCTCCAGAGCCTCTCCTAAGCTCCACTCCAAGTCCGCCTGATTCTAGCACAACAAGCGGGGAACGAATCGTCAGGACTCATCCCAAAAAGCCCCCCATCCCACCCCCAGTCCCTGCCAAAAAATCGAAAGAAAGACTAGCTAACGGCCTGCGTCACCCACCCCTCTCCCTGCCCTCCACGCCGTCCCCCACCGCCTCGCCCACCCACTTCCTCAACCGCTCACAACCCAGCAGCCCCATCATCCGCAGCCCCAGCCCCGTCCTCAGTGCCCCTCCCCTGCCCGCCAAGACCCCCGGCACGCCGGCCAGTCCGCGCGCGGCCCCATCCATGCCAGAAGAGCCGGGGTCGCCTCCAGCAGTCCAGCCTCCTTGGGTCTCAGATCTCGGAGGTAAAATGGCGATCACAAGGAAAGCGTCCCACTCCAAGATGAGTCCTGACCTGCTGACGCTCCTGGAGCAGCGGCTGCAGGCGGAGGGCATCGACCTCACTGAGGAGCCCTACTCTGACAAGGTTAGTTAAGGATGTGAAGACATTCACCACACGCCGGGGGTTAAAAGACTCACTCTGATCATCTTTTGGTTTATTTTCAAAGCGTTCTTTTATTAGATAACAATGTTTTTTTGCCAAAAAATTAAAAACCTGGATCATTTTCTTGGACTTAGTTCGTCCACAGCTGCAGGAGTTCACTAGAAATTCACTAGGGAGGTTGTGGCCGTCCTAACATATTTACTATGAACTGAAAAAGCTCTTTTTCAAATGGCAAAGTACTTTAAGCTTAATTTTCTTTAAATAAGTCCTCCATCACAAAATTGTCACAAAGACGTTAAAAAATACAATTTTCATCACACTTTTATCTACATTTTTCTACATGTTTTTACCAAAAGTATCAATAAAAATGTTCCTAAATCAGGGGTATCAAACTCAATCACACAAGGGGCTGGAATTTCAAAACACACCTTAGGTCACGGGCCGAACAGAATAAACATTTAGTGAACACTCTAGAGCAACATTTTTAAAACTTTTAAAACATAACGTTTTAATATAAATACAAACTAGATATATAGCATTACTACCAATAATGCTAGTGTAAATGCTGTAAGCTGAATGTGGCAGCTGAAGATGCTAAAATTGATAGCTAAAAAGGCTAAAACTGATAGCTAAAATATTAGCTAAATGCCAGATCAGACTAAAAAACATAAAAAAAAAGATTAGGTTAGGTTAACAGCTAGCATTTAGTTGAAAAATTAGCTAAACTTTAAAACATCTTTAAAACAATGAATAAAGCCTAAATAAGCCATAAAAGCTAGCATGTAAATATTATTCTGACTTAAAAACAGCCTAAAAAACTTCTAAAAAAGGCTAAATTTGCTAAAACAGCTAGCATGTAGCTGATTTATTAGCTGAACTCCAAAATAGCCTAAAAATGTAGTCCAAAAAGCTAGCAGAATATCAATTTTTAAACTTTTAAATCATAACTTTTAACATAATTATAAGCTCACTGTATAGCATTAAATGTGACAATGCTAGCATGAACGCTTTAAGCTGCATTTGGTCACTGAAGATGCTAGTGCTGATAGCTGTAAAAGGTTGATGATGAAAACTAAAAACAGCTAGCGTGTAGCTGAAAAAATAGCTAAACTTCAAAATAGCTTAAAAAACTGGAAAAAGATGCTTAAATTAGCCAAAACTGCTAACATAAAGTTTCGCTTGACTCCAAAACAGTCTAAAAAATAAATAGAGCCAAAATTAGCCTAAACAGTTAGCATGTAGCTGAAATATTTTCTAAATTTCCAAAATAGCCTAAAAAATCTTAGTAAATGCCAAAATGGTCCAAAAAGCCAATTTCTTAACTTTAAAACTATAACTTTTTAAAATAGTTAATTATAATAAAAAGGCAGAAATATTATTCCAGAATAAATCAACTTTAACCTTAAATAACTTTCAATATTTTACTCTGAATAAAACACATATTTTGTCAAAATTATATAAGTTACAAATAGGCGCAAGATAACATCGAGCCATTAAAAACAATAAAATAAAATGATCTGGAGGGGCCGGATCTGGCCCCCGGGCCTTTACTTTGACACGTGTCCTAAGTAATATTGTAGCTGGGGCATTACTGGAACATTTTAAGTTCTGTCTGAAAACGTATAAAACCCTTCCTCCAGTGACTCCAGAGCCATATTTATCTGGCAACCGGCTCCTCTGGTTCAGCACAGTAAAACGCTTAACTAAACTCAGTCATAATTTAGCTCCAAATTATTCTTTGATTGTGCCAAAAGCATCAGCAGCAGGTTTTACAACTCATTTAATTTAAAAGTAGACACAAATAAAGTTGGAAAAACTGCGTTTCATGTCGCAAAACAGATACTGTTTTATACGTCTGCAAATTCATTTGCGAGTGTGGGGCATGAATGTGAATGTGCAATAATAAATATGCCGCCTGGTGCCGAGGAGGAAAAGACTGTGGCTTCAGTCGAACTATGATGCGGTTCAGACTGTTAAGTTTATGGACTGGATCTTATTGAAGGCAGGCAGGGTCATAAACTCTGCAGCAACAAAAAAAAAAAAAAAGATGGAGGAGCCCCTGAGGCTGCCAGACAAATGACATTTTTTCAAACCCTCACAAGTAGAGCAGAAGACCACAACAGTGCACTGCTGGTTTCTGCTTGTCATGAGCTGAACATTTGAGATATGAAATATACATTTTCCTTCTTAATTCTGCATCTTTTTTTAAGTTCAGGTTTTTACGTGTCATTTTTTTCTTCTCCTTTTGCTATCTTTTCGTCCCGTTGTTTCCGACGTCCAGCACGGCAGATGCGGCGTCCCCCAGCTGCTGGTGCAGCGCTACTCGGAGGACCTGGAGCAGCCGGTCAAAGACGTGGCCCCCCTGCTGGACCAGCTCCGAGTCAAAGAGCTCCGAAAGCAGCATCGCATGGCGGTGAGGCAGCGATATTTTAAGAGGAGGGTTATTGGAGAATGTTTCAAAATATTTCTATGGAAAAGTCTCAGCAGTATATGCTCTAATTATTAAAAAAAAGCTCAAATGGAATCTAACCAAAGTCGTCTGGTTATTCGAATCAAATCAAAACAATTCAATGTAATCCTTGTGCTATCCTTGGCATGTTTACATTGAAAGTAGGGTCATCTGGACCCCATAAGACAGCGCGCTGATCTTTTTTCAAGGATTTTTTGTCTTCACTGGTGTCCGTGGCGGACATTAAGTCTTGTCCTCCTTTATCATGGGAGAGATCACACATCAATGTAAGAGTCGCATCATCTGGACCCCAAAAGATAACATGAGGGTTGAACCAATTCAAACCAATTAAATTAATTTCAAACAATATCATTTCAACCAATATAAACCAATTACATTAAAATTCAAACTAATTACATTAAATTCAAGCCAATTAAATTCAAATGAAATAAATTTAATTCAAATTACATTTAAACAATTCAATTTAAACCCATTTATGGACTCCACTGCTGTCCCGATCTGGGGGGGGGGCACTGTGGCGATGTTCCTTTGACCGAGCTGGCTCCTGGTATGATAGAATCCCCCATACTGTTTCCTCACAGCAGAGCCAAGCCTTATGTTATGTTATTTTACAACTTCTATTCTCAAGTTATTTTTCATAAGTTTCATTATGTGTGGGATTTTGGGTTGTGTGTGACAATGGAGGGGAGGGTGAAGGGTGGGTTTGGTTTTTATTGTATATGTTTGTTTTTTAATGTAAAGCGCTTCGAGCTGCGCAAGTATGAGAAGCGCTTTTTTATAAATAAAGTTTGATTTGATTTGATTTGATTTAATTTAAGTCAAACCAACTGAATTCAATTCAAACTATTTAATTTAAACGAACATAAACCAATTAAATCAAATTAAAACCAATTGAATTCAATTCAAACTAATTTTATTCAATTCAAACAATTCAATTTAGACCAATATAAACCAAAATAAATTCAATTCAAACCAATTTTATTACATTAAAATAAATGTAATTAAAATCAAACCAAATTAACTCAATTCAAACAAATCATTTTAAACCAATATAAACCAATTCAAGTAAATTTAATTTATTTCGATTCAAATCAAATTAATTAATTTAAATTCAAACCAAATAAATTCAATTCAAATCAATTTAATTAAGATCAAATCATACACACTCAAATCAAACCAAACCAAATCAATTTAATTCAAACAATTTGATATAAACCAATTTAAACTAATTCAAATAAAATTAATCAATTCATATCAAACTAAACCAAACCAAATATATTCATCTCTAACGCTATTCATTTAAAAAATGCTTTTTTTTGCAGCACAAGAGGCTTTATAGTAAAAGAAAACAAGCAAAAAAAGTAAAACTTAAATTAAACTAAAATTAAGACCCAACAAATTCCTTTACCCTCCCTCCTCCCCCTCATTAACACACAATAATTAAAGACAAAAAAAATAACTGTCATTATAAAAGATCATGAAATTGCTCTAATTCTGAGAAAAAATGTTTGTTTTGGAGCATTTTCCGGCTCCAGAAATCCACATTTTGTTTCAGAAATGAAAATTGGACCTCTTTTTCTCCTCTCGTGTCTCAGATTCCCTCCGGAGGTTTGACTGAAATGTCCCGGAAGCCCGTGTCTTTGGGGAGCATCAGCACCGTCTCCGATTGGCTGGTCTCCATCGGCCTGCCCATGTACGCCGCGTCCCTGACGGCGGCGGGCGTCGACACGCTGAGCCGGGCGGCCTCGTTGACCGAGAGCAGCGTGTGGGAGGCCGGCGTGCGGGACGAAAGACACGCCCGCCGTCTGGTCAGCGAGGCCCGGCTGATACACGCGCACAGGGAGGTGCGGTCTTAAAAAAACATCTCACGAGTCGCCCAAGTCCACATCGAGAGAACGATCTTCGTGTCCATCGGACTTCTTCTTCTACATGTTTACGGCGTTTCTCCCCACCGCCAAAAAAAGTCTCAAGATGCCTTTAAGAGAATAAAGAGGAAAATGAAGACAGACTCTGAAGACTCTCCAAAAGTCTGCTTCTCAGAAAGATCCAGAGCACACTCTTTTGTAGGACGGCTGTGTTTGTGTGTTTGTGTTTTTTAAATCCAGAAAGAGGTTTTATACCTTCCAGGCGGCGTTTTTTGGGTCTCTTGAGAAAAGCAGCTGGACTTCTTCTCCTTCTTCTTCTTCTAATCAACCTTTCATGGACTTTTTATCACCAAACGATGAATACCAGGTGGTTTTGAGGGCGCTTTATTTTGTATCTGTATTATAGCATAAAGCACATTTTGAATTTTCAAATGATCGACGCGATCTGTGGAAATCTGTCGCTTCACCTTTATACTCCGCATTAGACTGTATTTGGCACAGCTCGCTCTGATATACCCAAACCTTTTTCCTTCTGTTGTTGTAATCACAATCAGCTGAAACTTTACATTCCCGGACAGACAAAGGACGTTTCAGATGCCTTAGCGTTTAGGAAGAAAAGGGTGTTACGACTGATATAAAAGTCACTTTTTTTTTTTTTTTTTGAGAAACTCATTTTATTCCATCATTTCTTTGGTCAATATTCTGCCAATTTTTTAAAGACCCACTCCAATGAAAATTATGTTTTTAACATGTTACATTTTTTTGAATGATTGAAGATATTTATGAAGAAAATGAAGCATAAAAATTGCATTTTTTTATTCATTCTAATTGTTTTAAATAAGAAGCAGATAAAAAAATGCCAAAGACCCAGCTGAACGCTGTTTAAAGCCATTTTTATGTAAATAATAAAAGGTAACCCCAGATAATTGTAACTGAAATTTGCACAATATTTATTTTATAAATGTCCTAGCTGGTTGTATTTGTTTTTCTTAAATTGTTCACAAATCAAATTACAAATGTCCGTAATCCTGTCTGAGTGCTGCTTGTTTGATGCTAATGCTAACGCTAGCAATAGCTTTGGCTGTGAGATGTTTTTCCTGACCAGTAAGTTCCCTTCCTCACAAAATCCTTGTAAACAGAGCAAAAGTCAGACACTTCCAGCGTGTCGGACATTAAAGTCAAACTTATTACTGTTTTCTGCTGCGGTCAGTGAGCTGCTGTTAGCTTAACGCTGCTCGCTTTTTTTTTTTTTTTTTTTTGTTCATAACTGCGTCTGATCTCTGGGAAAATAAAGGTAAAAAATGATCAAATTAATTAAAACTGTTGCCAAAAATATAAAAGTCACTGTTTTCACAAGTTTGTTCAGAGATGATTTTTTTTTTTTTTTTTTACTTGACCGCTCTTATTTTGAAAGCTGAAACTACATGGCTCGATAGCTCCTCTGATTATTTTCGTTGAGTTAAACCATTCCTGATTTTACAATTATCTCTTAAAATATCCTGTAAAAAAAACAAGTAAATTTAGCCTGGGAAGTGATTAAAATGAATTAACATGAATTTTTACCGGCTTTTGTGCTGATCGCATTAAAGAAACGTGCGATTAACATCAGCCGAAATAAAAACCGTTAAAATAATATCTGCTAAAATGAAAGGTCGATGTTTTCACTAGAACCTCAAATATTGGAGGATTATTCAGATCTACATTTTGATTTGTGAACGATCTAAGAGAGGAAATTAAAATACAGTTTGGCAGGATGTTCTTAAAATAAATATTGTACTTTTTTTTTTTATTGTTACGATTATATTATATTATTTACGTAAAAGTGGGTCAAACAGCGTTCAGCCGTCAGCTTTGCCATTCGGATGTGATTATTCGCATTTTCTGCCGTGTCGCCATTTTGTCTGACGTCAAAGGGTCTATTGGAGAAAGCTTGTAAGTGTGACGTAGAGGCGACTACGGCAAGCCGCGAGCACCACTCCACTCAAATGCATGTTTTTGTTTTCCTCGTCTGAGATGGAATCTGCGCCATTTTTGTTGCACTGGTAATGTTAGCTTGGAGACGTGAGGGTCTGTAAGCTAGCAGCATGGATGATGGGAAATGAGGCGAACACAAAGGTTAATTAAAACACTACTGCTGATGTTGGGAGTGGGTCTTTAACGACTTTTTCTAATTATTTCTGATAAGTATTTCTACATAATAAGCTTTTTGGAAGCATTTTTTTTTTTGTCTTCTAATTCATGTTGTTATAAATTGGACACTTAATAGAAAAATACTAAAAGCAAACCGACACATCATTTGCATAAACTTGATCTCCTTGTTAAGCAACGAGTCTTGAATTTCAGGGAAACACTGAGTTACACAAACTGAGAAATGATCACTGCACTCTGGGGTGTTTTTTTTTCTTTTTTTTTCTTCATATTAGATAATTGTTCCCAGATTTGATTTGATGAATTCTGATTCTTTTGTATTAGAAATTTGACTGTTTGTGCTAAAAAATGTATTTGATTTTTTTTGCAGTGGGCACTTGATGTACAGATTTGATGCCTTTTTCTCTCCAATCAAAGTGGTGCTTTGAAAACGGAAACAGTTCATTTAACAATTTAACCCCAGAAGTGTTCTGGAAAGAAAGAATGAAAAGACTGACACTGTAAATGCACTTTAGACGGTGAATCTAGCAGGTTTATTGGCAAAATTCTCTTTTTTTTTTTCTTCAAGGTTTAGAGATTTAACATTTTTTAGCAGACACTTCGCTGGCATTTTCTGTTAGATTTGACTTCCCAATGCCACGTTTATCTCCACTTCTAGTTTTTTTTTTTTCCAACCCTAAAAGCAAAACCTTTAATTACATATATGGAATGTTTAACAAATGTTGCACATATGTAATTGATATTTAAATAACTTATTTTTGCTTTTTTTTCTTTTTTTTTTGCATATCAACTGTAATTAGCTGTACTATAATAGCAATACCTTCCTGCATATTGCTTGAGTCAGTAAGGAATTACAGTATGTATTGTAACATATGTGTACAAATTATTATTTTATTTGGTTTTATTCTACCTAATGATTGTCCATACAGATTTACTTGCGTATTGAAACAAAGGTAATGTCCATAAAGAATTTGTCATTCTGAAAAATAATAAAAAACTGTTTGTTGCCAGACGACCGTCCTTTGATTTCCTGTTGGGGAGACGAAACACAAGCGAGCAGGAATAGAAGGATGTGGTCAGCCGACCGTCCAGGGAATTATAAGTTAAAAATAAAACTGAAGAATCAGCAGAACTGCAAGAAAAACAAAGTTAAACCTAATTATAACCTGTCAAACATATTATTTTGACTTAGAAAAACAAGAGTTTAAGAAAAACTCTATAGACATCTGAATAGTAAATATATAATTTGGCCAATTTTTATTATCAAATGTGTTAAAGATTTTATTTATATTAATAAAAAGATGGTAAATTCATAATTTTGATGGACCCATAGCAGTCCAGGAATACGAGGACTTGTTTTTTTTTTTTTTGGTCTTATGTGCCTTTGACTCAAAATGTCACCCCCACCGCATCATTTGCATGAACCTAGTAGCGGTTAAAAATGAATTTTAAGCACAGTGAACACAAACGTCACAATGTTGAGTCGGACTCACACTGCATCCGATCCAGCTGCGGAAAATGACTCCGAACTTACATGATTAAGCGCCATTTCTATAGGAAACACTAATACATAAACCCTCATTCTGCTGTGATTACAGTGGAAAATAGATTTTATTTTGAAAATTTACCACTCGCTTACAGGATTTCCTGTTTTAGGTCATTATTAGCCCCAACTTCACGGAAAAAATTGCTCCGCCTCCAAAGTCCGGCAAAAAATGGAGGCTGATAAATCCGATATGGAGCGCTGGACCGGACCGGATGCAGAGTGAGTGCCTCTCCCACTTTCCACGACACATAAAGGAGCCGTACAGAATGCAATGTGAGCCCAGGGTAAAAACCATGACTGACCTTTGACCTCAGGGAAAAAGGCTGCCATTTTGAATTATCAAACAAAAAAAGGGAAAAAAAAAATCCCCATTAGTATCATCTAAAAATTTAAATTTCTCTGGAGAATTTTAATCTATCACCTCAAGCAGGATTAGGAAGCTACTTGGGAAAAAAAAGGTGCTGATTTTAAAGTTTTGAACGCTGTTAGCATAACAAGCTAGCAAAAGAGGCGTTTACATGTGGCTTGCAGTTTTTTTTTACCAGAATATTGTCAAAAAAATTAGTACATGAATCATTGGCTCCGGTTGATATGACATGTCAGGAATATTGGCGTTCTTAACAAAAAACTTCAGTTGCCGAGGAAATCCAGAAATTTACTTCAATCGATTCTTCTAAAATTGATATTGACATGTCCGTCACCCTTGGATAAACAAAAAATAATATGGTTGCTATGGAGATGAAACCAACAGAAAAGCTGTAATTAAATCTTCTTTTTCCTTCCATAAATTTGTTTTGTGCAGCTCTGACCAGGGTGGCAGAGGAGTGAAGGTAGAGGAGCCATACAACATTAAAATACCACCTTCACATACTCTATTATCTCCACTGAACTTTCCCCTCATCACATTCCCGTACAATACGAGGTCCACGGTCATGTCCCAATACCTCCTCCAATATTTCACATTCCCACTGGATAAGGGTGCAACAAACTTGTGAGGAATCCCAGCCAGAAAGATGAAATCTGTTAACTTGCGGGATGAAAAAAAAACGTAAAACTCCTAGAAACTGATAAACACAGAGACATCATGTTCTGGGGACACTGAATTACAAATGTAACAAAGCTGAAGAACAGAATGCATCCCAGTTTCTCATTTTGAACTTTGACATTAAAATATGTTTTTTTTTTTTAATTTTGATTGAATTATTCTAAATTCTAAGTTATGTCTACATTTGGTATTGTTTTAAAAATGCTTAAACAGCAAAAAAACCTTTTGGATGAAATTACAATCGGATTTCCAGAGTCTACATCAGGTGGCTCTTTCCCCTCTCCATAGTGTTTCTCTGGCTAAAGCAAAATAAAATAATAGTATTTTTTTCAAATTAGCATTTATTTAATTTAGATTATTTAGGTTTATACATTTACGGCTGAAGTTAGCCTTGAAGATAAACTATGTAAAGGTTTTTACATCCCTGATGACTTGGAGAGGTCTTGTTTGCTTTATGCTTCCTGCAGAATACGCAAATTTCAAATGATCAGCAAAACTTTTGTAAAAACTCAGAACTTTTATGACTACTGTATTTTATTTTGAAGTCATGTGAGCTTCTGTCAAAAGGTAAACAATTATTTCACATTTTGAGAAAATGCTGGTTTATTTTTTTATTTCTGCTTTTATTCGTGCCACAAAAACAGCAGAATTCCTATTTATTATTAAAAAATACACTGTAATGAATGCACAGAAGTATCAAAATAAGACTGTGGCTCCCCAGCCAGCAGCAAGGCCAAGTGGGCCCCATCTGGGTTAAAAGTGGGCAGAAAATGTGGCCCGACTGGGTTTATCCACAGTGTCCCCGGTGGCCCCTCCTGTGTTTATCCACATTGGCTTAAGTGGGCACTAAGTAGGTTAGTTCACTACGGCAGCAAGCCAACCAGTTGACAGTGGAGCTTGCTACAGCAGAACTTGCTAGCTCATTACTGGTGAGCTCACTATGGCGGAGCTAGCAAGCTCAATATAGTGGATCTTGCTACAGCATAGTTGCCTAGCTTGCTACAGCGCAGCTAGCTACTGAGCTACAGCAGAGCTTGCTAGATCAATGCATCGGAGCTAGCTGGATAGCTAGCTAAAGCAGAACTTGCTAGCTCGATACAGCAGAGCTCGATTGCTCACTACGGCAGAGCTTGCTAGCTCGCTACAGTAGAGCTTGCTGCAGTGGAGCTTGCTAGAACGATACATCAGCGCTCGCTAGCTTGCTACAGTGGAGCTCGCTAGCACGATACATCAGCGCTCGCTAACTTGCTACAGTGAAGCTCGATAAATCAGCGCTCGCTAGCTTGCTACAGTGGAGCTTGCTTGCTTGCTACAGCAGAACTTGCTAGCTTGTTACTGTTGAGCTCACTATGGCGGAGCTAGCAAGCTCAATATAGTGGATCTTGCTACAGCGGAGTTGGCTAGCTTGCTGCAGCGCAGCTTGCTAGTGAGCTACAGCGGAGCTTGCTAGATCAATGCAGCGGAGCTAGCTGGATAGCTAGCTAAAGCAGAACTTGCTAGCTCGACACAGCAGAGCTCGCTAGCTCGATACAGTGGAGCTTGATACAGTGGAGCTGACAAGCTACAGCGGAGCTTGCTAGTTTGCTACAGTGGAGCTCGCTAGATCAATGCAGCTGAGCTGGCTAGCTAGCTAAAGTAGAACTCACTGGCTCGATACAGCAGAGCTCGATTGCTCACTACAGCAGAGCTTGCTAGCTCGATACAGCATAGTTCGCTTGCTTGCTACAGCAGAGCTTGCTACAGTGGAGCTCGCTAGCACGATACAGCACCGCTTGATAGCTTGCTATAGTAGAGGTCGCTAACATGCGACACCATCCACTAAGAGGCTGGCTAGCTTTATGGGCTAACCAACTGAATCATATGCAAACACATAGGTGGGGCCACCACAGGAACAGCGGATAAACCAAGTTGGGCCCCACATTTTCTGTCCACTTTTAAACCATATGGGGCCCACTTGCTGGCTGGATCCTGCTAAATTTTGAACAGTAGAAAACAAACCCTAATGGCTTTTTTACTGTTAAAGGTAACAGAACCCTGGTATATACTGTCTTTTTATGAACTTAAGCATTTAATACCTCTTTTTCTTTAAAGAAACTGAAAAATGCCACTGTAAAAGGATCTGAGTTAAATAAAGTTATGAATGAATGACCTTTCACCTTTATGTAATTTCTACAAAAATGTTTTAAAGAGTTTTAAGGCTTTTCTCTTCATATTTACTTAATGTATTCGTGAAAAAAATTTTGTAATTCTTCGTGTTTTTAAATTGTTTTTGAGTATCAAAGTGTGTCTCTAAATGTTCCCAGCCCCCCCGCCTTCTTGGAAACGCATGGAGGCGCTGTTTTACGCACAGTAATCTAAGTGAAATTCGGCTTTGAGGTGAACGTTTCCCTCCTTTCCACGTTCAGTAATATGACACCCAGCGGAGTCTGTGAAGAAGGATGGACCTTTAACTTGACTGGGAGGACGGAAGGAAGGAGCAGTCATTCAGCGAGCGCAAACAGACACAGAAGAAAAAGCTTGCGCGCAAAAATCCACTCCGTGGAGACCCCCCAACTGTCTGCGCCCCTCCACCTTCAGCCGCGGCGTGAATCAAATGATCTCAAGGCGTCAAGTTTCACTTTCCAAAGGCGGATGGGTGACTTTCCGCCGCGCTTTGTGAGGAGGAGATGATGAAGAATTTCAGCGGCAGTCCCCTGCACGGCAACAGCAACAACCAGACTCACAACAACCACATCAGGGAGCGGAACGGTAGAAAGTCCGGCTTCCTCTCTGTGCTGCCGTGGCGCTTTTCCCTGCGCGGCTACGGCTTCTGCATGTCCGCCTTGTTCCTCTTCTGCTTCGGCTCCCTGTTTTACCAGCTGAACGGAGGACCTCCAAAAATCCTGCTGGACATCCGGCAGTACCTCGGTGAGCGCTTGAACTTTTCCTTTCTCTGCGCGCGCTGCTAATGACCCGTTACTGCGCGTGCCTAGACGCGCTCCTGCAGTTTGCAGATGGTCATTATGAAGTTTGTTATATAATATCATCCCATCATAGGTAGAACAGTAAGGAAATGGTGACTTTAGGATGACTGTTTTTAAACCTCTTCTTCTAATCTGACAAAGTTTATTCTTCAATTTTAATGATAATTATTATTATCTATTTTTAGAAATTAGTCATAATTCGTGACAGATTTTTGCAGATGATGGCCTCATTTTGCCTATTTATTTTGCGCGCTTTATCCATGGCGCGCTCATTACGCACGAGAGGAATGCGCACTGGAGATCTGAAACGATGCATCTAAATGTTTTTTTTTTTTCATATAAAGACCTGGTATATGAGAATAAAGTTTGCTGAGGTGTCAAAGTTTCAGTCACTCGGAGAGGTGGTTTCCCATCCGCGCGCTTTGGCTCCAGCTGGGGGGCTGCGCGCGCCTCCGTCGGTGCGTTGAAAAGAGGCTGTGTTCTTACCTATTTCTCACAGAGAACTCGGGCCTTTATGACGTGATAAACATCTGGAACAGAATGAGAACCACTCACCAAGTGAACCGCTAATCCCGGGGGTCAGATTAGTTTCCTGTCCACACACATGCTCTTGTTGTGCGCGTGCATTCTGCAAAGCATGCAGGCAGACTTCAAATGAATGGAAATTATGTTTATTGGATATCTCAACGTTGAGTCATTGGACAATGTCTTGAAGTATCTCCTTTTAATTTATCTGAAGGGCTCTGTAGCCAAAACAAATAAAAGTTGGAGGCGCTATTTATAGAAATCCCACTGAGGAGTGGGATGAGTGTGCACAAAAAGCCTGAACATGTCAGCTTCTCAGACAATCTCTTCTGAGTTTGATTGATTGAAGAATGTTGGGGTTTATCAGCAGCACCAGCATCTGTTCTTAAGATGGAGGAAGAGTAATTTTTGTTTCTGTTGATTTAAGATTAATCTAGGACTGCCTTTAGAGACCCAGTATGTTGAGTTGAAAATCTAAAATTTTTTACCCAAAATGTTTTTTTTTAAAACCAAAATGATAGGCTGATTAGAGGGGAACATATTGGGGGTCTTTATTTTAATTTTAATTAACTATTATTTAACCACGAAAAAAATTTCATTGATATATTTTTCAGGGGAGTCCTGGTCAAGAAGCAAAAATTACCCACACCCAAGAGAATAGGATTAAAATACGCTAAAAGTAAATAAATATGATGAAATAAAACAGGTCTTTTCACCATCTAGAGCAGGGGTGTCAAGCCTACGGCCCATGGGCCATATCCGGCCCTCCAGATGGTTAATCCAGCCGATTCATGAATAAAAAACATATAATGATATTGAAAAAAAAGCATGTTTTTATTCCATTCCTGTGGCGAGTTATGGTTCTGTAAAGAAATGAGTGCAATGTGCAGTTTCGCCACTAGGGGAAGCAAAGGAAACGTAAGACCGGCATGACAAGAGATCAAGAAATAAATATAATAAACAATGTCATAATAAAGTATAAGGGTTCTAGATTGGTTGAGGGATTTTTTACTACTAAGAATAAAATAGACAAACAAAAAAAAAAAACATGTTATTTTGTTATTATGTTACTGGTCCGGCCCACGGGTTGAATGTGGCCCCCAAACCAAAATGAGTTTGAAACCCCTGTAGCATTGTAGCTTATAGCATTTTTCTCATGATTCAGGACAAAAAAAATAAAATTTAGCTTAAAATTGTGTTTTTTTTTTTGTTGTTATCAAAATGTGGTGTATCAGGAGCAGACACAAAAACGCTGCAGCTTGTAGTTGTGACGTAGACGCAACTACGGCAAGCCACAAGCCCCCTGACAGCTAGATCTATGGACGTTCTAGTTTTCCTCGTCCGACCTGGTATCTGACTGAAAACTGTACGGCTGGATCATTTTTGTAACGCCACGTCCGATATGGTACGATAAGGAATAGTACGGGACGTCCAGTTAACTCTGACGAGGATTTCCACTCAGTTAGCCCTCGCCCCCACTGACGTCCCACTGTCGGTGTAGACCGCTAGCGTGTCATTTCAGTGCGACGACTAGAAAAACAACAACAATGGATGTCATCCAGCAGCTCATCTTTTTTTGGTTTCGTTTTTGTACATCGTTTATAACAGGAATTGTTTGAAAGGCTAGTAAGAGCAAAATGTTAGGAATGCTAGCTTAGCGCTATTTCTGTGTTTTCCAATGTCGTCGTCCCTTTCTGCCAATCTACTCAGCCCTCAAGAGGTGCGGAAGAACTGTTTAATGGGTCCATTGAACAATGGAAACGCTCCAATTACTGGACTGTGCCGGACAGTGCCGGACCAATCAGTGGAAACGAGGCTTTAGATCGGAGTATTGAGCGACTGTTAGCTAACGGGAGATCTTGTGAACCGATGGATGTTGAGAAGTAGAGGCAGACTTGCTCCCAGTCACAACTTAGAGAGGAATTTCTAATGACCTCTTGACATTCGGCAGGGAATATGTCCTGGAAAACATCCCTTTTGTTTTTGTTTGCCTAAAAACACCATAATCATAATTAAAAGAAAACTACTTTAAAAATAGATGAAAATATTACTGTTACTAGAATAATCTAATGTTTTGAAGATAAGGAAGATGCAATTCATGTTATTATGTGGTTAAACTGCCTGATTACTCGTTAAAAATATTTTGTTTTTTGGTACATTGTTTTAATATTTTTATCAACCTTCTTTTCAACGTGTGCCAAATGGAATGCCTTTACCTTAAATAACAGAAATCGAGAACTTTTTTTTACGTTTTTTTAAATAACTTTATTGAACTGCAGTGTCTGTTCCTGCGTTTTCCTCCTCGATTTGTGCCACTTTTGGAAAGGTGAGGATTTCTGAGGGAGTAAAGGAATTATATATTATGTGTGTGGGTTTCCTTCAGTCAGAGGGAACAGAGAGTGTTTTGTTTAGCCCAGTGGGGAGGTTGGTGTCTGAGGCTGTCACTCAACATGTAGTTGCAGTAACTACACTGCCATGCAGACCTTTAGACAGGGATTTACAGCCCACCGCTGTGAGTTCCCAGTCACTGACCTTGTCTAGCATTCTCCCAAGTCTGTCTTTTTCTGCCCTGCGCCTATAAATATTAATACAGCTTCTTGTCTGTATGGCAGAAAACGTGTGTCTATGGGTGCGGATGCAAATCAAGTTTGACCTAACTGATTGAAAATGTTTCTGGGGGTTGGATGAGGTGCATTCTATAGCCATGCTATTTATTAATATTTCTTTTAATATCTATTTTCTGTGAAGGGTGTAGCTCAGGGGTGTCAAACTCAATCGCACAAGGGGCCAAAATCCAAACGACAGGATAAACATTTATTGAACACTCTAAAACTACCTTTTTAAAACTTTAAAACTGTAACTTTTAAACATAATTATGAACTAGATATATAGCATCACTTCCGATAATGCTAACGTGAATGCTGTTAACTTAATTTGGCTAAGATGCCAGTGCTGATAGCTGAAGATGCTGAAATAGATAGCTGACAACGCAAAATCTGATAGCTAGCTGAAATACTAGCTAAATGCCAAATTTGCCTAAAAAAAGCAAACAAAAAAAGGAACTTAGATTAGCCAAAACAGCTAGCATGCAACTGAGATATTAGCTAAACTTCAAATTAGCCTAAAAAAAAAAGACTAAATTAGCCAAAATAGCTGGTGTGTAAATATTAACCTAACTCCAAAATAGCTAAAATAAAAAAAAAGCCTATATTCGCCAAAACAGCTAGCATGTAGCTGGAATATTAGCTAAACTCCAAAATAACCAAAAAATCTTACTAAATGCCAAAATAGTCCAAAAAGCTAGCAGAATGACAATTTTAAAAACTGTAACTTTTAAACATAATTATGAACTAGATATATAGCATCATTTCCGATAATGCTAACGTGAATGCTGTTAGCTTAATTTGGCTAAGATGCCAGTGCTGATAGCTGAAGATGCGGAAATAGATAGCTGACAACGCAAAATCTGATAGTGTCATGGATTGTGGTGGAGGACCCAAATGCAGGAGACCAGACTTGGTGGCAGAAACATAAAAGTTTACTAAATCAACTTAAACAGGACAAAACCAGGAGAACAAACCAGTGAGGTGACAGAACAAACAAGAGCAGATGACCTGACAATGAGAACTGAAAACCAGACACTTAAATACACTGAGGGCAATTAACTAAATGAAGACAGCTGTGGATGATAAACCTGAACATTGTGAAACTGACAGGGAAAACAGAACATGACAAAACCTAAGCACAGAATCATGACAGATAGCTAGCTGAAATATTAGCTAAATGCCAAATTAGCCTAAAAAAAAACAAACAAAAAAGAAACTTAGGTTAGCCAAAACAGCTAGCATGTAACTGAGATATTAGCTAAACTTCAAATTAGCCTAAAAACTAAAAAATAAAAACTAAATTACCCAAAATAGCTTGTGTGTAAATATTAGCCTAACTCCAAAATAGCTAAAATAAATATTAAAAAAAAGGCTTAAATTCGCCAAAACAGCTAGCATGTAGCTGAAATATTAGCTAAACTCCAAAGTAGCCAAAAAAACCTTAGTACATGCCAAAATAGTCAAAAAACCTAGCAGAATGACAATTTTTAAAACTTTAAAACTATAACTTTTTAACATAATTATGAATAATATAAAAGCCAGGAAGATTATTCCAGAATAAATCAACTTAAACCTTAAATAACTTAAAATATTTCACTTTCCATAAAAATATATTTTGTCAAAATTATACAACTTAGAAATGAGCGCAAAATAACATTTTGCCATTAATAACAATAAAATAAAATGAATTGGAGGGCTGAATAGAATGATTATGAATGACTTTGACACATGTGGTTTAGCTGATGTAGAGAGATGATGTTGTTCCCGTCCACATGCCACATACACTATATTTTTGCACCAACATGCCAAATACCAACAGACCGTGGTTTCTAGAGCACATAAACAAGAGAAGTGGATCTACTGTACTTTTTGGAGACTCATATAGAACAGTGGTTGTAGAGTTTTTTAAGGTGGCCAGATCTTTGATTCATGGCACCTGCTCCATCATTTTAAACTCCTAACAAGCTGGATGTTGCAGCCAATCTTTCACTCAGCATTTGGCTGCTTCTTAGAATAATTTTGCCCTTAAGAGTTGACATAAGATTAATTACTGTTCCGATACGTGTGATTACAAAGGACGCTTCGGGAACTCTTGTCTCTTCTTGTTCCGCTTTGGTCGCAGTCATGTTATTGTTTCATTTCATTAAAATGTCAGTTTTAGGGATGTTGTTTGAAAGCTGTCACATGACTCAATATTACAATTTTGTGCCTTTTTTTTAAAGTATTTTGAACAAACTTTTACATAGGTGTTTCTATAAAATAGAGATAATTCCACATCTGTTTCCGTTCATATTCATATTTTGATTTTATTCATGTGTTATTTTATTTCTCTTTTTGTTGGGTGCAAAAGGTTGAGAGAGTTAAATGCATTTTGTGTGTTTTATAAATCTCTTTTTAACAGCTTTTACCCTGTTAAGCACTTTGGGTTGCTGCTGCATAAAAAGCGCTTATAAATAAAGTTTGAATTTGAATGAACATTTGAATTTCAACATTTAAAAAAATGTAGTTTATTTTTACTCTGATGCCACAAAAAGTAATTTTTTTCTGGATTATTTTAATAATAAAAAAAAAACTGGTTATAACATTAGACTATTATAACCAAAATAGATTAGAGTTGCTCCAAAAACGAATTAAAACATGAAAAAATTAGTAATCAATTAAAGAAATAACCCAATTGTTTTAAGAGTGCAGTTACGCAGTTGGTAATAGTAGTACCTTTATTTAGATTCAAAGAGAAACCGTTAAAACAGGAACTGGAATCGGTTCAGTGCCAGCATTGTGGGTAAAAAAAAAAAAAGCCACAACAAAACATTACCAGCTTGTTGAGGTTACCTGGCTGGAGCAAAGTTTCTAATAAGCGCCAGATGTGCACGCCAAAAAACGCAGGTGTGCTCTGGGAAATCCAACCCCAGAGCTGTGAGCAGACACGTCCAACATATATCGCTTCTCTCTAACTTTAAAAAATATACAAACCCGATAAATATGTTTTATTTTATTCATTTATCAATGATTTGGATAGTTATGGTTTTTGCACACTTTGACCCTCAGAAGTCCCTTTAAAGGCTTAAAAATATTCAGTTTTTAATACTTTTAAGAAATATCTTGAAGTTAATCTTTTTATATTCTGAAACATCAACTGCAGAGAACTTAAAGAGCTCTTAATGTTATGGTGTCACAAACAAATCTTCAAAGACGGATTTATAGATATTAACCTTTTGTCCAAAGTAAAAAAAATCCCATCGCTTTAAAGCAGCTTACAAGTGTAGAAGTAAATTAAAAGCAGCCCAGCTGTCTCTCAGCATTTTACAGCTAATGCCTGGTGAGCAGCGGACTGAGCTTGAGTGAAGTCGCTCATGTGAAAGAAATACACCCGCCGTCCAATTTTTTCTGTTATTTAATAGAGCCGCATTGAAGCAGACTTTGCAAAACAAAGCGTTCATTTACAGTAGGTGTAACGCTTCAGGCTGTCAGGTGAGATCAGTCTCCTGCATGCGAGGATGCTTTGCATCCACTCAACACTTTCAGCTGACACAGTCCATGAGGAAGTCAAACCCTGATGGTTCTGTCCACTTCCTCCCCCTAAAACCCAAAACTTCAGAGTGATGTCAGACGGCCTGAACGCCAAAACCATCAGACGGCTTGTGATTTTCTCAGCGCTAGTAAATGAAGCCGCATGCCTCGCTGTGCAGCAGTGAGACGCGGTCCGCGTGTATGGAAGTTTTTTCATGTCATAATTCAAAGTATTATGCATTATTCAATTGACAATTCAGTTTGCAAATTCATCATGCAATTTGAAAATGCATTTTTCAATTTGAAAATGCATTTTTCAATTTGCAATTCATTATTAATTTCAGGCTTGCAAAATGACAATTCATTTTGCAATTTACAATTCAATATTAAAATTTACAATTCAATATCACAATTTTTAAAAACAAAATATTGAATAAAAACGAAATCAATTGCATTGCATATTGCCATGGGTTTTTGATGTCATAATTCAAATGACAATGCATTTTGCAATTTACAATTCAATATGCAGTTTGACCTTTCATTTTGAAATGCATTTTACAATTGACAATTCAATATTCAAATTAGGCTTTTAATATGAAAATGCATTTTGCAATTTACAATTCAATATGACAATTTACAATTCAATATTAGAGTTTTAAAAAACAAAATATTGAATAAAAACTAAATCAATTGCATTGCATATTGTCATGGGTTTTTGATGTCATAATTCAAATGACAATGCATTTTGTAATTGACAATTCAATATGTAGTTTGACCTTTCATTTTGAAATGCATTTTGCAATTGACAATTCAATATTTTAAAATGACATTTCAATACATGGCTTGCTTCAAATAACTTAAAATCTATTGTGTATTAAAATCTCCCATGCTCTTTTTGTGTCAAAACTCATTCCAGCTTGCAAAACAGCGCCCCCCTGCTGCTGTAATGCATTCTCAGTTTTATCCAGGCGCTCCAAGTCGGTCAAAATTCAAATCGTTTTGCATTCTGTCAGACGCTCATCAGGGCGGGGCCTTCCACCTCCCAACATTTGCTAAATCCCGCCCCCACTTCCTTACTCAACTAACCAATGGAGTTGTTTGGTGTCGGAGGTTAAAGGAGAGAATGCTAGCTTCTATCTGCTAAAGAGTTAGCTTCTATCTGGAGAACTTGCACTTCAACCGCTGTGTGACAGCACTAAAAGAGATTTTGGAGAGAATCTTTAGAGCTGCAGTGAACTTCAGACAGCAGCGGTCTGCAACCCTCGGGCCACTGACCGATACCGGTATCGGTCCGTGTGTCACTTGATACCGCGCCACTGACAGAAAAAAAAAAAAAAAAAAAAACATATGCGGGGGGGCTAATTCAATGGTTTTAAGAAGTCTAAATGTTTGAACGTAATATTTGTGGTTATATTTCCCCCTTCACTTCTAAGTAGATGCTAACCAGACTGCTAACTTTAGCTGTGTCTGAATTTGAAGGTGTAATGGATAACTAAAGCAAAATAAAACGACACAACTATCGTAAAACGGGTCTCTCCTGAATATAATCATAAACGTGAATCCACCGGGTGTCCATCTTTATTATCAGTGTTTGTGAAACATTGGAGACTCTCTGTCATCACATCCTTACACGGAGCGGCTCCTGCTACGTGAGAACAGCTGTCCCCATAAATCCGGTTTTGTTGTCGAAGACTCTCGGTTTTGTCTCCAACTAGCAGCTTTTTTTCTGTGAAGTAAAATATCCTCTTCGGTTTCTTCATTGGTTCTTTTTCTGCCCACAGAAACGTTCTAAATCCGATTCATTGTTTTGTTTCTTTTAGGTTTGAGCAACAAACTTAGCAGTCAGCCGCTCTCAGTCATGAGACCAAGAAGGATGTTGAGAGCAGCATCTGGGAGTTTTTCAAAATAAAAGAGTTAGCTTCCATCTGGATAACCACGACTGCTACCGCTACATTGTAGCTGTTAAAAATATTTTTGGAGCACATCCTTGGGGCTACTGTTAACGTTAACACACAGAAAAAAACTAATAAATACGATAACAAATGATTTTTGTTATAATGAAGGAGCTTTTATTTTGAAAAACTTCCGGATGCTGCTCTTGGTCTCATGACTGAGAGCGGCTGACTGCTAAGTTCGTAGCTTCAACCTAACAAAAACAAACCAATGAATCGTATTTAGAATGTTTCTTTGGGAAGAAAAGGAATCAATGAGGAAACTGAATTGGACCTTTGACTTCACAGAAAAAAAATCAGCTGTTCACAGACAAGACCGAGTCTTCCTCGACAAAAATGGATTTATACAGACAACGTAGCAGGAGCCGCTCCGTGTAAGGATGTGATGACAGAGTATCCAATGTTTCACAAATACTGATAATAAAGATGGACACCCGGTGGATTCACGTTTATGATTATATTCAGGAGAGACCCGTTTTACGATAGTTGTGTCGTTTTATTTTGCTTTAGTTATCCATTACACCTTCAAATTCAGACACAGCTAAAGTTAGCAGTCTGGTTAGCATCTACTTAGAAGTGAAGGGGGAAATATAACCACAAATATTACGTTCAAACATTTAGACTTCTTAAAACCATTGAATTAGCCCCCCCGCATATGTTTTTTTTTTTTTTTTCTGTCAGTGGCGCGGTATCAAGTGACACACGGACCGATACCGGTACCGGTCAGTGGCCCGAGGGTTGCAGACCGCTGCTGTCTGAAGTTCACTGCAGCCCTAAAGATTCTCTCCAAAATCTCTTTTAGTGCTGTCACACAGCGGTTGAAGTGCAAGTTCTCCAGATAGAAGCTAACTCTTTAGCAGATAGAAGCTAGCATTCTCTCCTTTAACCTCCGACACCAAACAACTCAATTGGTTAGTTGAGTTAGGAAGTGGGGGCGGGATTTATCAAATGTTGGGAGGTGGAAGGCCCCGCCCTGACAGAATGCAAAGCGATTTGAATTTTGACCGACTTGGAGCGCCTGGATAAAACTGAGAATGCATTACAGCAGGGGGGCGCTGTTTTGCAAGCTGGAATGAGTTTTGACACAAAAAGAGCATGGGAGATTTTAATACACAATAGATTTTAAGTTATTTGAAGCAAGCCATGTATTGAAATGTCATTTTAAAATATTGAATTGTCAATTGCAAAATGCATTTCAAAATGAAAGGTCAAACTGCATATTGAATTGTCAATTACAAAATGCATTTCAAAATGAAAGTTCAAACTACATATTGAATTGTCAATTACAAAATGCATTGTCATTTGAATTATGACATCAAAAACCCATGACAATATGCAATGCAATTGATTTAGTTTTTATTCAATATTTTGTTTTTTAAAACTCTAATATTGAATTGTCAATTGTCATATTGAATTGTAAATTGCAAAATGCATTTTCATATTAAAAGCCTAATTTGAATATTGAATTGTCAATTGTAAAATGCATTTCAAAATGAAAGGTCAAACTGCATATTGAATTGTAAATTGCAAAATGCATTGTCATTTGAATTATGACATCAAAAACCCATGGCAATATGCAATGCAATTGATTTCGTTTTTATTCAATATTTTGTTTTAAAAAATTGTGATATTGAATTGTAAATTTTAATATTGAATTGTAAATTGCAAAATGAATTGTCATTTTGCAAGCCTGAAATTAATAATGAATTGCAAATTGAAAAATGCATTTTCAAATTGAAAAATGCATTTTCAAATTGCATGATGAATTTGCAAACTGAATTGTCAATTGAATAATGCATAATACTTTGAATTATGACATGAAAAAACTTCCATACGCGTGAGCTGCTGACTCCTAATTGGCCTTAAAGGGTCAATAAAGGGATAAGCGTTTGCTTTTAGTCAATGGCGACCAAAGAAAGACTCACTGTTTGTACTTTGGCTCAATACGAAGGAAAACAAGCATTTCGTAATGATGTCGTGATGGAGATTGTTGTTTTAGGCTTGTGCTGGTGAAAACGATTATTGTAAACTGGAAGCTCTTACTGCAGTTTCCTGAATAACTGTCTCCAATGAAAGTTGTGTTTTTAACATGTTCCTGCGGCATTTTTGCAGATGACCGAGGACATAGTTGAATAAAATTAGGCTTAAAATTCAAATTTTAAAGTCTTTCTTCAGTAACATCAATGTGAATTGGGAGTAGGAGGAAAAAAATGTGTATTTGTGATAAAGAAAATACGCTGGGGGCCACACTCCACTTCACAAGAAAGGGATGGGGGCGGAGCCACAACTCAGAGGTGAATTTCTAAAGAACTACAGCCGCTCTGCAGAAACTATGTCCGAGAAAACAACACTTGTTGGAATAATAATTAAATAATAATTAAAACATTTGAAAGTGGAACTTTATGTTGAAAGCCTCTAATAACTTCAAAGTAACATTTATTAAAAACTAAAAGTGAAATTTGGCTTAATTAAGTGCTATTTTAATTAACGGGTTACCCTGTAAAATGATTGGTCATAACATGAATTTTTGCTGTTTTAGTTTGTAAAAAATATATATTTTTTAGGTTTTATTTCACTTCAAAGCAAACACAATGACCCTTTTTTTCCCTTTTTTTCATGTGAAAGTCAAAATTCTGTTTAAAATGATTTATATGTGAAACGATAATTCAAATAATTGTATAAAATATTTTAAAGTAAATGTAATTCCTTGTTTTAATCAACTCTTACCCTGCGTGCGTAAACCTTATAACCAAATTATCTAAATAGTTCTTAATTTATGATCCCTTAGAAAGGCCAACTCTGATTTTACTCTGATTATACTGACATTTCTCTTCAAGATTTATGTTAATTTGCTATTTCTTTTTGTATTACATTTATTGGTGTAACAGATTATTAAGTTGTTCATTTATTTTTAGGCACCAGCGGAAAATGTTACCCTAAAAAACAAAAACAAAATCTAATTATTCAAAATTGTTCTGTACTCAGAAAACAAACTAAAAAAAAAAGACAATTTGCAGTGTTTATATTTTGGTTTGTCTTTTTAAGTTATTTAAAGCAAAATTCTTTTGAATTCTGGTCAACAGGAACACCAAACCAAACCTTATTTGAATGTAAGTCATTTTAGACGTAGAAATAATAGTAAAACTTTGAATCAATTCACAAATAATTCCCTGCATTTTTTTTCTTTTAGTTTTCATTAAATTAAAATGTAATGGTTAACTCAGTCAAAAATTGAATTTGATAAAACAGCAAATTAAAAGCTTTTTGTTAATTGATCTCATGTTTCACTTTTTTCCGTGTCATTATATCCCTTTTAAATCTGCACCTTCATCCTCTGTATGGCGTTTTTAATGTCTACTCGTTTCGCGCTTTTCAGTCCCCTCAGTTGCTTTGTGAGGTGGAGGGATTGAGTCAAAGCAACTGCCTGCTATTGGAACCCGAAACGTGTTGGCTGCTGGTCTGTGTCGTACCTTGTTCGAGGACCTCGGCTTCTCTTTATTCTCCAGTGGGCTCCACCACAACTTCACCACAACTCAGTCTGCTCCCTTCATTTGATGGCAATGTAAAAATATATGGCATTTTAAAATAGAAACCTTAAATACATGGCAGCGAGATGGAGCAGCGATGCCCAACCCATGTTGTAAAAACTGTTTTTTTGGCAGAAAATGTTCTGGATAAGACTTTAAAGTTTTTATGATGAAAGCAGCATTCCTTAGATCAGGGGTGTCAAACTCAATCGCACAGGACGCCCAAATCCAAAACTTTGTCACGGTTCTGTCACGGACAGAACAGAAAACATTTCATAAAAACTCTAAAACTCAACCTTTTAATTGTAACTTTTTAACATGATTATGAACTAGATGTATAGCATTACCTGGGATAATGCTAATGTGAATGCTGTTAGCTGAATTTGGCTCCTGAACATGCTAGTTCTAATAGCTGAAGATACTGAAATTGATTGTTAATAAACGTTGAAGCTGAAATCATTGAAGCTAACAACCGAAAACTCTGAAGCTGATAGCCAGCTAAAATATTAGCTAAATAACAAACAAGACAAAAGAAGAACCTAGGTTAGCTAAAACAGATAGCATGTCGCTGAAAAACTTCAAAACAGCCTAAAAAGTCTAAATTAGCCTAAATGTAAATATTAACTTAACTCCAAAACAGCCTAAAAAACTTTTTAAAGGAGTCCGAAATTAGCCAAAACAGCTAGCATGTATCTGAAATATTAGCTTAAATCCAAATTAGCGTAAAAAAAGCTTAGAAAATGCCAAAATAATCCAAAAACCTTGCAGAATTCCAATTTTTAAAACTTTAAAACTGTAACTTAGGAATAAAAACAATAATAATAATTATTATGAATAATACAAAGGCAGGAATATTATTCCAGAATAAATTAACCTTAAATCACTTTCAATATTTTACTCTCCATAAAAATATTTTTTTAAATGAGCACAAGATAATTGAAAACAATAAAATAGAATGATCTGGATATAATTAATCAGAGAGCCTATATTTTAACACATGTTGCTTAGATTTTTGTTGAAACTGTCCATGCGTTTAACTGAGGTGTGCAGTTTTAGTGTCACATTTGGAGCTGGAGGAGGCAGAATGAAGGATGTTGAAACTTTCTTTTGGAATGAAACAAATGTGTAGGATCAGAAATAACTGCCTGAAACCCAAACGACTCTATAGTCGTGGTAAGAAGCTACAAGACAGGAAAAGAAGACCAAAGAGGAGATTCATCAAAATAGTTAAGGGAGTTTTCTTGACGGAAGATTCAAGTCAACGTCTCCCCAGTTGTCAGACACCTGGGTGAGTAAATTTTGCTCTCCACATTTTACCCATCCCCTGAGGGAGCGGTGAGCCGGACCACACTGGGGTACCATGTGGCGGTGGTTTACCCCCCACCCCACACACACTTTTAAACCATTATTGCTCACTATTTTTATGGTCTACGTGTCTGTATGTGGATTTGAACCCACGACCACCCAGGATGGACACTCTACCACAGGACCACTTACTACTAAAAGGATGAAGAGGATCTATCTGCTGTAGTACCTGAAAAAGAAGAGCGAGCAGACGGTTTAACTTGTCGAGAATGTGACGCGACAAATGATGTTCACATTAGACGAGCAGGGAGGGGCTTCTTCTTCTTTTTCTTTTTCTATTGTTTACTAGTGCATGTCCACCATCGACAGTTAGAAGAGGCTTCCTGCAAAATATGGAATTGGTGCCAAATAATCTTGTTAATTTTTCTCCAGGCTTTTTTTTACAGCTCTATTCCGATACCTGGTGTCATATATTATAATAGCACAGACCGTAATTATTCATTTCTCCTCCAATGTTCAATAACAGCAAGAGTTTTGAACGCGGATGCCCAAAACGCACATTTCCGCACGCTAACGTCGACTTTTTTGTTGGAAGTGGCCGCTTGATCGCGCGCTCTGAGGGTGGCGTGAATGTAGCTTGACACTCAAACTTTATTTATTTGTTTTGGGCCTTTCATACTTTCTGAACCCGAAGCGCCTTACAGAAAAGCAAATAAAACACTCATCAAAAATGTGTTTAAAAACAAATATAAAAAAAAAAAAAACTGGACTTGTACATCAAACCAGCACATCTCCCCCGCTCCATCCATCTAACTCCCCCAATACTACCCCAATATTAAAACCCCAATCCACACTTTTCGTTCCCAGGATCTTTTCATTATGATTAGGAAGTTTTTAGCTAAAATAAAAAATCTTTTGTCGTTTTTTTAAGACACTTTTCATGCACAGTGGTAGTAGCTCATTAGAAATAAAATTCTGGGTTGTAGGCGGGACTGTTGACACAGAGCAACCCCCGCTCCCCTCCCCATCGCTGAGAGTTCTGTTTGCATGCTAATGCATAAATTTAACATTAGCAGCACAAAAACATCGACGAGCACTATTGGATCAATCCAGTCGTACAGTTTTGATCCAGAATTGCAATTGACTACAGTATAAATGTTAAACATTCATCATGTCTCGCACGTCTAAGCGTGAGCGTCAGGGGGAGAATTTGACACGCCCAGTTCAGTTGCTACATTTTCGAGCATCCGGTTTTCTGATCTGAGGCGATTTGAATTAAGACAAAAAATAAAACAGCTTTTTTTTTAACTGTGTAATATTTTCAAAAAAAAACTTTCTATATTTTGTTAAAATGCAAATACATCTACTTCACATCTTATTTATACATTTTCTCACTCCTAATTATGTTGTGTGGGTGAGGATTGAGGAGTTTGTGCTCAAGAATTGAATGTTTTATTATTTTGTGTGTAAAAATCTTTGTTTTTAGCATTTAATAGTTTTAGTATGTAAAGCACTTTGGGTTCCATGACTCTGTAAAGTGCTTTATAAATAAAGTTTTATTTGAAAGACAAGAATTTGAGTTATTTATTGCAAATAAATCAGGATGTTGATATCACTAGCATAGAAGCTACAGAGAGTGAACTACAGGTTTTACCTTGAATTTGTTAAAAACTACTTTAAATTTTGTTTTGTTTTTGTAAAGAATTAAGTAGTTTAAGACACACTTTAGATGGAAGGAAAAAGGCAAAAATAAAAAATGAAAGCACAAAATCTGTGAAAATAATTTCTTTATGTTGTTTTTGACAATCATTATAGTTTTTAGCTTTAGATTCAGAAATATACATTTAAACTTGATCTAATTATCTTCTCAGACATGGACTCACCAAACATTTTTTGTGTTTCTAATGCATTTAACTAATCTACGCTGAAAAAAATGCTGTTGTTTTATTTTCTGTTCATAAATCCCACAAAACTGACAAATTTATGCCCTTTTAAAGCAACATAAGCACTAACTCAAGTAAATCACCTCTTCGTTTTTTTTTTTTTTACTGAAAACACCTCTCAGAGGCTAGACAGAAGGCCTTTTTTTTTCCTTCGGTGAAAGTCAGATTTTACAGAAGCTCTCCACATTTCTGAAGGCCAAGACAAACAGAGGAAACCGGAGAAGAAAGAAATCCTGGATCACCCCGCCAAATTATTCCACTTGCATTTCTGCTGCTGCTTTCTTTTTGTGAAGCAGACATTTAACTAAAAACAGAAAAAGAATTCTAATTTTTTTTTTTTGTTTTCTCTCGAATTGACGACCGCAGGACAGTTTTTACGAAACATTGTGGAAAATATGTAGGTGGAATGTGGTTGTCGTCAGTGTAAAGCAAACTCCACCAAATATTGCACCTCTGTTTCAAAATGCCCTTCTCAGACCTGCCTTTGTCCACCTCAACTGCCCTCTTTTATTGCCTAACTTAAAAAAAAACACTGGTGTAGACTACAAATACTACAAATTATTGCTGCATGTGCTGAAATCCACACTCAACCATCACCTGTCCCATTCCCCGACCCTTTATTTCTAAATGTTTTCTCCTCGTGTTTGCTCTAAAAACGACATTTCCTTAAGCTGCTGACACAGCAGCTGAGGCAGGACACTACAAATGTTCTGGTCGCTTAAAAAAAAATAGATTTTCCAGATGTTTTTGAAGGTTTATTGAGAAGAGAAACAACATCGTCAAAGATGAACAGCTTTTCTTCCAAAGTACTTTGTATTTTATCAGCTTGGGAAACGCTCTTCATAAATGTTAGGAGACAGTTTTAGGACGGAAATGTTTTTAAAGCCCCACTCTAATCGTCTTTTGATCTATTTTAAAACCATTTCCACTGGTCTTCATATTTAAATTTTTTTAAAGTACACAAAATGTTTTACAAACAAATGTTTTTCACATGCTAAAACAGAATTTTAGTTAGCAATAGTGCTGCCAAGAGGGATTATTTCAATATTTGACTATCACTGATTATTTTTTCCGATTAGTCGACTCGCTGCACAAACTGGATGTAAAGCACACGCCTTAACCATCATTAGCTTTAAGCTAACTAAAAACTGGATATATAGCATTACCTGCGATAATGCCAGCGTTAATGCTGTTACCTGAATTTTGCTGCTGAAGATGCTAGTGCTGATTGCTGAAAATGCTAGTACTGATAGATGAAGTTGCTATTGCTGACAGATAAAGATGCTAGTGCTGATAGCTGAAGAGACTAGTGCTGATAGCTGAAGAGGCTATTGCTGATAGCTGAAGATGCTAGTGCTGATAGCTGAAGATGCTAGTGCTGATAACTGAAGATGCTATTGCTGACAGATAAAGATGCTAGTGCTGATAGCTGAAGATGCTAGTGCTGATAGATAAAGATGCTAGTGCTGATAGCTGAAGATGCTAGTGCTGATAACTGAAGATGCTATTGCTGACACATAAAGATGCTAGTGCTGATAGTGTAAGATGCCAGTGCTGATAGCTGAAGAGGCTATTGCTGATAGCTGAAGATGCTAGTGTTGATAGCTGAAGATGTTAATACTGATAGCTTAAGATGCTAGTGCTGATAGCTGAAGATGCTAGTGCTGATTGCTGAAAATGATAGTGTTGATAGCTGAAGATGCTAGTGCTGATAGCTGAAGATGCTAGTGTTGATAGCTGAAGATGCTAGTGCTGATAGCTGAAGATGCTAGTACTGATAGCTGAAGATGCTAGTGCTGATAGCTGAAGATGCTAGTACTGATAGCTGAAGATGCTAGTGCTGATAGCTGAAGATGCTAGTACTGATAGCTGAAGATGCTAGTGCTGATAGCTGAAGATGCTAGTACTGATAGCTGAAGATGCTAGTGCTGATAGCTGAAGATGCTAGTACTGATAGCTGTAGATGCTAGTACTGATAGCTGAAGATGCTAGTGCTGATAGCTGAAGATGCTAGTGCTGATAGCTGAAGATGCTAGTACTGATAGCTGAAGATGCTAGTACTGATAGCTGAAGATGCTAGTGCTGATAGCTGAAGATGCTAGTACTGATAGCTGTAGATGCTAGTGCTGATAGATAAATATGCTAGTGCTGATAGCTGAAGAGGCTTGTAGTGATAGATGAAGATGCTAGTGCTGATAGCTGAAGATGCTAATGCTGATAGCTGAAGAGGCTCGTGCTGATAGATGAAGGTGCTAGCACTGAATGCTGAAGATAGCTGAAATAATTGAAGCTAATAGCTGAAAATGCTGAAGTTGATAGCCAGCTATATTAGCGAAACTCCAAAATAGCCTAAAAAAATTGGCCTTTTATTGATGGTACAGCTTATTAAAATATGGTACCTAAAAATGCATTAAGCTTAATTTTTAGATATGTCTTCCATCATGAGAAAAATGCTACAAGAACATGTTAAAAGCATCAAAAACACAATTTTCATGCGTCTTTTGAAGATATTTTACTGCTTTAGAATCTGAATCAGTTTCCTGCTCCGTCCTTGAGAGAAGTTTCTCTAGTCCAGATTCTGATGCTGCATTTCCACTCACCGGCCCGTGACTGCTGACCTCATGGCTCAACAGCGGCTCTTTTTTTAAGCAAAAATTGACTCAGCTGTGCTATCGCCACGCTCCCTTTTGCTTCATCCAGCAACGTTTTTACTGCGTTTTGCATCATGATGCTGAGTATCTACCTCGTCCTCCTCTGCACTCACACACACCCAACACCGATGCATTGGCAGAGCCAGCTGGAACGGTTGCGTCTAATCTCTACACAGACCTCCATTATACGCTCAGCCACAGGATTTCTAAACTGTCTCTCTGGTCTGTCTTGTTGCGTCTTGGCTCATTCCCACCACCGATCGGCTGCATGTGTTTCAGTTTCTGCTTGTTTGATCCGTGAGTCTGGGAGTCTGCAGGCTGTAAACAAGCCCATCGTTTCAGGACGGTCATGTTTAGACGTTGGTGATTCGGCGCAATTAATTTTTGGGAGCAAAAATGATTGATAGTTGAGATTAGTGGTTGCTTGTTTCGATGAAATTTGCATAACATTCACACTTTTAGCTTAAATTTGAAAATAAGTAGGATTCATATTTATTTACTTTTTAAAACCATTGTCAGGAGCATTTTTACTATCTTAAATGTGCATCTATTGCATTACTATATTACGTACTACACAAATACTTATTATAGTTGGTTAATTTTAAATAAAACATTTATTTTTTTCTGTTCTAAAACATAGATGATCTTCATTTTTCGCTTTTTATGCAGATTATTTTAAGATGGCTGAAAAAATGTAAATACATCAGACAAATATTAGTTTGATTAACTTGTTTGTTCACAAATGTATGAAATCCTATTAATGTATTTTCACTATATTTGACAGAAGTTAATGCTCAAATACACTCAGATCCCTCTAAATCTTAAATATTGGTGTTCCATATACGACCACTTGAGGTCGGTTTCAAGAGAGAACATTTCCCAATTGATTCAAATCCTAAAAGTTTAACTTTACAATAAAATAGTCATTTATTTAATTTCTCTGTGAGGTCAGCTGTGAAAACTTGTAGCAAAAATGTATTGACTTTTGTGCAAAAAATCTACTTAGCTTGTGTCTCATTTGACTTGAGAGCACCGGCGCTGAATTAATAAACAGACTTTTGTCAACAAAGTCTTGCAAGAAGCATTTAGTCTTTTAGCTAATTGCTTTTCCAACTTCCTGGCAAGCACCGCCTCTCTGACAAACGAGTGTCCATTGAAAGGCTTTACATATTTCATGCAAAATATAGAACCTCAATACCTGAACAGATGAGGGAACAATGGAGAGGAGGTTTAGGGGAGTCTAAAACAAACCATTCTGTGGCAAAGTCGAGGCCCAGGGGCCGGATCCGGCCCTCTGGGTAATTCTGTCCGGCCCTCCAGAAAATTTTATGCTATTGTTACTATTTACCCGATGTTATCTTGGGCTTATTTTTAACTTGTATAATTTAGACAAAATATATTTTTATGGAGAGTAAAATATTGAAAGTTAATGAATGTTTTAAGTTGATTTGTTATTTTTCATAATTATGTTAAAAAGTAATTGTCTTAAAAATTAAAAAAATTGGAATTCTGCTAGCATTTTGGAATATTTTAGTTCATTTCCTAAGATTTTTTTAGGCTTTTTTTAAGTTTGGCTAATATTTCAGCTACATGCTACAGCTAGCTGTTTTGGCTAATTTATGCTTTTTTCAGTTTTGCAGTAGGGGCTCTAACATCATCTAATTGTTGTTTTTAGCTCATTTTTTTGTGCTTTGATGAAAAAATATGTTTTAAAAAAGTGCAGATTTGGCATTTCAACTGAATTTAGTAAAGTTTGCCTTAAATCTCTTTTTTTACTTATTTAAATTACTTTTCTTTAAAAAAAAAGTTGATTTATCAGAATATATTTACAAACAAGAAAAAATAAAGAAACTTTTTGGAGTTTTCGGAGCATTTAATAGTAAAATCTTTTCATCTGAGTCTTATTTCTATAAATTAGTAAAACTGAGCAATCATGCTTTTAGATCATTCTTAAAGAAAATAAGTCTTGTCCACTTGTGTTTATTTAAACAAATACTTGTAGAAGATGAATTCTGGCAAAGTTTCTAATTAATAACAAAAAGTTTGAAAACTTTATTTAAAAACTGGTTAGCACAGATTACATTCCTTAATTACAAATGTCCCCAGAAATGAACTTAAATTGCCTTTCTAATCTTGTTTTAGGTTCAGCCAAGCGCTGAACTGTATCTCACATCCCCACACCATCTTCTCTGTACAATAAGAAGCAGTTGGAAGATGTCTGTCTTCTTCAAGGTCGCTGTGACTCACAGCGAGGCTCTGATTGAACCACGAAGTCTCTAATGGGATGAATATGGCTCAGCCAGCTGGCTTGAATCTATGCATCTCTAAATTTTACTAAAGTACAACAAGGTAATGTACTACATTCAGGTACTTGAGCTGTGCATTTGCTAATGCCTAATTTACAATCCGACTTCTTGCCTGTGTGCTTCCAGCAGTTAAAAGTAATTTATGTGTTATCTTTCTCTTTTACTGCCCACCACCCCTCAAACCTGCTGTTCCCGACTTTGTGTGCATGTCTGGCAACTTTTTTAGTGGAGCTTCAGCTGCTATCCAGGGAAGGAAATGCAGTGAGTCATGCTCGGTACCGTTTCCTCATTAGCCAGATGTTCTTTGCTCTGCTGCTTCCTTTATCTCTTCCCTCCTTATCTTCTCTAATCCCTCACTGGCAGTTTCACTTCCTGGACCGGAGTCTTAATGAGAAGGGCTGAATCTCTGCTTATTTATAGGCTGAGTTGGACAAACGTACCCACGCAGATTCGAACGCTTTGATGAAACGGCGGCCGGACGGGACCTGTGAAGTTTGACCCTCTGCAAGTGGGCAAAAATGACCTCAATGACCGCAAACGTGGTTAAGAACATGCTACCTGTGTTTTCCTGGCACGCATTACTGATGTCTGCAGATTATAATGAACGCGCCTCATTTAAAAAGGGGACTCAAACTCAAGCTTTAAATCTTTAAAGTCCAAGCGTTCCAACAAGTCCTTTAATTATGATTATTACTAAGATTAATTTTAGCCAAGAACATAAAAAAACAAGTCATTTTCTAGGACATGGGTCTGCACACTTCAACATTTAAATAATCAATAAACTGTTTTTTTTTTGTATAGATAAAACAAAATAGAAAATACGATTACAAAATACTACTTTCAACAGAGTCATTTCTGTTCATGACTCCCTTTCAAAATAAAAGACTCCCCGTGGATCATCTCAATGCAGCAAATGTCATAGTGATCAAACACGAATTTAAAAAAAAGTTTATTTTTCTATGTGTGCTGCATCTCAATCAGAAATTTGTAATCCTAAAAAAACAAAATTAAGCCCAATTCTTCATCATCCATCTGTTTACATTCTCTCCCTCTAGCTTACAGCCCCTCGCATCCTTAAACTAACATTAGTACAACAAAAATGCCAAACAATAATAGAGTTATCCAGGCGTAGAAAACAAAGACGTACACGGATCTATTTGGATGCAGAAAAGGGAGCTTATGGCTTGCCGTAGTTGCTTCTGCATCAAACCTACAAGATTTTTTTCAACTGCATTTTTCCTGATTCACAACAATTTGAATAAAGAAATACTCAAAATATTGCTAACAATGCCAAGTTGGCCATAAATTTACCCAACTGGGTTTGTCCGCAGTTTCCGTGGTGGCCGCTAACCAGCTAGCACAGCTAGCACGGTCAACACCCAGACGGGCGCACTGGTGTTTGGCCACATTAGCTTAAGTGGTACACTCAGAGCCCGTAGCAAGCTAGCAATTTCCACTGCGCAGAGTTAGCAGGTCGCCGCCCACTTAAGCTAGTAATAATAATAATAATAATAATAATAATACATTTTATTTATATAGCGCTTTTAAAAGACACTCAAAGACGCTTACAAAACAATTACATTAAAAACACTAGTAAGAAGAATTTAATTAAAAAAAATAAAAATAATATTAATAAAAATAATAATAATGGTAAATAAATAAATAAAATACAAAGTACTAGTGTGGGCAAACACAGGCGGGGCCACCACAGAAACTGTGGACAAACCCAATTAGGGTCTACATTTTTTGCCCGCTTTTTAACCGTATGGGGTCCATTTTGCGATGGTGGCTGGGTTTAAGCATAATTTTCATAGTATATGCCCTTCATCAGGCAAATAACCACAAAAACATGTTTAAAAACACACAAAAAACTTGATTTTCAACAGTGTGAATCTTTTAACTTTTCAAGTTTTGAGTTTTTTAACCTTTTATTAAAGAAAATGGTTCAAAATCCTGATTATTGATGCTTGTCATAAAGGAAAGTGAGATCTTGGCATAAAAATCTGCTCTGGGAGACGATAATAAAGTGACTATTGTAACAACTGGAGCCTGTTGGACGATGTTCAGACCCAATATTTTCTGAAGGTCCTTCTTGAGCCTGAGAGTTTGCTGAAAACTTACAGCTATTAAAGAAACTGTGGTTTAACACTGTGGTGCTCCACCTCTACGTATGAATGAACAGAATCAGCAGCATGTGACTGCTGTGCTTGTTTGCCCTTTTGCCTTTTGCTTAGCAGGGCGTCCATTGGGAGGATGGATACTTCGCCTCGCCTAGACAAAGAAATGTTTAAGACCTTTAACCTTTCAATACACCGTTCATCTGCTCCTGATGACAGAAAAAGAGGCAACCATTTTTGATTCACAGGAAACCACTTTACGGAGAAAATGATCTTTCAAATGACCCATAATAGGTATATTCTCCACTGAATGGTTTTAGAGCTTTGTGGTTTGGGTTTTATTGCCAAATAAGTGTCTCATAGTAAAAACTGTGGTGAGAGAAATGACCGAAAAGAGTTCACTGGAGGAAGAAGGGTGACAGCACTTCTTTATGTGCGTCTTTTATGGCCTCATGAACAGCTTTTCCAGCATCGTTATTGTTTTCTTTTCAAATAACTAATTTCCTGAACAGTTTTATTTTAATGAGCTCAGTAAGATTCTGCATGAATAAATCCTAATTTGTTTGAGTTTATTTTAAACACTTTTGATCTTTATTTCCGACACACTGATCTAATTGCATCATTGTTTATCTCTGCTGCAGACGGCACCAATTAGCAATAAACACGGCGTCTGTCACAACAGAATCAGGGCATGGACAAAGAATATTTGGGGGTTTCCTGCAATGTCTGCTATCGGGTAATAAGCAACAGATACTTTGAAGCCTGTGGGTTTGTGGGGTGGGATCTTTTTGGAGTGGCTTCCCACAGATGTTATCAGCGGCCAATGGGGGAATTTAGAAGAAAGTGAACTCAATAAACTCTAGGTTTTATCTAAATGCAGTTTAAAAATTGTGAAAGTAATTAGTGAACGTTAATTTAACATCAGATCTATTATGCTATATGTGTTGAGATATAGAGGTCACCCTCATTTAACCCTTGTACTATCTTATGGGGTCCAGACCCTTATATTGATGTGTGACCCCCGCTATAAAAAAAGTGGACATCCTTAAAACAAAAGGTTGGCGTGCGGCCTTGTCGGGTCCAGATGACCCTACTTTTAATGTAATCATGCCTTGGATGCAGTTTATGTTACTTCTGCATGTAGGAAGATGAGGAACTGTCTGCAGGTTGAAAATAGGGAGAATATTGCTGTGACAATGTATTAGTGCTGCCAGAACGATTATTTTAATAGTCAATAAATCACCGATTATTTTTTCCCATTAGTCAAATAATCGGATCATGGGCAAAGTAAATGTTAAACACTCATCTCAACCATCATTAGCTTTAAACTGACTAAAAATTAGATGTATAACATTTCCTGGGATAATGCTAGTGTGAATGCTGTGAGCTGAATTTGGTCACTGAAGATGCTAGTGCTGATTGCTGAAAATGTTGAAATTGATAGCTAAAAACACTGAAGCTAATTGCTGAACATGCTAAAGCTGATAGCCATCTAAAATATTATTTAAATGCCAAATTAGCCTAAAAAACTGAAAAAAATCCAAAATTAGCCAAAATAGCTAGCATGTAGCTGAAATATTAGCTAAACTCCAAATTAGCCTAAAAAACACTAATAATCCTAAATTAGCCAAAAAAGCTAGCATGTAGCTGAAATATTAGCTAAACTCCAAATTAGCCTAAAAAACACAAACAATCCTAAATTAGCCAAAATAGCTAGCATGTAACTGTAGAAACTAAATTAGCGCTAAATTAGCCAAAATTAGCCTAAAAAACAGCTAAAACCAATCCTAAATTAGCCAAACTAACTAGCATGTAACTGAAATATTAGCTAAACTCCAAATTAGCATAAAATACATGAAAAAATCCAAACTTAGCCAAAATAGCTAGCATGTAGCTGAAATATTAGCTAAACTCCAAATTAGCCTAAGAAACACAAACAATCCTAAATTAGCCAAACTAGCTAGCATGTAACTGAAATATTAGCTAAACTCTAAATTAGCATAAAACACATGAAAAAATCCTAAATTAGCCAAAATAGCTAGCATGTAGCTGAAATATTAGCTAAAATCAAAATTAGCCTAAAAAACACAAACAATCCTAAATTAGCCAAAATAGCTAGCATGTAGCTGAAATATTAGCTAAACACCACATTAGCATAAAAAATCTTTAATAAATCCCAAAATAGTCCAAAAAGATGTCATTATAACTTTCAACTTTACTACACTCTGACTCCATATAATATAAAGAAACGACTAATCGATTAATATATTAGTTGTCGACTATTTTATTAGTCGATTAATCATCGATTAGTCGACTAATCCTGGCAGCCCTAGACAATATATGAGTAACATCCACGTGAGTGCAAGGCTGCAGGTTTTTCTTGCTGAACATTTTTCAGAACAGGATCCATAATTCTCTGATATTAATAATATTGCTCAAATTTTGGTAGATAAAATGTTTTGTGGGTTGCGTGCCTAAAAGTGAACTTTAAATGCATCAAAAGATCTTACCGGGTTAAATGTGTTCAAATTTGACCAAATCCAGGGTGTGGTCACACTAAAACTTAGATAAAATGGTTAAGAAAAAGCCTCTTCATACAGGATATTTGTTCAAAGTGAGTCATTTTATTCCAAAGTTCAAGTCCACAGTTTGTGCAGTGGATGTGAAAGCTTATTTGAAAACATCTGAGCAAACTCTGGTCCGTCTGAAACCACGAGTCTGTGTTCACTTGAAAGGGGAATCAACAAGATTGGGTGAAATGAAAACCATACATGTGGTTGGTGAAAAAAAACCACAGCTTAAATTAGAGTAGTTGTTGAGTTCGAAACTTTGCTGAACGCCCAACAGTTTTTTTCTCCCACAATTCTGACAACTCTATCAGCTTCAGTCACTACTTGTCTGGTTGATCCTCCTCTAGTAGGGGTCCTAAAGGGAGAGCTTTAACCCTTGTACTATCCTTGGCCCGTTAACATTGGGAGTAGGGTCATCTGGATGTTTCCACATCTAATGTCCACACAGTTGTTCCAAGATGTGGCAGTAAGGTCTCCGGTGTCTGTCAGGGTGGCTAATGCCGTCAAATTGTAGAAGAAGTTCTTTCAAGTCTGGCTGGGTTGTGGGAACTCAAAGGCAGTAACTCTGGGAATAGTTTTGAAAGGCTATTCAAGAAAGACTATTAGTTGGCCCCAAAGAAATTCTAGTAAGCCGTTCAGCACCTCGGCAGGGGAAGTAGTTCAATGTCAATACTGTTTACACTGTGGAGATGTTGATCTTGTCTGAGGGATAGAAGGAATACTTTGAGGATCTTCTGAATCACACCAACATGCCTTCTGATAAGGAAGACATAGAAGTGGTCACCCAGTCTCTCACTCAAGCCAAAGCTGCCGAAGTAGCTCCTCTGTGACAAATCTCCAGGGCAGGGCTGTCCAAAGTCAGACCTTGAGGGCCGGTGTCCTACGTGTTTTCAACCAACCATCAGTGAATCATCAGCAGCGTTTCTGAAAAACCAGCAGGAGGCCAACCCTCAAGGACTTACTTTTGGCACCCCTGTTCTAAGGGGTGGATGAGTAATTCAAGTCTAGATGTTGTGGGACTGTCTTGGGGGACACATTTTTTGCAACATTGCATGGCAGTAGGGGACAGCGCCTCTGATCCGGGGTTGTGATCCCTGTTTTTCGAGAAGGAAAACAAGAAGTGTTAAAGTATCTGCCAACTACAAGGTTATCATAGTGCGATTCATCCTCTGCTCAGGTGGGAATCGCAAGATCTCTGGATATAATGTTGTTCTACTGGCTTCATCAGACCAGAAATTTCCGTGTGCAATGAGGTGGTTTGGAGTTTTAGGAGACTGAAATGAGAAACAGTCCCTCTGGGTCTTGTTCACAGGGAATGACAAAGGGTAAGATTTACTGGTGGATAGATAGCAGCAAGGATGCAGTCCCTGGATCAATTTGTTGGCGAGAAGAAGGTTCCTACCATTGCATATGGATATCAACCTTGGGTCAAAGAGGATAAGATACTGCATACTAATGGCTGAAGTTAGTTTCTTATGAAGGTTGGTTTGGTCTCTTACTGATACGGTGGTGAGCTTGGTCACTCTTGAGGAACTTGAATAGGAGTCACTGCTACTATACATCAAGATAAGACAGTTTAGGTGCCTCAGATTTGTCTTTTGGGTCATTCCTGAACTATGTCTCTTGGATGGCCTGGTAGCATCTTAAAGTTACCCTGACAAAACTGAACGTTTCTGCTGAAAGTGAGGTCTGCATATCTCTGCCTACACTACTGCCCACGCCACACATCTCTGAATAAGCAGAAGGATTATTATTATTGCTCATTTGTTGTGCGTGTTATATGCAGAAAAAAAAAAAAACTGACTACATTTTGTTTTCTTGCACGTATACACAGATGTTCATGCAGGAATAGAGCAGAATAAACGTTTCAGCGTCACACACCAGCTGTGGTTTCACCTGGCATTGACCAGAGCTGCTCAGCATAATGGAGCCTCACAGTAGTTTCCGTCGAGTGCTTATTTTTGAAGCTCATGGTGGAGGCATGGAGGTCAGCGCTGTGCCACAATCCACCATGTAATTACACAGTCGCTTTTCTTTTTTCTTTTTTTTTTTTTTGAGGACTCTTACATCAAATAACTCTGCTACACTTTATTAAAGTAGAAAAAAAATCGCACATTTTATGCAAACACTGGTGAATTAAATAAATTCATTTTGGTATTTTTTTTCTGTAGGTTGAAATCACAATAGAATAAAAATTATGACATATTTTGTTGATTCACGTGAAATGATAAGCTTGTTAAGAGCTTGTATATTTTTGTAAAACTGTTATGAAGGATTTCTTTTAGTATTTCCAATTTAAAATATTAGACCCCACCCACCCCCCACCCCCTTTTATAGCATATTTGAAAGAGTAATAAGTGCTTTTTGACTTCAAAGTTAAACAACTTACATTTTGGCCTCAGCCATCCATATAAATATAACTTTAGGATTATTTTCATGAGGATATTGAATCAAGTAATTTTACCTCATGTTTGAAATTGGGGGTGTGGCTTTTTAAAGTTTGACCGTCCAATCCTGACAAACGACTGAAGCAGTTCTCCAATTTCAAAGAACTGACATACTGTTTTGTTTTTTTTTTTTTTTGGGAAAGGATGGGTTTTGGTAAATATCTTGACTATAAAACATCCTTTACATGAGTACAAAAAATATTTGTATATTTTGTAATTATTTAGTCATAAAATATGGTGCCACCAACTCAATATCTGATATTCCCTACACTGTTGCCCATTATTTTAGAAGGAATGTTAATGAACACCTAAACAATACAATTTAAAAAATATTTTTTTTTACTGTAAACCTTTCTTGTACTTGATAGAAATGTACATTTTTTTTTCTTTTTGATGGGATTTTGCCACATTTCTGTTATGTAAATACACTGTGATGCTAAAAGTCTTCCTCCTTCTTATGTGGTTTTTGAATTGATAGCTACTGACACCAAAAAATGTCTGTCGGTTTGTGATTCTGTATGAGTGCATTTCTGAACCGAATCGACTCTGATCTGTTTTACACAAGTTTTCTGTAGTTCTCATCTTCCACCCCCAAAGTGTGTTTGGTGATACAATCTCTCCTTTGAAAAAGCTATCTACAAAGCCATTAGGGTAACTTTTCATTCTGTTTCTCTTCAGAGAACAATTCTCTGAAGATGTTTCATCCCTTTCACACAGCCTCTTTTTAGATTACATTTTTGTTTTCCTGCCACACTCCTGTATAACACACTGACCCGCGCCTCAGCTATGACCGACTGCTGCCGCTGCAGAGACAGCGGGACGTCTCTTCCTTACAGGGGAAGCTAAAGATATGCAGATTGACACACATTGTTCCAATTAAAAACAGTGGAAAGCGTGGATCACCTTCCATCAACAGAGAAAGGATCTTTGTCACAGCTGGAAACGCCTCTGAGCCAAGCGTCCTGCCAAGAAACGAGTAAATTCCAAAATAATCAGTTGGTGATTTCCTACTTATTATGGACGTTTTTCCACGTTTTACAGTAAGAAATGAGTCAGTTCATAATCATTGTGAAATTGTTGTCATCTGTAGATTTCAGAGAAGTTCTTTTAGCAATTTGCCAGCTTTAGAGGAAGTTCATCGCTTCCTCTGCTGGCTGCTAAAGGATAAAACCAGAAAAAAAGCTGATTACAGATTTATTTATTCCTGTTTCAGACGTGTTCACATTTTCATTAAACTTCCCGTGACTGTTGGACAGCAGCTGCTTTTCCTGACCCCCTTTTTTACAACTTTATCCGGACCCACACAGACTCCCACAGGGAGCTGAACTGAGGGTTGACATATGCGTATCAGGTGTAATCTTACTGTTTAGATAAAGAAGACGCACATTTGAGAACCTCTTTGTGTTTTGGATGGAATTTTTCTTTTATGAATGAACCTGTGGAGCGTGTGCAGGAAAACACGGTCGTGTTTAGACTTGAGTGAGCAGCTGTATTAGCATAAGTGACTAATAAAAGTGAAAGTGTTATTTTTAACCCACTCTGATCATCTTTTGATCTATTTTAAAAGCGTTCCCAGGGGTCTTTTAATTATGATTATGACATTTTTAGCCAAAATCCAAAAACCTGTGCTGTTTTCTAGGTCATGGTTTCTCCAGTAGTACATTAGTAATCCCGCCCCTACTTCCCATCATCCATCTGTTAACACACTCTCCTGCTAGCTTATAACCCCTCACAACCCCAACAAAAATGGCGGGAAACATTGAAAGTATCCAGCCATGCAGTTTTGAGCCAGATGCCCGCTCGAGTAAGGATAACTAAGATAACAAACGGAAGCATCAGAATGGAGCAGAGGAGGCAGCTTGTCATTTGCGGTGGTAGCTTCTACGGCTCAGCTTTTTCCAATTAGATTTTTGTTTCTGCTCTTGATTCACTACAATATGAATGAGGGCTGCCACGATTAGTCGACTAATCGACTATTAAAGTAGTCGACAACCTTTTTAGCTAATATTTCAGCTACATGCTAGCTATGTTGGCTAATTTAGATTTTTTGTTTGTTTTTTTAGGCTATTTTGGATTTTAGCTAAAATTTCAGCTACATGCTAGCTATTTTGGCTAATTGAGGATTTTTTTCAGTGTCTTCGGCAATTTGGAGTTTATCTAATATTTCAGCTAAATGCTTGCTATTTTGGCTAATTTAGATTTTTTTAGGATATTTTGGAGTTTAGCTAATATTTCAGCTGCATTCTAGCTATTTTGGCTGATTTTGGATTTTTTGGGGGTTTTTTTTAGGATATTTTGGAGTTTAGCTAATATTTCCACAACATGCTAGCTATTTTGGCTTCTTCAAGACTTTTTCAGTTTTTTAGGCTAACTTAGAGTTAAGCTAATATTTAATTTGCATGATAGCTATTTTGGCTTTTTTCAGTTAATTAGGCTAATTTGGAATTTAACTAAAGTTTTATCTGGCTATCAGCTTCAGCGTATTCAGCTTTCAGCTTCAGTGTTTTTAGCTATCAGTTTCAGCATCCTCAGCTATCAGCACGAGCATCTTAAGCAGCCAAATTCAGCATTCACGCTAGAATTATTACAGATCATACTATGTATCTAGTTTTTAGTTAGTTTAAAGCTAATGATGGTTAAGATGTGTGCTTTACATCCAGTCAGCATGTTACTCGATTAGTTGAATAATTTGAAAAAATAATCAGTGATTAATCGACTATTTAAATAATAGTTTATGGCAGCACTATTATGAATAAAGAAATACTTAAAAATGCAATTCTATTCTTAATTTTCTTATGTCCTCCATCAACTGAAAAATGCCACAAAAACAACTTAAAAAATGGTTTTCGGTGCGTCTTGCCTCTATGCATTTGCACAATATTGAGATATTGCTTGTTCAGGTGTTGTTTTGTTGCTCATAGTCAGAAATCAACAAGTATTCTTCTTTGAATCTTGATTAGAAAGTACCAGTAAAAACTGTTCTTTTTTTTTAAATAAAAAAAATTATATTTCTATGTTTCAAAGGGATGAAATCTTTGTAAAGATGGCAGCTTCGTGGTGTTTGAAACTCTTGGCCGCTAAGGTCGAGGTGTGTGTTCGGTCCACACCAAAGTTCATATGAATTCAACTCGTTTGGCAAGTACAAAAGGTCAAGGTAACATTTTTCTGTTTTGATTTGGTTGCAAGAGAACCCTGGTGCAGCTCACCTACAGTCTGCATGCAAATGTACTTGACAGGAAGTGAGCCAAATAGAGTAAAAAGATTGGACCAGATGCGTGAAGTGTTTTGGTAATCCATTTCATAAGAGAAAGAAATGATATCAAATCTGGATGAAAACATGTTACATGCAGAAATTTTTTGGGAGGTTGTATCTAAGCTGTGAATGATTTTAGTACCAAAAATTGCACTAATGGATTGATGTTCTTCAGGGAAATCTGTAAACTTAGAATAATGCTGCTTTCATGTGGTGTTGTCATGACTGGAAAAATGACTATGAGACTCGGAAAACAGATATACGACAAAAATATTACAAATTCTTCGAACACCACCAAAATGCAGAACAACTCTGCACCTAAACAAAGGTCAATGTATTTATTGTGCACCATCTATGGGGAAACACTACATTAAAAGGGAAATGAAGCATTTAAAACTGATTATTGTTTTAATTTATTCCCATTGGCCGGTCAGATTAAATTGTTTGTTGTCATCCAACTGCTTTACTCTTTAATAATGGATACTTTTTCAAAGTAAATATTTTAGAGATCCACTCCGACAAAAATGTTCTTAATGGTGTTTTTATTTTATGTTGGAGGGCGTATTTAACAAAAATTAAGATTAAAAATGCATTTCTGAGTATATCTTTATTCAAATTATTCAAAAAAGGCAGTTAGAAAAGAGCCTATTTTTGATCCAGAATATACAGAGAGAGGAAGGGGGGGTGGGGTTGCTCTCCACCAAAAGTCCCGCCAACAACTCAGAGGGGAATGTCTAATGAACTCCTGCCGCTCTGAAGGACCTATGTCCTAGAAAGCAGCAACTTTTTGGATTTTGGCTAAAAACTGCAAAATCATAATTAAAACACCACTAGGAACGCTTTTAAAAATAGATAAAAGATAGGACTAAAGATATTTAAATGTGCTCAAAGACAACCTATTTTAATGTTAAAGAATGAATTTACCTTGTGTAAGCATTAGTTACTACATCTAACGAGTAACTCCTCCGCTGTCAGTTTCTGGTTTTACGCTCATCTAAGCGTAAAAACCAAAGCAAACAGATAACTGAAGCTCAGCATGAAAACACAAACAGCTGGAGAGAATCTGCATGGATTTTACCATTCATGAAGGTTTTTTTGAGTCTTTGTGGCTCACATCAGCATGTAAAAAAAAAATGCTTGGCATGTGGTAGCAGGGGGTTTGTCACCCTAGGGGCTTTTCATGCAGCTGCTTTTCTACTGTTGTTTTTTTTTTTTTCTCTTTTTTCTTTGCTTTGGACTTGAAAAAACAACTTTCATGACTGATGGGAAGAAGATCAATTATTGAAAAAAACTTTGGTACAAAGCCTAAGAATGAAAACAAATTGGAGGATCAGTCGGTTATTTTTATAATTAATAAATGACTGATGGTTCGTTGTCAGACATTCCAACCAACATACTAGAAGTTTTGTTTTATGAGGACATATTAATTGTGAAAAAAATAGAATTTTTTTTAGTTCTTGAAGAAACTTGAATATGGGCTTTAATTAAAGAATCCCATATAAGGAAAAACATGCCCTAGAGCGGGGGTGTCAAACTCAGTCACACAAGGGGCCAAAATCCAAAACACACCTTAGGTCACGGGCCAAACAGGATAAACATTTATTGAACTCTCTAAAACTATATTTTTAAAACCATAAACACATAACTTTTTAACATAATTATTAACTAGATATGTTGGATTACCTGCAATAATGCTAGTGTGAATGCTGTAAGCAGAATTTGGCTGCTAAAGGTGCTAGTGCTGATAGCTGAAGATGCTGAAATTGAAAGCTGAAAATGCTGACGCTGAAAAAAACCCACTTAGGTTAGCCAAAACAGCTAGCATGTAAATGAGAAAAAGTAGTTAAACTTCAAAATAGCCTAAAAAGCCTAAATTAGCCAAAACAGCCAACATGTAAACATTAGCCAAACTCCTAAACAGCCTTAAAAAAAATTCCTAAATTATCCAAAACAGTTAGCATGTAGCAGAAATGTTAGCCAAACTCCAAAAAACAAAACAAAACAAAGAAAGAAAGTCAAAATTAGCCAAAAAAGCTAACATGGAGCTGAAATATATGCTAAACTTGAAAACAGCATAAAATACTTAAGAAGTTTAAATTAGCCAAAGCAGCTAGCATGCTTCTGAAATATTAGCTAAACTTCAAAACACTCTCAAAAAACTAAGGAAAAAGCCCAAAGAAGCCAAAATAAGCTTAAATTGTCGATAGCAGATGAAAGGTTGTAAAGTACGTCCCTAATGCATGTATAGTCAACTCAAGGCCTCGAGGGCCACAGTGTCTGCATAATATCCAGATATCCAAACTCTACTCATGACTGGTCACCTGGTTCAGGTGTGTTCAACTAATTGGAGTATGTTGGAAAACCTGCAGGAATGCGGCCCTGGAGGCCTGGAGTTGAAACCTAACGGTACATATTTCTCATGATATCAATGTTTGGTAAACCGATTAAACATCATCACAGCCAGGATATTTGAAAGGAACTTTTACTATGTAGCTATTCAGAGGTAGAACCTTTGATCAAAGAGTGCAAGTTCAATTCCTGCCTCGCCCACCCATGTATCAAAGTATCCTTGACCCCCATGCTGCTTCTTATGGTTATAAGTTGGCGCCAGTATTTGGCAGTGGTCAGTGTGTGAATTGGACCATGTCTGTAAAGCGTTTTGGACCAAGAAAGGGTATTTACCATTTACATTTGATATCTGTTAGATCAGGAATTCAAGAACATAGTTTGAATCAAACTGTCTGTGACGAAGATATTGGATTTTTGAAAAGTCTTTAGAGTTGTGCTTGATGTTGGCTTGCAGTCTCAAACAAATAATGAAAGCAGGCTGTTTTCTGTTTTTCCTTCTTTTACCATGTTTATCTTTTTTTTTTTTTTTTTTTTTTTTTATTTATTTACCGTGTTTATCTTCAAGCAAAGCCTTCCGTGGCGCTGACAGAGAGACGCTGTTAAGAGACGAAGTTGAATAAATATCAACGTAAAAGCACCGAAGCACAAATGCTTTTATAAACAATCCATTGAAGAAAAGCTTTTGCAACAGGCTTTTTTTTTTTATGTTCAGAGTTCTTCTGGCCGTGCGCTTACACTAAGCTCAATGAACTGCTGGATAACGAGGAATTGTGTATTAGTTTTGTTTTAGGCTTTCTTTTACTGGAATCCTTTACAGAGCGGTTCTCAGTAACGAGCTGGAAAATGTCCGTAAAATTCTGGCAACTCTGTTGGTGAGATAATACAGTTTTGTATGTTTTCTTTAAAAATCCCATTTGCAGATTTTTGTGTTACCATTTCTGGGATCAGTGGTGTTTTAGTGTAGCTGTGGGGTCACATTAGTCATTTGTGTTTGATGCATTTCTGTGTTTTAGAAGATCAGGCTGTTGTTGCAGATAATAATCGTTTATCTTAATAATACTCAATCCTTGTTCTTTTGTATGTATTTCAAAATATAAAGAAAAACGAGCATGTTTCATGTCTAGCTGTTTGAATCCCCTTCTTCCTGCCCCAGTGGATAATGCTTGCTTATCTTGCAACCAATTCAGAACTAAAAAGTCCCCTCCATTTGGCTTTTCTTGTAGGAGTTTGTTGGAAAAATCACTGGTCTTTCAAAACGGCAACCAGCAGGCTTTTTATCCATAAGGACAGGGTAGACAGACATCTGGTGTCGTGCCCACATGGCCACAAGGCGAGAAAAGGTACGTACACTCTGCAAAAGCCCTCCAGAAAAAGAAGTGACTTGGCAAAAATGAGCTGAGCTTGCATGGAGTTTACTAGAAATCCGAGAATAAATCGCATCCAGTAATTTAAAGAAAACTGTTTTTTTCCCTTGGAAGTGGGTGAGTATTCCAAGAAATACATACTTATAGAGGAATGCTGCTCAGTGGTGAGGCTCATAGCATTACCCGTGCTTCTTGTTCAAGAGCAGGGGTCTCAAACTAGCGGCCCGCGGCCATTTTCAACCCCCAAGTTGATATTTTACGGTTCCCACCTTAATCTGAAAGTTCAGTGTCTACTAAGCAATATCTTCTGCATGTTCACGCGTCTTTGATGATAGCTTTGCATTTGCTTTGTGATGTTCCAGCTTACTTTATGCTTAAAACTTTGCAATTGTCGTTGGATCTGATTGTTAGAAAAGTCCTTCGATCCTGTTGTTTCACAGGACACGCAGAAGATATTGCTAAGTAATACATAGACATAAGCAAATGATCAATAAACTTGTTCAGTAGATATAGGCAATGAACAAAAGAAATAGACAGTGGACACTACAATAAGTCTATCTAACCAAAATAACAAAACCTCAAAATTAGCTAATGATGAGGCAACAGAGAACATAACAGAAATAAGATCAGTCCACCAATAATAATCAATAATAATATTAATAGTAGTAATATTGGTAATAATAGCAGTAGTAATAGTAATAATAATAATAGTAGTAGTAATATTAGTAATAACAGAAGTAGTAATAATAGTAGTAATATTAGTAGTAGTAATAGTAGTAATAATAGTAGTAATATTAGTTGTAGTACTAGTAATAATAGCAGTAGTGATAGTGATAATAATAGTATTAATAGTAATAATAATAGTAGTAGTAGTAATATTAGTAATAACAGAAGTAGTAATAGTAATAATAGTAATAATAGTAGTAGTAATATTAGTAATAATTGTAGTAGTAATAGTAATAATAATAGTATTAATAGTAATAATAATAATACTAGTAGTAATTACAATAGTAGTAACAATAGTAGTAATAGCTGTAGTAATAGTAGTAATGATAATAGTAATAGTAGTAACAGTAGTAGTAGTAATAATAGTAGTATAAATAGTAGTAGTAATAGTAGTAATAGTAATAGTAGACTTAATAATAGTAGTAATACTAGTAGTAATAGTAATAATAGTAGTAGTAATTGCAGGAGTAATAATAATAGTAGTAGTTGTTGTTGTCGTTGTTTATTTATTTATTTTGGAAAAGCATATTTTGGCACAAAAGAACCCAATACGCCCAAGCCTCAGACAGACTCTGCCTTCAGTGGCCCCACAGAAAATTGAGTTTGAGAACTCTGTTCAGGAGGTTTCACTTGTCTCACAAGTCTCTTCCTCTTTATGTGAAAAAAAAAATGGAAGAGTCACTCATCTAAATGACCAGGAAAACAACAATTTTTTTCTTTGATATTTTTAAAAATAACTTTTTTTTTCCTGGTTATGACACAGTCTGCCTTAAATTAAGATTCATGTTCAGTTAGTTTAACAAAATTACAGCTAGAGTCATTTTTATGATCTGTAGGTTGTTATAATCAGCATAAAATCTGAAAAGCGCCCAGATGGAGTCATGAACACTGTTTCGTTTTTCTTTGCCTGTCTGGAAATGATTTCCGCCTCTTGTTTCAAAAAGCATGTCTTTTATTTTTGACTTTCCCTGCAGCTGCGCAGCCACCAAAGACAACACTGTTGCGCCGGCCTATCGTATTACAGACTCCGATTGTCATACATTAAACACAGTGGCAACCACTGGTTTCCACAAATAACCTGCCAAACCGGAGTCTCCCAAATCCCTCACATCTGCCGCTCTTCTATGCGCATAAATCCACATTCTACATTTCACTAACCAAAATTTGAGGGTGCCCGTGATCTCCCTGCCAGCTTTTGAGCACCTGTTATAACACAGCATGGCATAGCCTTCATATTTATATATATATATAAGTCCTCATGCAGTCTGATTCTGATTATCCAGCGGCTCTGAGGGGCGAAGCGGAGCGGAGAGGGCGGAGGCCCCGACCCACAGCTTTGGGCTCTTCTGTAATTAGAAATGGGCTGCACTACTAGCCTTAATGAAGGGCCGCTCCCACTCACCAAATCAAAAGGCTTGCCGACCACACACACTTATTACACAGAGGAACATACACACAAAGAAAAATGTCTTGTTTGGAACTCATGCACTTTTGTTTCGCGTGTTTTCTAGTGCAGCCCTCTGTGTTTAGTAAAGTCTGCAGCCGCAGATTTGTGTTTAGTTGTTTAAGGCTGCAAATGATTTCTCTCAACTTTTAATTAAAAACGATTTAAATAAATGTATAAAATAAGCTTTTTTCGTTTGATCCATTTCTTTGTCGTGTTTATGCAGCTGGAAGTAAGTGAAGATAAGAGAGTTTGGACATCCCAAAAACAAAGAACCTCTGGTCTCTATTCTTCCATCTCTGCTTTGAATCTTTTACCCAAGCGCCCACTCGAACTTATCTAACCTTTTTAGCCCTCGGCCCAAACGCCATTCCTTCGTGGTTTTCCGCTCCCACCTCAGCCTATTTTGGGATTGCCCAGAATTTCAGCAAAACAAACGAAATGTTCTCCCCTTTAAATATATGTTTTTGAAATTCACACACTTGGATGCGGCATTCCTCGGACAGGCGGACACCAAACGGAAAAAAATTCCAGAGCTTGCGGGAATTGTTGTGGGAAAAAGAAGGAACAGTGGATAGTTGAAGATTGTTTTTACAGGATCAAAGCTATATTGAAAGAATAAAACAAGATTTACTTTTAAAGTTTCATAACCACATACCTACTAGTAAATTCAACTATTCAATGTTTTGGATGAGTTTGACCGACGTAAAAGTTGGACATTATTTTAAGTCGATTTTAATTTTTATTATCAAAAAGTAGTAAAATGTTATGTATATATTTATTTTGTAAAAACGACAATATTTTTTTACATATTGAGACTCTTGTTTTCAGTTTTTAATTATCATATATATATTATATATATATATTTATAAGGTGGATTTGTAAGAAAAGACTGAATGAATAAAGTCAAAGTTCAGATTAACTTTTTTCCTTTTGGCTGTCTGTAAAAAAAAAAAAAACTGTTTTTATTTTAATAAATTGCAATCAGGAATCGATGTTGAGCCCTTTCAGCCTTTGTGCTATCTTATGGGGTCCAGATGACCCGACCCTTATAATTGATGTGTGATCCCTCCCATGACAAAGGTGGACAGGATTTAATGTCTGCTACGGATACCAGTGAAGATAAAAAATCATTGGAACCAAAAGTTCAGGCCGCTGTCTTGTGGGGTCCAAATGACCCCATTTTTAATGTAAACATGCATAGGATAGCACGAGGGATAAACCACTTTTCCAACACTTATTTGTTCCATCACAATATAATGATCATTAATCATTAATATCACATCATAATAAGGTTAATGGCAGGAAAAGGTGATGAAGTGAGGCAGTTTGATTGATCTGTGTGAATAACCGGATCCACTTGTCGATCTGATCGGTCCACCTCTTGACTGTGTAACTATGGAAAGGAGGGAACTAGAACTGAGGCGTGCTTCGTCAGCTTCACGTTCACATGAATGTGGTGGTCAAACAGTGAAAGGATGCTAGTTCACGGCTGTATCCTTTGATGAAGCATGTAAGGAATAGGTTGTATTTGCTTGTGATTCTCCGAGATAGACTAGGACTGCGGGGCTACATGGTTATTGCCTTCAGCAAGAAGATCCTGGTTCAAATCCTGGTCCTTTCTGTGTGGGGTCTGTAGAGTTCTCTTTATAGGGTTTTCTTCTTGTATGTCAGCTCCCTTTTATTGTCCAAAATCATGATTCCTAGGTTGATTATCCTTAGGTGTGAATGTGAGTGGTTCTCTGTCTCTGTGTGGACTTGTGATGGACTGACAAACTGTCCAACAGTAGCTAGATAGGCTCTAGTGTCCCCATGGTTCAGAAGAGCAATGAGCTGGAGGACCTTGCCTGTTCTACTTCCATTTGCCTGAGTCCTTGTAAAAACTTTTTAAAAATTGTGGCCTTTTTGTAGAATTTCAAAAGCTAATCCGGAGAATGGCTTTACAAAGTATTCTCACTCCCAACTCGTCATATACGGATGTATGGTTCAGGACCTCTCCGCGTCACTTTTTGACATTTTGGGTGTCCTCAAATCATCATTTTCTGACAGGCTGGCTGTTCCCATTAAATCACGGATCCCCAATCTCCAGAAATTAGTACGACTTGGTTCCAGGAAAGAGATAATCGGGGATCCCCGAACTGGTAGCTTAACCCCAACCAGGTATTGGTTTGGTAACCTGTTACCATATCCGGTACCGTGTCCCGAGGGTTGGAGACCTGTGATTTAGTGGGAACGACCAGCACATTAAAAAAACGACAAGTTGGGGACACCCAAAAAATGACGTGGAAGGGGCCCAAACCATACATCCATGTATAAATAGCAGACTGATAATAACAGAGGAACTGTGCTAGTTACTACTGTAGTAGTGGGTCAAGAGCATAGTCTAAAGCCCTGATGGGAGGTAGAGAGGTGGATTTGAATTTGTAAAAACTTCTTTGGATTCAAGATACTGAGGAGGAACCAGATAATTTCTCCTCTGAGGTAAAGTCTATAGAGGGATGTATTTTTCCAGATAATATCCAACACAGAATACCTCCAGTCAGTCAGCCATTCAATTCATGAAGCCATGGCATGTCGAGGATAACAAAAAGGTGGGATGTCTTAATGATGTGTGTTTCAAAATGATTGTCCATCTGGAGTTGAGCAGGTTCAGCAATGGCAGAACTCCCAGAAATTATGGGATCATCTATGGCCAGAATCCATAGTGATGATGATGGAGAGTGGCTTTAATGACTGATTTTCATGATGTATGTTTCAGCCACGGAATTGTAGTCAGCGCCAGAGCTGGTGAATGCCTCGCCTTGTACAGGGTAATTTTTCACATGGAGTGTGGTGAAGGTGTTGTCAGTTGCTGAAGAGTAAGGATAAAAAGTTTGGCTGACACACGTCTTTTTCATATGTTTAGTAGGATCTTTTAGGGAATTCATGCTTTTACTACTTCGCTTATGGTATCTGTACTTATTGTAAGGTTATCAAGATCATCCAAGGACCGATGGAGGTCACCATCACTTAACGCTTGATTAACAAAGATCAGACTGGGCAGAATCAGAGTAATATTTCAGCTACATGCTAGCTGTTTTGGCTAATTTAGCCTTTTTTTTTTTTTTGTTTTTTTTAAGGCTAATTTGTAGTTTAACTAATATTTTAGCCACATGCTACCTGTTTTGGCTAAGTTAGCCTTTTTCTTCTAGGCTAATTTGGAGTTTAGCTAATATTTCCGTAACATGCTAGCTGTGTTGACTAATTTAGCTTTTTTTTTGTTTTGTTTGTTTGTTTAGGCTAATTTGGAGTTTAATATTTCAGCAACATTCTAGCTGTTTTGGCTAACCAAAAAAAATTTTTTTTAAGGCTAATTTGGCATTTAACTAATATTTCAGCTGCATGCTAGCTATTCTGGCTAATGTAGGCTTATTTAAAGGCTATTTCAGAGTTTAGCTAATATTTAAGCAACATGCTAGCTGTTTTGGCTAATTTAGGATTTTTTCAGCATCTTCAGCTATCCTCGCTAGTATCTTCAGCTGCCAAATTCAGCTTACAGCGTTACCGCAGATAATTATCGCAGATAGTGGGAATATATCTAGTTTTTAGTTAGTTTAAATCTAATGAAGGTTAAGATGTGTGTTTTACATCCACTTTGAGCATGACCCGATTGGTCGACTAATCTGAAAAAGGTTGTAGACTCAAAAGTTTTGAAAGTGAAAGCGTTTTCTGCATCTTATCAAGGCTAACCCTGTCCCAGATGTTAAAAAAAGTGATTTTTTTTTTTCTTATTTAAATTGATATTTGTTTTCTCTCCCATAATGCTACACAGCAGTCTTCCAATTACAATCTAAATTGATGGCATTTTGGATCATCCGCGTTTCATTATTGGCTTGAAAAGTGTGCTCAGAAATAGCTCTGCTGGCCCTATTAACATGAGACCGGTCCTTAGATCTTGTGACACCATAATCCAATTTACCATTTAGTCACATATCAATGCTTCCCCACACACAGGTTCGTTTTTCTGTCAGTCACTTCCTAGCACAAACAATGGCAGTATACCTGCCAAACGTGATGCGTTCAGTTTCAGGAACGATGTGTTTAATTAAAAACTCCCAGAACAGATTGAAGATTCTTAAGATAGAGATTAATATTTTTAAAAACGTGTTGAAGAGATCCATATTTCTTTTCTATTTAATTTTGAGAAGGATCATGATAACTGGCTTCTCTTGGCGTTCTAAATTAAGTAGGGCTGCCACGATTAGTCGACTAATCGACGACTAATCGACTATTAAAATAGTCGACGACTAATTTAATAGTCGATTAGTCGTTACTTTATATTGTATGAAGTCAGAGTGTTGTAAAGTTGAAAGTTATAATAGCCTTCTGCTTGCTTTTTGGAATATTTTGGCATTTATTAAGGTTTTTTATGCTATTTTGGAGTTTAGCTAATATTTAATCTACATGCTAGCTGTTTTGGCTAACTTAAGCTTTTTTTAAAAGTTTTTTTAGGCAAATTTTGAGTTCATCTTATATTTTAGCTATATCCTAGATTTTTTTGGCTAATTTAGGATTTTTCCCTTCTTTTTTAAGGCTAATTTGGAGTTTAGCTAATATTTCAACAGCATGCTAGCTATTTTGGCTAACTTTGGCTCTTTTTATTTTTTGGCTAATTTGGCATTTAACTAATATATTTCGCTGGTTATCAACTTCAGCATCTTTACATCCACTTTGCCCACGAAACGATTAGTCGACTAATTGGGAAAAATAATCGGTGATTTGTCGACTATTAAAATAATCGTTCGTGGCAGCCCTAAAATTAAGTAAGAACAACAAGTTAGCATCTGTGGTTGAATTTCAGACTGTTGATGCTTTCTGACTGCATCCAGGTCAGGTTGGTCAGTGCGCACATTGCTCTGTACAGTGGCTCTTTTTCCTTCCTTTCCTCCATTTGTGGGCGATGTGGACGGATGGCAGCTGTCAGCTTTACGAGCTTCGTACCCTGGAAAAAATTTGTTCCAATCCTCCGTACAAAACACTAATGAGAAGCACACGGAGCAGGAAAGGAGGGGTTGGACAGGGGTCGTGGTGGTGGTGGCGGCGGCGTCAGCATTGGTGTTAACGTCGGGGGGAGGATTTATCCGTGATGGATTACCAAGGAAGGAACAGAGACGTCTGCCTCCTTGCATCCTCACCCCTCCGTGACCTGAAATGCCTCTGAAAGGAGCCCCAACACGTGTCTTCCTTAGCATTCCTCAAGAAACCGTTTAAAGCCGTAAAAAGATAGAGTCTGCAAATAACACCTGAGGGGACGCCTGACGCAGCTGCATCAGTGCTTTTAGATCCAGCATCTGATGAATTAATGAGCTACAACAGCTTGAATCAAACCCAAAGCGAGGTCGTTTTGATCACTGTGTTTGACTAATTGGCTAAAACCAAACCTCTGCTTTCGAAATCATAAACTCCACTCACGAATACTCGCTACTTTCTAATATATGCTGGCAGCGAAACTAGCTGGTAATAAATCATGTTTGTGCATCTCTCCCTGTTACTTTAATTTATGCTCCGGGTCATGACTCAAAGGTGCAGGAGCGGTTCATGTCAATTATGTTCACACAGCTTACAGGTACATAAAAAAAATTAGAACATCGTAAAAAATGTCAGATTATTGAGTTATGAATGTGAAACTGATATTTTACATAGAATCATTACATAGAGAATAAAAAAATATATTTATTTCTTTTCATTTTGATCATTACAGATTATGATCTGGATGTCTCTTGCATTATCAGTCATAGTGAAGACTACTGACTTAACAGACGTCCAGTTATCGACACCCTTCTAAGAAGGTCAGGGCCAAACAAGCTGGTTGTTCACAGACTGCTGTGTCCAAGAACATTAATTAAAAATGAGTGGAAGGGAAAAGTGCTAAAAGAAAAGGTTCTCCTGCAACAGGGATAAAAGAGGATAAGAGGATTGTCAAACGAAATCCATTTAAGAATTTGAGGAACATCAAAAGAAGTGGAGTGAGACTGGAATCAGTGTATTTAGAGCTTGTGTCAAGCCAGTCCAGAACCAGAGACGACATCAGAAGTGACTCGCCTGAGCTCAAGAGAAGCAAACTAAAGTCCTGGATCAAGAAGATAATTACATTTAAAATAATTGAGAAATAAATGTTTGAAAACGTGGTGCGAAAATAGAAACGCACTGAATCCATGTTGTTCATCCATCCATCCATCCATCCATCCATCATCCCTTTTTGATGTTTTTTGACATGCTGGCTGTTCCTATTCAATCAAGGGTCCACAAATCGGTCCAAGGGCCACTTGATACAGGGCCACAGATGCCAGTCAGGGGTCCCAAACCCAGTACCCTAACCTGGTACTGGTACACAGGACGGAAACCGGTACCTTGACCCGGGGTGCTGCTGGGACCCTTCTTCTCGGGAGGCTGGATGGAGTGTGCATTGATCCCGCCCTCTGACAAAAAGGGTAGGATCTGAACGCCTGTTCTCCTAACCCAGGACGCGGGCTGGAACAGGGACGCAGACCAGAACTCGTACCCTAACCCTGTACTGGTCAGCGTCCCGAGGGTTGGGGGCCCCTGATTACCGTCTGTGGCCCGGTACGAAGCGGCCCTCTTATCGGTACCGGTACCCTAACTCGGTACCTGTTCTGTGGCATGTACCACGTCTCAAGAGTTAAGGACCCGTGATTTAACGGCGGTTCATTTTCAAAAAATGAACCGCCAGCATGTTAAAAAACGAGTAGTGGACGCCCAAAACATCAAAAAGTGGCGCAGAGGGAGCCCGAACCACACGTCCATATATGACGAGTTGGGAGTGGGAACGTGTAGCAACATTAATAAATAGTAAGCAGATGCTGATATCATTGGTACCTGCACTCACTGACAAAGGTACTAAAATCTGTTACTCTGCTTCATCCATTCCCATAATTACTGGAAATAACAGCTTGAGTCAATGAGTGATTATTTTAAATAAAATCTAGGTTTCACTTTTGAATTGAATTGGCTAATGATTAATATTGAACTTTTTGACGAGAAATACATTTTTTAAAAGCTCAGATGAAGCTGCTGTCTGAAACCTGGACCTGAATTAGGAGGCTGAAAGGCAAGCACGTGCTCAGTTTTGGAGCAACTTTAAATAACTTCATTGTTTAACGTACTTAAGAAATAAACTGAAAATCTTTGAAAAATTCTTCTGTGTTTGCTGTATTACGATCGGAGCAGCTGCTGGGATTAAAGTGAAGTCTGGTGCAGCTTTTTCAACCTTCTTTGTTGGGTTTGTGCTTAGAAAAATTAATTTCTGAAGTTAGAGTTATTCATTTGTTTAAACTCAAAGCACAGGGTGTAATCTCAGTTTTGGAATTTCATTTTGGGGGATTTATTGTTAGCATTCTCAAAAATTGCATTAATGAATTGTGTAATCTAGTTATGCTTTGTTTCTAGCCTTGTGTTGCTTTGTTAAGCAACTTTCACATTGGTTTTTGCTAAATAAACTCATTGTTATCATCTTTAAAATTAAATTAATGAAGTTGAAACCACAAAACTTCACCAGATCTGTTTTGTAAAGAGTAGGATAAACCCAGCTACGTTCACACTGGGCATGTGACGCATTCGAGCTTGCTATGAGTTGGATTATGGTGTTCTACGAAACAAAATATGTTTTTATTGTTGTTTAAAAGTCCCTAGCACCGCTATATATTTAAAACTTTACATATTATGTGTAAAATACCAAATACTTACCGCTAAAGATTCATGATGTAAATACTCCACCGCTGTGTTGCCTTGCTGGAGACGTTAGCTAAAGCAGTTACCGGAGTAAGTTGTGGGCGTGGAACAAACCAAAAGGTGAAAAAAATTAATTGATCCAGTCCTGCCTTTTATCTCCATGTTTGGAGTGTCTACTGGAGGCGGAGTTAACTCCAGCTAATGAGCTGACAATTTAAGCTTTATATTGGGGACTGTCGAAGTCAATGAGATGATCTAATTATATATGTCTATGGCACATACCAACCGCCGGAAAAGTGCCTGGTGCGAAATGTTGCAAATCTTCTTCCAGACTCACTCTTTCACATATATATATAAATATATATGTATATGATATTATATATATATATATTTATATACAGTATACGATATATATATATAATATTATATATATATACATATATATATGTGTATATATATATATATATATATATATATATATATATATATATATATATATGATATATATAAATATATTATATATATATATATATATATATATATATATATACATATATATATATATATTTGAAGCCTGTCCAGCAACTGTTATTGAAACGCGAGTTAGACTTGTTCTTCGTTTACACACGTTTTATTCAAAATTACAAAACTCACACGGTCAAAAAACTGTGTCGCTTCCAATCTCTCAGGCTTCAATCTAAACACAAATCCTATCTGTGACGTGGCATTTTTAATTTGAAGCTAACATCGATGATTTTAACTTAAAATTACACGTCTTTTCAGCATATGCTTAAATAACTATTTAAAGACATAAAACTTTATTTCTGATATATTTACTTTCCACAAAATAATTATTAACTGCAAAATAATGAATTTGGCTCCTACTATATATATATATGTATACACACATATATATATGTGCATATATATATATATATATATATATATATATATATATATATATATATATATATATATATATATATATATATATACATATATATATATATATATATTTGAAGCCTGTCCAGCAACTGTTATTGAAACGCGAGTTAGACTTGTTCTTCGTTTACACGTTTTATTCAAAATTACAAAACTCACACGGTCAAAAAACTGTGTCGCTTCCAATCTCTCAGGCTTCAATCTAAAAACACAAATCCTATCTGTGACGTGGCATTATTTAATTTGAAGCTAACATCGATGATTTTAACTTAAATTACACGTCTTTTCAGCATATGCTTAAATAACTATTTAAAGACATAAAACTTTATTTCTGATATATTTACTTTCCACAAAATAATTATTAACTGCAAAATAATGAATTTGGCTCCTACTATATATATATATGTATACACACATATATATATGTGCATATATATATATATATATGTATGTATTATATATATATATATATATATAATATATATATATATATATATATATACTGCATATACTGTATTTTCTGGACTATAAGTCGCACTTTTAACAGAGAAGTCCAACATTTATGAACAAATTCAACAAGCCCAACGTAACGATGCGAATACAATTCATGTGTCAAATTTGAGTCTGCTCCCATTGCGTGTGGAGAATCATTTCATCATTTCATTTCTAGAAGATGGAAACTGTATATCTCCTTTAAAATGCACAGAAGATACGGGCGATGTTAAGAGGTCACGTTAATTTATATTGAAGAGCGCCACAAAAGCATCTATAATCTGGGTTTTTCAGTCTTTTTCTTACAGCAGTTACCTTCGATCCTGCAGGAGCTGAATCTGAATGACTGTGTTTTTAGCTGTTATTCTGTCTGTTTGTAACTCAGTTTGATGGATTTCTGTCATTAGTTCAAGGAGAAAAATAAAGACAACAATAATAATGTCTCAATTCAAATAAGAAAAACATCATAACATTCATGAAGAGAACAATCAGATTCTCCGCCATGTTTGTTTTGAACATCACTTCTTCTTCTGTGTTTCTGTCAGCAGTAAATACGAAAACACAAACCTACAGCGCCCTCTAGTGGTTGTTAGTGGGAAAATAATGAACCTATTTATGTTTTTTAAAATTCAGAAATAAGTTGCTTTTTAGTATTAGTCGCACCCCTGGCCCATCACCAAAAAAACGTGTAGTCTGGAAAATCCGGTAATTCCAGCTGGACACAAACCCCGATCATGAATTTCTCCTCCAAACGAAAAGGGAAACTCACTACTAAATATGAGTCCCTGATTGGTCAAAATTCAATTCAGTTCAACATGTGTTTATCGTGTTTTGTATATTGAGCCTAAAGAAGGACTGAAGATATTTGCATAGCTAATTTGAATGCCCAAATCAAATGTGAACATAGACTATTTTATTGAACGTGGCTGTTTCTGATCTTTACAAAAGTCCTCATACGTTGTTTTCTGGATCTTTCCATTATTCATTGCATCTCTTGAAGTATTTAAATGTTCAAAGCTCAAATTCTTACTTTCTAAAAACTAAAACTTATCACATTTGTGTTTATTTATGTTTGCTTTTCTTTCTTTATGGCAGGATCGTCTACATATCTAAACGACCACGGATCCATTCCTCCCAGAGTAAGTCCTTTCTCCTTCTTATCATCTTTTCTTTTCGCTCTTTTAAAGTTCAGAGCTCCTTCCATCCTCGGTGTGCAACCCTGCAATCAGAGTCAAAAACAGGATAAGAGTTATGTTTGAATAAGGGATCTGCATGCAAACGGAGGCTAAATAGCAGCTCACTCTGTCTCCCGCTCAGCTCGTGCTGACACAGGAGCCTTGTATTCATCCAGCTGCAGATCTGCACGACTGTCTTTCACCGCTCCGTCTCTCCGATGCCCCCACAGCATTTTTTGCCAACCAATCTTATTTACTTAATATGTTTAGATGATTTTTTTTACTCCTTAAAAATCCATTTTATTTTATTTTTTTAATCAGCTTCTGCTCAGTTTTTTTTTTTTTTTCCTTTTACAGCAAGCCAGTTGCTGACCTTATGTCTGCAGCAGACATTACTAAATGTTGCTTAGCATGTGCTCGACAACCACGAGAGCCAATACAAAGGCTGGATTCAATTATCGGAATTTTTTTTTTCTTTTTCTTTCATTTCTCTGGCCACATGCAGCTACAATCACCTTCAGTACTGTTCGTAACTGGAAATGTGCGATTAAAACTGAAATTTAGTAACATTTAATGCAATCATTAAAATATTTTGTTGTCCAAGTATGTATTTTAAAACTAATTTTTCACTTTTGTGAACTAATTTGGAGATTTTGTGAATATTTCAATACAAGCACCATTCTTTCACTCTTTAATCCTTACAGCTACATTTATGTTTATCGATCTCGCTTAACTGAACCGTCTTAGTCCTCTAACTTCTGCTCGGTTGCTGAGAATTAGTCGACATCTGTCACATGCGGAAGCGGCGACAGCTTTTGCAGGCATCGATCCCGAGCATTCGCCCTCCAGATGGAAAGCGAAGCTGCCAGTTGTTCAAAATTAGCTGCAAACTTTTACTGAGCTGTCATCTAATGGTGAGCAGTTCACCGGCCACGTTTCTCATTAACCTCTACTGACGTGCTCGGGAAGTCGGGACTTTATCTGCAGTCTCCGGGACCGTCTCATGGCCTGGAGCGGATGTGCTTCTGGCAAATGGAGAGATATCACAACTCAAACTGAGATTAACAGGGGAGTTTGGAAGTGTTGAATCTTAATATTTATGGAAGCATGACTGGAATGTCCTCTGTACATATTAACTCATATTTCAAATGTATACTTTTCTTTATACGGCACACATTTTTCAATATAATATTTCATATAATGTCGTTTATACTTATGGCTATAAGATATATCCCGTTTTTCTTCATACATGTCAATCATTTTCTCCTAATCGACATCCGACTTGTTTTTTGAGAGGCTTTGGAAGGTTTTGATGTAAGTCGGTGGACGGAATTTGTTGATGGAAACACGAGAAAAAGTTCAATCTCTCCTTAAAATGAGCGTATATTGAATAGCATCTGTCAGTCTTATTAGCTGCATTCGCAGTACCGCTAATTCTTGAATCTGTTTGTAGCTAACTACACGTTAGCCACGTAAGAAGCGCTAGTGTAAAGTGGATTCACAATACCGAGAAAGGTACAAAGTAAAATTATGTTTTACAGTAAATTTGGTTTTCACACCCAGTACTAGTGCATGAATTCATAGTTGGAGGCTGTTGAAGTGATTCAAATCTCAGAAATCTTGCTCCAGGTTTTTTCTTTCACAGCTCTAAGACTGATCCCAATTCTTCCCTTCTCCCTATACCCATACATTTAGCCCTCCTAACACAAAGTTATGGAAAAATAGTGTCTCCGAATGTCGCTTCCACTCGATGACATCACCAATAGCTACGTTAGCTTGGAGCTGCCAGTGCTCGAATATACATAACAACAGCGGTTTTATAACTTCAAAAAGGTCAAAACAAAAGGCGCTACTTACATTTAAATGTAAACTTCTGTGCTTCAGAGCGCACCCACATGAAGACAAACGCTTCTGCTACACGACGCAGTACAATGCTAAACCCCCCCGCGACACAGGACTCTGTATAGGGAGAAAGGGTGGAGAGAAGGGAAGAATTCGGATTGGTGTCATATAATTCCAGTCAGGTACAAAACACAGTTATTAATTTCAAATTATTGGCACTTCCATGTATTAAAAAGGACGCTACCTACATACCAAAGTCCCTGATTGGTCAAAGTTCAACTGATTTAACTTTCTGTGTACGTTCAATTTGTATGTAGAGTCCAAAAACAGACTTGTAGTGATGCGTGAATGCAAGAATTGTGAACAACGAAGCTCAACGTTCTCTTATCCAGCAAACAAGGCCATGTTTTTACCCACATTTGACTTGGTGGTGCACTCAGTGCTAAGCTAGCAAGCCAGCCGGTAGACTGGAAAGGGTCTCTCGAACACGTATTTCCGACCCCGTTGTGAACGTAGCATAACTCCCAGACTTGTTTGCAACATGTTTAAAAAACAGACTGATATATCTCCACCACTCAAACAAAAATTACTGTGGCTACACTAACCCCCCTACGCTCTTCGTAACACATAAAAAAACACAGCTATCCGTGTTAGCATATTCATGCTAACACCCAGGTTTTTAAGCATCATAAAGCAGAAAATAAATGTTTTCGCTTTACTTTTTAGTTATTTCTTTACATTATATTACATTAAGAGTCATTATGGCTAATTTTGAAATACTTTTAGTCTCTCTTTAGTCTTTTAGCTTGATGATTATTTTTGGCAGTGTGAATAAATGCCATTTAGCTGATTTATTGGTTCTAGGTTTTCTGCTCAACAACCTGTACAAAATTTTGAACAAATCCAACTTATAATCTAGTCCAACCAGATGCGTCAGTAATCAATAGACAGTAAGCATGTCAGTGCAGACGCCTCATTCCACCTGTCAGATATGGTGTCTCAGGTGTGATGGTCTGGGAAAGTTTTGCGGTCTTAAGCTCCTCTTTCTTCAAAAAACTTTAACCGTCAATCAGTTGAAAAACTCAGTAATTAAAAACCTTGTGGGTGAAGGATGCACAGTTGTCTTTTTTGTATATTTTTTTTTGTTTTGAGTTTTGCCACAAACTATAAGACAAAATTATTGTTTCAATAATATGTACTTAATTATTGCTCATTATATCTACATAATAATTAGAAGATTATGCAAATACAGAGATTTTTCTATTTAAGAACTTAAAAGTTTACCTTTTTTTTATGAGTAATCAAAAATTATATTGTTTATTAGGCAGATCTAGTTTTCAAATTATTTGTAATGACTGTTTGTAATTCAAAGCAGTAATTTTCCATAAAATCCTGTGTGTTTTGTAACTGGAAATGTTTGATTAAAATCCATAAAAGACAAACATTTCCACTTTTTATGTATTTTTAAGAATTTTTATTATTATTAGTTGTAAGTTTTACTATCGCAAGTTGTTTTTTAATGCATGAGTGTCGCACCGACCAGAAAGCACTTTTTAAATTTCATTGTGGAAGTGACAATGACAACAAACATCTACATTTTTTTAAACTTTGTCCTAAAACTTGTTTTCTTTGAACATTCTTTTTCTGTTTTTAAGGACACTTGAATCTATTACAATATATAATGCAATATAATAAGAATTTGGGACGTTTTGTAAATGAAGGAAATGTTTGAATTCCAGGACGTGACAAAGGATTAGTCACACATAAATGCTGATGATTCGTTCAGTTTGGAATCTGCCATGAATTTAAAGTTTAAACTAAATTTGTAATTTATCAAAAAATACATTCTTTTATCTTAGCAAACTGAAGCATTTTTCCTGATTTTTTTTTTCTTTTGTTCATACAAAGATATTTGCTTTTCTATGCTCTTGAAGAAATATGTTTTTAATTACCTCATTGTGTTTCTTTCACACATGTTCCTGTACATCTACGCCTCAGTTTTTAAATTAGGACTTTTTTGAACAAACGTGTGACCGTGAAACAGAGGAAGCTTTTGAGAATTAATGCTGCCCACATTGTTAATGAGGGCTCTTTAAGCGGGTAACATTTTGTGGTGTAATGAATCTTTTTCTGCTTCTCTTTCATCTGCGTGTGCGTTTGCAGGTGCTGCCGTTCCCCAGCCAGGTGGTTTATAATCGGGTGGGAAAGTGTGGCAGCAGGACTGTGGTGATTCTGCTGAGGTTACTGGCGGAGAAACATCAGTTTAACCTCATTTCCTCTGACATTCACAACAAAACACGCCTCACCAAACATGAGCAGGTAAGACAAAGAGGAAATAGAATTTTAGAAATGGTTTGGATTTGGTTTATTTTAAGCTATGAAAGCAAACGATTACGAGAAAAGACAAAATAAATATTTATTTATACATAGATAGATCAAACTAAAGATGATTAGTCATGATTTGATTGGAAAAAAGTAAAAGAAAGTCCAGATATCCACACATGAATATTAGATAGATTAGATTACATAGATTAGATTAGATTAGATTAGATTAGATTAGATTAGATTAGATTAGATTAGATTAGATTAGATTAGATTAGATTAGATTAGATTAGATTAGATTAGATTAGATTAGATTAGAAATGGTTTGTTTTAAGCAATCGAGAAAAAAAACAATTCATATGTAATACAGTCATTAATTAAAGTTTACATCCATAAAGATATGTCAAACACAGGATAACTAGACATTATGAGATTGTCGGGAAGGGAGTGGGAGGAAGTGATTTTATATAATCCTACCCTATTGCATAAGCAGATTTATTATCAAAAATTGTTAAAAAGTGCAGATTAGTTTTCATTAAAAAAAAACCCATCAATGTAAGTGAAGTATCAAACATCAACCAAAATATATATGTAAAAACATCATAAAAATAAATCAGGTAAATACGCACAGATCATTTTCATTAGAAAGGTTGAATCCAGTATCAATATGTGTTAATTATCCTCAAAAGAAAGAGATAAAACAAAATAAAACGACAGCATAAAGTCAAGAATATGATAAAAGAAAACACTGAGGGTAAAACATACATAAAACTAGAATGTAAAACCAGAGCAAAAAATCTTGATTTACAACCATAAAGAAGGGTCCCTGCTTCTTTTCTTATATTTATTTTCTAAGGTCAGTTCTGCCAGTTTTGCTTGATCCTGCCAAATTACACAAATCAGCTGTTCTTAAATTTCCCTTTTGACTTTAAATCACAAAAGGAAACTCAGTTTTTGACTTCAGAATCATAGCAAAAAAATTCAACAAATCCCAAATTTACTTGAAAAATGCTTTAAATAAATATTAATAATCAGTTTTATTTCTCTACTTCTTTTTCTCCAGCTTATTTGTTTAATTTTGCCACGCAAAAAAAAAAAATACTACAAATTACTACATCCTCTGCATGTTTTTAGACACTGCTTAACTTTAATTTGTAAAATCTGAGTGCTTTTTTTCTGCGTTTAACATTAATGCTCAATTTTTGTTGAAACTAGGGCTGCCACAATTATTCGACTAATCGATGACTAATCGACTATTAAAATAGTCGACAACTAATTTCATAGTCGATTAGTCGTTACTTTGTAATATATGGAGCCAGGCTGTAGTAAAGTTGAAAGTTATGACATTCTGCTAGCTTTTTAGACTATTTTGGCATTTATTAAGGGTTTTCAGGCTTTTTCAGTTTTTTAGGCTAATTTGGAATTAAGATAATATTTCAGCTACATATTAGCTCTTTTGGCTAATTTAGAATTTTTTCGGTTTTTTAGGCTAATTTCAAGTTTAGCTAATATTTCAGCTACATGTTCGCTTGCTAATTCTAAATGTTTACAGTTTTTTAGGCTAATTTGGAGTTAAGCTAATATTTCGGCTACATGTTAGCTAGCTAATTGTAAATGTTTACAGTTTATTAGACTAATTTGGAGTTTAGCTATTATTTCAGCTACATGTTAGCTATTTTGGCTAACTTGGGATTTTTACAGATTTTTAGGCTAATTTGGAGTTTTGCTATTACTTCAGCTACATGCTAGCTATTTGAACTAATTTGGAATTTTTACAATTTTTAGGCTAATTTGGAGTTTAGCTAATATTTCAGCTATATGCTAGCGATTTTAGCTTATTTAGGATTTTTTAGTTTTAAAGCTAATCATATTTCAGATTTTCTTTACATCCACTGTCCATGATCCGATTAGTCGACTAATCGGAAAAATTAATCGATGATTAGTCGACTATTAAAATAATCGTTTGTGGCAGCACTAGTTGAAACGTCTTGGAAATCAGACTAAATGTATTTAAGACTAATACATTAGATGAACAAAATAAGTGTCCTGATTAATTCTAATTATATTTGTAAATCTATATCAGAATAAACAGTTACTTGAGTCAGAGGTTAGCTGAATAAAGTTTGAATAAAGGCTAAACTCTCTTTTTTTTTTTTCCTGGGGCAACTCCAGGACATGAGAGCCGATTTTTACAAAAACAAAAGCAACTTTTTTTTTTTTTTTTTTTTTTACAACACAAGCACTGGCCTGTCATCGTGGGAACATTAACTCATTAAGAGCACCTCCCTTTTATCCTTTCAAGAGTCAAACTTTCACAACCGAAATCCACGTCTGAACTGCCATGTCCCAATAGAAGCACCGATGAGTTGGCAGATCTGCAGAGAATCAGAACACGCCGCTTCCTTTTTTCTGCCCCCCGTCAGAATGATTCATCAACCGCTTTCATATTCACGTCTGTCATTTTCCACTTAAGTACCTCCAGAGACGTGCGTGCGAGAAGCAGTCAGTCCGAGATTGTGTGGGAGAAGTTCAGCGGTGACTCATGTCCCCTCGTGATGCTAACCGCTTGATGCGTGTCACTATGGTTGATCCGTTTGATGAGCGTGTTGAAAGCTCAGCCGTTCATCAAACTTTGAATTTTTTGGCCGGACGCACCGCAGCCCCCGTCCCCCTCTGGACATAAAACATCTCTGTAAAGGATCCTCCCCGGAAAAACTGCCTTCCTTTAAGAGTGTCCTAGTGTTTGTATGCAATTCATTGCCTTCATTTTTTGTGTGTTTTTTTGCCCTTGTGCATGTTTACTTATGCAGATGAAGACACATGTCTCCTAAGTGTAGAGTTGCTGGTTCCATATTTTGTGGTTCTGGCTGGATGCTGCAGGCTTCAGACAGTTTTCCTACTGGCTCCCCCTGCGGTGCGTTAATAGGTTTGTGCGAGGTCAGCGTCGTCTTTTCGGGTTGCCATGATGTGAAGGGGCCTTATGCCTCTGGAAATAGAAAAAGAAAGACAGCTTCAGTTTGTTTGCCAGCACCAATGCTGGGTCAAGTTTTCCTTTTCTTAAGAAAAAAGTTCAACTTTGCTCTGGAGCCTTCACTGAAGGACAGTTGTTGCACCACAGCAACAAAAACAAAAAACGGTTGAAATAATTTCATATGTGAGCTATTTAAAGGTCTCAGTTGGAACTGGAAATGCTTAGGAAGTCCACTTCCTGATTATCTTTTAATCTATTTTAATCCAAGTGGTGGGAGCGCTTTCAATGATCTTTAAATGATGATTTTTAGGCAAAATAATAAAAAAAAAACCTGTGTTACCCACGACATAGATACTGCAGTTTGTTTAAAATTCTGCATTTTATCATCTACTCCTGATTCAGAACGATTTGGACAGAATAGAAAAACATATCTGTCTTAATACAGTGTAGTTCAACTGAGCGGTCTGGTATTTTGAGGGTTTCTATTAGGGCTGGGTTGAAAAAAATCGATTAATCAATCTGAATCGATTTAAGTTTAATACCTCAATAATCGATTCACAAATGATATAAATCGATTTAGCACATAAAGCTAAAGTCTGCTACCTTGATGCTAACGTTCAATAGAATTTCCCATAGGACAGCTAAATGCTAATGTTCGGTTGACCAAAAAAATACATTGCTGACTAAATGAACAGCTTTATTTACTTACAGGATGTATTTTTTCTAAACTATTCAATGAAATAATTTTTAAAGTAACTAATTGTGGTCTAAAACTTCCTACTGTTGTCTTTTTCTTGAAAAAAGTGAACTTCCATAGCGCCATCGCCACCTAGTGTCCAAACTGAAACGTTCTCCAAGAGAAGCAGAACAATGTTTACATTGTTAATGATCTGAACATTTTTATTAGAACTTCTCCTTTAGATAAACTATATAACACTGTATGATATTAACAATCTCATTATTTTAATAATACATTTTACAATATATGAACTGTATCAGATTAATATAGATATATTCAAATTAAACAGTAGATTTTTAATGTGTTTTTAAACAAATGTGTGTAAATTTGAAAAATTAAAATTGAATTGAAGAATTGAAAGAATTGGAAAAAATCGGAATTGAATCGGTTCAAGCTCTTGTGAATCGAATTAAATCGTTTCTGGAAATTATAACCGATACCCAGCACTAGTTTCTATTGTAAATGGACCCATTAAAACAGGGGTGTCAGACTCAATCAAACAGGGGGCCAAAATCCAAAACACACCTTAGGTCAATAAACATTTATTGAACACTCTAAAACTAAGATTTTTTTTACTTTAAAACCATAACTTTTTTATATAATTATGAACTACATATATAGCATCATCTTTGATAATGCTAGCATGAATGCTGTAAGTTGAATTTGGCCGCTGAAGTTGCTAATGCTAATAGCTGAAGGTGCTGAAATCGATAGCCAGATAAAATATTAGCTAAATGCCAAATAGTCTAAAAAACTAGAAAAAAAAACATAGGTTTGCCAAGATAGCTAGCATGTCGCTGAAAAAATAGCTAAACTTCAAAAAAGCCTAAAAAACTGAAAAAGCCTAAATTAGCCAAAACAGCTAGCATGTACCTGGAATATTAGCTAAAGTTCAAAACAGAAAAAAAAAATCTTAGTAAATGCCAAAGTAGTCCAAAAAGCTAGCAGAATGACAATTTTTAAAACGTAACTTTTTAACATAATTATGAATAATAAAAAGGCAGGAATATTTTTCCAGAACGAATCAATTTTTCTCCCCATAAAAATATATTTTGTCAAAATCATACAAGTTTAAATAAAAAGCACAAGATAACATCGAACTATTAATGACAATAAAATAAAATGATCTGGAGGGCCGGACTGTCACTTCTGCATTAAACAGTATCATTGGCTGTTGGTTTATTGCAGTCTTACCTCTCCATAGTGTCTCTCTGGTTAAGGAAAAATAAAATAATCTTATTTTTGTCAAGTAACGGTTGCTAAATGAGCATTTATTTAATTTTAATTAATTAATTTTAAAAATGTATGGCTGAGTTGCACCTCAAAACTAAAATATGTCAAGTTTTTTACATCCCTGCTGACTTGAATAGGTTTTGTTTGTTCTATGATTCTTCCAAAATATACCAATTTCCAATATTAAGCAAAGCTTTGGTAAAAAATCGGATCCTTTATTTGTTTAAAACACATTATAACATGTTATTTTGTCCAGAGTTGCACTGGGATGTTCTGATCCGGCATAAGGCGTCTTTTATTTTGAAAGGAAATCATACTGGTGTCTGTCAAACATAAAAACTAATTTGGCAGGTTTACACTGTTTTTACACCTGCCAAATAAAGCAAACTATCCAAGAACAAGTATGTATTCAAGTATTCTGTTTAAATATTTCGACTCTTCCTGCTGTTTTTTGGAGAATTGATTAAATTAGCCTAGATTAAAATTAAAAGCTTTGATTTAGTTTGAGTTTTTCCTAGATTTCCCTCAGAGGATCTTGTAAGGACACCAGTGAAGTTTGTGTGTGTGGTGGGGGGGTAGAGCAGGTATGTCTGGAATCCTCTACTTTCTCCCTCTAGCTGGTAAAAAAGAAGGTGGTCCAACGGGACAGACATACAAGACTTTAGCAAACAGCCACACGTCGATAAAAAAGTCTTTTATAATTTTCATTAAAAAATAAATGAGATAAAATAAATCAGTCTAGCTAAGACGTTATAGGACTGGCAGCAACTTTATTTGTTTTTTTCCCAAACAGAAGACATCCACAGAGGGGGGGTGGGTGGGCACGGAGAGTGGAAATGTACTGAGTTTTTGGAGCCAAGAGGAGGGAGAGAAGCCTGGAACCGTACATTAACTGTGTACATAAACAGAAATGCATATTACTTTGCAAACCAAATAGCATGTCTGTGACATAACAGGTGCCTATATATATATAGATAGAATAAAAAATGCAGCAAACTGTAGCTTTACTGATCCAAGCTTTTTGCCAGATGTGAGTTTTTTTAATGAAACTATAAAAACAGAGTGGAAAATAACCGTGTAGCATGTGGAGGAAATTAGTTTTGGAAGTTCCATTAATGTTAAAAAAGAAAAAAAAACAAATATTGTCTATAATGGAGACATTTTTATCAGCTGGTCAAAAGCTTAAAAACGGGAGAAAACTTTTTTTTTTTTTTTAAACTTGTCTTGTCCAAAAGCTGAGCAAACAGAGGAATTTTGTTTTTTAACAATGACTGTGTTTTAACATGTATATGATAAAAAGTTTCGTATTGATCCTTTTATGATTTTTGTATACATTTAATGCAGACACTGAGATTGATCAGCAAAATTTCAAAACCTAAATATTCAATAGGTTTTTGTCAATAAGTTATTTGTGATTAAAAATGTTATTAAAACTTGTAAACGTTAATATTCCTTAGGTCCAATTGAAGAGATGGTCAAAAATGTTTTTTATTCAAGTTTTTATTCCACTAGAAAAAAAAAGGTGGAGAAAAAGAACCAAATTCCAGCAATATTTTCCAGGAATTTATTAACGTTTTATAAATCATCTTCCTTTGCATTTCTATTGGTCCAGTATCGCCTTTCCCTTAGCACAAGGTTAATCTCCTGTATGTTCATTTTCTCCTGTGTTTGCTTTTGTTTCCATGACACCCCCTCCCCCACTCTTCTTGTCTGTCATCGCAGCTTTGAAGGAAACCTTCATCTTTCAGCAAATCTCTCACCGAATGTTTCCTTCAAAGCTGCAGGACGAAAGGCCAACCTCGTGTTGCGATTTCAGATTTTAAGAAAACCATCTCCAGCCCTGAAATGTCCCGTCAAAAAATTCAAGCAATAAAAAATCATCATAAAATCATAAATGATGATTCGGATGATAGATATCCACTCTGAATATTTGTGATGCCAACATTCTCCGCTGGAACAGAAGCTTTTACTGTTGCAGTGATCACAAAGCTGGAATAGATTCAGTCAAATTTGCTGCATAGTTTCATATATTGAGGTGATTTCATATTTTTATGAGTTTTTTTTTTTTTGCTAAATGACAAACACAGAATCTCATCTGAGTTTTACATCTAAATCATAGACTTTATAATATCTGAATATTCTGTTTCATTGGAAAATGAAAACTAGTTTAAGCTCAAGTGATCAACCTCTGGTAATTCATGCAACTCATTCGGCAAATACTTTTATTTTTGTTTATTTTTCCCCATAAGATTTCTTTTGATGTCCTTTTAGAGCTTCAACTGTTAGGAGAAAAAAAGCCTAATTTCTCACACACTGTTCAACGTTTTGGTTCTAAATCAATTTACGATGTTCTGTTGTTGATCTGTGGTTAAATCTGTCTAATTCAATTAAATGTTTTTAACCAATTACCCATCTTAGAACTGATGGGTCTCTTTTTCTGGTGTGTCGTGTTGTCTTTTTGCTGGAAGTTTTGTATCATTTTCAGTTTTCAATCTTTGGTTAGAAGTGATTTTAAGTTAAGAAAATCAGAAATACGACACGTCTTTATGACAGTCTTCTCAGCTCAGGTATTCATCATGTTTTACGCTAAAAACCTATAGTTCCTCGTGTCTGTTTAAAAGCAAAAATAGTGTTTAGATTTACACATTTTTTACTAATTTAATTATTTTTGGGGGGGCGGAGGTGGATTGTGGTTCTAGGACAGAAGATTTTTTTTACATATAAGAATAAGAGAATCCCGGACAAGCCCCCAATTGTTCCAAACTCAAAGACACAGTTGGAGGAGTCGCAACAGTATAACATAACCAATTGCAGGACTACAAGTTTGATTCTGCTTAGCTAGATGACGGAAACCTCCTGAACAAAGGTTCTTCTTCATTTTTATCTGCATCCACTTTTTATGACAATCAATTGTCTGGGCGACAGTCTTTCACTAAATTGATCACTTTTTGACGTTTTGGGTGTCGCCAACTCGTCATTATTTCATGTGCTGGCTGCTCCAGTTAAATCAGGGGTCTGGTTATTTTGTTGGCCACGTTATTGGGCGTAGACTGAAGCCAGTATGGTCTGCCACTCCAGAACCGCATCGGAAACCGGTCCCTATTCATGTCCGGTGCCGATATTGATCCGGTACTGGTACCGATCCGCATCCGGTACCAATCTGCATTCAGTACCCCGGAGGTTGGGGAGCCTTGATTTAATTGGAACAGTCAGCACGTCAAAATATGACGAGTCAGAGACATCCAAAATGTCAATTTTTGACGAGTCGGGTTCTTAGCTCTAGAGCACTATCGCACTATTAAGGAGAGAACTCAAAAGTGGAATTGAAAGATTTAATAATGTAGATTTTTGTAAACATTTAGCGTTTTTTTTCTCAAATTTAGGATCTTCGTATGTTTTTATTTTCCGTTTTGTTTCATAAACCAGAGTTGAAAATCACATGAATTACTCTAATTTATCATGTCTTGTCACATTTTGATTCATTTTTTTATGACAAATACTTTTTATTGAGTTTATTATATCAAGTAAAAATTACCCAGAAAAAATGATGTTGTAACTTTCTATAGCAGAGTTTAACCATGTGTCAAAATGTGACGACTGGGGAATGAGAATATGATGCCTCCAGATGATTGAAAATTCTTAGAAGAATTTTATTGCTGAGTCAGCAAGTCTGCATTTGTCAAGTTGTTAGCCATTGTGTGAAACATACTTTTTTTTAGTTTCCTTAGTAAAATAGATCTAAAGTTAATTTACTTGTTATGAAAAACCACAAAACAATCATTAATCGTGTCTTTCAGAAATACATTTCCTGACTCAAACAATGTTTTTCTTTCATTTTCTCGTACTGACACACTGATGGAACAAAGAAAAGTAACAATAATACAATCATCCTTGTTTCCTCCTCAAAGGTGGACCTCATGACGAACATCAGTAAAATCCCGCCGCCGTTCCTCTACACGAGACACGTCCACTTCCTCAATTTTAGCAGGTAACAGTGTAGCAGCGGCAGATATTGATCCGCTGTGTCAGTTCTGCATCGTTTAGTTATGTCTTTGTCTCAGGTTCCGGTTAGAAGAGCCCGTCTACATCAACATAATCAGAGACCCCATCAACCGCTTTCTGTCCAATTATTTCTTCCGCCGCTTTGGGGACTGGAGGGGGGAGCAGAACCACCTGATCCGAACGCCGGGCATGAAGGATGACGAGAGATACCTGGTGAGTTTGTTTTCTCTGTTTGATGCATTTGATTCCGATTTATAACAAAAACGGTTAAACATAATATAAATTCTATCAAAGAATAAATCTGGTTGATGTCGAATTTTGACAAATAAAGTATTTTTTTCTATGATTTATAGCTGTCAGCAGACGGTTTTATAGAGGCAGAACTCTTTGACTCACAACGAAGAAATTGATCTCAGTATTATTTTGACTTTTTAACCTTCTCCTCTTCGTATTTCCTTTCATCTTAATCACACTTCCCACAATTTATTCCCTATATGTAGTCTGAATCAACTCTACAGATGTTTATGGTTTGAAACACTAATGTGCAAACTTACTGTTGTTGCCAGATAGTCTCTTTTTTTGTTTTAGCTAACAGGCTAGTTTTCACCACAACACTGGGGGACCTGACCCCAGCCAGCAAGGACAGGTGGGCCCCATATGGTTTCAAAGTGGGCAGAAAATGTTGGTCCCCGATTGGCTTTGTCTACAGCTTCTCTGGTGGCCCCACTCGTGTTAGCCCTAGACGCTGAGTGTCCACATCAAGTCTAGTATGATAGCAAGCTCCATTGTATCAAGCTAGCGAGCTCTGTATCGAGTTAGCAAGCTCCGCTGTAGCGTGGTAGTGAGCTCCATTGTTTCATGCTTGCAAGCTCCTTTGTGTCAAGCTAGCAAGCTTTGCTTTATCAAGCTAGCGAGCTCCACTGCATCGTGCTAGCAAGCTCCTCTGTATCAAGCTAGCGAGCTCCATTGCATTGTTCTAGCAATCTCCTCGGTATCGAGCTAGCAAGCTGCTCTGTTTTGAGCTAGCGAGCTCCATTGCATCATACTAGTAAGCTCCTCTGTATAGAGCTAGCAAGTTCTTCTGTATCGAGCTAGCGAGCTCCATTGCATCGTACTAGTAAGCTCCTCTATATAGTGCTAGCAAGCTCCTCTGTATCAAGCTAGTAAGCTGCTCTGTATCGAGCTAGCGAGCTCCATTGCATCGTACTAGTAAGCTCCTCTATATAGTGCTAGCAAGTTCCTCTGTATCGAGCTAGCAAGCTCCACTGCATTGTGTTAGCAAGCACCTCTGTGTCGAGCTACCAAGCTGCTCTGAATCGAGCTACCGAGCCTCGTTGTATCAAGCTAGTGAGAACTGCTCGCACCAGTGTAAATAAATAGAGAGCTATATTTAGCAAGCGCAACTGTAGCATGATGCCGAGCTCGTCTGTAGTAAACTAGCAAGCTCCACAATAGCATGATAGCTAGCTCCATTGTAGCCAGCTGGCGAGCTCTGCTGTATTGAGTTCGTGAGTTCTGGTGGAGCGTGCTAGTGAGCTCAAATGCAGCAAGCTAGCGAGCTCCATTGCATCGTGCTAGCGAGCTCCTCTGTATCGAGCTAGCGAGCTCCGCTGTATCTATCTAGTTAATGAGGTTTGTTGTAGTGAGCTCCTCTGTATCAAGTTAGCGAGCTCCTCTGTATCGAGCTAGCGAGCTCCGCTGTATCTATCTAGTTAATGAGGTTTGTTGTAGTGAGCTCCTCTGTATCGAGCTAGCGAGCTCCGAGCTAGCGAGCTCCGCTGTATCTATCTAGCTAATGAGGTTTGTTATAGTGATCTCCTCTGTATCAAGTTAGCGAGCTCCATTGCATCGTGCTAGCGAGCTCCTCTGTATCGAGCTAGCGAGCTCCGCTGTATCTATCTAGATAGTGAGGTTTGTTATAGTGAGCTCCTCTGTATCAAGCTAGCAAGCTCTGTTTTATCAAGCTAGCTAGCTAGCTGTGTCTAGCCAGCGAGCACCGTTGTAGCAAGCTACCCACTGAGTCTCAATGAAGTCAATGTGGACAAACCCACTCGGGGCCACATCCATTGCCCACTTTTAAACCATATGGGGCCCTGTTGGCCTTGCTGGCTGGGACTGAAACAAGCTAAATAATGTCTCACTCATGTAAACTGTAATCATACATTCCGTAAACTAAGACAGAGGCAGCAGTGGAACCGAGCCTCAACAAGAACGACACTGTAAGCTGCCGATTGTCTGAGTTTTCCTGCAGCCGCATTCTGCTGTAAATTGTAAGGCCTGACGCTAACCCCACGTTTAAATCTGATTATGACTTCAATTACAGACTTGAGTCACCACATGAGAAACGAATCTCACATCTGCCTCGCAGACCCACTTCGTGCACCGTATTAAAGCCGTGGCATCCATATCTTACAATTAGCAGGCTTTCTTTGACTATTTGCTATGAGATACATCCAAAACAGAAGGCGTTGCTGCCGTTGTAGGTATCAGGTCGGTGATTGTTTTGGATCTACAATCAGTAACACATGTACGCTCCATGTGCTGCTGGAAACCTGAAGTGCAGCGCAGGGGACTAACAGAAGGAGTAAATGTCAGAGCGGTTTGAGTCTGACTGGCTGTAATTAAGTATCGCACTGCTTTCCCTGGAGTTTTTGACCATGTGAGTTGAGTTATTAAAGTATGCAGAGCACAGGGGCCCCTTGCTACAGCTAAAGAGGAGGAAAAGGCTACAGTATATTGCTGTGAACTGGCTTACCTGCATGTGTGCTGGAACACTCCCACACTTTAAGTTATGGGTGCGGAGTTTCTCTTTTTTTTTCTGTCAATATGAGCAGATTTTTTTTAAAAAGTCTCAAAAAATGGCCACTTTGTGCGAAGATTGCTCTTTTTATTTCTTATTTTGCTTTGATTTACATTATATGTACAAACAAACAACCTCTAACTATTACCCAAAGAGTGCATAATTCATGTTCATAACCAAAAGAGTGAAAAAAACACATTTTTTAATAAACATGATGCTTCAGCTTCGGTTAATTTTGGTTTTTGTTTAAAAATAGCAAAAATATGAACCAAATAACCTTCAACTTGAATAAAAATGACATTGGAAATATAAAAATTGCTTCTTTTATGTAAATGTCACCTTAAATTTCCGTATTCAAGCTCACACAGCTGTTTTCTGAGCTCCATCGGATTTAGCGGGAAAACCTTTTGGCACCAAACTGTTCAGGGTTCGCTCCGCCTTCGCCCAATGTTAGCTAGGCTGAGTCTCAGTTTATCTCCAACATGTATTTTTGGCACCACTTTTAATTTTTGGAAACATCTTTACTTAAAGTTACTAAAAAAAAAAAAGTTGTGATTTACCCTTAAGTGCAAAATCCAGACTAGAACACTGTCAGTTTGCTTTTCAGGCGTCTGATGCACGTGCTGCTGAGACATTCCTGTGGTCTGCTCGGAGTTTCCGTCAGCTTCCGCGCCCCTTTTTTTTTAAATGCAAACATAAAGCGTGCAATGGTCACTTCAACGTGTGGTAACCTCAATCACTGGTTTGTTTTCAGACGCAGATAAAAGGTCGGCTCTGACTCACGGCGTGCTGTTAAGGGAGGATTCCCACAGGGATCACCGTTAATGTGACATGTCTGTACAACTACATGATCACCACAGTCTCCACTATTATATTCAGTGGTCATGCCTTAGCATGTTCTGATTTCTAAATAATAATTTTAAAAAAAAGGATCTATTTAAGGTTTTTTTTTCAAACAAGAGCAGCAAAAAGCAAACAAACAAATAAAAATATATAATTATCTCTATCTATACTGAGTAATATGAACACAAAACAAAATCAATTGGTTGAAAAAAAAAAGATGCCACAAACGACCCTTAAATATAGCAAAATATCTGTAAAACTACAGAAGTTTCACATATGGAGGACAGATTCTCTGACAAATCTCTGTTGACTTCCTAAGTAGTTACAGAAAGTTGTTTTTTTCTCTCTCTCAACAAAAGGAAGCATTTAGCCTGAAGTAGTTGCTGAAAATATTCAAAAGGTGAACTTCAGTGGAGCAAAGTTTTCAGGTTCAAAAGCAGTTTGTGCTGCCTCCTTCTGGCAAAAGGAAACACTGCGCAAACAAAAATTTTAGTTAAAAGAAAAAAAACAGGTTGATTGTCACTGATTAAGAACAGAATCTTTTTTTTTTTTTTTTACAGATATCTGGTTAAACAATACCAGCCTGCTGTCAAGTATCATTTGAGAAGTGCTTTAGTTTCTTTGGAAAGAATTACTTATAAAGCTCCTTATTTGAGAGCCACACAATGATAGAGAAGTACTTTCTGTATCACAAAATGTTGCAGTAAAAACAGAAGCAAACTTGGATTATATTAAAAAAAAAACAATCATAATTTATTCTGGATTAAACTCAAGAATGACTCGAATGCTCTTTGGGCTAAAACACAATAAGAAAAGAGGCAAAAATCACTGGAGCTCCTCTAACACAGTAAAAGGTTTTCTAAACAGTGGAGTTTGTGTCTGGTTGCTAATAAAAGACTTCAACTCTGCTTAAGGTATGATGAGTTTAAAAAATCACAAGGCAGATCGAGCAAAAATAGGGCAAAATGTCTTAAATTGATGCAATTGTTTCATCGGGTGAAGAGAATTGAAGATTAAGATGAGCGAAGCTCTCACCCATCTAATATAGCGGGTGGGTGACTCAGTTGGCTGAGAAATGGGAAACCAGGATTCATTTCTTTAGGAGACGTGATGAGCTTCATCCAGTGTGGATCCCTGGGGACGACCCTTGCATTACTGCCAAACTATGTACAGCAGTGGTGGGGAAAGTTTTTGACACATGGGCTACAAAGGGTTCTAAAATGTGACAGAAGGGACGCATCGGAAGCAAATCTGTGGAGCGTTTTTGGTAATTCATCTCATTAAAGAAATCAAATGGAATCTGGATGAAAACATGCTTTGATTTTGATTGAATTGATTCATTTTGGAGTTTCTATTTACTAAAATTGTGGTTTTTGTTCTCATTTTAGTGCCAATTATAAATTTAGAGAAATGATGCATTCATGGGGTGTTGGAATGATCGGAAAAATGGCCATCCGATTTGGAAAACACACATGAACGCCAGAAAGACGATAAATCTTTCAACATCACATGTATGCAGAATAACTTTCTGCACCTCAACAAAGCTCAGTGTGTTTGTAGTCCACAATATATGAGGAGACAGGAAAAATAAAACATTATAAAGGATTAAACTTTATGTTGTGAGCCGAACAGAATAAACATTTATTGAACTTTCTAAAAAAAATTTTAAACTTTAAAACTGTAACTTTTTAACATAATTATGAACTAGATATATAGCTTTACCTGTGATAATGCTAGTGTGAATGCTGTAAGCCGAATTTGGTCGCTGAAGATGCTGAAGCTAATAGCTGAAAACAGTTCAAAAAAGTTGATAATACTAAAAATATTAGCTGATGTCCAAATTAGCCTAAAAAACTAAAAAAAAAAAAAAAAAACTTAGGTCAGCCAAAACAGCTTGCATGTAGCTGAAATATTAGCTAAACTTCAAATTAGCCTAAAAAAGGGGGAAAAAAAGCCTAAATTAGCCAAAACAGCTAGCGTGTAAAAGTTAGCTTAACTCCAAAAAAAGTTTTAAAAGGTCCAAATTAGCAAAAACAGGTAGCATAGAGCTGAAATATAGGCTTAACTCAAAAACAGCATAAAAATTGAAAAAAAAAAACACTTAAGTTAGCAGCTAACATGTAACAAACAGCTAGCATGTAGCTGAAATATTAGCTAAACTCCAAAAATAGTCAAAAAAAATCTTAGTGAATGGTAAAATATACCAAAAAGCTAGCAGAATGCCAATTCTTAAAGCTTTAAAACTGTAATTTTTTAACATAATTATTATTCCACTTAAACCTTTAATAACTTTTAATATTTCACTCTCTACAAAAATAAATTTTGTCAAAATTATACAAGTTGGAAATGACCGACAGATAACATTGGGCCATTAATAACAATAAAAGGCCCCTGGGCCTTGACTTTGACACATGTACCTAACGAGATATGCCAAAAGGTGAACCATATGAGTAAAGCATTTCTCCATGATTAAAGATATTTTGCCCCAAAAAAATCATAAATATTTACAATAAACACTAACAAAATACAAATTTGATGTTGTTGCAGGATGAGTTATTTACCCATAATATACCCATTATACCCACAATTTACCCATAATGAGTTATTTACCCATAATATAGAATAAAAATGACCTTTTCACACTTTGATGAGTCTTAAAATGGTCCAAACACAGACTGAAAGCTCTTAAAGCATAAGTCTGTAAATGTTCCCTCCTGTTATCCAACGTTTATTGTCAGGCCTGAACCGCAGCTTGTGCCTCCAGCACTTTCCGACTAATCTGTGTGAGCTCTAGCTGCAGTAAATAAGTCCATCATTACAAACTTGAGGATGAGGAGGCGTTGTGGACATCAAATATTGCATTTGAATAACTCCTCTTTAATTGTGCTCCACAGCTGTTCGATCCGTTTGTGTGCATCCCTTTCTTCTGAAGAGTCCTGTCATGCTGGTGTGTCAGGGAAAAAGCAGATGAATTGAAAGACTGTTCTTCTGCACAGAGGTAGTTTCCATTAACTGGGTTTACGTCACCCGACATAGATTAGTCAGCTGGCTCCGTTCTTCTGAGTTGCTGGCCCGTCTCACTTCTCCACGTGTGTGCGCTTCTCATCTTTGTTCCTTCTTTCCCCTGATATGTGTTTCTTTAATGGCTTTCACAGACACACAAAAAACTCCAAACCTGGCTTTGGTCTCTTCAGTGTTGACATCTTAATCACAAAACAGAGATTGTTGGTCTGTTTTTTTAGGGTTTTTTTTTTTTTTTTGCTCAGTTTGACAAAAAAAAAACTTGAGCGCTTAAACTGAGTAAGAGCTCCCTCTAGTGGCTCATCAGCCAAAATGTTACCAGAAAGATGGTAGAAAATAAAAAAATGTGCATTTGTTTGTCTGTTTTCAGGATATAAATGTTTGTATTCTGGAAAATTACCCAGAATGCTCCAACCCCAGAGTTTTCTACATCATTCCTTATTTCTGTGGGCAACATCCTCAGTGCAGGTACACACTTTTTTGGTAGATTGTAAATTATATAAGCTTTTTTTTAAAGAAAAAACATTTTGTTTTTGTTAATCTCGCCATTAGGGAACCAGGAGTTTGGGCTTTGGAGCGGGCCAAGCAGAATGTGATGGAAAACTACCTCATCGTGGGGATCCTGGAGGAGCTGGAGGATGTCCTGCTCATGCTGGAGAGGCTCTTACCACACTACTTTGCAGGAGTGCTAAACATTTACAAAAGCCCAGGTTGGTAACAAACAGATCATAATCAGTAAAAAATTGTTTTTTCAAACAAAACAGAGTGCATGCACAAACCAGACCTTTGGCTGAGATTATTATTATTATTATTTGTATTTTTTTTCCCTCCACCTCTATTTGTTTGTGTATAATGCAAAAAATTGCAGCTTTTTCTATACATTCAGTTGTTTATAAATATATTTATCCTGAACAACAGACACTTTTAGGATTACTGTATTTTTCAGAGTATAAATCGCAGGTTATATGCATAATTTGACCAGTTATGCAGCTTATATTCAGGTGAAACTTATAGGTGATTTAAAAAAAATCAAAACTTTATTTCCACAAAATGTATGCCTAAAACACTTTTCAAAAGCAGTCAAACAAGCTATAAGACTGTCGTTTTATTGAAGTTCAAAACGTTCCCAAAACGAAGAAAGAAAAATTCAGTGAATTTAGCATTTAACGTGCTTTGATTCCTCTTTCAAGATAAAATTTCGTATTTTGTTAAATACAAAAAATACTCCTTTAGTATGTTTGTTTTTTGTTGTTACAACTTCTGAGTGACTTAGTCGGAAAAATACGGCAGTAAGAAGCAATCAGTTTAATCAATCAACCCTCTTTGACTTCTTTTTTTTGTTTCCTTCAAACTTTTCATTGCAGAGTATAAGAAGTTGGGGAACATGACAGGCACGGTCCGCAAACACACTCCCTCCCTCGAGGCCCTGAAAGTGCTGTACCACCGCATGCGCTACGAGTACGACTTTTACAACTTCATCCGCGACCAGTTCCACCTGACGAAGAGAAAGATCGGACTCAAGTCGACGGCCAAACCCCCCGCGTATGCTCCCGCCTTCCTACGCGACCTGGCCCTTCGGACGCCTCAGCCTCTGAACGAGGACGAGGAGCTGGACTCGGACCTGGAGGATGCCAACAGCTGGCTTGTGCATCCCTAACAGCTGTTTCATGAACTATGAATCTGTCATATCAATGAAAATCCCCTGAAAAAAAAGCTGTTTTTTTTGTCCTGTCATAGTCGTGAGAACAAAAAGATCTGTGACAGAGGGAGATAATTTAAGCAGAAATTGCTTGAGTGAAGTTTTACTTTAATTTGAGCTTGTTTTAGGGTTCTTTGAAAAGAAATACTGTTAATAAAGGGCTTTAATCTCCAGGCGAGATTAGAGTCAAATGTGGATCGCTGATGTTTTCCCTGGAGAGAAGTTAATAATTTATGAAAGGGCTCGTGTCCAGAAAGCTGAGAGGTGAATACTAAAGTGCCAAAAGTTTTGTATTGTCCACGTTTTTTAAAGTGCCAAATTTCATCGAAAGTTCCAGGAACTGTGGGACCGGAAGAACAGCTTTATTTAGTTTAAGTTGTTGGATAAGCGAGGATGCACTCAATTATGAATTCAAAGAATTCCAACTGTGTGTGCATGAATGATTGCGTCTACTTTCTTTTTAAGTCACTTTTTGGTTACGAGTCGGGGGAGAACAAAGCGTTTTGGATCCTCATTTTTCATCCAGAACGTCTGGAGAATCCATGTGTAAACTGATGTTTCCTCAACTTATTTAGCCAGTTTCATCCAAAAAAAAGTGTGAGTTTTTACAGATCCGTTAAAACTAATTACTGTCATCTTCAGCACAGCTAGACAACCAGAGAATATCAACTTTAAGCTACTTTTTGTGTCCAATCTACCAAATCTGTACTGTTTGTACTTAATGTTCCATTCGTGTGATTTATGCCAATTTAATTTATTGTTTGTTTGTTTGTCTTTTTAACTCATTGCCTTTTTAGATACGATTCTCAGGAAGGACAACTATGCCTAACTCCGTGATTTTCTGTAATTTTTTTAAATTTTATTTTATTAACTGGCTGTAAAAATTGTGCTAGGCTCTTAAAAAGTGACTAGAATGGGTCCATATCAACAGAACATGTTTATTCCATGAAAAAAGAAAATTTCATCATTCATGAATATCAAAATAAATGTCCTCTAACCGTGACAACTATGCTTCTTTTTGTTCATTTTATTCAGAAAAATGCAAGTATGTTATATTTACATTGATTTCAACATAAGTTGCTTTTAAAAATGTTGCAATAAAAGAGTCGAATTTGGCCATAATGTTTAAACTAAAAATAAATATCATAAAACTTGATTTCTGAAAGATGTGTTTCATGTTAAATTTATGCATAATGTTCATTTTTCTTGGCATGTTTTGACCGCTGCTCTGAAGTCTTCCATAAAAGGAGTTTTGACCCTCGCTCGCTGGGACATTTCCGAATGATGAAAGAAAAAAAACCACAACGTTTATTTAGGTTATGAAATACAAGGAGATGAAAATATTTTGTGTAATTGTTCAAACTTTCTACCAAAATATAGTTATGAATTGATTTTTCATATTGTTTTAAAATATTTTCCCACTACTTTGTTTTTATTAGTTATTTGTGGGAAAAATGAACATTTTTAGAATGAATTTTTATCATGTTTTTAGGAAACAATTATTATTTCTTGATAGTATTCTTTCTGTTTAACTTTTAATTGTTTTTTAGCCTTAAAAGTCACTCAAATCAAATGTGGCAATTTTACAACCTATAATCATTAAGTATAATTTGAGAGCTGTACAAGACAACATAATTAAGCATAAATGAGTCTCCAAAGATTTCTTTTTAAGAGAAATGGTTAAACATTGATAGTAATTCTAAATGTGTACATAAGTTTCCAAACACACCACATTTCAGCTACTTTTGAAATCCAAACACTGGAGCAGAACGTTTGGCTAACATTAGCAGCTAACGTTAGCAGCTAATATTAGCTAACATTAGCAGAAAGATTCATGGTCAATAAGCAGTTTTCTACTCTGGACTAGCAAAAAAAAAAAACTTCCATTGTTTTTAATGAATTTATTTAAAAAAAAAAAAAAACAAAACACTAACGACTTCTGTAAAAAAAAAAAAAAATCTTTTTTCAAACAAACTTTATTTAAACACTCCTTTCTTTACAGTAAAACTTCACCACAGAAACATTAACAACTTCTATGTCAATCATCTCAATTTTTGTTGCCTAATGCCAAAACAAACACAAAACTTTTATAAAGGAAAAAGAAGAGTCTTTCTAAAAATCTGACTGCAAAACCATTTAGTTTTCATGATCAGCTGCTTTTATTCAAATACTTTGTTCTTCACTCTGTAGATAAGCCACATCAAAGTCCACCTCACTATTTTGTACATTTGGTCCCAAAATCTTGATGCTCACCTGAAAACACAGTCTGGCTCCACGCTCACCTTTTGCTTTCAAACATGAAAGAAAAACTTGGTTGTAAACTTGTAACATCACAGAACATGCACACAAACAACCACAATTAACTGATAAATTACATTTATAACTGAGAATGTCAACCTCGAATTAAAATACTGATGCTGTCACAGTACTAAGATGCCCTGAGATTAAAACCTTTAAAAGTGACTAAATTAAGAAAAAAAAATCTTTTGTATTTTGTATAATATAATGTTATATTTTGAGGTTTCCATATAAAGTAACTAAGTAAACGGATCACATGCTTTTGATAAGATACATTCATTTTTTTCCCATTTTTTTTTTACAAGTCATTAGCTCTTTATGCAATAAGTAGAATCTGATGTATAATTTCTAAATATGATGGCCAGATCACTAAATTGTTCTTCAATCTGCCCACAAATCGCCCATGCAGACACACAACTCAAAAAGTCCCTCTTTTGTACTATTTTAAGAATAAAACGCTAAATAAATGTGTTTGAGACAGCTTTATCAAAAGTTAGGCTTTTGTTTGGTTAAGCTCCACCCCCTCCGCAGCATTTTTGTTCTTGGCGGGCTTTTGTCCGAGAGCTTCAGCCTCCTCCATGGTGCTGGTCAGAGGTTCCCCGAGCGTTTCTGGTAGCAGCAGGGTCAGCACGCCGATGATGAAGGCCAAAATTCCGACTATGAGCTACACAGAGACACAAACAGAATTTGGAATGCAGCTGCATTCTAATTGTATTTATAAGTCATCTTGCTCCCAGTGGCCTTTTGGCTATAATTGAGAACAATTTCTCATTTACGACAACCTGATTACGCATCAGCAATAAAGAAACAGAACAACAGGGCAATAAGTCACATACAGATTACAACAGGACATCTTCTCACATCAATAATTGAAATATGTAAAATAAATAGTCCACTGGAGGCACCAAGTTAATAATTACAATAAAAAGACAACAGGAAACCCATTAAAAAAATAAAATAAAATATTTTTTTTATCTCTAACACTAATGCAATTTTAAGCTTAATTTTCTATAGTCTTAAAATGCGTACATATATATAAATATACATGTATTTTTTTTTTTTGTGATAATAATACCACAAAAACATGATTTTTAATTGGAGTGGGTCTTTTAGGAAAATAAATGCAAGCTATTAACAAATTGATTTCTCCTTGTGATATAAATAAAGTTAAATTCAATCTATTTATTCTGTTTTCTCCTATTCAGCCTAAGCGAAATATTCGGTATAAATACAGACATTCACAGCATCACAATATAATTACACGTCACATGTGATGATGGTACAATTACAAGATATGTTCTCCATTTTTGTGAGGTGAAAGTTTTACCAAAATGTAAGGATTGTTTACCTGAGGTAGATAGATCCAAACGTCTGCCAGGTAGACGCAGAAAGGAGCCACAACGCTTCCAACTCGACACATCATACTGCCACTTCCTACTGCAAGAGATCTGAGAAAGAAACCAGAACTTTTTAATTAAAAAAAAAATGCAGTTGTTTGGCCAAAACAAGGAAAATTACCTCAATAATATGGTATTAGTTTAGCATTTTTATAGATTCGAACAATAGAAAAGCAGCCAGAAAAGAAAAGGCAATAATGGGGAGGAAAATATATACATTTCCTTTGTTTTTTATGAAGAATATAAGATGAAAATTTGATTAAAGCTGGGATGATTCAAAATTTCTTTTAAAAAAAGTTGATTTGTGACAGTAATCCTTCCTGTGTTAAATTAAACAAACTAGATGGACTTTTTTGTACTTCTCAAGTAAACCCAAATATGTCAAACATGACATGTAAGAAATAAACAGATAATAAAATAAATTTTGAGTTGAAAAAAAGTTTTTACCACCAGAATCTCTGCGTGAATCGTGACCAGAACCAAAGCTGCTTGATCGAAACGTCTTTTGCCAATTCTTAATTTTTTAATAACATTTAGTTATTATATTTCATGTATCTGATATTATATTTCTTTGACAAGCAACTGATTTTTAGGTCTAATTTTTATATGGATCCTTTTATTGTTAGTCATTTACTGTATTTGTGGTGCACACCGTGCATGAAAAGTTGATGACATTGATAAGATAAAAGACCAACCTGATGATGGTGGGGTAAAGCTCGCAGGTGTACAGGTAAATGAGGCCGAACGCGATCGCCACAGCAAACTTTCCTATCATGCTGAGGGCGACGACCAGAGACTCCAACTTCTGTAAACAAACCCGAGGAAGAGAGATCATCATTTGATGTTTTTGAATGTTTCACCTCTCAAACTATATTTGATCTCTTATTAGAAAATACAATTTGGATCCTATAACAGTTTTAAAAATAGTCTAACCACATGTAGAAACATCAAATATGATAAATTTATGGATGTAATCGGTTTTATAAATGTCCAGTGACCAGCTTTGGTTGTAAAAGACAGAAGAGTTGTTTGCTAGTAGAGGCCAATTTTCATAAACGGAGCTAGACAGGATTTGAACCAATAATATTCTTTAAAACAATTTGTGATTATGTAAAAAAAAAAAAAAGACTTTTATCATAGTTCTGTGTACAATAACAGAAATTAGTGTACTTCTTTTGCTACTGTTTAGTAGGGGTGTAGGAAAAATATCGATTTTGCGAAATATCGCAATATTTCATCTGGCAATATTTTTTTTCGATTTAAAATGCAGATATTTATTGTCTTACTTTTGTTTTTTTATCTAATCCCCCAACAACTAGAACTGGATGAGACACATTTAGTGATTATTTCTTCAATCATAATTTTAGAACCTTATTAGTTAAATCATATTTAGTCCGTTTAAAAAAAAAAAAAATTTGTTGAGGAAATTAGACAATATTGACTATAAGAACAAATTTTTTTTAGTATACATAAGAAAAGTGTCTAAAAGCAACTTGTAAAGAAGAGCTAGAGTGCTTAATGTGATCATTAAATAAAATTAACTTTACAGTTTTGTTTCTATGAAAGGTGCATTAATATTCAAGTACAGTCTTGGGAAATATCGCGATACACATCGTACTGAGTATCGCAATAGTATTGTATCGCCAGACTCTTGCCAAAACACCCTACTATTTAACATATAAGTTTTATAACTGTTCGATTTAATCATATATTCCTACGATCCAACCACACTGATTTGCCTGAAGCCATTTGTTAATTAAATTGATTTATAATTGTTTCAAATATATCGATTTTATTCGATATTGGAAAATCCTCTTTGGATTGGTGGGTTTTCTTTTAATAGAACGTATAAACAAAATACAAGGAATCTAGTAAACTTCATCTTCACCTGTTTATCTCTGAGACTCATTTGTAGCAAGAAATGTCCCGGACTGATTTGAGTTCAAAATGAACAAATATCGACTATCGAACCGCAAATTATGATATAAATCGAATCACCGTTAAAGTGAATCGTTAAATCCCTGATATTTTACAATAAATAGAAAAATAAGTTACCTCATGGTGATGTTCAAACAATAATCTAACTTAATCTTTAACTTGTGATAAAGTCATATTTAACCACGTGTGTATATATTTAAGCTATAGTTTCCATTAAAAACCATCAAAGGGAAACAAAACAGTTGATTGGGTCAAAACTCGCTCTACCCCTCAGGTTGAATGGCTCTCCGCTCAAACAGGCTTTCTAAAGCTAAAGGTTATATTTACTCTAAAGTTCAGCTCAAGCCATTAGCTAAATCAACCAGAGACAGTACTAATAGTGGTAGGATGGGGGTGGAGTACAAGCACATGTATATGAAGGAACACGTGCAACGGCAATAAACACAAGACTGACAGCGCAAACAGACTGAGGAGGACCAGGAAACGCGTTAAAAATAGCCTCCACTGCATTACGCCTATTTCTGCTCCGGCTTTGACACACTTCTTTACAACCTGCTGATGCTGTGCAGTTCTAACCATGACCTGAGAAATGTTTGCCAAGAAAAAGGAAAAAGTGTTAATAAGGATGTTGCGTCTGTCGATGGACGTACAGCTGGGACCACGATGATGAGGACGCAAGCAACCCCAGCCAGAATCAGAGCCGGAGCGCACGTCTTCTTCCTCCCAATCCGGTCCATGGCAAAACAGCCGACAAGATAAGACGGGATCTCCACCGCACCTGGAAAACAACCCGTCACAGAAAAAATGAGCTCATCTATGAGTCTCCAGAGGAAGTTAGAGAGGTTATATATAAAAATTAAAGGGTAATCAAACGCTAAACTTAAATGGGGATTTCTGTCATTTGGTCATTGCCAAATTTTTGACAAATTGAAATAAACTTGTTTAATTCATGAAAATATAGTCAAAAACTGTCTGTGTGCTGCCCCCGACAGGTTGAAAAGAGATATTACAGTTGAATTTTGTGATTGGTTAACTGCTTTAACGTCCCTTTCCGATGAAAATCATGTTTTATTTTTTAGTTTTTAACATGTATGTGTGGCATTTTTCTTATGAAAGAGAACAAATGTAGCAAAAAATCTTTTTTTTTTTTGCATTTTCGAGTCAATCAAACTGTCTCAGAAAATCTTTGTTTGAATTCATGATCAGTTAATACGTCACGATTGCTCTACTACACATGTGCAAACCTCCTTGTCTGGCCGTTAGCATTTCCGTGGTCAAATCCGCCGTCACTGGATTTTTTGTGTGAGTTTCATACAATATGTACTTTAGCAGGACTGAGAGAACGCTGGAAAGACACCACGGAGCTTCCTGATGTGACCACGGAAATGCGAACGGTGGCTCATTTGACTCTGGTTGTAAAGGATCGGTGAAAGTTTGGTCCGTGAAGCTCTCAACTTCCGCGTCCGAGCTGACAACCAACTCAAAACGAAACTACTGGACATTTTTGTGAAACAGCGGGTGATGATTTACGCTAGCAAGACACGGAGCCACCATAATCAGACCGGAGGGGGTCCAGGAGACAGAGAAGCTCCTCCAGGTCCACTCAGCTCCAAAAGCCACACCCACCCAGAGGATTTTTTTCCAGAGTAAGGCTTCAGATCAACATGAAAAATAGCTTGGTTGTGGGATTTGGGTTAAAAACTTCATAATCATCCTTAAAACACTACTGAAAACATTAAAAATAATTTGCTTCTGCCTATGTACATGTATTTATGTGATTTTTTTTTCATGTCTTTTTTGCTATGTTTAATTTTTTTCTTTTCTTTTACATGTTTGAAATAAATAAATACAAATACAAAAATTGTCATAAGGGGACTTAAAGTCCCGGAAGTTTCACGTCATCGTGCTCTGCAGCTCCAGTATAAAAGCCCATCTATGATTCTGTAACGACAGGTTGTTGTTGTGTTAGCTTTAGCATGGCTCGAAGGTGTTTGTCAAAAATCTGTTAGCTTACACAACTTTCCAGTGGCCTTGGAAATTAGGGAACAGAGGTGGAGTGTAATTATCATTGAATCCGGTAAGCTCCGTCTTGGTGATGGACTTTGTAATGAACATTTCACTCGGATTCTTTGCTTATTACGTTAGCCCTTATTAGCTATGATGCTAGCGGCATTTTACCACTCTCAGACACGGGTCCACTTCAGACTTCAAAACCCTCAGCTACACCGGCTCCATCAAGCCAGCAGCTTAGAGGTGAAAAATCTTCAACCTCTTCAGAAAGTTCTGAGGAGAACCTTGCATCACTTTTCCTGGTACTTAGCGTATGTTATAAAGCTAACCTGTCAATCATAGATCCAGCCCACACCTCTGCCGTTCCGTCTGCCTCCACTAGTCCTGCCCCTCACCCTTTTTTTTGGGCATTTTTCAAATCTGGACTGAGATTGGGGTCAGCCTCCAACTTCACTGTTTGGTTACCCTTTAAGTAAATTGGCGTCTCCATCTCTGCTCCTTGTGAGCTACTTAAAGGGTAACCAAACCCTAAATCAACTTTTGACATCTATAAATGGGGCTTTAAAAGTGCTATCAGTTAGTCATTGCCAAATTTTTGATAAATTAAAATACAGTTGTTTAATTCTTGAAAATATAGTCAGAAACCATCTGTGTGCTGCCCCCTACAGGTTGACTCAAGGTATTACAGTTGAATTTTGTGATTGATCAAATCATGTAAGTTTCAGAAGTCCTGTGTCATGATCTGCCGCTCCAACAGTCCGGAGTGTAACCTGTTTTTCCCCAAAAGTGGGTAGGATAGGCTCCAGCAAGCCGGTGACCCCCAAATGGGACCAAATAAGTGTAGTGGATGGGTGGATGGGTTTTCGTTCACTCACCAGCAAGGAAGAGGTTCATGTACTGGTTTCCTCCAAGATTTACTGAACCCAAGGAGAAGACGTAGTAGCCTAAGCTGCCGATGAACCAGATGGCCCAGACTGTGCACGTGCGTCCGGCCATCCTCCAGCTGCCGAACAGATCCAGGATGGTCAGCCTCTTCTCGGGCTGCAGGGACTGCTCGTCTGCCTCCTTCTGCAGCAACGCTTTGCCGCTCTCCGTCTTCTCCGGCTCCAGGAGATCCTCCGCTTTCAACTTGCACTG